>OU343222.1:46450082-46548347 GCA_910596185.1 Chrysanthemum makinoi | reverse complement strand
ACTCAACCTCAAACTCAAAATCTATTCTATTTTGAAGTTTACACTATCACCATTACGTATAATTATTTAATTGAATCACGTAAACAAGTCACCGACTTGCACTATGACTTTGGACTAAGATTTAGTCTACATATTTTTAGTACATTGCCACTTCTTCAATTCATAAATTAATTTCTAAGACAATTGCATATTTATTTACGTATGATTAATTTATTTAATAAACATCTTTCACAATTTGCATGAATACATAGTGTACCCGATACGCCTACCAATTTCTTTAAAACATTTCTGTACTCATTAAAGCTATTACAAACATTTCAAAACTAATTTCTTTTACTATTTATAATTCTTTAACCAAAAACATTCAATTTCAGCCATTGAACCTAAACTACAAAACTAATACCCAATACCTAATATACTACTATATACAATACACTTAAAATATAAATATATTAAATTTTTTTTTCCCTTGTTCCCACGACAAGAACAATAAAACAACTAGGAGATATAAGTTTGAACTCTTACATTATTTTATCAAAAAGAGCTTGCTTTCTTTTACCACTTTACTACTTTTACTCAATTTTATAAGCATGCCATTCTTTTGTTCCTTTTTATACGACAAGTAGCAACAAAACCATGCCCCATAATTCATACTTTGTTGGTTTATTACTTAGAACTAAAGTGCTAGACACATAACCTTGTGGTTAATACAAAGCTACCAAGCAACCTTCGCTTTATCTCCCTCTTCACACGACACAACCAAGACATATCATTTCATTATCCACCAACTAATACCTAAGCATTTTAAAAATAATTAAAACCATGCCTAGATGAATTATAAAAGAAACCAACAATGTACTTTCATAAATAAAATAAAATAACAAGTTATGACTTTTGTTCCCTTTCCCTTGTTTGCAGCCGAACAAAGCAAGCATGCACACACTTTTGTTTTGTTTTTATTAAGCTACTAGCTTACTAGGGTAATAAAGAAATAAAAAGGTCATGCATGGAAGTCTTAATAAATAGAACACATTCATTAGTTCTTCACAAGTAAAAAGATCACACAAATATTTCTTTTGGAGTCTCTTAGCTCCGAGGATCAATAAAAGAAGGGAAGGGAAAAAGCTTTGGCTTATTTGGGTGAAATCATAGCTTATTTAAGAGATTATTGGGTTAAAAGTTAGCTTATTGGAGTAATATTGGGTACACTAGTGTTCATGATCATCACATTTCACCCTCAATCTCAAGTAAGATTGACAAAAATTTTCAATACTTTTATATATCTTGGTCATGCATTTTACAAAGATTACAATATAGATTAGTTTCATGTTCACATACACTTTGTTATCACCATGTACATGTTTGTAACATTTTTATAAGTATAATTAGTTCACAACTAATTAATATGTCCCATTTCTAATTAAAACTTTACATGTCATTAACCAAGTTGTTAAATCACTATTTTTAGTTATTGAAAAATTGGTGAAAGTGTTAGGATAGTTTTGGGATTGATATGGAGTTGATTTTGGTATTTGGAACTAGGAAAAATATGATTTAGACACTAAAGGAATAGAGACTGTCACGTTCGACTAAATACAGAAAAATAAGTGGTTATTGAGTAATATTTGACTAAAGAAATAGGAAATAGACTTAATAACGAAAACGTGGTCACTTGAGCTGGTTAAAACGGTTTATAACGAAGAAGTTATGCTAGTTTTAAGATAGGTGACGAAAACTATTTTCCTGAAGCAAAGCGTTCTTTGTTAGAGTTTTTCAATTGAGAAAACTGGACATTAAAAGTTGGTTAGACTAGTCGGGACACTAAAAACTTGTGAGTATACTTAAATACCTTCGCAGGGATATATACCTTGGCAGGGATATATAGAACTTAAGAAACGGACCTAAAGCGAAATTTATGGCCTAATAAAGTTTTTGACGAAATGTAATTATTTGTGACTTTTTCACTAATATAAAAGCATAGAATTTTAAAATAAATTTTGGACATTTTAAATGCGGTTTTAGCCAAAAATAACTTAAATAAAAGTAGTAGCATGTTATACATACTTGTTAGGCACATTGAAAGTTTTCTAAATAACAAAACAAGTATATTTAAATTACGAGAAATACTAGTAACGTTATAAAAGGTATATTTTGACTACGAGTTTAACGTAACTACATTTTTAATCACTAAAACTCTACAACAACAAACATGGTGATATTCTAAAAGTGCATAATTTCATACACAACGATTTTGTCGAATCTAAGACATATCATTACTTTAGGTGACGGTTAACGTAGCGCGCCTTGATTTTCGTGCACACGTTTGATTTTATCGTATTACGTGTTTGAGGTGAGTTCTCGTAGCCCCTTTTTCATAATGTTTTTCCTTGGGGGAAAATGATACTCAAATGATGTTTTAACTGTTTTATGCTTTGTCTAAACTGTTTTACATGTTTTGGACAATATGTGCGTTTGATTGATATATGTGACTACTTTGTGATGACAAATTGTGTTTCATGTATCGCATAGCTTTTAACTCCGTTGGGAGCGAAACAAATTGATAGTACTATCTGGGGTAGCTCCCCTTATTGGTAACATGTGTGTAACATTATTGGTAGGTTCAGTTGTCGCTAGCACTGTGTTTCATATTCGCATATCTTGCTCACTATTGTCCTACCCTATTATGCAACTTCATGGTTTAACTCTTAAACCTACGAGCTCACCAACTTTATGTTGGCGTTTTCAGTATCCATTTTCGGGTGTTAAGAATGAAGTTGCATTAGAAGGTTGAGTATTGGCCTGGCCTAGCGGACATAAGACAAGACTCTACCGGGGCTGTGTTCTCGAGGAGTTGTGCATTTGGAAATGCCCCCTTTAAGACTTAATTATTGTGAACTTATGTAGTAAGACTTGTATCCACCTTATTATGGATCATTGTAGCTTGACTTGCGTTGTGATGAATGCATTTAGTATTTCTCTATTTTGACACCTTGTGTTCTTGGTTATGAAGTCATACCCCGTAAATGTCATTCCGTTGCGCCATTTTTGGGGTGTGACAGATTGGCATCAGAGCCTTGGTTATAGAGAATTAGGTGGTTTAACCTAGACTATAACCTAGGAACCTTCATATAGTTTGCATTATAGGACCTACATGTGCGGTTATGTGTTAATGCCCAGTATTTGCCTTAGGAACCCCTCTTGAATTAAGTCAATTTATTTTCAAACCCCTTATGTTCTTAAACAACTTGCACCTTAATTTCAAGGCTGTTCTTGTTTTGATTGGGTTGCGAAATTTATATGGGTGCGAGTTGTTAATTCATTTAATGGATTTGAGGAATTGACTTGAGGATGGAATATAGGCTAGATGGCGTGAAGTGATGATGATAAGAAAATGTGGCATGATGTTATTCTAAAAGCGCGCAACATTTTAAAAATAACATGATGCGGCATGGACTTATCAAATTCATGGATCGTCAAATAGGAAAATGGACATAGGGCTGCGACACGTATATGACCTACCATACCTCCCTCATAACTAACGTTTATCAATCGCCCTCCTGATAGAAATCATGCCTCCAAGGCGATCGACTCGAGTTAACTTGGTGGTGTTACGCGAGAGGGTGGAAGGACGGTGGACGGAGGTAGATGAGGTGGTCGCGACTGGGAATGATGGTAACGACAATGAAAACCATGACCGTCCGCCATGATCGCCGAGCAACTCACGGGGTTGCTACCACTATCATCACCCAAGTTGGCGATCATGGTAACCTAGGGAACAACGAGGCGGGAATGACCATGCGGAACGGCGGTGACAAAACAATAACGGCAACAACAATGATGGCAACAAAAATAATGGTGGCAAAGGATGCTCGTACAAGGAATTTTCAGCATGCAAACCGGTGGACTTTGATGGAAGCGGTGCGTTAGCTTATACTCGATGGGTTGAAAAGATGGAGTCGGTGATTGACATAAGTGATGTGCGACCCACAAAGGTGAAGTATGCAACATGTTCATTGGTTGGAAAAGCATTGACTTGGTGGAACACACAAATTCAAGCGAGGCGGGGAAGCTGCCATAGGCATGACTTGGGATGACTTTAAGGCTTTGTTGAAGGAGGAGTATTGCCCAAACAATGAAATCTGAGAAATTAGAGAATGAGTTCTGGAACCACGCTATGGTGGGAGCTGGTCATGCCGTTTACACGGATCGGTTCTATGAACTAGCCAAATTGGTCCCTCATCTAGTCACCCGAGTCCAAGAGAATGAGAATCTATGGGTTGGTTCTGAGATTGGCGGGATGGTGAAAGCGATGAGCCTACTACTATTGAGTGCAATCTTGAAATCTACAACCTTAACAGATGAAATGGTCAGGAATGGGAAGGTATCCAAGAGTGGTGATAAGAGGAAGGCGGTGAGCGAGCCAAGTAAACAAGGAAGTGCAAAGGGTGACAATAAGAAAGCGAAATGGGGAAAAGGATTCGTAGCAACAACCACGGACAAGAAAGGTTATGTGGGTTCTCACCCCAAGTGTGCCAAATGTAACTACGATCACCCGGAGACTACACCATGTCAAGTGTGTTTCAATTGCAAAAAGGGTGGTCACATGGCAAGATTGCCGGCGTCGCTAAACTGGTGGCACCAATAAATAGCGTTAACCCAAGGGCATGTTATGAGTGTGGAAACCCAAATCATCTTCGGAACGCGTGTCCTAGGTTGATTGGGACACGAGGACAAGTTAAGAAACAGAATCAGGGCTTTAGCAATTGGTGGAAACAATGCAAACGTGGTAACAATGGTAACCCGACTGGTGGTCGGGTATTTGTGATGATGAGCGCTGAAGGACGTCGGGACGAACATGCGTGGCGGATACGTTCTCTTTAAACGACCACTATGCTACTGTGCTATTTGATTCTGGTGCCGATTATAGTTTTGTCTCCACTAAATTCATGCCTTTGTTAAATATGGAACGATGATAGACTAGACTTTAGTTACGAAATTGAAATAGCAAGTCGTCAAAGGGTAGAAACAAATGAGATCGTCGCAAAGGTGCACACTAGAATTAGAAGACCGTACCTTTAGGATCGACTTAATACCATTCGGACATGGAAGCTTCGACATGATTGTGGGAATGGATTGGTTGTCTAAGCATAAGCTGAAATAGTGTGTCATGAGAAGATGGTCCGAATACCACTACCAAATGGTGAGTTTCTTAAGGTCTATGGAGAGACACTTGAAGAAAAAGTGAGACACCTCACGGCATGCAGATGTGCAGAAACTAGAAGATATCCCAGTCGTTCGAAATTTCCTAGAAGTATTTCCCGACGACCTACCCGGGTTACCCCCTTCACGAGAAGTTGAATTTCGGATAGACCTAATTCCTGGAGCAATGCCAGTTGCAAAGTCTCCCTATCGCTTGGCACCCACTGAAATGGAGGAGTTGTCTAATCAACTCAAGGAACTCCAAGACAAAGGTTTCATTCGACCTAGTTCTTCGCCAGGGAGCACCATATTGTTTGTCAAGAAGAAGGATGGTTCGTTTAGAATGTGCATTGACTACCGGGAATTAAACAAACTAACTATTAAGAATCGTTACCCTCTCCCGAGGATCGATGACTTGTTTGATCAACTACAAGGCTCACGATACTTCTCCAAGATAGATCTTCGTTCCGGCTACCATCAGTTACGAGTACACGAAGACGACATCCCAAAAACTGCGTTTAGAACTCGATACGGTCATTTCGAGTTCACAGTTATGCATTTTGGATTGACAAATGCGCCTGTGGTTTTCATGGACTAGATGAACCGAGTATGCAGGCCGTACCTGGACAAATTTGTTATCGTATTCATCGATGACATTTTGATCTATTCTAAGACGAAAGAGGAACATGAAATGCATCTGAAGTTAATCCTGGAGCTACTCAAGAAGGAGAAATTGTATGCCAAATTCTCGAAATGTGAATTCTGGTTACAAGAAGTCTAATTCCTTGGACATGTGGTTAACAAAGATGGTATTCATGTGGACCCCAGCAAGATCGAAGCAGTGAAGAACTGGGAAGCCCCTAAGTCCCCAACCGAAGTCCGCTCATTCTTAGGACTGGCAGGTTACTACCGACGATTCATTGCGAATTTCTCCAAGATTGCCAAACCTCTTACCCTGCTGACTCAAAAGAATAAGAAGTACGAATGGGGTGAAGAACAAGAAGAAGCCTTTCAAACCTTGAAGAACAATCTGTGTAATGCTCCAATTCTGGCCCTCCCTGATGGCCCCGAAGATTTCGTAGTGTACTGTGATGCATCATGTCAAGGTCTTGGTTGCGTATTAATGCAAAGAGGCAAAGTGATTGCCTATGCATCCCGACAATTGAAGATTCACGAGAAAAACTATACCACTCATGATCTGGAGCTAGGTGCTGTAGTATTCGCTCTCAAGATATGGAGACATTACTTGTATGGGACGAAAAGTATTATCTATACTGATCACAAGAGTCTCCAACATATCTTCGATCAAAAAGAGTTGAATATGCGCCAAAGGAGATGGATAGAACTCTTCAGCGATTATGACTGTGAGATTCGCTACCACCCAGGTAAGGCGAACGTAGTAGCTGATGCTTTGAGTAGGAAGGAAAGACTCAAGCCGAGGAAGATAAAAGCCATGAGTATAACCATACAATTGGGTATCAAGGATAGGATACTAGCGGCTCAAAGAGAAGCATCTAAGGATATGGATGCACCCACAGAGAAACTACGAGGTCTAGGTAGTCAATTGGAGAAAAAGGGTGAAGGTGGACTGTACTTTGTAGACCGAATATGGGTACCATTAAGTGGCGACGTGAGAACCCTAATCATGAGCGAAGCACATCCGACGAGGTACTCCATTCACCCAGGAGCAGACAAGATGTACTATGACCTTAGAGAATTGTATTGGTGGCCTGGAATGAAGAAAGACATAGCTGTCTACGTCAGCAAGTGTTTGACTTGGTCGAAGGTGAAGGCTGAACACCAGAAACCATCTGGTTTGTTGCAGCAACCAGAGATTCCTGAATGGAAGTGGGAAAGAATAACCATGGACTTCATTACAAAGTTGCCTAGGACTAGTAGTGGGCACGATTCAATATGGGTTATCGTAGACCGATTGACAAAGTCTGCACATTTTTTACCAATCCGAGAGGATTACAAGATGGACAAATTGGCTAGAATCTACATAAACGAAATAGTAGCAAGACATGGTGTCTCTATATCGATCATATCTGATCATGATAGCCGTTTCACATTCAACTTTTGGCAAATGTTGCAGAAGTCACTAGGAACACATTTAGATATGAGTACGGCACCACCCACGGTGATGGTCGAGTGAACGTACTATACAAACCCTAGAAGATATGCTTAGGGCGTGTGCCATCGATTTTGGAGGGAATTGGGATACTCATCTTCCATTGGTCGAGTTCTCTTATAACAACATTTACCATTCTAGTATAGATATGGCACCCTTCAAATCACTTTATGGACGTAAGTGTTGTTCACCTATTGCATGGCGAAGCGGGAGAAAGTCAAATGATAGGACCTGAGATAGTGTTAGAGACCACTGAGAAGATCATTCAAATCAAGGATAGGCTCAAGGTTGCACGTGACCGTCGAAAGAGCTATGCCGACAACAGACGGAGACCCCTAGAATTCAATGTTGGTGATCAGGTGTTGCTCAAGGTGTCACCATGGAAAGGTGTTGTACGATTTGGAAAGAAGGGCAAGTTAGCTCCTAGATATGTTGGACCTTTTGAAATCACTGAGAGAATCGGACCGGTAGCTTACCGACTACGACTACCTCAAGAGTTGAGTGCCGTTCATGATACGTTTCACGTGTCGAATCTCAAGAAGTGTCTTGCTGATAAGACCTTACACGTACCATTGGAAGAAATTCAGATAGATCCTAAGTTGCACTTTGTAGAAGAACCAGTAGAAATCATGGAACGTGAGATCAAAAAATTGAAGCGTAGAAAGATTCCTATCGTCAAGGTTAGATGGAATATTAAGAGAGGACCTGAGTTTACATGGGAACGAGAGGATCAGATGAGACTTAAATACCCAAACCTTTTTGAAGAAAGACCTTCCATGAGTAGTACTAGCTGAATTTCGTGGAAGAAATTCTCTTAACGGGGGTAAACTATAACAACCCGCAATTTTACAGGTCCTTACTCAACCTCAAACTCAAAATCTATTCTATTTTGAAGTTTACACTATCACCATTACGTATAATTATTTAATTGAATCACGTAAACAAGAATCACCAGCTTGCGCACTATGACTTTGGACTAAGATTTAGTCTACATATTTTTAGTACATTGCCACTTCTTCAATTCATAAATTAATTTCTAAGACAATTGCATATTTATTTACGTATGATTAATTTATTTAATAAACATCTTTCACAATTTGCATGAATACATAGTGTACCCGATACGCCCACCAATTTCTTTAAAACATTTCTGTACTCATTAAAGCTATTACAAACATTTCAAAACTAATTTCTTTTACTATTTATAATTCTTTAACAAAAAACATTCAATTTCAGCCATTGAACCTAAATTACAAAACTAATACCCAATACCTAATATACTACTATATACAATACACTTAAAATATAAATATATTAAAATTTTTTTCCCCTTGTTCCCACGACAAGAACAATAAAACAACTAGGAGATATAAGTTTGAACTCTTATATTATTTTATCAAAAAGAGCTTGCTTTCTTTTACCACTTTACTACTTTTACTCAATTTTATAAGCATGCCATTCTTTTGTTCCTTTTTATACGACAAGTAGCAACAAAACCATGCCCCATAATTCATACTTTGTTGGTTTATTACTTAGAACTAAAGTGCTAGACACATAACCTTGTGGTTAATACAAAGCTACAAAGCAACCTTCGCTTTATCTCCCTCTTCACACGACACAACCAAGACATATCATTTCATTATCCACCAACTAATACCTAAGCATTTTAAAAATAATTAAAACCATGCCTAGATGAATTATAAAAGAAACCAACAATGTACTTTCATAAATAAAATAAAATAACAAGTTATGACTTTTTTTCCCTTTCCCGAACAAAGCAAGCATGCACACACTTTTGTTTTGTTTTTATTAAGCTACTAGCTTACTAGGGTAATAAAGAAATAAAAAGGTCATGCATGGAAGTCTTAATAAATAGAACACATTCATTAGTTCTTCACAAGTAAAAAGATCACACAAATATTTCTTTTGGAGTCTCTTAGCTCACGAGATCAATAAAAAGAAGGGAAGGGAAAAAGCTTTGGCTTATTTGGGTGAAATCATAGCTTATTTAAGAGATTATTGGGTTAAAAGTTAGCTTATTGGAGTAATATTGGGTACACTAGTGTTCATGATCATCACATTTCACCCTCAATCTCAAGTAAGATTGACAAAATTTTTCAATACTTTTATATATCTTGGTCATGCATTTTACAAAGATTACAATATAGATTAGTTTCATGTTCACATACACTTTGTTATCACCATGTACATGTTTGTAACATTTTTATAAGTATAATTAGTTCACAACTAATTAATATGTCCCATTTCTAATTAAAACTTTACATGTCATTAACCAAGTTGTTAAATCACTATTTTTAGTTATTGAAAAATTGGTGAAAGTGTTAGGATAGTTTTGGGATTGATATGGAGTTGATTTTGGTATTTGGAACTAGGAAAAATATGATTTAGACACTAAAGGAATAGAGACTGTCACGTTCGACTAAATACAGAAAAATAAGTGGTTATTGAGTAATATTTGACTAAAGAAATAGGAAATAGACTTAATAACGAAAACGTGGTCACTTGAACTGGTTAAAACGGATTTATAACGAAGAAGTTATGCTAGTTTTAAGATAGGTGACGAAAACTATTTTCCTGAAGCAAAACGTTGCTGTTAGAGTTTTTCAATTGAGAAAACTGGACATTAAAAGTTGGTTAGACTAGTCGGGACACTAAAAACTTGTGAGTATACTTAAATACCTTCGCAGGGATATATAGAACTTAAGAAACGGACCTAAACGAGAAATTTATGGCCTAATAAAGTTTTTGACGAAATGTAATTATTTGACAGCTTTTTCACTAATATAAAAGCTGATAGAATTTTTAAAAATAAATTTTGGACATTTTAAGTGCGGTTTTAGCCAAAAATAACTTAAATAAAAGTAGTAGCATGTTATACATACTTGTTAGGCACATTGAAAGTTTTCTAAATAACAAAACAAGTATATTTAAATTACGAGAAATACTAGTAACGTTATAAAAGGTATATTTTGACTACGAGTTTAACGTAACTACATTTTTAATCACTAAAACTCTACAACAAACATGTACGGGTGATATTCTAAAAGTGCATAATTTCATACACAACGATTTTGTCGAATCTTAGACATATCATTACTTTTGGTGACGGTTAGCGTAGCCGCCTTGATTTTTCGTGCACACGTTTGATTTCATCGTATTACCTGTTTGAGGTGAGTTCCGTAGCCCTTTTTCATAATGTTTTTCCTTGGGGAAAATGATACTCAAATGATGTTTTAACGTTTTTAGCTGTGCTAAATGTTTACATGTTTTTGGACAATATGTGCGTTTGATTGATATATGTGACTACTTTGTGATGATAAATTGTGTTTCATGTATGCGCAACTGTTTAACTCCGTTGGGAGCCGAAACAAATTGGTAGTACTATCTGGGGTAGCTCCCCTACCTTGGTATATGTGTGTAACATTATTGGTAGGTTCAGTTGTCGCTAGCCGTGTTTCATATTCGCTATCTTGCTCACTATTGTCCTACCCTATTATGCAGCTTTCATGGTTTAACTCTTAAACCTCTGAGCTCACCAACTTTATGTTGACGTTTTCGAGTATCCATTTTCAGGTGTTAAGAATGAAGTTGCATTAGAAGGTTGAGTATTGGCCTGGCCTAGCGGACATAAGACAAGACTCTACCGGGGCTGTGTTCTCGAGGAGTTGTGCATTTGGAAATGCCCCCTTTAAGACTTAATTATTGTGAACTTATGTAGTAAGACTTGTATCCACCTTATTATGGATCATTGTAGCTTGACTTGCGTTGTGATGAATGCATTTAGTATTTCTCTATTTTGACACCTTGTGTTCTTGGTTATGAAGTCATACCCCGTAAATGTCATTCCGCTGCGCCATTTTTGGGGTGTGACAATGGATCATTCTCCTTGCAGACCCAGGGTCTGGCCAGGTCATAGTCGTTGCTATCACTTGGTTTCCGCTTTCTGACTTCAGACCTCCGACATCCACTTCCGTTCGACCCATCTCACTGAAGCTGTCCAATTCCGTGATCGTGCTCTTCAGTTCCGTGATGCATCCCGATCCAAGTCTCGCCGGTTGTGATTGGGAGTCTTTGTGGCTGCTCTCCTCTTTTCTTTCAGTAACATGGCGGACTGGCTGCCTGGGGTCTTTGGAGTACACGGAAATACTTTCTTCTTTGTCTCCCAGCCGGTGGAACACACTCTTGCGCAACCTTTTGAACACCGTTTCCTGTCCGTCTTCTTTCCTTTTAGGTGACCTAGCCGGGTGAATCTCGGCCGCTACCACTTGGCGTGTTCAGCCGCTTTATTGCGATTTTGTTTCGCAAGTCTCTCCTTCCCTTGGTATTTCCGATTCATGATGATGCGGGGCCTCTCGGTAATCCGTCAAAGGTTTCTTCAACACAAAGAAAGCTATAAAATTTTATATATTATTATAATATTTCCTAACTAAAAAATATTACTTTTACTAGATTAACGGTCGTTAGTTAACGTCCGTTATCTACTAATGGTCGTTACCTTTTGTTTTACTATTTAAAAAAGATTAAAATGCGACAACAGTCCTTGAGGTGTAACTTTCGTTGCAAAATTGGTCCTTTACAGGCAAACGATGTAACAAAATTTACATACTTGGCTTTTCATGTTAGATGTTTGCTACAAAGTTAGTCCTACTAATGAGGTACTTAACGGCCATTAAGTAACAGCAAAGGGTCCTTCAAGACAAAGAAAACTATAAAATAAAATTGGTCCTTACAGACAAGCGATGTAACAAAATTTACATACTTGGTCCTTCATGTTAGATGTTTGATACAAAGTTAGTCCTACTAATGGTCGTTACTTGACAGTCATTAAGTAACAGCATCCTATGTGACCTATCATTTGCAAAACTATATTAGTGAAATAACCGCAGCAAAGCGCGGCACAACGCCTCGTTTAATAATCAAAAGAAGGTGTCTTGGCTTGTCACTGTACGAAAAAAAAATAAAAATAAATAGAAAAAAAAATGACAAGCGACTTTACATACAACGTGTGAAAAGTTGCTTCCTTCAAATTTTGTAGCTTGTGATTAATCATGAATTAGGGTGCGTTTGGTATCTCACTATAAGAATGAGACTATAACTATGAAAGTGATTAAAGGTGTTTGTTTAATATGAGAGGGCCCACCACTATGGTAATGAATGATAGATATAATTTATACTCCATATACATCTAAGAGCATGGGGTGTGGGACGTTTTGCTTCTCGCCGAATCCTACGTGGAAGCTCACCACTTTGTTTTGCTCCTCGCCACCACACCAAGGTAGCTCACCACTTTGCAATTCGCCACTTCCCCGATATGAATACGACAAAGACTTTGCAATTCGCCACTTTGTTTTGCTCCTTGCCACCCACCGGGGTCTCACCACTTCATGCATTTGTTTTAAATAAACTGATTATATGTTTTTAAAAAAATAAAATGAGGGTGGGTGGGGCCCAAATGAAGAGAAGTGAGTAAGTTGTGATTGGGTGGTATTTTTTAGTTAGTGTGTTGGAGTGATGTGATGCACGTGGGGCCCAAATGAAGAGAAGTGGGCAACCCACGACACCCTTGACTCTAAAGTGATAGGAATGGATCTTTCATATATGAGGAACCCACCACTACTATCAAACACATACCTATTCTCATTTATAGCAGCATACCAAACGCACCTTCAGTAAGGTAAAACTTATTATTTTACTGATTGTTTGATAGGTGTAGAGGAATAAAAAATGTATAAATATTGTGTCCTTACTAAAGAGAAAGGGGAGGAAGTAGATAGTGTGAATGTGAAATGTTATTTCCTTCAAACTTCATATAGTTTACTATTGACGTGACAACGCTAGCACGCTTGTTCTCATTTTCATACTAGGAAACAATGAAGTAATTGCATTGTATAAAATTTAAAATTAAAGTTAAGAAAAAAAAAAGTGAGCATTGTATTTGTATTAAAACAGATCCTCTCTCATTATTTGAGTTAAGTTATAGATTGGGCTCAAATCAAAAGAATTTTTTTTTTGTCCAATTGGATTAAATCCAATGACTTATAATTACACAACTTGACTCAAGTTGTGTATTTCAACTTGAGAGGAGCTCTTTACATTAAAATATAGGTATTTAATTTAGCAAAGTGTATATTATTAGTATCTTTTAATTTTATTGTGTCCTGCATTATTTTCAAAAATAATAAAATAGGAGTAAAATATATATTTTGTAGTTTAAATAGGTGTAGTGTTGTTACAATTAATAACTTGTTTACGTAAACTTTACGTCGTATCAATTTATAATTTTCATTATCAAAACCTTAAAAGACCGTAAAATATAAGTAATGTTTTTACGCGATATTTGTATTAACACTAATCTTAGCACACAATAAGACTTCACACACTAAAGTTACTATGCCCTAATATAACTCTCACCACAACCTACGCAACCACACATTTTCTTTTCAATCTATCAAGGAAACTTAGTTCTTAAATCATAACATAACAAGAAATCATAAACTTCTTATCAACAGTCATGTTTGGAAGTTTGTATTTGGTTTGAGTTTCGTTTCATTGTTCGTAAACTTAGATGCGGAATTATGTTTGTTCGAAGTATATTTGTGTTCAACTTCAATCTCTATCTATTCTCATTTGACTTGACGGTAATTTTTGACTCAAAATACTACTTTCTCCGTCTCAAAATAAGTGTTCACATTTGACTTTTGAAGTCTTTCTCTTTCAACTTGGGCCTACATATTTTTGTTTATGTTATATAATACTTGATGAAAAATATATGAATTATTGATTTTTAAATGTATTTTCATTAATATAATTTTGATCAAGTATTATGTAACACAAAAAAACTTATAGGTCAAAGATGAAAGAAAAAAAAAATCAGAAAATCAAAGGTGCGGAGGTAGTAGTTGTTTGCTACTTATAGTTATTAGTGAGTTGCTAGTTTTACGATATTAACTAAAAAAAAAAAAAAAAATGAATTGAACTGAATATTTGTGTTTCAAAATATTAGGGCATCCACTATGGTAGTTTCATCAAAAAGTCTAAAACCTATATCAAGCTTTATCTTTCATTTTAACCATAATGGTTATTTGTTTCATGTACATGTGGCATGAAGAGGTTCATATTCTTGAACCTATTCATAATTTAATGCATGTGTTATTATGAATCATTTGAAGAGTTGTAAAAGGTTTATGCATAGTGAACATAGGTTTATAACATCAAAAGGTTTATAATTTAATGATTATGAACCTATGTAAAGCTTCACCATTGTGAATGCTCTTACAAATCGAGGCATGCATCTGTTATAAAAAGAGGTCATCATCTTGACAAGAATATAATTGAATTGAGGGAACCGATTTATCGAAGTGGATGTTGTAGTCCGGACATACAACAGAAGATGAAGGTTGTGTTTTTGCGTAGGGGCTTATGGAGCTTATGGGGCTTATAGGGCTTAAATTTTAAAAGCTCCTTATAAGCCTCGTTTGGCGTAGAGGCTTATAGAGAGCTTTTGAAATTATAAGCCCAAGCCCCAGCCATAAGCCCCAACCTCAAAAATGAGGCTAAAACTTTTATAAGCCTCAAATATAAGCCCCATTGCCACCAAATTACTTAATTACCCCCAAAATATCTAATATAGACATATGTTAATTTAATTTTATGTCATTTTTATTAATTTTACAATAATAAGCACTAACTTAAAAAAATTGCCAAATAAGTTTATGAAATAAAAATTATTATATAAGCTCCGCCCCAGCACAGACTAGCCCAAGCCCAACCAACCCCAGCCCTTTGACCAAACATACCGAAGTCTTCATAATATATCAATTTAAAAACTAGCTAGTCCCTAAACTATGTCAAACCTATTTAAATTAACTCAAATATAAATAGATAAAATTATCAAAAGGGTAAAAAAAATTCAAGCTTGATCAATTATGTAGACACTTTTAGTTTTTTTTTTTTTAGTTTGGTCATGCTCGATCTGTTGACGCCATCCAATTTTTGAACGTGTCATTTATTTGTACTTTTTTTTCAAAAACAAAGTAGTACACAGAATGACATGTGTCATAATTGGTGGAGTCGAGCAGTTGAGGTCTTGAGCAGTCAAAGTCGAGCAGTTGAAGCGGTTAAAGGAATGAACGTGTCAAAATTTGAAGAAATCGAGCAGTTGAAGCGTTCGGCTCACCAAAATGAAAAAATGATACTAAGGGTGTGTTTGGTTTGGTACAGAGAAAAGGAAATCATCTAATTTCTCATGTTTGGTAACTTTAAGAAATTAGTTTGGCGGAGAGTTGAAAATTCTCGAGAATTCCCGTCTTTGTATTTTGTTTTCCATCCCTCTAGTAGTGGAAATTGAAAGAATTGGGCTTTTATGCATCACTTGCAACTCACACATACAAAACTTTTTAAATCACAAATCAGTTTCTATCTCACCTTTATTTATCTCTTGATTTTTGTGAATTAGAAACTTATCACAGTATTTTACTTCTTTTTTTAGTCTATTAGTTAAAGTTACATTGATTTGATTATTGGGTAATAGTTTTGAAAGATGGGCTTGTCCTCGGTATATCATCCTTGTTTATTTTTTTTAGCTTTGTTGTAAAAATCGGCTAGGCGGCGATTAATCCCCGCATAATCGTGATGCTCGCGGAAGCGTCTTGATTTATCATAATCGGCCTATTTAATCGGTTTGGTCAAAAATCGCTTAAAAATCGGTCAACAAACCGATTAATCAGACAAAATCGGTCTAATCAGATTAATCGGACAAAAAACGATTAAAAATTGGTCAACAAAATCGCTTAAAAATCGGCCAAAATCACCTAAAAACGGTCAACAAACCGATAATAGGAAATATGTCAAAGGTCGCTTAAAAATGGTCAACAAACCGAGTAATATTAATATTGACTTTGAATTGAAAATTAAGTATGTAATGTCTATATTTGAACACTTAAAATATTTGAACTTTGATGCAATACGCTTATCATATACATATAAAATAATATAATATCTAAAATTACATTTTTGTGCATAAATATTTCAATCCGATTAATCCCCGTCTAACCGATTAATCGTTAGGCCATACCTAACGCTAATCACTAGAGCCTAGCGATTTTTACAACCTTGTTTTTAGTTCATTGTATATAGCTTGTTAATAATCGTATTTTTTATTGTATCTGCTCGACTGTTCGTTGAAAGATCGGTTAGAAAGTGGTATAAATAAACAAGACACTCTTTCGATGATATTAATAGATAACAATATGTGAATGGTAGAAGAAATGTAATGCTGGAATTTAATTTGCTACATAAACTACTTTGGGTTTTTGAGTTTTTATACCAAACAAATTTATTTTCATTTCTTTGAGTTAACTCTATGTTGTTACCAAACGCTAGAATTCATCAATTTTCTCTACCGATTTCATTTCTCTGAATTTTTATTCTCTACTTCATTTTATTCTCTGAAATTCTTTCTACCAAACGTACCCTAAAAGTGTCTACATAGTGGATCAAGCTTGGATTTTTCTACTTTTTGATAATTTCTAATATAAATATAATTACTCTTGTACTATTTATCCAAAGATTTTCCTAAAGACAAACACATTTATGTCTTGATCTTTGGGGTGACAATCGAGTCGTGTTCGAGTTAATCTATTCGGGTTCGTGGGTTGACGTGTTATTTTAACCTCTACCTAAACATGACCAATTTATTAATCGTGTCAAGAAACTCAACCTTAACCCAGACTTGCATAACATGTGTAACCCATTTGTGACTCGTTTAACTTGTTTAAATAAAGAGGTCAAGCGGTGAATAAAGTTAGTGGTTTGTCGATTTAACTTGTTTAAATGCAAAAAA
Organism: Chrysanthemum makinoi; assembly: GCA_910596185.1. Lineage (NCBI taxonomy): Eukaryota > Viridiplantae > Streptophyta > Magnoliopsida > Asterales > Asteraceae > Chrysanthemum > Chrysanthemum makinoi. Next base: position 46,531,155 of record OU343222.1, on the reverse strand, counting down.
CGATATAAAGATCTAAAAAATGATAATAATAACATATAAATAACTACACGACAATTTTAATGATATTTGAATATAATCGTAACTTAATCATATATTAAGAACATAACATAGTACATTTAATAAAAATCCAACATGAAATCCAAGTTACATATTTTAATTTTAGTGGCTTATAAAACTTAAACGGGTTCACGAGTTAACATGTTTAATACTAATTTAACTCAAACACGACCCGTTTATTATATGAGTTAGAGGTTGACTGTTTTTACCCAAACCTGCTTATCTTTGACCCAAACCTATTTAACTTCGTGTCGAGTTCGTATTGTTTATCGTGTCGTGTCAAAAATTACCACCCCTACTTGAGAGGTTGATTTTGTAAATAAATGTGTTCGTGTAATTTAGCATTTACACTAATATTATTTATTTCAACCAAAATTTATTTTCATTCATAATAAATGTTTTAAACACCGGTACAAACTTAAGATGAGATTTTATTAATGTTTAAAGAAGCTAGTGAACCTCCATACTACACATCAGAGTAAATGAAACTAAGGGGCTTTGGTATGATCTTTATGAATCATAATCGGTATTTATTTCGGTATACGATGATTTCTTCATTTATGATAGATTCATTTATCTCTTTTTAAACTCTTATGAAATATGGACAATATTCATATTTCATTCACATTTAATGTGAGCCTTTCATCTTAACTAAACATTTAAAATCAATACCATTATCATTCTCTCATACCCATAAAAAAATATCAAACGCACCTTTAATGTAAATGAGGACTAAGCTATAAGAAAGGGTTGAGTTATTAGGACCCCCTAGTTTTTTATTAGAACCCCCCTAATTTTTTTGTTTTTTTTATTTTTTTTTATTTTTATAATTTTGTTTATATCAAAAAGCTATAAACCTAAAAATGCGAAATTGTAAATATAAAACTTAATAAGCTAAACGCTTAAAACTGTTAGAAATACGAAACAAAAACTGACAAAAAACTAGGACCCATAAGAAAATGAAAACAAAAACAAATTATGCGTCTCATAGACGCTTCTTCCGTACATGCACGTCAATAGTATGAGTTGTTTTATAGTAGTCACACAAGTGGCCCTTGAATAAACTATTAGTTGACACATTCAAACCCTATAGATATGATAGTTGGCAATTTATATTTTGAACTTTTAAAAAGTTTTATATATGAAAATTTTTTATTAGTCAATATCTTATTATTTAATTATAGGAGCTAGGAATATGTATATTGGACTTATGGTTTAGTTAGGTTTTTGGATCGTTAGAGTTATTGTTATGATAGCATATTAATATTAATGGTCCAAGCTCATTAAATACATGCTCATATCAAATCATTATCAAAGCCTAATTAACATTTGATGAGAGCCCGACTTATTCCCATGCCACATAGGGCCGGAAGAACCTCTCAGGCCTAAATGAACAAAAACAAAGCTTGCTCTCCAATGGCACGAGCGTTAAGATGTATCATCTGAAATTACACAGTTGGGACACACGACAAATACCACTACGAGCTAAAGGACGCATGACATATGTCCTCTTTGTATGCTCTCGGATGATCGACACTTGACACCCTAGCGGTCGCGATCAATCGCAAGAGGTTATCTCTAAACTTGTGGGAGGGATCCGGGGAATAGTGGCAAGTTTTGCCTATAAATAGAGAGTCATTTCTTCATTCTAACTCACCCTTCTTACATTCTCTCATACACTCTCATTCTCTTCTAACAAAAGATCACTTGATCTTGAGAGTTGTTCTTCTTTCTTTCTATTGTGATTCTCATATATGTGCTTCTATAAGGCGAGATCACGAGCATTCTACAAGTCATCCAAGCAAGGGGTCCTTGATTGATTTGTTCATCCACAAGATTCGTAGCAAAGATCTTGTATTTGATATTTCACATAGTTGTTGTGTAATAGTCGTGTTGGTTTGGTCCACCATGTTACGGACTCGGTATTTAGCTTTGTACCGGAAAAGGTGTAAGCAACGTTGTGAAAGCTTCTTCGCCAAGTTGAAGGAGTTTGTTGACATAGTGCTTGAACTCTTGAGTAGGTGACTCGAGGAGTGGAGTAGGGCAAGGAAGGTGTCCTTGTAGCTGAACCACTATAAATCGGTTGTGTCATTTCTATCCCTTGCTTTACTTTATTTACTTGCTTTATCATTAGATCTATACTTTCTCTACATTAATACGATTTCACATAATATCGAATCTAAAGTTTTTTGAAACTAACTTAAAATCGGCCAAACTATTCAACCCTCCCCTTTTAGTTTTCCACAGTACAGATCGATGATAGGATCTTTGATGTATCTAACAGCCTCTAGGCCTGATATTATGTATGCTGTGTGTGTTTGTTCTCGTTTTCAGGTAACTCCAAAGTGTAAAACCCTAAAAATCGTTAACGCGTTAAAAGACCATAATGCCCTCAATCAATAATCCGGAGAATAACACGAGCTTGTAAGGTACGTTATATGGTTGACGTTAAATTGAGTTTACGTAATACCTTGAACATAAACTTATATTATAATGAATGTAACGCAATAACAAGTACCGAGGACTAAATGAAATATATGTAGACATTTAAATGAAAAGGGTAATGCAAATAATTTGGTAAGTAAATAAAACCTTTGATTTGGTCTCATTGTTTTCCCCCTTTTTGCTGAATTTACACGCATAAAATCCCTACCATATTGGTCTTATCTTAACTTACCCTATCACCCTTTTATACGCCTCTTACCCATTCAAATTAACCCTACCTCTCCTCATTAAAACATACGGCAAACACAAGAAAAAGATCCCCTCCACCTCCATGTTTTACTGTCGACACTAAGGCTCCAAGAGGGAAGGTTCGAAGGTGATTGTGAAGCTGCTAAAGTCACGTGCTTCGTACAAATATTGTTGGTGTTGATCGTGGGTTAGAAAGGGGGCCGCTGTCGTGGGTATTAGCACCAAGAGAGTGCCTTGATTTGCTTTACTTTCTTGTCTTGTTTCTTCTTCTTGTGTCACGATACCAGGTAACATTCATAGTCTCATTTCTTCCTTTTGGAATATGAATTCTGGTCATGGAACAATCCTACCATGCGCCTGCTTTACTTACACCTAAATATGTCATATAAAATTTTAAACCTAAGCTAAGATATATCAAATAATTTGCTATACAAAAGCATGAGATAAACCCTACTTATGTCGACTTAAATCCTAGTTGTATATTGAATTATGGTCGTCGCCAAGGGTACCATTCGCATGTTTAAAACCGAATATAACAACATAAAAATCATGATAGGTTGGGCATGGTCAAATGGAGGTTCACATGCTGTTGTTGAGTCATATGTATATGCGCTTAAATGGTTATGAAAATGAGTAGAAGATGTAACTAATGGGTATGCATGCATGCGTAGTATTAAAACCAGGTACAAGAATTACAAATTTATCATAGTAATGTGTCTTGTGGGGGTAAATTCGAGGGTCATCGCGGGATTTATCGTTAAGTATTACGGGGTGTTTAACGTGTGTCGGCGGAGATAAGTCAGGGGTTAGTAGTAATGTGTATTTACTTGGTCGTAAATGTTGGTCATTTGAACCGCGAGCAAGCTTAAAGATGGACCGATCATATACTATAAGTGTTTTGTTTTTCTTTTCATCAAACGTTATCTACCATGCATATGATTTGTAATATAAAATCTTTAGTCATTGTACATTTTAAACCTTACACTTTGAGATATTTACCAAGCGAACCCTATACTTTGAATGATGATCATATAAGCCCTCAAATAAGATAATTGTCATATTAAACACTTAAGTTTACCGTTTGTCATTTGCAACCCATAAGTTTGGTTAATTAATGATTAATACTCTAAAATGTTGGAATTCCGTCCGTCACTAAAAATGAGAATATTCTGACAACTCTAAAAGTATTAATGAAATTAATCCGTTATGACATTAATGATGCTAATAAGTATTAAATAAATCATAATCCGTGTAGATTAGTTGAAGGAGAGCGACGTTACATCTTCGTGTTCCTACATTAGTTTGCTTCCTCTCATTGCTTTAAGGTACATATATTCTGACCTTTTCAAAAAGGTTCCTTATGATGTTCTTTTCATTAGCTTTCCTAATTTACTTATTAGGGTTTCCGATGCCATTGCTATGAACCCTTTTCTGATAGTTTGATCTGTAGCTTATCTGAACTTCTGTTTTATTGAACCATGCAATATCTGATTTTGACTAGTGTTATGAAGACTCTGATATGCACATTTGTTGAACCCTGCTATATTTGATTATGAACTTCTGAACTGTGAACATTAAATGTTGAATTTCTGATTATGAAGTATGATATGTGATTATGATATAATCTCTGATTTCTGAAGTATCTGAATATGAACATTTGATATGAACTATCTGTTGTGTTATCTGTTTGACCTTTATGATGAATTATGATATGTGTCATTTATGACAATCTGTTTGACCTAAGATGGTTTGATACCCGAGCCACTATTTCACTAGTCATGAGGGTTCCATGTCCGTATCAGTGATGCACCTCTGATATGACTCTAGGGCAGTAGAATGATGTTCTGCCACATTCCTTGATGGTGTAAGGTAGGGGCGTATGGATGCATCCTAGATCTGATCTGTTATCTGATATGTTTTCTGGTGAATGATGTCGTGTGCAATACGCGTCTTCACAAAATTCTGGGAGCTAGCTACTCCATTTGTTTTTGAGGTCTCCCCTCATATTATATAAGGTATTCCGAGGTCACCCCTCCGAATACAATGGTTACTTATGATATGTTATGATCTGATATGTTTCTGGGCTCGTGGTGGATGACTAAACCTTATCTTAATCCTGTTTATGAATTCTTTTATGATTCCGTATTTGCCAATACTTGTGTTTGCATACTGAGTTATTATATGTTTATTGAAGATGTTTATGCTTTTACATGTTTATGTGACTACCGCTTGCCATGCTAGGATATGATTAATATGCTTAAATGTGATTCGCATGTTGTCATCTGATCATATGTTAGTTTACCGTTATGTGAATTCGTTGATCTGTAAGATGACTATGCTAGTGTTTATTTGATTGTTTTGTAAGTTCATCCTGTATAATCGGTTTAGTTAATATTGTGAAACTTAATTACCCCGTTAATATACCTATCTGTATATGTCTGACCTGCCATGTTAATTTCGTTTATGCTTATATTTGATCTGAGAAATGATTCAAGCCATGAGTTTTGGTTTGTAAATTGGTACATTGCTATGTTATGTCTTTGTCTATTTAGTTATAGAAAGTTTACTATGTTTTCTATCTGCGATGTGTGCTTGCCATGATTGGACTGCTATTTCCGCTGCTACAATATTGGATTAAGTATGTTACATGTAAATTAAGGACTAGTAAGAATGCCATGTTTACTTTCTAGGAACTGTTTCCGTTAGCTTTTAGAATTTTCGTTTGGCTTATATGTCCTCTACTTTCTTGATTCTTTGAATGTTTGGTCATTTAATGTGTTTCCGTAATATGCTATGTGTTTGTTCTTATTGCTCACGTGTTCTTCCGGATCTCTGTGAGATTGTGTTTCTGCGAATCCTCAATGATTCATGTATTCTCTTCCGTTGTGATTTCGTTATTTGTATATTTATTCTGTTTTAGCTTTTGTTTCGTTATATATGTTCACTGGGCTTTGTAAGCTCAGCCGCACTTTCTTTTTGCGGCGGTATTAAGCATTCAAGATGAGCTTATGGGATAGTGATCTGGGTGAGAGTAGAGCTGAGAGCAAGACTTTACCATAGAGATCTTAGATTTATTTTGGAAAGATTAGTTATTTATGTTTTCTTTTTGAATATTTTGTAAAGGCTTCCGCTATTGTATGTTATTTAAAGTTCTGATATGAAACCGTATTGTGATATCTTTACCCTTGTCGGGTTGGGGTGTTATAATTTATGGTATCAGAGATCTAGGTTTTAGGACCCTTAGAGCTTAGGCTATGACCTGTGAGGATTGGGTAGACATTAGGTTTCCGTCTGTTCAGATATCTTTCGATTCCTTTTGACTGTCGTTCAGATTTGACTATGATATTCGTTTGTCTTCACTGTTTTGGCCCTCCTCTTTTCGCACCGAATTTTGTTATTTTGTTTTCGCTCGTCCGTTTGTCGATCGTTAGATGGAGACTACCCGCGGAGCCGAAGAAGATGGTGCCGACCCTGCGTTGCTGCAACAGTCCCTATGCTGGAGAGGTTTGTGAAGCAGAAGCCACACTCGACTGCCGTGCTGATGGAGACATCAGGATGCTGCTGGAGAAAGCTGGACGAATCAACCAAAGACGGCAACGACGAGACATGATTCAACGGTGGCGGGAAGGTTCATCTACTTATATGATTTGCGCGACTTGTGATATTCTGATTCGTTTGTCATGCGTTTTGTAACGGTTTGATATACGCTAAGTGATTCTGATCCGTTGCTTTCTCGATTTGTTGAACCGGTGTGAATCGTGAAGTTTTATCGTTTAGCATTCTGGTATATCTCAGCTTTTCTTTTTGGAACCGACAGTAATGAGCTATGAGGAACTGTTTTGTGCATTGGTGGCCTTTTTTTCTTTTGTGGTATGGTAAATTGTTTGATGCGTTATATGCTACATGAATGTGTATCTGGTCTGTTTTGGTATGTTACTTGTTATCTATATGTTATCCGTTTTGTTCTGATATTAATTATGTGGTTTGTCATGACCCGAGACAGAATATGATGATAATGAGGACTTGTTATGTGATGCAAGTATTATGACGCTTGATCAACGTGATAATACCGAGATAATATAATTTGAACTTATTGAAATTATATGACGTCTGGGGAAATGCCTGTGGTTGATACGTGAAAAGAATACGACTTGTATCCGTTATTTGGCACTCCTCATGCTCGTTTAAAATTTTGTACCTATTTGTGAGATTTCGTCGATATCTGTTACGTGTAAGTTTTGTGCGCGTTGGACCGAAATTGTTATGATTTGTGTGAACTATGGATTGCTATGTTTGCTCTAAATGTGTACGTCTCCGTGTACCCTTATTGTGATCATCGGATATTTCGTGAAGTGTTTGAGGAACATTAGATCCTTTTAGTTTGATTATTCTGCGACTAGTGAGACCGTTAGGATTTGTTCCGTCTATGCATATGTTTGTTCTCATCATTAGATATCTGAATAAGTTAGAATTTGTCGTTTGATTTTCTGCATTTCATCTGTTTTCTGCCATTACTTTGATAAGCACATGATTATCTGCTATAAGTGATTGATTTGATTTCTGATAAGTATGAGTTTGAATATTTTGATAAGAATCCGTTCGTTCTGAGATAAGTTTCGCGTTCGAAATTCTGAAATCCGATTCGTTTTCTGTCCTATTCCGTCTGTTCAATTTCGAGGACGGAATTTTCTTTTTAGAGGGGAAAAGTTGTAAAACCCTAAAAATCGTTAACGCATTAAAAGACCATAATGCCCTCAATCAATAATCCGTAGAATAACACGAGCTTGTAAGGTACGTTATATGGTTGACGTTAAATTGAGTTTACGTAATACCTTGAACATAAACTTATATTATAATGAATGTAACACAATAACAAGTACCAAGGACTAAATGAAATATATGTAGACATTTAAATGAAAAGGGTAATGCAAATAATTTGGTAAGTAAATAAAACCTTTGATTTGGTCTCATTGTTTTTCCCCTTTTTGCTGAATTTACACGCATAAAATCCCTACCATATTGGTCTTATCTTAACTTACCCTATCACCCTTTTATACGCCTCTTACCCATTCAAATTAACCCTACCTCTCCTCATTAAAACATACGGCAAACACAAGAAAAAGATCCCCTCCACCTCCATGTTTTACTGTCGACACCAAGGCTCCAAAAGGGAAGGTCCGAAGGTGATTGTGAAGCTGCTAAAGCCACGTGCTTCGTACAAATATTGTTGGTGTTGATCGTGGGTTAGAAAGGGGGCTGCTGTCGTGGGTATTAGCACCAAGAGAGTGCCTTGATTTGCTTTACTTTCTGCTCTTGTTTCTTCTTCTTGTGTCACGATACCAGGTAACATTCATAGTCTCGTTTTCTTCCTTTTGGAATCTGAGTCATGGAACAATCCTACCATGCGCCTGCTTTACTTACACCTAAATATGTCATATAAAATTTTAAACCTAAGCTAAGATATATCAAATAATTTGCTATACAAAAGCATGAGATAAACCCTACTTATGTCGACTTAAATCTTGGTTGTATATTGAATTCTGGTCGTGGCCAAGGGTACCATTCGCATGTTTAAAACCGAATATAACAACATAAAAATCATGATAGGTTGGGCATGGTCAAATGGAGGTTCACATGCTGTTGTTGAGTCATATGTATATGCGCATAAATGGTTATGAAAATGAGTAGAAGATGTAACTAATGGGTATGCATGCGTAGTATTAGAACCAGGTACAAGAATTACAAATTTATCATAGTAATGTGTCTTATGGGGGTAAATTCTAGGGTCATCGCGGGATTTATCGTTAAGTATTACGGGGTGTTTAACGTTTGTCGGCGGAGATGAGTCGGGGGTTAGTAGTAATGTGTATTTACTTGGTCGTAAATGTTGGTCATTTGAACCGCGAGCAAGCTTAAAGATGGACCGATCATATACTATAAGTGTTTTGTTTTTCTTTTCATCAAACGTTATCTACCATGCATATGATTTGTAATATAAAATCTTTAGTCATTGTACATTTTAAACCTTACACTTTGAGATATTTACCAAGCGAACCCTATACTTTGAAGGATGATCATATAAGCCCTCAAATAAGATAATTGTCATATTAAACCCTTAAGTTTACCGTTTGTCATTTGCAACCCATAAGTTTGGTTAATTAATGATTAATACTCTAAAATGTTGGAATTTCGTCCGTCACTAAAAATGAGAATATTCTGACAACTCTAAAAGTATTAATGAAATTAATCCGTTATGACATTAATGATGCTAATAAGTATTAAATAAATCATAATCCGTGTAGATTCGTTGAAGGAGACGCGACGTTACATCTTCGTGTTCCTACATTCGTTTGCTTTCCTCTCATTGCTTTAAGGTACAGATATTCTGACCTTTTCAGTAAAGGTTCCTTATGATGTTCTTTTCGTTAGCTTTCCTAATTTACTTATTAGGGTTTCCGATACCATTGCTATGAACCCTTTTCTGATAGTTTGATCTGTAGCTTATCTGAACTTCTGTTTTATTGAACAATGCAATATCTGATTTGGACTAGTGTTATGAAGACTCTGATATGCACATTTGTTGAACCCTGCTATATTTGATTATGAACTTCTGAATTGTGAACATTAAATGTTGAATTTCTGATTATGAAGTACGATATGTGATTATGATATAATCTCTGATTTCTGAAGTATCTGAATATGAACTTTTGATATGAACTATCTGTTGTGTTATCTGTTTGACCTTTATGATGAATTATGATCTGTGTCATTTATGACAATCTGTTTGACCTAAGATGGTTTGATTCCCGAGCCACTATTTCACTAGTCATGGGGGTTCCATGTTCGTATCAGTGATGCACCTCTGATATGACTCTAGGGCAGTAGAGTGATGTTCTGCCACGTTCCTTGAAGGTGTAAGGTAGGGGCGTATGGATGCATCCTAGATCTGATCTGTTATCTGATATGTTTTCTGGTGAATGATGTCGTGTGCAATACGCGTCTTCACAAAATTCTGGGAGCTAGCTACTTCATTTGTTATTGAGGTCTCCCCTTATATTATATAAGGTATTCCGATGTCACCCCTCCGAATACAATGGTTACTTATGATATGTTATGATCTGATATGTTTCTGGGCTCGTGGTGGATGACTAAACCTTATCTGTTAATGCTGTTTTATGAATTCTGTTTATGATTCCGTATTTGCCAATACTTCTGTTTGCATACTGAGTTATTATATGTTTATTGAAGATGTTTATGCTTTTACATGTTTATGTGACTACTGCTTGCCATGCTAGGATATGATTAATATGCTTAAATGTGATTCGCATGTTGTCATCTGATGATATGTTAGTTTACCGTTATGTGAATTCATTGATCTGTAAGATGACTATGCTAGTGTGTATTTGATTGTTTTGTAAGTTCATCCTGTATAATCGGTTCAGTTAATATTGTGAAACTTAATTACCCGTTAATATACCTATCTGTATATGTCTGACCTGCCATGTTAATTTCGTTTATGCTTATATTTGATCTGAGAAATGATTCAAGCCATGAGTTTTGGTTTGTAAATTGGTACATTGCTATGTTATGTCTTTGTCTATTTAGTTATAGAAAGTTTACTATGTTTTCTATCTGTATGTGTGCTTGCCATGATTGGACTGCTATTTCCGCTGCTACAATATTGGATTAAGTATGTTACATGTAAATTAATTGACTAGTAAGAATGCCATGTTTACTTTCTAGGAACTGTTTCCGTTAGCTTTTAGAATTTTCGTTTGGCTTATATGTCCTCTACTTTCTTGATTCTTTGAATGTTTGGTCATTTAATGTGTTTCCGTAATATGCTATGTGTTTGTTCTTATTTGCTACGTGTTCTTCCGGATCTCTGTGAGATTGTGTTTCTGCAGAATCCTCAATGATTCAGTATTCTCTTTCCGTTGTGATTTCGTTATTTGTATGTTTATTCTGTTTTAGCTTTTGTTTCGTTATATCTGTTCACTGGGCTTTGTAAGCTCAGCCGCACTTTCTTTTCCTGCGGCAGGTATTAAGCATTCAAGATGAGCTTATGGGATAGCTGATCTGGGTTGAGAGTAGAGCTGAGAGCAAGACTTTACCATAGAGATCTTAGATTTATTTTGGAAAGATTAGTTATTTATGTTTTCTTTTTGAATATTTTGTAAAGGCTTCCGCTATTGTATGTTATTTAAAGTTCTGATGTGAAACCGTATTGTGATATCTTTACCCTTGTCGGGTTGGGGTGTTACAAAAGAGTTCACATCTTCATGTTGTGAAGAGGATTTTCAGATATCTTAAGGGTAAACCCAATTTGGGCTTATGGTATCCTAGAGAGTCATCCTTTGAACTGGAAGCTTTTTCTGATAGTGACTATGCTGGGGCTAGTATGGACAGGAAATCCACAACAGGAGGTTGTCAATTTCTTGGAAGGAGGTTGATTTCTTGGCAATGCAAAAAGCAGACAATTGTGGCTACTTCAACAACTGAAGCTGAGTATGTAGCTGCTGCAAATTGTTGTGGACAAGTACTTTGGATTCAAAACCAGATGTTGGATTACGGGTTAAACTTCATGAACACCACAATCAACATTGATAATGAAAGCACTATATGTATTGTTAAGAACCTAGTATATCACTCTAAGACCAAACACATAGAGATTAGGCATCACTTTATAAGGGATTGTTTTAAGAAAGGTCTCATAAGGGTAGAAAAGATACATACAGATTATAATGTGGCTGACTTGTTGACCAAAGCTTTTGATGGACCTAGGTTTAATTTCTTGGTGGTTAACATTGGTATGATGAACCCATAGCTACACTTAAGGTGAGGTTAAATGTATAGTATGTTAGTTAGCAGATTTAATAAGTTTTTAATTCTGGTAGTTAAATCTGGTAGCTTCAAAGTTAAGTCTAGTCATTAACTCTGGTCGTTAATTCTGTTACCATATTTTAAGGGTTATTGATAGGTCATAGTTATCTTTTAAACTTATTCTTTTTCCAAAGATAATTCTCTGCTTGTGTATATTCTCAAACCCTAGCTGTATATATATTCAAACCAACTTGACTTTTCCCATCATAAGTTTAAACCAGAGTTAGTCTTTTCGACAATATTCTTTGCGTTATCATGGTTTTCACAGCAGGATGTGCTATGGATGGTATGCAGCTTAATGATGTCATGGCCCTATGTGTTACCTTGTCTTCCAGAGTTTCAATCTTGGAAGAAGATCTTGCTTCGACAAAACTGCTTTTGGGAACTAAGGTGAAAGAGTTGGAAGCAGAGATCAAGAACTTAAAGGCCACGAAGGATGTTTTTGATGATTCGTCTAACTCCCAAGATTCTGTGAATGATGTCATTGCTTTGGAAAATTCTTCAAAACAGGGAAGGAAAACAGAGTCACAACAACTTCATGGGAAGTAAAGAAGAAGAAAGATGACAAAGCTTTGCAACAAAAAAAAGTGATGGTTCAGAGTCTTGATCCAATAGTGGATTGGGAGATTTACAGGGATAAATTTGGAAAAGCTTGGAAGGTAATCAGATATAGTGGAAAGTTTGTTGTCCATAATAATCTTGAAGATCTGGTAAAATTTTGTAATCGACAAGACTTAGATACTTTATGGAGTTTGGTTCAACAGAAGCTCAAGATTGCTAAAAAATCAGATGTGAAAGAGCAAGAACTTTGGGTAGAACTTCAAAGATTATATGAACCAGATCCTTCATATGTATATTGGAATTTTTCATGTCAAGATTCTAGTGTGTCATGGAAGTTTTATGATTTGATTGATATTCATCAATTATCTACAAAAGGTGGAGTTGATCTATTCATGCTTGCAGAGGTGGAGTATCCATTATGTGCTGAAGTGCTTCAAGTGATGATACTTTCAAAGCTACAATATGAAAAAGAATCCGAGGTAATTGAAGATCTCATTCAAAGAATATGTAACCAATTACTAGGCAGAATATGTGATCAGATTGAAGAAAAGACAGAAGCTAAAAGGAGGAGAATAAGGTAATATGTTTGAAAGAATTTTAGTTGTATTGAGTCGAGAATATTAGTATAAATGGTTTTGAGAGTTTCACTTGGTGAAGGTGCTCTGCACTATCACAACAAATGGTTATCAGTCCACCATGTCTAATCCACATAAGGACTGGCTAGTCCATGAGCAAACGGCTCTGGTAAAGATATCTCAAATCCGTTTATGGCTGACAATCTGCCAAAAATTGTATGGTGCTCAACTCACCATATATTTGTTTGATGAAAAGTTGGCTAGCCCACAAGTTCATGGCTTGTGGTAAAGGCAGTGGAAAACCATGACTAGTCCAAAAGGGTACGGCTTTTGGTAAAGACTAATCAAATCCGTTGATAGCTGTTGGTTTGCTAAAAATCAGATGGTTATCAATGTACCATGATTTTACACACCAAAACATTGGCTACTCCAATAGTAATGGCTAATTGGTAAAGAGACATCAAATCCATTAAGTTTTCCATGATTCACCTCTCACAGGAGTTTACACATCTGGATGTGATGAGAATAGCACGAAACTTTTATGAATTGATGTACATATAGTCACAGTTGCAGAAAAGACCATGTAGTGCTGATATTTTGTTGATATGATGCTGCACAGATCACACAATGAAGAACATTTAAAGATGCAGTTCAAAGATAATTCCAAGATCCTCAAAATGAACAAAAAATTTGAAGTTCGCAAGTAAAGATCAAGTTAGGGGAGGATTGTAGGGAATTATATTTGTTAAACAGATTTAAGTTTGTTTAAGTCTGTTTAGTATTAATTCTGGTAGTGAAATAGTTAAGTCGGGTAAGCCAGAATTAAGTCTGTTAGTGTTAAGTCTGTTGGTTAAGTCTACCAGTACTAATATAGTTAAGTATGGCAGAATAGAATGTTGATCGTTAAGTCTGTTTATGATAAAAACAGAATAGTTTGTTAGAGTTATTATAGGGAAGGATATGTACGCATAGAGATATCTTAGGAAGAGATAACTTTACCCTTCCTCAAGTTTTGTAGTTAGGGTTTCCTCGGTGTATAAAAGGATCCCTAAGGTATTAGGTTAATGGTACGAGTTGTAAGCCTTAACCATTGAGCAAAGTAATTAATAGAAAATACGAAGTTAGTATATTATTGTGTTATTCATACTTATTATGTTAAGATTACGCATTAGCACATTAAAGTCTTGTTAGAAGTTCTTCACATAATGAATTTGAATTTATTCAAGTTTATTATAAGTCATTCAAGACTACTTAGATCTATAATTTGTGGACCTACAAAATACGACCAGACATCTTGCCTATTATCATTTACTTTGACTTCATATGTATGAGAATTTATGTTATATCTTGTTATTTGTTATACTTGTAGTTAAAATTCTTCATTTCAGTAGCTGGAATGCGTTATTAAACAGTAAAAATTGCCTTATATTCATCTTGAAACTGTAAATGTAAACACTTATGGCTACTTCGTAGATATATTGAATTGAAACCATTAAGGCTGCCATTTTTTTTCTTCGTGTGTGTGTGGTGTTGTAATGTTATTTTGGACGTTGAATTTTGTGATTGCGTCTCTACTCAATTTCTATATTTTGCGACTTGTTAATTGTATACTCCCTCGATCCCATATTTATTGTTCATGATTCTTTTTTTTATTGTCTCAAATTAATTATTCACTTCTAAAAATAGATTGGAAATATAAATCAAGTTTATTATATTAACTTCATTTGAGGTTATTATTACAAGTTTTAAAGATGTTTTAAATTAATTGGTTAAAGGTAAAATTGTCTTTTGTTCAAAAAATAAGAATAAAAAATTGACTATTTTTTGTCAGTGGACAATTATTTTGAAATGATAAGAGTATTTTGGATAGTCAACATTAGTGTGAAGGGTGTGCATGCTCAAAACTACAAGGAAAGGTTGCCATGTCAGCGGGAAACTAAATAAAACTTCACCTCACTTTGAAGGAAAAAAAATTCATGCACGGCACTTTAGTCCCGTAACATTTAAAGAAAGAGAAGTACTTTTTAAAGAGAGAGAATTAACTTTTGTGGAATAAATAATATTTTTATTATAGTGTGAGTGGGTATTCGTATTTATAGAGTATTTTTAAATGATAAAAAATAAAAAATAAAAATTAATAGAAAAGAGGAAAAGCGATGCAATTGTTAAAAAAATGGCAAATCGCATAAAAAGATACTCATCTTATGTTCAATTTCAATTAAAGGTACTATTCTTTTTTTTTTCTCAATTTAAGGTACCCGACTTTTTTTTTGGGCCGATTTAGGTTTTTTTCTAACTTCCGTTAACCATTTCGTTAGTAAATTACATGTTTTGTCCTTGAGTTTGTATAGGCATTTCATGTTTGGTCTATTTTCGTCCGTTTTCATACGCTTGCATACGTTTTCGTCCGTTTATACGTTTTCGCCCGTTTTTACACGTTTTCGTCCGTTTTTGCACGTTTTCGTCCGTTTTTACAAGTTTTCGTCCGTTTTTGCATGTTTTCGTTTGTTTTTGCACGTTTCTGTCTGTTTTTACACGTTTTCATCTGTTTTTACACGTTTCTGTCTGTTTTACACGTTTTCATCCGTTTTTTCACGTTTTCTTCTGTTTTTACAAGTTTTCGTCCGTTTTTGCACGTTTCGGTCCGTTTTTGCACGTTTTCGTCCGTTTTTCCACGTTTCCGTCCATTTTTACACATTTACGTTCATTTTTGCACGTTTTCGTCCGTTTTTACATGTTTCGTCCGTTTTTACACGTTTTCGTTCGTTTTTACACGTTTTCGTTTGTTTTTACACGTTTCCGTATGTTTTTACACGTTTCTGTTTGGTTTTACACGTTTTTGCCTATCTTTACATGTTTTTTTTTCTATTTTTATACTTTTCCGTCGTTTTTGCACGTTTTCTTTCGTTTTTGCACGTTTGCGACCGTTTTTGCATGTTTCGGTTTGTAAAAACGAACAAAAACGTGCAAAAACAAACCGAAACGTGCAAAAATGGTCGCAAACGTGCAAAAACGGAAGAAAACGTGCAAAAACGGACAGAAATGTATGAAAACAGGAAAAAAACATGTAAAGACAGACAAAAAATGTGTAAAACCAGACAGAAACGTGCAAAAACATGCGGAAACGTGTAATGACAAACGAAAACGTTCAAAAAACGGAAAAAAATGTGTAAAAACGGACGAAAACGTGCAAAAATGGACGAAAACGTGTAAAAACGGACGAAAACGTGGAAAAACGGACGACAACGTGCAAAAACGGACCGAAACGTGCAAAAACGGACGAAAACGTGTAAAAACGGAAGAAAACGTGCAAAAACAGATGAAAACGTGTAAAACAGACGGAAACGTGTAAAAACGGATGAAAACGTGTAAAACTAGACAGAAATGTGCAAAAACAGACGGAAACGTGCAAAAACGGACGAAAACGTGTAAAAACGGACGAAAACGTGCAAAAACGGACGAAAACGTGTAAAAACGGGCGAAAACGTATAAAACGGACGAAAACGTATGCAAGCGTATGAAAACGGACGAAAATAGACCAAACATGAAATGCCTATACAAACTCAAGGACCAAACATGTAATTTACTAACGAAATGGTTAACGGAAGTTAGAAAAAACCTAAATCGGCCCAAAGAAAAAGTCGGGTACCTTAAATTGAGAAAAAAAAAAAAAAAAATAGTACCTTTAATTGAAATTGGACATAAGATGAAAGATCTTTTATGCGTTTTGCCCTTTAAAAAAAGTTGAAGAAAAATGTTTTGAAAAAAAATTTTTTTTTGATATGTAGCTGATGTAACGAAATAAATCCTTGCACCACAGTCTCTACCCTTGCTACTTTATATTTCAGTACATTATCATGATTGTTGTAGTTTGATCGTCGTCTAATTATTTTACATTTGTGGCCCGAAAGACTTGACTATAAGAACATATAAAGGAATATTTGAGGCCCCAGCCAAAGTACTAAAACGTGTGTTCACACGACATGAAGTTCGAAAAAAAAAATAATAGCATGTCCCACATGTAGGAAAAAGATGCATTAGAGCATTAGGTTGTCACGACAAGCTTTAGGCTCTTCGTTGTGCCACCTCAACGTCACATCAGCATCCCACTTTTCCACAACTAACCACAACAAACCTCCTTCCCACTCATAACAAATCTCAACCTCTTCATTTGGGGCCCACCACTACCACTTTATTTTTTTTTTATTCAATTTTCATTTCCAAATAAACTAAATTCATTTCATTCAAATTAAAAATACAATACATAACACAATAATGATAAAAAAACACGATACGGGAAAAAAACAACACGAGTAAAAAAAATACAACATATACTACTGGATTTAATCTTCGACATCCCACTTCTGGCAATTTTTCAAAATCTCCCAAACGTGAACATACTTGAACTCCTTTCCACCAAATTGTTGCTGAAAGTTTAGTTTCATATTTTCGAGATGAATGTGGTCATTTTGAGCACTTCGACGCTGCAACTGTTTGTAAATTGCGTTGAATTTTTTGCAATCGACGTTAATCCTCGTCCATTTACCCGTGATTGAATTTTTTGTACGATGGTCATCGGTTGTCTGATTATTAAACATATGCATAACGTCGTTCCAAAAGTATTTTCGGAACGGTTATTTTCCATATCTACAGCTTACGAAATTTCTATCCAAATTTGCGCAAGTTTCTTCAGACTTGTTCCACTTCGGAATTTGAGACATTTGTGTGTTATTTTTTTTTTTTTGAATTGATGTAGATGTGAAAAAATAGTGGTTATAAATTGTTATTTATAGGGGTGGTTTTCAAATTCAAATTCAAATTCTAAAATTCAGATTAAAATTTGAAATTCAAATTCAAAACCGTATACTTTTGAGCGGGCTAATTCAAATTCAAATAGGAGCGGGCTAATTCAAATTCAAATAGGAGCGGGGTACTTTAAAATTCAAATTTTAAATTCAAACGGTTTACTTTTCAGCGGGATTATATGAGCCTATATATACTATCCTACGAGTCACAGATTACGCACAAAACTAACACAATTCACACACAAAAAATGTCTCGTAAAGATTTTTCTCAGTAATTCCCAAGCCCAAATCACTTGCCGGAAACCAGCTTTCCAACTCTAAATCACTTGCCGAAAACCAGCTTTCCAACTCTACCAGAGTTTGAAGTTTACTCAACACCACCGGAAAATGTCTTCCTGTTGGGTTTTGAAAACATCCCATACCTCCCAATTGTTCCAACTCCACTGTGAACAATTCACAGGTGGATCTTCAAAACCACCCCAAAGCTGGTTAAGTGAGGCTTCCTCCCGGAACTAGAACAAGGTGAAGAAAACGGTAGGAAGATTATGGAAGAAAGCAGCACCGTGAAGAAGTTCGCTCGTCGTGAGCAGAGTTAAGCACGGGAAGCTCAGTACCTCCAAGACAACTATTTCGACATAATGGAGCGTCGGCTCTTTAATGGGGAGTTTGATTCCCTTTCAAGTTATGAGGGTTGGGTCTTAGATGATTTGTTTTTTTTAAGTTTTAGTAGTTTTATTATGTATTTCATGTTTTTATGTTGTTTTTATTAGGGAGATTTTGTAGTTTTTTTTATGTTTAAGCGTATTATGTATTTTATGTTTTTAGTTAATTGTTCAAGTTTCAGTTTAAATGTTTCATCATTATGCGTTTATGTTTGCATTTTTTTCCTCTACGAACCTTTCAATCTATGCAAAAAAACACTTCACCTTATTAAAAACCTCCACAAATATCACTTTATAAAAAAAAAAGAGAGAGAAAAAAAAAAAAAAAAAAAAAAAAAAAAAAAAAAAAAGGTACAAGCTTTCCTCTTCGTCGTGCAGACGACGATACTTCCCACGGCGACGGACGGCGAGGGGGGGGGGGCGGTGTCAAGACGATCCACGGCGAGCCGCCACGGTAGACGGCGAGCCCTCACTGCAAGCCCACACCGTGTGCTCTTAGAGCATCCGTCTGCACCCTAGCAGCCTAGCTGCCCCCTCTGTTCACATACACGTTTTTCAATGAATCTGAATTTATTGGAGTAAATGAAAATTCTAACTTGGAAATTCTAAATTGGAAAGTACTCGTCACCATATCCTCACACCACTTCACTTTTCATCTCAAGAAGACATCAACTTTCTCTTCTCTTTACCACCATCTCACTTTCATTCCCAACCATCTCACACCACTTCACCTTTCAAACATATTTTTTTTAATTTATTAAAATACCCCATTAAATACACCAACCGCACTCACAAACTAAAAAACAAATAACAAAAATACTAGAGTAGCCCACAATTGCACAAAACCCGAATGGTGAAAGTTTCACCTTTGGTTGAGTTTTTTCCATCCCGTCATGACCCCATCACCATTTGCCGCGTGAATGGCCCCATGCCATTTACTCACTCCCTGTGTTGGGACCAATCTTAGAGGAGGGTTGGGTGGAGTGGGTGGTGGAGATGTGGAAAAAATATATATGTAATAACGGAGACATTTTTCCAAACCAACTATTTTTATTCTTCATTGTTCATAATCATGTAATAAAAAAGAATGTTGAATTATTTCAAACAAAAGTGAAAGATTAAACAATCACCAACTTTGCATATCGGTTAAGGGTAGTCTAGATGAAATACGTCAAGACATCTTGCCTATTGTCATGTACTTTTAGTTCATATGTATGAGAATTTATGTTATATCTTATTAATTGCAATACTTGTAATTAAAATTCTTTATTTTATTAGCTGGAATGCGTCATTAAATAGTAAAATTGCCTTATATTAATCTTGAAACTGTAAATATAAACACTTAAGACTACTTCGCAGATATATTGAATTGAAACCATTAAGGCTACCATTACTTTTTTTTGTTTTTTTTTCCGTGTGTGTGGTGTTGTATTGTTATTTTGCATAAATTCTGTGATTGTGTCTCTACTCAATTTCTATATCTTGCGAGTTGTTAATTGTACACTTCTTCCATCCTAGTGGTGTCAATTCTGACACTATTACGATAAACGACACTTAACCCGACTAATCTAAATTAAACATGTTTGAGTTGAGGATAAACATGTTTGGGTCAAAACATGTCAACATCGCCTAACCCGCTTAATAAACGGATCGCGGTTTAGGTTGAGTAAATGTTAAAAAGGTCAACCGTGGAACCCGCTTAAGTATATAAGACTCTAAAAATAAAATATATAACTTAGGTTTTTTATGTTGGATGTAGATTAAATGTATTTTGTTATGTACTTAATATGAGTAAATTACTTATTAAACATCGATATAATTGAAATTGACACTTATAACTCTAAAATTGTCATAGAATTATTGGTATGTCATTTTATCATATTTTAGCCTTATATCATTTTCGCATTTAAAATAGTTAAATCAACAAACCATCAACCTTATTTATTGTTTGACTATTTACTTAAACATTAAACGGTCACAAATGAGTTACACGCGGTTATGTGTTCAAGTTAAAGCACTGAGCTAGATTTAATTTCTCGGGTGGGCCGAAAAAAAAGAAGAGCATTGCTAAATATAAGACGAAAAGCTTAAATAATATTGAAAGCCATGAAATTTACGGTAGATTTTATTCACGAAAGATCGTTAACCCGCTATTAAGCCATGGAACCAAAACAAATATGTTACTATGTACAAATAAGAGTTCAGTATATATTTTTGATCACATTATTTGTACAACATAACAAATAATAGCATGAGGTATGACAACGTAGCTTGGCTCGCCGTCCGAGGTGGCACCTCCGCCGAACTCGCTGGCTAGCCAATTACACCACAAAGCTTTCGCCACTTTGAGCTTCGTTGTTCCCACGATTTGAAAACTAATAAATTTTTTTTTATAGATAAATAGCTGTTGATAAATATGGAAAAATATAAAATGAGGGCTGGTGGGGACTGCCAAGTGCCGCTTCGCTACAAGTAACGTAGAAAAGATTTTTAAGAAAGGCTATTGGAAGTTGATATGACATACGCGCCCAAGAGTTGGTGGTGGCTTAAGCCACAGCATTCTCATGCTCTATGGGGCCAAGTCCATTTAAATATGAGAAATTTAATAAGGTGAAGCAAAACACTACACATTTTGCAAAACGTTAGGTGGGCCTCGCCAACCCTTCCTATAAGGTGTCTCTTCCTAAGCAGTACAGCTTAACACGACATTAATAGTCGTGGTTATGTAGAGGTTATACTAACCAACACGCCAACCCTAATAGCTAGGGCGTAACACCTAACACGCACTCATTGTCAAATTCCCTACTATCCCATATTTATTGTTCATATTTCGGGTTGTTTCAAATTAATTGTTCACTTCTAAAAATAGATTGAAAATATAAATCAAGTTTACTATATTAACTCTACTTGAGGTTATTAAAAGCTTTAAAGACGCTTAAATTAATTTTGAACCGATATCATGATTGTTGAAGTTTGATCGTCGTCTATTTTTTACATTTGTGGCCCTAAAACTAAACTATAGAGAACATATATAGGCTAAAACTTGGCCTAAAAAAGTGATCTAAAAATACCGCAAAATCCCTATTGATTGTAAAATAAGCTGATCCTTGTCTCCAACCCGCCGTGATGTTGCTAAGCATTTTTAAGTCCAATTTTAAATATAAGTT
Source organism: Chrysanthemum makinoi (assembly GCA_910596185.1). Lineage (NCBI taxonomy): Eukaryota > Viridiplantae > Streptophyta > Magnoliopsida > Asterales > Asteraceae > Chrysanthemum > Chrysanthemum makinoi. The sequence goes on along the minus strand of OU343222.1, from coordinate 46,509,751 downwards.
TTGGGACAAGTTATACAAACCCCTCATTTTCTACAAAGGGTACCCTCCCTCCTTTTTGTAATTTATTTATTTTATTTTTATAATTTTGTTTATAAAAAGAGTAAATTACACCGCTCGTCCTCTGTGGCTCATAAGTAACCGCAGGAGTTCTCCCTTGACCAAAGTTGCACCGCCCATCCTGTGGCAAACGCTATGCGCCATTAGTCCCTCTCTACCGGAGCCCACTAACGGTCGTTAAGTCTTGTTAACCCGAGGATATAATCGCCATTTCAACACCATAAGGACGTAATCGCAGTAGTTTACACTTTTTGTCTCAAGCAGAAAAAATCAAAACCAAACACATATATAGACAAGTTCAACCTGCGGACTCAAACGGGTTTGTCTCAACTCTAAACGGGTTTAACCAAAATCCATTCAAGATTAGAATTACAACACCATTTTTCGATTCTTAAACACGTAGTAAAATCTTACACTAATCCATTTTATGACTTTACCACACTACCCAACATCAAAACATGTATAACTTAATATTTACCACATGAATCTTAACAAGAGGTTTAATACTTTATTTTTATTCCTCAAAACATTAACACATGAATGTATGATAATAAATAAATACAAATGGGTGTTCTGCTACCATTGACACGTAGAGAGAGGAAAGAATAAAACGAGAGAAAAATGTAGATAGATGCGGTTGGGCCGAGGCGACCCGGGTGGCGGCCGAAAGATGGGCCGATGGCGGCCGAAGTTACGACTCCAATAGTCGGGTCACACCACACCAACCAAACCCTAACAACACCATCACTACCACTAACCGGTCGCGGGTTTCATGAACCCATCAACAACAAATCCCACCAATTTAAACCACAAAACCCATCCTTCGGCTAACTTGATCTAACCACACACACCCCATGCTAAACTGTGAACAAGTAATCAAACCCTTTAATAAAACATAACCCAAACCATTAAATGATTGTAACGCGCGTAGGGTCCTCACCATGCGTGTTGGGCGTAGAAAGAACCACAAGGACACGATCTAACCCCCGGTGGAGGCTGAAGGTATACATGGAAGGGTTTGGCCAAGGCGGGATGGTGATAATGAGGCGCCCAAACTTTCAAAAATTCCCCGAAATGATCAGGATAAACCGATCTATTGATTGGCTAAGAAAAGGGTTCACCGGAAAATTTTTTCTACGACGGGTAAGGTGAAAGGTGTCACCCATGCGAGGGTGTGAGAGAGGGAGTGTGTGTTTTATATAAAGTGTGAAATTAAATTTTAATGAATTTTTGGGTTTATAAAAAGAGTAAATTGCAACCGCTCGCTCTATTGTGTTGAAATGACGATTATACCCTTTTGTTAACAAGACTTAACGACCGCTAGTGGGCTCGCTGGGGAGAGAGAGGGACTAATGGCGCATAACGCTTGCCACTTAAGAATGTACGGTGTAACTTTTTGGTCAAAGGATCTAACTCCTCTGCGGTCAACGCAAACCACAAGGACGAATCTGTAATTTACTCTAAGAAAAAATTATAAACCTGAAGTAAAAACCGGAAGAAAAAAAACTGTGTTTTAGGCTTATGTCATTCCCTTTCTCTTAGAGAGGGGGGAGTGGTCACCTAATACCCTAGGTGCCACCTCACCTCCATCCAATAAAAACATTACACATCAAAAGTACCCAATCTTACCCTAACCATACCCTAAGTGGAGGGAGTGGTCACCAATTTGTACCCAATTTATTTATTTTTTTTTTATTTATTTATTTTTTTTTTCATACATAAAATCACATACAATATTTAAAATAAAAACATACCATTTCATTAAATAAAATAAAACATTACATAATACTTAAAAAAAAACATAACATAACACTTAAAAACATTACATAATACTTAAAAAAAAACATAACATAATACTTAAAAACATAACATAATACTTAAACATAACATAAAACATTACATAATTTGAAATTAAAACAAGTTGAAACTACAACCTAAAAATTGCAAGCCCATCCGGTTTGGTCAATGGCAAGTTCACGCTTTTTGGTTCGTAATCTAATTCCAACATATGATCCTTAATGTGATCATGCGCTCCAAAAAATACTTCATCTCCGTTGTTCATTCTGAACCGCCTCGATTTGTGTAGCCAACAATTGTTTTGCCAACGATCCTTCTCGCTGCTTTTTACGCCAAATATTCCGGCCTTTTTGTGTAATGAAGTTGATTTCTTCCGCAACACTTGAGATCGACGAGGATATCGGCTTCGCTGCTTTTTCATCTTTCTTGAAAGTGAGGGTGGGGTCTTCATTCATATCGAACCAGAACTAAGTTGTTTGCCGATTCATACTCCCGACTTCCTTTTGAAGAGCCATTATTGTCGAACCGAATAGCTTGAAAACATTCTTGATCTCCATTTGTCATGACCTCGACAACCTCCACGCCAAAGTATGAGTAAATTGTCTTTTCTTTTGCGTATAGTAATCCAACTCAATGCCTTGCCCTACCACGCCCAAGTCGTTGTAACCCACAGAACTAGCCTTAGCACGTTTCTACATTATATACAAAATAATAAAAATATAGCTTAAACAAATAATGTAATTGTAAATAATATAGTATAGATTATGTAAAATAAAAAGTATAGATTATGTAAAATAAAAAGTATAAATATAACTTGTACCGCTTGGAGGTAGTAGCCGTTGAAAATACCCATGGCCGTGTTCATTGTTATCCACTTGGTATTCAACTAATGAAAAGTTCAAGAACTCGAACCCATACTTGACTCGTAGAATGCTTGAGAACCCGTTTCCAAAACCGCCGGACTTTTGTTCATTACCTACAACACCACATTCTGGAGATTTGAATCCATGCTTTCGCCAAGCCTCCTCTTGTCTTCACCAAAATTCACGGCCTCCTCCCGGCTTTTCTTCTAAAGCTTCCTGGATCAACTTCAACTTCTCATCTTCCGCTTCTTCTTCGCGTTGGTAGTGGTTGTGTTTCTGCACGTACTCTACTTCTTCATCAATGTTTTTGAACGGGAAAACTCGCCAGTAGTAGTGATGTTGTAGTGTTGTGGATTCATTCGGTGAGGACCCATATTATATTGGAAAAAGGGTGGAGATCGGTTGTGGAACGAAAAATTGAGGGCTGGCGTTGAGAATACATTGGCTAAATCCAACGGAGTTTGTTGTAGTTGATTCGAGGGATGAAAGTGAGAGATCCAATTTGACTTAGGTGAAAAGGGTTTTTTACCTCTTCTGAATCCATGGTCGCCAAAGTTTGAAAGATTAATGTGTGAAATGGTTTGGTTTGTGAATTGTTATTTTCAAAAATGAAGTTGAAATGGTTTGGCTTTTTTAAAGAGAAATTTTTTTTATTCTGCCAAATATAGTCAAGCCGGGTTATATGTAACGTCCCATTTTTTTCAAAAATACGCCTACAAACGCCGTTACCTGTCGATTTTGATAGCCGAATTTGATACTGGCCACCAATTAGTAAGGCGAAACGCAAGAACCTACCCGTGATTTGCAGACCATGTCATTCCCCCTCTTAACTATAAGAACATAATAAAGGAATATTTGAGGGCCCAGCCAAATTACTAAAACGTGGCTCACGCGACATGAAGTTCAAAAAAATAATAATAGCATGTCCCACATGTAGAAAAAATTCTTGGAAATTATTGAAGCATCCGTCTGCACCCTAGCTACCCCCTCTTCACAGACACGATTTTCAGTGAATCTGAATTTATTGGAGTAGACGAAATTTCTTGGAAAATTTTTTTTGAGCAAAATTTCTTGGAAAGTTGGTTGTTACATTTTCAATGAATCTGTATTTATAGGAGTAATCTTTCTTCCATTCCATCACAACATCCCTCCTTCCTTTAAGTTTTGAGGGCGTTTTATCAAAATGTCTGCCAAATCTAGTTTGTTTATTTGTCATCACACCATAAACAACACGTACACATACCACTAAACTCTGAACATCAGACTAAAAACAAACACCTAAACCATACAACCAAGGCGGTAGTGGTACATATCACCTCGTTACTACTTAAACTCCCAGTAAAGAAAACATACCCAACAAAATCTTTAAAGAACAATTCGGGAAGGAGTCAAAGAAATGAATTCCAGAAGACCTAACATCCTCAGAAGTTCTAATCAAACACAAACAGAACGTCCAACTCAAGAAGATCAAATCCGTGGTTATCGGCAAATGGCACGAAGTAGATATCAAGCAACCAGAACGGTAAGAAGAGTGTTTGGAAGAAAGAATTACAATCGTACACTGGAATCAGTCGTAGATCCAGAAAGGCAGCTTGAAATATCAAGAGAAAGGCGAGCAAGCCTCGTTCCGGCAGAAGTACTCTATTCAAATAATAGAAGTACTGTAAGTCACAGAGTATATGAACATTACTCTGAACAAAGAATCCTGTGTATCGGTGAAAATCAGGTTAATCTTCGACTATGTAATGAAGATTCTTATGGAAGCCTGAGAACTTCAGGACTTCAACATATTCATTTGGGAATATTCATGATAAGGCTACATGCACTCCACCGAAGAAATGCTGGAACAAAAGCTTTAGTTGTTCTCCGCGACACCAGATGGGAAGATAGTCGTGAAATTATTGGAAGCATGGAAGTAGATCTCTCTGCAGGGACACAACTAATCTACAATTTCCCTGATATGGCCCTAAGTATTGATGACTTCCACCATCATATAGAAGTTGCTATACAAACCAATGGGTATCATGATAACTGGCAAGGTGAAAGTAACCTTCTAATTACACTGGCCTTAACAGGCAGATTATCAAACACCAGCTATACGGGATTCCAGTATAACGTGGAAAATGTTGTGGATCATCTCACAACAAATGGCATCATAGCAATACCTGGCGAAAAAAAGAGTATGGAAGAGCTTGAAGTGTTGAGCTGGAACTTAAAGCCATCTGAACAGACCTCTGTACGAGTTCCATCAAGAGTAGTAGTAACTGATCATGACGGGCCTAACAGATCAGTAAGCCTTCGATTTGAAAAGCACATCCAAGCACCTCAACCACCAAGATACTCTGTTGATCAACATGATCGAGAGTAACAATCTTCTAGACGAAGATGAAGAGCATTTAATATAGTGTGTGTGATACGTTTCAGGTCTCCAAAAGACATAACCGAACTACTGCCGTTTCTTTTTATTATTGAAGAAGTGGTCATATGACCATTACTAGGAGGAAATAGTTAGCAAGTTTATTCCATGTTTTAGTTAGTATTTCCCATGCATGCATGTATTTTAGTTTCTAGAGTAATAAGTAGTGGGCCACGTAAAAGCAGTTTTGCTTCTCTAGTGACCGTATTTTCAATGCTATTAATATGTAATCGTTGTGTTAAAGCTATTAATATGTAATCGTTGTGTTAAAGTAAAAAGGAAGAAAAGTAAAGTCTAGTTTCTCTCTTATTTGGTTCGAGTCTTGTCCGTTTAAAGGGCCTTATCATCTCGTTTTTTAATTTATTCTTGGAAGATTTACTATCTCTAATTGGTCTTTATGAGTGTGGTTGTTTGTATGAGTGAGGATGTTTGGTAGGTTAAATTAGGGGTTAAATGGTCATTTTATGTTAGGTAGGGATGTAATTTGCATTGGTAGACGTTTGCTCTCGTAGGGATCATACTTGTTGAATTGAACAACCTTGCTAATAGTATGGCAAGAGATGATTAGTGCCAAAAATGAATGAACAACAGGGATGATTTTTCATTTCATTCTTTAAAAAAACTAATATATGGTAAAATGACTAGGCCAGGCAATTCAATATAGCAACTTTCACTCTTACAGGCCCAAAGGCCGAAAACACACGGGTGAAGTCAGACCCGAATCCAAACCCAAGCCCGGTGAGCTTTCATTATTTTCCAAGTAAATTTAAGGTGGGTTTCATGTCCTACTTCAAATCCATAACACCTTGATCAAGAACATGAGCTACATTGTTACTATTTCTATGGTATTTTTGTTAATTAGACCCACTTACTTATTTTGAACTAATTTTTTTTTACTGTTTTTAAGTCATCATTTCATCCAGTTTCTGAGCATTATGTGTAATCTTTTTTATTTTTATTTTTTCATCCTAATTAGTAGAAAAGAATTGTAATAGGGTCGAGGTGAGCTAGTGGTAAAAGACCTGCGTTCGTGTGTGTGGCGTTAGGCTCAAACCCCGTGAACTCGAATGGTTACAAAAAAAATGCAATTAATAAGTATGATAACATTTGCGGGGGCTGACCGACCCAAAACTAGAAGTGACCACACAATTTTTTTACGGTACTATAATGGACTAACTAAGCTAGATAAGATGGTGGGACGAGGTTCATTTCGAAGAAATCGTGATTTTTGACAAAAGTTTATCCTACGCGGAAAAAATCCATGTGGTTCCTGTGAACCGTGAACCATAGGCGGACTATTAAGGGCAGGGGAGGGTCCCAGCCCCCGAAACTTGTGGTAAGTAGTGTAAATAAGTTAACTTTTAGAGGTAATCAATATGGCAAGTTCAACTAATTTCTTTAATTCCTTATCCCTCTTTAGGTTCCTCTTTTCGTATAATAAAATTGAGTACAATAATTGATAGGTTGTTTATAGTTATGAGATAGATAATTTGCCCTTTTATTTATGCAAATTCATGTACATCTTTAACTCTTTTTATTACATCATAACTTTGTCTTTGGCGGGTTTTACATATATATCCTTGGAAATTTCGGAAATTACATATATATCCTTTTGATGCATTAAAAGCATTGTATTTTATGCATAAAAAACTAGTACAAAGGATATACATGTAATTATTCATCCAGGGAATGATATATATGAAATTATGCCTTGTTGTTTTTATTGTTTATGAATTATACTTCATACTTTGATATATTTTATCAGTTCATGTTTTATATTTGGAAATCAGATAATTAGTTTTGATTCTTTAAATTACGACTTTAAGCTTACGATTATCTTTTTTGTTTCTTTTATGTGTTTTTTTCTATACAAATATGGCGAACGAATTTTAATTATAATGACGTGCATTTCAAACTTCGATAATTTCAGCCCCACAATATACATTCAAGTTCCGCCACTGCCATAAAGCCCCGGATACCTCATTGGGTCCGCCCCTGAACATTATTTTTATCTACATACTTTTTTCCTTTTTGAAGCCTTTGTGTAGGACTAGTTGTGTCACGTGTGTGGATGAATGATTTAAAATAAGAAGGCCCAAAATGAGACTAAGGCGTCAATTTGAATTTTAGTATTTGTTAAACTTGTTTATCGAGTTTAACCAAACCATATGGATGTACACATGTACATTTTTAGTTTAAATTGATTTTTATTACGATTTTGTGAGCTTAAACTTGAGATCCAAATAATGTTTGCATAGTTATAACGAGCTTATTAGAACTCGCGATTAAGCTAATAAACGAGCTCACAAGCATCTTGAGATTCAAAACAAGCTAAGTCAATGACATGATGTAGCATACTTTAACCTTGTTTTCGTTGTCTATCGCATACTTTGCATTCTTTGTTGTTTTATTTCTATTCAAATATCTACACTTTTTGCAACTATATGTGAAGTAATTGCTCTAATTGGAACATCATAACATACAAGCGCATCAAAATGTAACACACTGTAAGTATGTTATATACATTAGGAGTAAGAAACAAAGTATGTTGGAAACCAGTGGCAAAAGATAGGAAGTATGGTACATTTTGGTGAATTTATTAGTCCTACTATATACGGAGTAATATTTTGTAGATAAAGAAAAACAAAATCATGATCTTTGTGACTGGATATTCTCGTGAAATTTATTTGGTTTTTGAATGCAGATTTACTAATTGAATGAGGCTTGGGGTCCGAAGAAGTGCAGCATTGAAGATTAGTATTAGTATTTAACCAGAATGGATTATCTAAAAGGTGTTATGCTTGTGTGGTTTTACTGGGTTATGAGTGTGGCACACACCTTTTTGTTTGTTTTTAAGTCGTTTTGGCGGTGGGGTGTGCTAAAGCGCACCATACCAATGGAAGACTTACCAGAAAATGTCATGGCTGATATTCTCTCAGCACCAACAACACACTGCGTATTTCCTTTTGAAGACTTACCAGGAAATGTCATGGTCGATATTCTCTCATGGCTTCCCCGTAAGACAATCTCCCGTTGCAAATGTGTATGCAAGGACTGGCGAAATCTAATTAATGAACCTTACTTTGCTAATATTCACCTCTTGAGATCACCACCTGCAGGCCTCATGATTTTTCAAAATTCTTATGAGAGTATTTTGAAGTGGGTTGAGATTAAAGAAGAACTTGATCACCGGCAATTACACCATGATCCTGTCAATGCTCTTGATCTTAAGCTTGTACCCTTTTTCCAAAACTCTTACATAAGTCTAGTTGGCTCAGTCAATGGTTTGCTCTGCTTGTGGGACCGTGGTTTCAACTTTGAATGTGATAACACTTACATATGCAATCCAATCACCAGAGAATGCATTACCCTTCCTAGGCAACAATACTATAGCGAAGGTCCCGCCAGAATTGTTTATGGTTTTGGAGTCAGTTTAAAGACAAAGAAATACAAAGTGGTGCGGATTTCCCAAAGGAATATACCACCAGATCCCCCTTTACCGTCTCGGCCTCGTCTCTTAGAAGCGGAAGTATACACCCTTGGCACGGGCCAATGGAGAAATCTTGGTCCTGTCCCTTACTGGCTTAATGATTGGGATGAGCCATTTTTGAATGGTTGTGTTCATTGGATAATTTATGACAAAAATTTCCCTGAAAAGCTTTGTGATGCTACCAAAATCCGCATGGTCGTCAAGGTGATGAGCTGGCCGTTTGACTTGTGTTGACCTTGACCTCGGGTCTTTGGTAACAGTGCTGAAAAGACGAAGAAAGCTCGTTAGAGAGGTGATACGCGCCAATTTGGATTCCACTGATAAAGATACGCGCCAATTTGGAAACCACTGATAAGCCAAAAGTTAGTTATAACTTTTGGCGGGAAAATCTGTTTACTCCTTCCTCCCATTTCTCCTTCCTCCCTTTGTATAAATACTCCTTTACATTCCTTGTTGTAATTCATTCACTGAAAAGACTTGTAATCTTCTTCTCTCTTAATTCCATTATAAACTAAGTGAATCATTTGATTACAAATACGGTTTCATTTCTTCTTATGTGATCCCCTGTTTGTTTTCATCAACAACTACATTTCATAACTGATTTCTCGTTGTTTACAATTTGGTATACATCAAGTGGTATTCAGAGCCCTTTTCTGGCACCATATTATCTTCAAGAGTGTTATATTGGCATTCTTGATTTTCCGGTTATCTTCTCTGTTTCAATTCCGGCAAGAAACATTTATCTTTCTGGCAAATTTCATTATTACGGGTTAAATTCTTGGTCAATTATTGTTCAATTTGGGTCAAGAAGCAGTTACTTTAGTCAAGATTCATCTTGGGTTGTGAATTCAGTTGCTTAACCATATAGTACAGTTTTGGTCATCAATGGCGGTTGCAGCTATGATGTTGGCTGAGTTGTCTATGGAAGATTTTTTCGCAAGATATGGTACAGTTCAAGAGTATTATGAATCACTTACGTCAGCGTTTATTAAAGAGGGTTTGAAGGAACGGTATCTAGTCAACTATTTTGTGCGTGGGTTGCCATCTCAAATTAGTTATGAGTTTCGATTTTTTCCACCCAAAACCATCTCAGATGCATGTCATTTGGCAAAACTGGAAGAAAAGAAGTACCAACTAATCAATGGAAAAACTAATCCACCATCACTTGTTAGTTCACATTCTAAAGATTTAAGTGGACTCAAGAACAATAAAAGAGATTCATTTGATTTGGGTTATGGTGTTTCAAAAAAGGAAGAGTTAGTTGCAAATGGCGGGAACAATCAAGAAAGTTCGTTGACTAGGTCAACTACTATTAGGAGTAAGTGGGGATGTTCAGAGGTTATTACTCATACGTATGGTGTGACTTCTGGGGAAATCAAAGGAAGAAATAGCAGAATTGGTAATGGTGAAAATGATGCGACCAACGTGTTCGATGAAACGTCTAGACTCTTGAAGGTACAGAATGAATTACCACTTCTACCTGTTTCTAATCTGAGCAATACATGTGAAATGATTGGAGTTGGCTATAAAGAAAGAGTCATTAACAAAGAAAAGGATGTTATGATACATGATTTTAGTGTTAGTGATGTTAGTGTTGTTTTTACTACTTTTGATGGTAACATTGTTCCTGATTCTGATATAGAGAAGCCAAATAAAGATAATGGAAATGATATGGAAGATGAGGAGGTTATAGATTCAAGAAATGCAAAGGGTGTGATTGAAGTCACCATTGGTTTGATGGGTACGAGTTTGTTGGGTTGTGATATGCTTGTTAAAGAAAAAAATGAGATTGAGGAGAGTGAGGGAAGAATAGATTTAGGAAGATTGGTTTATGGTGATGAGGGTATGAAGGTAAATACAAGTAAGAGGTTAGATAGTGAGAGTGTAGGCTCAGAGTTCATGGTTATGGAGGTTGATGAATTTCAAGACTGTGCAAATTTAGTGAACAATTCTTTACCATATACAAAAGGGAAGGAAGTTGTAAAAGGTAAATGTAGCAGCTTGGTAGAAAATAAAGATGAGTATGGCATAGATCAAAATATGAGTAAAGAGGATAATGATCTTATTTTAAGCGACTTGGTGTTGAGAACATACTGTGATCAGAAGTGTTTTGAAGGTTGGGTAGATGGGTATAAAAGTTTTGGTGTGGCTACTTATGCATCTGATGTGACAGTTACTTGTGATGATCAGTTGTATAAACAGGTTGAAGGTAACGGCAAGTTAAAATGAAGATGAGTGATAGAGAAGTTGTTGAAAAGAATGAAGATAAGGGTACAAAGGAGGCAACTTTTAATTGCTTAATATTTGATACATGGAAGGGGATGAAAAAGAAAATGAAACACAATACGACTAAAATGGTTTGTTCATGGTGGGTGAACAAACGAAAAGGGAATAAGGCTCGTCCATGGTGGCGGGACAAACAAAGAAAGAATATGGGCAAAATGAGTTTGAGTTGGTACTTAATGCAAAGAGAGGCTGTGAAAAAGGAAATTGACATGTGGAAATGGCCAAGAAGGAAAAAGGGAGTTGTGGGATGTTTCATGGTTACTCAAAAATTTGTTTACTTAGTACAATGTTTTGATCAAGATGGGTTATACACTAGCAGATTGAGTAGGGTAACTGGAAATGGTTTGAAGACCAAAGCTGTCAAGACTATATTGGGTTAATCACTATCGACCCGTCTAAACCCGTCACAACCCCAAATGACCCGGTCAACAAAAGTCAACCATACGAAAGTCAACAAAGCAGTTACACAGCAGTTACAGAAACAGTTACAAATAACTGCTCATATCACAGAACCGACACAATGGTTCATGTACCCTTTCATTACAGTATATAAACACAGTACATTCGTTTGTAAAACATATGATGACATATATGATTAATGCATAAACACATTTACAGTTTACTTAATCTTTACACAACATTCATTTGGTATACTTGTGATTGAAACGTTTAGACCATAGATCCCGTGATAAAGGCCAACAATTGGTATCAGAGCGGTTTGGTCTATCAACCAACAATCATCATTTACCCAGACTCGTAAAAGTTCCAGAATCAAAAACAGACCAAGTCTCGAAATAAATTTTTTTTTTGTGCAAATCGCTAAGAACACAAATCCCGACGTCATTTTTGTGTCTCAACGTTTGTCGCAACAGGGGTATAATCACTTGGTGATTACTCACAACCCGGCAACAAATCAAACTCGCAAAAAAAATTTCGAAACCAGTTTCATTACCAATCCAAAACAGGATCAGAAAAAATGAACAAAATCGTTTAAATATTTTGATTCGAAATAAAAACAAATACGAGTGTCATCACTAGGGCACAAATCAAAGATTCGAATTAGAACAAACACACCTGTTCTTAAACGGAATCAAGCCCAGAAGGATCAATTGAAAACCCCAATTGATTCATTAGCAAACTCCAATCGTAAAAATACTCACGGATCAGAAAACCCCCCATTAATCCAAACCCTAGATTTCAGATTGAAGGGTTAACAGCGTTCATAAAGAGAACACCACACCGAGACAAGATAAAAGGACGGTCAAAACCACAGCCATCATAAAAAAGAGGCCAGTCAACCGTCGGTTGTATTGGAGATAGAAGAGAGAAGATAAAAGGTTATCTTTTGAAGAGAGAGAGAGAAAGACTGAAAAACCAGTATCTCAAAGAAATAAAAAAAGGGGACGCGTAGTTTTATCTCAAAAAAGGGAGATAAACGGGTTACAAGTGAGACGCGTGTAAAGATAAGGGCCGGATATTTATTTATTGAGGCATCGGGTTAAACCATCAACCCCTCCAGGTTCCAAAAGATTTCAAAACCACTCTATTTTACATTATATATTTTGATATATACAGTTTTTAGATTGATAAGTTATTTTAAAATATTATTAAAATCTTATCATATTTTGTATAGTATATCTAACCTAGTTTTTACACTACTTAGAATACTGACTAGGAATAATTTGTAAGGAGTAATTAACCTTAGGTTATTCAGTTTTTATAATCTCCCAGGATAGTTTAAAAATTGTTAAAACTATACCTAGAAAAGTTTTACACCCATTTGAGGAAGATAAAACATTAAGAGCTCATTTTGAAATAAGAATTTTGAAAAATAAAAACACTTTGTGTTAAAAATTCTTTATTGGAGATTTATTGTCATTTTAAGATATGACGAACGACAGTGGTAAAAAGGAACCCAGTACTAACATTTCGAATAGTACACCCCAATTTCAATGCCCAATCCTAAAGCCCGCGAATTACTCACTATGGGCAATTCGAATGCAAATCATTCTCGAAGTGAATGGTTTATGGGAAACAATTTAGCCGACCGAAACGACTCAACCTGATAAGAAGAAGGAAAAAACCGCTATTGCTTTCCTTTACCAAGCATTGCCAGAAGAACAATTACTTCAAATAACAAAGCACAAAACCGCAAAAGACATTTGGAATGATTTGAAAACTAGACACGCTACACAGAGTTAAACAAGCAAGATTACAAACACTCAAATCCGAATTTGAGATGTTATATATGAAGGAAGATGAAACAATCGACACCTTCACCACAAAACTCACAACACTCGTAAACAAAGCCGCTAATCTAGGACACACAATAGAAGATGAAACCTTAGTACGGAAATTACTAAATGCTGTACCCGAAAGGTATCTGCAAATAGTCGCATCTATAGAACAATATTCCGATCTAAGTGAAATGACATTAGAAGAGGCAATAGGAAGACTTAAGACCTACGAAGAAAGGATTAAGTTCAAGAAAGGAAAACAAATGGACAATACGACAAACTGATGTTCACACGACATGACAATAGAGGGAAAAATTTCAGAGGACGTGGACTTGGAAAATATAAAGGATGGAAGAACCACGATAAAAATAACCACGAGAAGAAGGATGGAGAAAACACTCACAATCACTTCAACAAACAGAATATTGATTTTAGCAAAGTTAGATGTTACAAGTGCAATAAGACTGGTCATTATGCATCTAAGTGTTATACAAAACCAAACACTAATATGCAATCTAATCTTGTCGAGGAGGACTTAGAACCTACCTTATTAATGGCAATATTAGAAGACCCACATGTAACAAAGCTAGAAGATCAAAAGGTCTCGCTACACGAAGAAGATGTAGGATATAAAGAGACAAGTGTTGATAGTCAATGGTACTTAGACAATGGAGCTAGTAACCATATGACTGGAATAAGAGAACACTTTAAAGAACTAGATGAGAACGTTAGTGGAAAAGTAAGATTCGGAGATGGATCTCATGTAGAGATTAAAGGAAAAGGTTCAATCCTATTAGAATGTGAAGACGAGAAACAAAGAATCATATCTCAAGTCTACTACATTCCTAGCTTGAAAAACAACTTATTGAGCCTTGGACAATTTACCGAAATTGGTTGTAAAGTTGTAATGGACGACGATGAACTACGACTTTATGACATGGACAACAAAATCTTCTTGAAAGTCACAAGACAAAGAAACCGTCTATACAAAGCAAGTCTGAAGATAGGCACACCTGTTTGCTTATTAGCAAACCTAAGTGACAACACTTGGTTATGGCACGCAAGATTAGGACACCTCAACTTTGAATCATTAAAATCAATGACTCAAAGAGAGTTAGTTCAAGGAATACCTGCCATTAAACATACAACACAAATTTGTGATGTTTGTTTAGTTGGTAAACACAACAGAGCACCATTTCCCAAGAAAGCAAAAACTAGATCAACATCACCATTAGATTTAGTTTACGGAGATTTATGTGGACCAATAACACCACCAACACCATCTAGAAAGAGATATATATTCTTGTTAGTAGATGACTACTCAAGATATATGGGCGTATTTCTAAGTACGAAAGATCAAGCTTTCGGTACTTTCAAGGAATACAAAGAAACAATAGAGAAGGAGCTAAGGATAACATTGAAAATGTTAAGAACTGATCGTGGAGGAGAATTCACATCTAACGAATTCACTCAATACTGAAAAGAGAACGGCATAGCACGACAACTAACCGCACCTTACTCACCACAACAAAATGGAGTTGTTGAACGAAGAAATAGGACAATCATGTCTACTACGAGATGCATGATGAAAGCAACTAACATGCCACAAAACTTTTGGGTTTGGTACATTAGACACGCTATATACATTCTAAACAGCGTTCCTACAAGAGCCTTAGAAGACATCACTTCATATGAAGCAATTAAGAAGAAAAAGCCAAACTTAGAAACTTTAAGAGTTTTTGGCTGCATAGCATATGCAAAGGTACCATCACAACATCTGACAAAGTTAGATGATAGAAGTAACAAAATGGTATACTTAGGAAGCGAACAAGGATCAAAAGCTTATAGACTGTTTGATCCAACAACACAAAGAATATGAGTTAGTAGAGATGTGAAGTTTAAGGAGGATGAAGCATGGGACTGGAAGGATTACCTAGATGAACACACTAATGATGAACCCGAATGGTTTGACTTCAAAGTCGAAAACCTTGAAGCCACAGATGAACATCAGGAAAACGAAAACCATCCAGATGAAGAAGACGATGATATCCCTGCAAACGATGATCATGAATATGAAACATCAACAACTGACTCACCCTCACAAACATTTCGCACACCATCTACAATTTCATCAAGAATAAATACTCAAATTACACCAACTACCTCAAGACATTCAACCAATCAAAGTAACTCAACTACAACCCGGAATTTACATCCAGACTTTGATCATACACCACTACAAGGTTTTAGGACGTTGAATGATTTATATGAAAATACCGAGGAAGTTTTACCCGAGCATTTATTACTAGCTGAAGATGAACCAAAGAATTACAAGGAAGCATCAAACGATCAAAAATGGATCGAAGCAATGAAGGTCGAATTAGATTCCATTAATAGAAACAATACATGGGAACTAACCACACTACCAAAAGGACAAAAAGCCATTGGTTTAAAGTGGGTATTCAAGACCAAGAAAGATGCTAATGAAAATATAGTCAAGCATAAAGCTAGACTAGTAGCAAAAGGCTACATACAAGAGCATGGCATAGACTTTGAGGAAGTCTTTGCACCTGTAGCAAGAATGGAAACAGTCCGATTACTATTAGCCATAGCTGCTAATAACAAATGGGAAGTACATCACCTAGACGTCAAATCTGCATTTCTGCATGGAGACTTCAAAGAAGAAGTGTATGTTACACAACCCAAAGGATTTATAAAAGAAAATGGAAAAGTCTACAGATTGATAAAAGCTCTATACGGATTAAGACAAGCACCACGTGCATGGAACATAAAGTTAGATAATACCTTGAAGTCCTTAGATTTCAAGAAGTGCGCTTTAGAACAAGCTGTCTACACAAAGAAGTCAAAAGACTCAATACTACTAGTAGGAGTCTATGTGGATGATTTAATCATCAGTGGCACACCAAAGAAAGAAATAGTCAAGTTCAAAGCTCAAATGGAAGAGAAATTCAAGATGAGTGACCTAGGATTACTATCCTACTACTTAGGAATTGAAGTCACACAAACTGGAGGTGACATATCAATAAAGCAATCTGCCTACGCAAGCAAGATCCTAAAAGAAGTTGGAATGCTAGATTGCAACGAAACTTTAATACCTATGGATCCAGGAACAAGACTAACAAAGAACACTGAAGAAACAACGGTCAACTCAACTGAATATAGAAGCTTGATTGGATGCTTACGATACTTGTTACATACAAGACCCGACTTAAGTTACTCCGTTGGATTACTTAGTCGTTTTATGCAAGAACCGAAGGAACAACACATGAAAGCTATAAGGCAAGTACTACGCTACGTTAAAGGAACAAAAGACTATGGAATCACCTACAAGTACAATGGAAGAAAACAAATACAAGGTTATAGTGACAGCAGCTACGGAGTCAACACTCAAGAAGGCAAAGGCACTACTGGAATTATCTTCTACTACGGTGAATCACCAATCACCTGGAGTACACAAAAGCAAGCCACGGTAGCTCTATCATCATGTGAGTCCGAATTCATTGCAAAGAACAAAGCAGAACAACACAAGCATTATGGTTAAAGAGATCGCTTAGCAAGCTTACACACACGGAAGAAGAAAAGTTACAATATCTGGTCGACAACAAGTCCGCCATCGAACTAATGAAGAATCCCGTATTCCACGAAAGAAGTAAGCACATTGACATAAAGTACCACTTTATAAGAGAATGCGTCGAAAGAGAAGACCTACAAGTCGAATTCATAAGTGGAGAATTTCAGAAGGTCGACATACATCTGACAAAGGCATTACCGAAGATCAGATTCCTCACCATGAGACAACTAATTGGAGTCAAAGATCTAAAGCAAGCCGATTGTGATTAAGGGGGAGAATATTGGGTTAATCACTATCGACCCGTCTAAACCCGTCACAACCCCAAATGACCCGGTCAACAAAAGTCAACCATACGAAAGTCAACAAAGCAAGCACACAGCAGTTACAGAAACAGTTACAAATAATTGCTCATATCACAGAACCGACACAATGGTTCATGTACCCTTTCATTACAGTATATAAACACAATACATTCGTTTGTAAAACATATGATGACATATTTGATTAATGCATAAACACATTTACAGTTTACTTAATCTTTGCACAACAGACTAGTATGGATTTTAATTATTTTGAGATTTTTCTGGTTGCAACTGGTAGATTACTGGAAGAATGGCATGGTTACTACAGGGTTATTACTGGCATGGTGTTATTGGTGGATCAATCACTTTTGATTTCTGGTGTTAATGATGGATCAGCTCGAGTTTTGACACTTCTGATGGTGTTTGTTTTGAAGTGTGGATGTTTTGTTTCATTTCATTCATGGAAGAATAGATCAACAAATGTGGCATCTAAATATCGTTTAGTTTATGTTCATCACCGCACACTTGGTGACATGTTGGAATATTCATCGCCTTATCCACTTGATGACATTCATGGAGGATATATTATATGTTAGTTGGTTTGAAGGAACAAGTGAACAAGACAGGTGGTAACTACTGGAATTGCAGAAGTTGTTTGCAGTTTAATTGTCGAAAGTGGTGATATTCCACTTAAGGGGTGTTTGGGCTCAAGATTCTTACTAGCATTAGGAGTGTTTTGTTTCAATTCAGCGAAATGGGTCAGTTTTGTATGTTACTTAGAAGCCTATTGAAGAAGTACCCTGGGTTTGATCAAGAGGAAGCAACTGAAGATGCTATTTGACTGTGGAAAGTCAAATGTTAAGGGGAAGGGTTTGATACGCGCCAATTTGGATTCCACTGATAAAGATACGCGCCAATTTGGAAACCACTGATAAGCCAAAAGTTAGTTATAACTTTTGGCGGGAAAATCTGTTTACTCCTTCCTCCCATTTCTCCTTCCTCCTTTTGTATAAATACTCCTTTACATTCCTTGTTGTAATTCATTCACTGAAAAGACTTGTAATCTTCTTCTCTCTTAATTCCATTACAAACTAAGTGAATCATTTGATTACAAATACGGTTTCATTTCTTCTTATGTGATCCCTGTTTGTTTTCATCAACAACTACATTTCATAACTGATTTCTGGTTGTTTACAATTTGGTATACATCAAGAGGTCCCGGTCTGAGCCGGCCCTGGAAACCCCTCCGACGATCAAGTGAGTATTGATCTCATAGTAATACCTTATAACATAAAGTATATATATTACTATATAAAGTGTAGTAAAGATGATAGGGGAAAATTGTGTGTTGTATAAATTATGTTTGTGTGTCTAGATTATTGTGTCCTTACCTCAAATTCTTAGTTGGTATTTATAGGAGGATGAGGATGTGAAATAGAGAGGATGAATCTGCTCTTTGTATAACTTCATGGAGAGAATGTTTGTCATGGAGGGATCCATTGTATGTATCAAAATGGAAGAGTACATGTTGCTGTTTATGTGCTTGCATGAGTCTTTCCATGCATAAAATATATTTCACCTTTCTTTGACCATAATCCTTGCCATACCATCTGATCTAGCTTAAGATTACCCTACTAACCCCATTAAGTTAGTTGTAAGTTTGCTTACTCTCTTGCAATGCATGTTTACAATGTATTATTAAAATGGTTGAAGATAATATATGCATGACATTAAGGCTCGAATGTAATATACCTTATTACTTTGTTCTTTTGATATCGACAAGGAGACATTTCAATTATTCCCTTCACCTCCTTTTGACGCTTTTGATGATACTCTGTATTCCATGGGAAAGTCTTGCAGTATTAAAGGGCTGTTTATGTCGATCTCATACATTTGTTACTGGATTCACGATTTGGGTGATGAAAGAATATGGGATCAAGAAGTCTTGGCATAAAGAAGTGGTGATCAAGCGAAGTATTAGTCGTGATCTGGATTGGCGACCCTTGTATCTCATTGGGGGCTTAGAAGATGGAACAATATTGATGGTATATTATATTGACGAAGTGTTGGCATATTGTCCTAAGACGAAAACACGTGAAAAGATTAACTTTTTCGACCAGTTCGACCCCCCCTTCACAAGAATGGCTTATCAACCGAGCTCTCTTAAAATGAATTTCGAATCTGAGAGAGTTCATGTGCTCTAAAGGTCAGTAATCTTTCGTTTACGAACTCACATTGCTATTTTTGTATCATATAATCCTTTATAGTATTTACTTATCTTCAAAATAACATATACCTTTGATCAACTTTATGATTCTGCACGTATCAACTATCAAGTATAGCAGATTTGTTTGACAAAAAAGGTGGGTCCGGTAAACAGGTTTGGGTTAAACAAGTAATAGTTAATATGAATCGAAAGGGGTTGGGTCAACCCGAAACACTTTCTTTGTTTAAACTTTTTTTTTTTTTTTTTTTTTTTTTTTTTTTTTTTTTTTTAAATAAATAATCTGTATGCGTTTTAGGAGTATATTAATTCAGTACTAATCTATTAAAGTATATTTTAATTAATCTAAATATGAGGTTTTGTGCGGTCTTTCGACGTGTTTGCTTATAAGCTAATTTTTGTTAATTTTACGTTTGACCCGTGAGAGATAAAACACTGCCTGAACCTACCCATTAATAGGTATATGTTTCGAAATTTCATGCAAATTTATTTTTTAATGTTACTTACGTACTGTTGTGATGCTTCTTTTATGCAGAGGTTGTCTTTGCATCCAAACATAGGAGCAGACAATTGGCTAATGAATTTGTCTCTTGTAGTATAACTGTAGGTGGTTCGAGCAGTGTTGTTGATGCATCCGCAGGGGTGAGTAGGAGAGTACCAAGCATCATCCAACCTGATACAGGTGACGATGTAGTTATAATAGAAGGTAGGTGTCTGTATCACATGTTTAAAAAGACCGAAAAATATTATGTTTTGATCTGGCTTTGGTCCAGATATGCTGTTATAATGTTATCTCTGTAGGTATATTGTCTATGAAGTAAAAAAAACTACTTATGAATGGATGGCAACCTCCAAAAAAAAATTTGTTCCTGTAGAGAAACAGTTACACTTTTATTAATAAAATCTAAATTACAATAAATAAAATTAACAATAAATAAATAACAGAAAATTAAATACAAACAGAATGTAAGCAGATAAACGATAATTAAATTAGATAATAAAATAGTCAAAAGACTTACTTGATCACCAAATAAAGATCAACAAAGCAACTAAAAGCCGAGGCACGGTTTGACACGCTTCCTTAAACAGATTCGCCTGCTTTCCGGCATCGTACCAAAAACAAGAAGTTGTACTATCGGACTTAACAAAACTGCCAGGAATTTCGAGATGCGTATTCCATATGTTGAAAATCAATAATAACTATTGATTTGATGTGTGTCTTAACCTATGGAATTAGGGCATCTATTTATACAAAATAGCCTCCCTCTAAGTTTACTCATCCCACCGATGTGGGATTGAAAATAAACTACTTTTCCTCTTTAGGCATGGTACCGAATGCCTAACTTTGAGACCCGATATCTCATTCACATCAACTCTATTTTGGACACATAAAGGCTCATTGCGAAGCTCTCTTCGAGGAGAACGCGAACCTTAGGATGCATCCTGTATTGTGTCTTGAGCATCTGTACTGGATATCCAACCTTTTGAAACCTTTTAAGCTCATGATGTAACTGTTGTATAGATTAAAGAAAAAGTCAACAATGGAACAAACCAAAGAGGTTTGATTATGGAAAATGTTGTACACGTTTATCATCTTCTTACCCGAGATCTTTAGCTGTTGGAGAAATAACAGTTGCTGGCAACTGAACTGGATCACAAACCTAAATAGAATGAGGAAAAATCGCAGGCTGAGAAAAGAATCAACTACCTGATTTCAAAACAAATAAAATAAGTCACACTTTGCATACCAAGAAAATACTTGTTTGCATCCACTCGATAAAGGAACTAGTGTTGCGGGTTCCACCTATTGAAAGGAAATTATGTAATGTGTCATGAAGACTATTAGTTACCATGAATGTCTAACAAGAGCACGAAAGGTAATTTTCGAGTGAAACTTACAGCTTGAGCAACTTCATCTATAATAACAATGTCAAACGGACGACTTAGTTAAGGAAAAAGGCTTGAACCACTGAAACTAAGAGTAGAAAAGACCTGAAGCAAAAATTATAAATAAGAAGTCATATGGTAACTTTTTGGATCTCGTCCATGATTGAGGCTCGAATTGTGTCCCTGTCTCTTGCATCCATGCCTGCAAGTTTTTGTTCCACCTGAGAAGTCAAACCAGTTTAGTATTCATTTTATATTTCAAAGAGCATATATAATCGCAGAGACTGCAAATTAAGTTCAAAGAAGCGATTGTTGATATTGCACTTGTGTTATTTTATCTGCATTTGGTCCAATTGATGACTGGAAACACATGCAATGATGGGAAAAAAATTTGTGTTTGGATCAACCTTACCACCCAATCTCCCCAAGATAACCTGTAGTATGTTTTAATGTCTTTGTTATTAGGTTTTATTTAAGTACGAAGTCATGTAATTGTAAGAATGTTGTAACTTATCAAGGTTTGTACCGTTATTGTATATGAACATTTATT
The DNA here is from genome assembly GCA_910596185.1 of Chrysanthemum makinoi. NCBI lineage: Eukaryota > Viridiplantae > Streptophyta > Magnoliopsida > Asterales > Asteraceae > Chrysanthemum > Chrysanthemum makinoi. The sequence goes on along the minus strand of OU343222.1, from coordinate 46,488,050 downwards.
CACATTGTACAACCAATTAAAATATATCTACCAAATTAAAAACAACCAAATAAAACACCTCTTACTAAAAAGTACAATAAAATTTTCACAATATACAATTTAAACAAGTTAAAACATAACCCAAAATATAAAATAATTAAACACACTAATTAATTTTATTTTAAAACACCCTAAAATGAAAAGTACATGTTATTATACACATTATACAAATTAATAAAACACACAAAGCTCATACAAGCTAAAAAGTTGATGGTACATATAGTTTTGAAAATCGGACCGGACAAACGGGTTCAACCGGGAACCGGTGTCGCCACCGGTTCGGCTAACCAATAAAAGCCATCCCTGAAAACGAACCAGAGGACCCGTTGAAACCGATACAAACTGGTGAATCAGGTCTCATCGAGATTTATTTCTCTAGTTAATCGTCAGAGGGTACCCGTCGCCGCAACAAGCGAGTACCCTGCTATACTATATATATAAAGGAAAACCAAAAGTAAAAAGTGAAAAGTTGAAACTAAAAAAGGAAATGTTGAAAACATACATTTCAAAAGAAAACTATTAATAAATATCGAAAATCGGCTTGACCCGGGACGCTTCAAACCCGATGAGTTTGCCAGGTTTAATTTGACCAGTTTTTGACCCAACCCGTCGGGTTGACTCGGTTTAAATCGACCCGTTTTCGACCGAACGGTTCAACTGGTTGAACCACCGGAGTCGAACCGGGTTTCAAAACATTATGTTTAATCCCAAAATCTTCAAACTTTTATTATTTTTCGTTTATAACCCATAAACTTTTTTTAACACAAAACGATCTGTCACTATAAAATGCCGTTGTTATGCACGGGTACTCGTCTAGTATAAAGAACATGTGTATGCACGGTGGTGAAAGCTATGAAGTCTTAAAAAGATTAATATATAGGCATCTATAAACACAACTATTTATAAAGCTTGACTTATTTTAAAGCCTCGTGTGTGAACCTATTCGGAAAGAATTATGAAAAATGACAAGACAAAAAATAAGTATAGCATCATTGACTATATTTTTCAACAATACTATACTTGGGGTACTTGATGGCGTATGTCGTATGATAGACCCAAATCACCTTATGAGGCACAGGTTTATGGGCCACTTGATAAACCACCACAAGATGAAGGGCATGGCTGAATGACACAGGCCGAAAGGCCATAACATATTCTTTAAAAAGTATTACATCATCATTCTTTTACTAATAATGCAATACTGGGGGAATGTTAACGTATGTGTCCGAAGGACACGTGCCGAGAGGCAGATACAACACTTGTATGAACGACATGTGCCGAAAGGCGTAAAGACATTCTTTAAGTATTGCACCATCAGTATTCAACCAAAGTTGGCGCATATGGCCAGATGGCCCACGCCGAACGAACAAACATTATTATTGCCGAACGGCCTATGCCTAATCACCCTAGCCGAATGACTTATGACGCACCACAACCATGGAGACATACCAAGTCCGGAACAAGCCCAAAAATCCTGACCACCGTGCAACCAAAAGAGTAAGGAATAATATCTGGGAATGCGAGACTGACTCGGGCAGGTCCAGAAAAGTAAACATTGCAGTTTCTGGCCTAACTATTTCCTGCCTAAATGTGTCGCTATCACTAGATAAGGACTAGGAAGCCCACCTATAAATAAAGTGCATATACCACTCTCAATGATATGACTTTCTCTCACTAGATACATATTTCATACCTCCCTTTCTCTCTCTATATATACTGCTTCATATAGTATCTCATATAACATAGCACCACATCTCTACATATCACACATTATACACAACACATTCATACATATATACTTACGTTAAAATCCTCTACATATGAGGTTCTGACTTGACCGTCGGAGGGTGGTCCCTGGGGCTTCGGCCTCGGGACCCCTTCTAACGGGTTCTTTCATGTTTGTAGCATACTTCAAAGCTCGGGACAAGGATGAATGGCTCGAGAGAGCCGTCAAAATCAACCCAGGGGAAAAATGCTTCAACAATGATATGTTTCATTGAACGAGTGATTTATGTCAAAACACCGTTAGTGCGTGACAAACTCAATTAGTATGACTTATGTCAAAGACTCCTTGGAAATTTTTCAAGTTATTTTGATATTGTATTTCTATTATACTCTTAGAAATTGATCTCTCAAGATTTAGTTACCTTAAGTGAAACTGATCTTTTAGTCAACTTGCTTAATGAGGCTTTTATTCAAAATCTAGATATCAAGGGTGATTTTCCCTATTGGACAATCGTGAAAGTGATAATCATATATGTCTTGGTTCAAGAATATCTATAGCACTTTATGAGCATAACATAAATAATCTTTAAAGGACTTGAATGGAAATCATTTGTTGACAAATTAAGAGATAGGGTGGTTTTTGTTGCTACAACACTCTAAAATTCTTTAGGATTAATTTGGTATAAGTGGCAAAATGAGTGAGTTGGGTCACATGTCTAGATGAGTTTAGGTCTAAAGGGGTATGGGTTAGATGGGTCATTTAGGACCACGGGTCTAAACGGGTTATTTTGACCCATTTTTGTCATTTTTTTCTTCTTCTATTTGAGTGAAATATGAATAGAGGTGTTAAAAAAAACTAGCCTGCTAGACCCGCTCTAGATCTGTTGGTTAATTGTTATACAATTGGAGGTTATATCAAATACTCATTTAGACTTATCTAAAATATAGTGGGAGGTCCAACAAAACTCATCACCTCATAAATATGAGTAGAGTTATTTTACATACAAAACTTTTCTTACATACTAAGAGACTCATCTTCATCATCCATCTAAAAAGAAATCAATGGCTGAGATTAAAAGCATTTTATTATTTCACCAATTGTTTATAATTTAAATATCTCTTAAACCGTTAATCGTTAAGCAAAAATAATTACACCATCGAGACGAGCATTTAATTATCTTTCTATAGACGGTCACTTTGATATACTTTCGAAAAAAGAAAAAAAATCGTTTTTTTCACGTTTTTCGTCCCTTTTTTTCATTTTTCTTCGAAACTGGAATTTGCATGAAATATCATATATGATTTAACACTAATTTAAAGATCACATGTGATATTAGTGTTAAATCACATATGATATGTAATATCATATGTGATACATATGATATTACATAACATATGTGATTTAACACTAATATCACATGTGGTATTCAAATTAGTGTTAAATCATATACGGAGTATGATTTTTTTTTCATGCAAATTTCATTAACGTGAAAAAACGGAAAAAACGTGAAAAACACGATTTTTTTTTTGTCGAAAGTATATCAAAATGTCTATCTATAGAAAGATAATTAAATGCTCGTCGTAATGGTATATTTTTTTTCGCTTGGCGATTAACGATTTGAAAGATATTTATATTTGAAAAAAAAAGATGAAAATGGGTTTTTTTTTAATGTTGGGATTAATCTCATCCATTAGATTTAATAAAAATAGAGGGTTGAGATTGATCCAAAGTAGTTTTTGTCCTCAAATGATCTTAAATCCATAAATACTACCCAACTTAACCATAAATAAACAGGTCTAAAATTTTGCTAATTGTAGGTACTTGTCACTTCATAGTCTTGTGTATTTTGCTCGCTCGTATTCTTTTAATGCAAAATATATTTTTATTAGAATGCATATATTTTTCTGCTTAAATCATTAACTCATGTAATTTTTTATACATATTAAATCTCACTTCTCAGCTAAACGTTTGAACATAGATGATATTGTTCTTCACATAAGAAAATATGCAAATTTTAGGAAGCTCGAGATAACAATGTTAATAATGAGATTGTGCAATGCGGATCATAACTGTTGGGAAGGACCGGAGGATATCATACGTCAACGAATGTTTATAAGACTGCTCAGAATCATCCGAGGTCTCATTTGGTTGTGTAGATTGCTGATGAGGTGTCGACTTCAAAATCATTGTCTTAAAAAAGATTTTCTTTTTTTTTAAATTAAACAAGTAAAAACATTTAGGACGCGTTAATTTGTTTGTATTTTAATCGATTATCTTAAATGTTCAAGTAACGAAACAAAAAATATAACAAAAATATCAGTATTTATAATTAATGTAACCAAACTTGGAGTATGATCATTAGTAATATCTCATGTATCAAGAATCAATAGAGAATACAACTAATAAAAATAGATAAATAACAGATAATTTTACTGCATGACATTTTACTTGAATAATGAAAGATAGTTTTTAATCCAAAATAATTATCTAAAAATAACATATGAATAAAAACATATATGTATAGGATTTCCTTTTTTGTTCCAACAAGTAAAACTATTTAGAACACATTAAGATGTTTTAATTAATCAATAATAATACATAATTAGAAAATTAAAAAAAAAAAAAAAAAAAAACTCGTGTATACACGGGTATTATAACTAGTACATAAAATAATAAACGAGTTAAATTAAAAATTGTGCTAAAACTCTACCTAAATTCAAATTACTAAAAAGTAGGGTTGTAAACGACCCTAACGTTCAATGAACATTTCGTGAACCGTTCGGTAAAAAGTTCGTTTATGTTCGTTTATCTATTAAATAAACGAACATGTACAATATTTTACGTTCGTTTAGTTATATGAACGAACATGAACAAAAGTCGCGTCCATTCATTTATGTTCGTGAGCGTCTGATTATATGTTTGTTAACGTTCGTTTATATTCATTTATATATTTATGTTTGTATATCATATCTTATAATTGTATAATTTTAAAATTGACTTGTTTAAACAAAACAGTACTTATAAAACAATATATTGTGTATAATTTAATGAAGTTTATGTTTCTTTGTCTATGTTTATTTATGTTCATTTAGCGTTCTTTTAGCGTTTTAATAAACGAACATAAACGAACATGAACAACTCATTTTCTTAATAAACGAACATGAACAAGAAAATTCGTCCGTTTAAGCATTCGTGTCCGTTTATTTGTCCGATTAAAATTAAACGAACGAACATGAAAAAGGCTTTGTTCGTGTTCGTCCGGTTCGTTTACAGCCCTACTAAAAAGGATAAAAGTAAATAAGAAAACAATTTAAAAAAAAAATCCTTTCGAAACAAGAGAGGACTATAAATATACACAAACCCTCATCCCAAAACAAAACAAAAGAAATCTCCGATCGTAAACCTAATTAATCAAAATCTAATTCTATCAATCGATATTCATAATCATGGCTAATCAGCCCGAATCATCCGATTCGTAAGTTAAACATGATCTCAGCTTCATGTTATATTAGTAGTAAATATTGTTAATTTTGATTGTTTTGGTGTTAATTTTGTGTTTTAAGGTTTGTTTTTTTAATCGTAATTGTCGATGATGATATATTGCTGTTAATTAGTTTCGCTGTTGGTTGATTTTGCAAGTGTGGAACTATACTTTCAGCTTCTTTTTTACCAAGGAATCCAGAAACTGAAAAATCTCATTCCTTGTAGTATCGATGCTATCGTGAAGTAAATGCGCCAATATAATCGACTATCGTAGTATTAATTATCATGTTGCGAGGAACCTGGATTGTTATACATCTTATCGAACCCATAAGTTATGATGATGATGATTACTTGGCAACAGAAAGGATTGTTGTAACTTTATTGGAGCATAATAAAGTGTGCATGGATGATCGTATGCTAGAGGTAGAATCTTATTCTCTTAGCATGTCCCCAATATAGCTTATAACTTTTTTAGTTGTATTTTCTTATGATTTCGTTTTTGCAGTTAGCTCTCGTAAGTAAGGAGGAACTATAGGAAAAACTAGATTTTCTATGCAAAGTACAAGTACACTATGGATCGTAAATGTCAGGTATTCGTTTCTTTTTCCTATTTCTCTAAAGAGTTAGACTGGGTAATCACCTCTAATACACCAGCTGATTTTTCCTTGAAGGTGGTAGATGCAAGGGAACCAACCATGGTTACATGGGAACCAGCCATGGTAGATGCATGGGAACCAGCTATGGTAGATGCAAGGGAACAAGTACGCTCTCAACATTTAATTTGCAGCGGTACTTTGAGTTCTTAGGTCACTTCTCATAAGGTTCAGTATTCAATTGCTTTTTTAGCATAAGTTCAATAGGCACAAACTTTTTCGGTCTTTGTTATAGGGAGACCATTTTTTCTTGCCTGTTTTACAGACTCTTTGCTAGTATCAAGTTCAAGCATCAACTTGCACTTTTCACAAGGTACGCGACTACGGTGTTCTTGCGCATATACAAGTCTTTTTTTTAGCTTTATCCAAGTCTTGAATCTTCCTATAAATTCTTCCTTTTTTTTTAAAGAAAAGAATAGCTTGAATCGATATAGGTCAAACGGGTCGAAAGTTGCAAAATGTATTTACTGCATCATATTACTTAAATCATTCACTCATGAGATTAGATTGTTGATGAAATAATATGGTTACACAATAATGAATAGATAAATTCATATTTGACAAACTAACTACCAACAAAAAGATGAATCGGTAACCTCAATCAGGTCGCCCTTTTTGACCGGTACGAAATTACTCGTTTTGAATGGTTATCCGGTCGACTATGCCATTTTGCCAATTATACAGTACTTGAGATAGGAAAAGAATGCTTACCACTTTCAGCTTGAACGACCAACGTAAATTGAAGGGCCTCGGTGTAAAGAAAGTGCCTCCCCTCATCTTAAAACTTCCAGAGGTGTCTGTCCGTCCCCAATTAATTCTAGGATTGTTGCTTCCTGATTCAAAACCACAAATATTTTAAAAGTATTGATTTTTTTTTGTAAGGCACACGATACTGAAGAAAAAAAGGTTACCTGGTATATGCTATTTAGGTAGCATATGAAATTACTATTTGGAGCCAATATAAAATCTTCAAAATTGATTGACTATACACTAGTTGCCACAACAGGGTCCATTTGCAAGGTATACCCTTTCTGCTCAAAACGAAAAAACTCTCGTTTGAAAGATTATATCGATGTTGAAGACGTTCTCTCACGTATTCAAAGTGCCTAAATAGAATACATAAGTTTTACAAAATCCAACAATTTCTTGCTTCGTCCCATAAACTTTATGTTTGAAAAGTGAAATAATATAAATTAACCAATCTACCTTGGTAATTTATCCATCAACAACATTCTTTCAGCCAAATCATTGTAGAGTTGAGCTAATTGACAACGTGATTTTAATAAAAAAGGAGCCTAGAATACAGAATGATGGCGATACAAGATATCATAGTTGTAACGTTCTGAAAATAAATTGGTTGATTTGTATTATTTCAATTTTCAAACAAAAACTTTATGAGATGAAGCAATAAATTGTTGAACTTTGTAAAACTTGTGTACTCTATTTAGGCCCTTGAATACGCGAGAGAAGGTTTTCAACATCTATATAATCATATAAACTAAGAGTTTTGAGTTGAAGGGGTGTACTTTGCATATGGACCCGCTTGTCGCAGCTCGTGTATGATCAATCAGTTTTGAAGATTTTATATTACCTCCAAATAGTAATTTCATATGCAACTTAAATAGCATATACCAAATAACCTTTTTTGCTTCCATATCGTGTGCATTTAAAAAAAAAAAAATCAATACTTTTAAAATATTTGTGGTTTTTGAATCAGGAAGCAACAATCCTAGAGTTAATTGGGGACTGACAAACACCTTTGGAAGTTTTAAGATGGGGGAGGCCCTTTCTTTACAGTGAGGCCCTTCATCCTATGTTTGTTGTTTTCAAGCTGAAATCACTACGCATTCTTTTCCGATCTCTAAGTACTATAGAGTTTTGGCAAATGAGTAATTTCATACCGGTCTAAAAGGGTGACCTCGTTGAAGTCGAGGACTCATCTTTTTGTCAGTAGTTACTTTAAAATATGAATTTATCTATTAATTATTTTGTAACTATATTATTTCATCAACAACTAATCTCATGAGAGATAATATTTAAGTAATATGAGGCAGTAAATACATTTGCAACATTCAACCCGGTTAACCTATATCCATTCAAGCTATTCTTTTCTTAAAATAAAATTAAGGAAGAATTTATAGGAAGATTCAAGACTTCGATAAAGCTAAAAAAGGACTCGTACAAGCGAAAGAACACTGTAGTCGGTATTTTGTGAGAAGTACAAGTTGATGCTTGAACTTGATATTAGCGAAGAGTATGTAAAACATACAAGAAAAATGGTATCTTGTGAAAAGTACAAGTTGATGCGGTACCTGAAGAAGAACTCGATATCTAGCTTAATATCGGTAAAGAATGTAAGCGACGTTGTAAGGTTTTCTACGCCGAGAATGGAGCTTGTTGACTTAGTAAAGTAACTCTCGAGTCAGAAACTCGGGGAGTAGAGTAGGGCAAAGAAGGAGTTTCGTGACCGAACCACTATAAATCATCGTGTTTGGTTTGATCTTTCTTTACTTCATGTTTTGCTGTATGAGATTATAACGCCCGAACTCAGAAAATCAATTATTTTCAAAATTGGTTTTAACCTCATCAAAATATGATAAGCGGTTGATTTACTACGATTCTTTTTCCAGAAAAGATACTTGTAACACTCCATAATTTCAAAACTTTTCAGATATATGTAAAGGATTGAGATTCTCTAAAGTTAGTTTTAACATGATACGTTATGTTGACCAATTATGAACAAGTAAAATGGACAAATGTTTTTAATTTTCTAATATATAAAAAATTCCTAGCTCCGCCTCTGCCCTAAAGTAGACTTTTTTTTTTTTTTTTTTTTTTTTTTACAAAACTTACACCCAAACTATGCTACGAGTTACAAAATTACCTTATACTTTTAACTATTTACGATTTCTTTATATTAAAAATTTTATTTATCAAATAGCTAACAAATATCTAGCGCTTTTCTCAAATAAAAAAACAAACCGTTGAATAGGCTTTAAAGTTGCAAATAGAATGAGCCCAATATTGCAGTGCTTTGAACTTACGTACGGTTTTATAAAAATGTTGAATTTTACTATGTTTTTTTTGTTAAAAAAAAGTTTCAAATTATGCTCTTACCTATCTAATAACTTAGAAAATTACCCTTAAGTTTGTTTTATATAAATCTAACAATAATAAAATTTCAAAACACACACCTAAATTATGTAAAAAGTTACAAAAACTACCTTAAACTTTTACGTTTTACAATTTTTTTTATACAACAAATTTTATCTATCTGTTAACCAGTTATCTGCCAAATATTCAGCAATTTCCGTACAAAAAAAGTCTTCAAAATTCGAATATAATGAGCCCAATATTGCACTGCTTTTGAATTACATATGATTTTGTTAGAAAAAAACTATTAAAATTTAAAATCAACTTATTATTTTCCTGATGATAAGTCAAAATCTATTTATTTTTTGTTAAAAAAAATATAGCAATAAAAAGGCTCTCAATTTCAAATAAAATAGGGGCATTTACATATATATCCTTGCAAAATTCAAAAATTACATATATATCTTTTTGATGCATTAAAAGCATTGTACTTTATGCATAAAAAACTGGTAAAAAGGATATATATATGTAATTTTTGAAATTTACAAGGATATACATGAAAATCAAGACAAATATCGCAATGTTTTAACTTAACGAGGCATCAAAATCAAGACCAGGCTGTTAATACAAAAATAGAGATATTTATTTGTTCTCGTCTAGTCATATGCTTTCAAGTTTGTATTGATAAATAAGATTGAGAATTTAAAAGGTCCTCTTTTGTTGTTTGTTCTCTTATATTCTAAGGGTGTGTTTGGTATGATAATATAGAGATTAGGCATCACTTTATAAGGGATTGTTTTAAGAAAGGTCTCATAAGGGTAGAAAAGATACATACATATTATAATGTGGCTGACTTGTTGACCAAAGCTCTTGATGGACCTAGGTTCAATTTCTTGGTGGTTAACGTTGGTATGATGAACCCATAGCTGCATTTAAGGGGAGGTTAAATGTATAGTATGTTAGTTAGCAGACTTAATAAGTTTTTAATTCTGGTAGTTAAATCTGGTAGCTTCAAAGTTAAGTCTAGTCATTAACTCTGGTCGTTAATTCTGTTACCATATTTTAAGGGTTATTGATAGGTCATAGTTATCTTTTAAACTTATTCTTTTTCCAAAGATAATTCATTTGCTTGTGTATATTCTCAAACCCTAGCTGTATATATATTCAAACCAACTTGACTTTTCCCATCATAAGTTTAAACCAGAGTTAGTCTTTTCGACAATATTCTTTGTGTTATCATGGTTTTCACAGCAGGATGTGCTATGGATGGTATGCAGCTTAATGATGTCATGGCCCTATGTGTTACCTTGTCTTCCAGAGTTTCAATCTTGGAAGAAGATCTTGCTTCGACGAAACTGCTTTTGGGAACTAAGGTGAAAGAGTTGGAAGCAGAGATCAAGAACTTAAAGGCCACGAAGGATGTTTTTGATGATTCGTCTAACTCCCAAGATTCTGTGAATGATGTCATTGCTTTGGAAAATTCTTCCAAATAGGGGAGGAAAACAGAGTCACAACAACTTCATGGGAAGTAAAGAAGAAGAAAGATGACAAAGCTTTGCAACAAAAGAAAGTGATGGTTCAGAGTCTTGATCCAATAGTGGATAGGGAGATTTACAGGGATAAATTTGGAAAAGCTTGGAAGGTAATCAGATATAGTGGAAAGTTTGTTGTCCATAATAATCTTGAAGATCTAGTAAAATCTTGTAATCGACAAGACTTGGATACTTTATGGAGTTTGGTTCAACAGAAGCTCAAGATTGCTAAAAAGTCAGATGTGAAAGAGCAAGAACTTTGGGTAAACTTCAAAGATTATATGAACCAGATCCTTCATATGTATATTGGAAATTTTCATGTCAAGATTCTAGTGTGTCATGGAAGTTTTATGATTTGAGTGATATTCATCAATTATCCACAAAAGGTGGAGTTGATCTATTCATGCTTGCAGAGGTGGAGTATCCATTATGTGCTGAAGTGCTTCAAGTGATGATACTTTCAAAGCTACAATATGAAAAAAATATATGAGGTAATTGAAGATCTCATTCAAAGAATATGTAACCAATTACTAGGCAGAATATGTGATCAGATTGAAGAAAAGACAGAAGCTAAAAGGGGGAGAATAAGGTAATATGTTTGAAAGAATTTTAGTTGTATTGAGTTGAGAATATTAGTATAAATGGTTTTGAGAGTTTCACTTGGTGAAGGTGCTCTGCACTATCACAACAAATGGTTATCAGTCCACCATGTCTAATCCACATAAGGACTGGCTAATCCATGAGCAAACGGCTCTGGTAAAGATATCTTAAATCCGTTTATGGTGACAATGCCACTAAAATTGTATGGTGCTCAACTCACCATATATTTGTTTGATGAAGAGTTGGCTAGCCCACAAGTTCATGGCTTGTGGTAAAGGCAGTGGAAAACCATGACTAGTCCAAAAGGGTACGACTTTTGGTAAAGACTAATCAAATCCGTTGATAGCTGCTGGTTTGCTAAAAATCAGATGGTTATCAATGTACCATGATTTTACACACCAAAACATTGGCTACTCCAATAGTAATGGCTAATTGATAAAAAGACATCAAATCCATTAAGTTTTATATGATTCACCTCTCACAGGAGTTTACACACCTGGATGTGATGAGAATAGAACGAAACTTTTATGAATTGATGTACATATAGTCACAGTTGCAGAAAAGACCATGGAGTGCTGATATTTTGTTGATATGATGCTGCACAGATCACACAATGAAGAACATTTAAAGATGCAGTTCACAGATAATTCCAAGATCCTCAAAAGGAACAAAAAATTTGAAGTTCACAACTGAAGATCAAGTTAGGGGAGGATTGTAGGGAATTGTATTTGTAAAACAGATTTAAGTTTGTTTAAGTCTGTTTAGTATTAATTCTGGTAGTGAAATAGTTAAGTCGGTAAGCCGAATTAAGTCTGTTAGTGTTAAGTGTGTTGGTTAAGTCTACCAGTACTAATATAGTTAAGTATGGCAGAACATAATGTTGATAGTTAAGTCTGTTTATGATAAAAACAGAATAGTTTGTTAGAGTTATTATAGGGAAGGATATGTACGCGTAGAGATATCTTAGGAAGAGATATTTTTACCCTTCCTCAAGTTTTGTAGTTAGGGTTTCCTTGGTGTATAAAAGGATCCCTAAGGTATTAGGTTAATGGTACGAGTTGTAAGCCTTAACCATTGAACAAAGTAATTAATAGAAAATACGAAGTTAGTATATTATTATGTTCTTCATACTTATTAGGGCTAATAACCTATTAAAGTATCATACTTGTCACAAATGTCAGTTCGACGTAGCGAATAAAAAAAACAGCTCTTCTAGACATTAAACTTGAAATTGTTGTCTTCAATTGCGTAAAATAAATTTGTGATGACCATTTTACCCTTAAATTTAAAAAAATTGCTTCTTTTGTCCCAAGTATATAAATAACCCAATTATTCTTTTAACTCATTTTAACCCACACACACACACAACTAACCATAACCCTACATCGACAATCATTCAGATGATGCATAAGTCTAACCCCGATCATTATACTAACCAATAATTGAACAAAGAAAGTGATTGGTGCAACAATATTCCTACATCGCTACTAAGCCCGATCCAAATCTATCAGCCCTTGACAAAGAAGGCCATGGAACACACACCGCATCTATAGCCGCGGTGTCCCGTATTGAGCGCCAGTGGCGGTATTGGAAAAGGTATAGCACGAGGTGGGGTGGACTGTTCGAATAGCGGCTTACAAAGTGTGTTGGGGTGGTGGTTGTCCGACATGGATCTGTTAGTGGATTCGACATGGCAATCGCTGATGGGTGGATGTAATAGTGGTACTTTTGCAGCAAATGCCACCAATTAATTTGATGGAATCATTCCAAATGATATTGGAAACTGTAATGCACTCCAAGTGTTTGATGTAAGTTCCAATAGTCTTCTTGGAGATTCCAAATCTATAGGTAGTTTTCGCCTGAATAAGTTAAGTGGTGTTATTCCGTTGGAAATAGGGGGTTTGGTTAGTTTAAGGAGCCTTGTTTTGTTTGATAATTATTTGAGTTGGAGTGTTCCTAATGAGATAATAATTTATCGGTTAAACTTGAAGAGTTGATGTCGAGTAATAATAATTTATCGGGGTCAATCCCGCCTGTTTTGTCGAACTGTAGTCGGTTAGTACAGTTACAGGTGGATAGGAATGGGTTGTCGGGTTTTATTCCGGATGAGTTAGGGATGTTAAGGGAGTTGTCGGTGTTGTTTGCGTGGCATAATAAGCTTGAAGGAGTATACCAAACAGTTGTCGGTATGACGAAGTTTGGTCTCTTGATTTGTCGCATAATCGCTACGGGTAGTTTATCACGGTTTGTTTAATTGTGATGTAATTGGAGGTGTCATGTTTTTAAAGGATTGGTTTAGTAGAGAAAGAGATGCCGAAACGGAGGAGACATGGGCATATTCATATTTTTCTTACAAGATGAAAAGCTTCATCAAGTAAGCTTCAATCAACATGAAATAATTGAAGCCATGGTTGAAAAGAATGTGTTGGGTCATGGAGGGCCTGGAATGGTTTACAAAGTTGAATTGAGCATTGGACAAGTTATAGCCTAAGCTTTTGGAGTTAGAAACTAAAAGACGGCTCTTCTGATGATAACCTAATGATGGACAAGGAACTGAAGAGTGAGGTTGAGACTCTAGGAAATATAAGGCACAAGAATATAGTGAAGTCTGATTGCTACTTGTCAAGTCAAGAATTGGTTTATGAATACATGCTAAATGGAAGCCTTTGGGATGCCCTGCATCATGGTAAATGTCTTTGGATTGGCCACTCGTCATCGATTGCTTGGTGTAGCAAAAGGCCCGCCTATCTTCACCATGATCTGCTCCCATCCATTATTCATAGGGATGTCAAGTCCACAAATATCCTTCTTGACAGGAATTTCAACCCCAAAGTTGCAGATTTTGGCTTAGCCAAGGTTCTCAATGGTAGAGGGAAAGACTCCACTACCACGGTTGTTGCAGGGACGTACGGATACTTAGCACCATGTAATTATTTGAATCACTGGACAGTTAATTAATTTGTCATTTAGTCTAACTTCATTATTTATGGTAGCTTTGTGTTTTATACATGTTATAAAACTAACGACTGTTGTTTATGATAGATTATGAATATTCATCGAAAGCAACAACAAAGTGTGACGTCTACAGTTTTGGGGTAGTTCTAATGGAGCTCATAACCGAAGAAGCCGTGGAGGCAGAGTTTGGAGAAAACAAGAACATCATATATTGGATTTCAAACAAAGTGGATATGAAAGAGGGAGCAATTGGGGTTCTAGACAAGAGATTGTCGTGGCTCTTTAAGGATGAAATGATTAAGGTTCTTCGTGTAGCTATCCTCGATGAATCTGAGAAGATTGTCATATTTTAGCATTTTGAGCCTCTATTAGGATACAATTGTTCAATGAATGAAATTTTGTTGCGTTCTTTTGTTTCTTGTTGATTGTTAAAGATTTGATTAATGTTGATTGTTAAAGATTTGATTGATGTTTTGTTGATTGTTAAAGGGACAATGGACGCAATATTTTTCAAACGACAGGGACCATTTATGTAATTTAGCCTACGGACCATGGATGCAATTTTCGCAAACCCACAGGGACCATTTATGTAATTTGGAAGGGTAAAATGGTCATAATACTCAATTGAAGACAACAATTTCAAGTTTAATGTCTAGAAGAGCTATTTTTTTTGTTCGCTACGTCGAACTGACATTTGTGACAAGTATGATGCTTTAATAGGTTATTAGCCCTACTTATTATCAATGTTGCAAAAATCGTGAATCGGTAGTCGGGCGGTCGACCACCCTGCAGCGAGTAATCAGTCAAGTCGGGATTAATCGGTGATTAATCGGATTGGCATTTCCTGCAGATTTTGGTATTTCCGAGACCAAACTAAAAATCTTAACCGACCAAGCCGTTATGTTTCCAAACCTCAATAAAAGGCTCCAATTCTATTGATGCCCATTGTGCGTTATAAATGAAATATACGATCCCCAAATTAAGTATAATGCCTAAATTATTATTATTATTTTTAAATGGCCGATTTGTTCGATCGGCCGATTTTTACCGATTCGGCCTATTTTGACCGATTCGACGATTAATCGACCGATTCGCCACATTTTTGACTGCTTAGTGTCGATTTTTATCCTAGGCCGATTTTTCGACCGATTTTCAAAAATCGACAAGGTACTCGGCCGAATAACGATAAATCGGCGATTAATCGGCCGAGTTGACCGATTTTTGCAACATTGTTTATTATGTTAAGATTCCGCATTAGCACATTAAGGTCTTGTTAGGAGTTCTTCACATAGTGAATTTGGATTTATTCAAGTTTACTATAAGTAAATCAAGACTACTCAGATCCATAACTTGTGGACCTACAAAATACGACCAGACATCTTGCCTATTATCATTTACTTTTACTTCATATCTATGAGAATTTATGTTATATCTTGTTAATTGTTATACTTGTAGTTAAAATTCTTCATTTCACTAGCTGGAATGCGTTATTAAACAGTAAAAATTGCCTTATATTCATCTTGAAACTGTAAATATAAACACTTATGACTACTTCGTATAGATATATTGAATTGAAACCATTAAGGCTGCCATTTTTTTTCTTCGTGTGGTGTTGTAATGTTATTTTGGACGTTGAATTTTGTGATTGCGTCTCTACTCAATTTCTATATTTTGCGACTTGTTAATTCTATACTCCCTCGATCCCATATTTATTGTCCGTGATTCTTTTTTTGATTGTCTCAAATTAATTATTCACTTCTAAAAATAGATTGGAAATATAAATCAAGTTTATTATATTAACTTCATTTGAGGTTATTTTTACAAGCTTTAAAGAGGTTTTAAATTAATTGGTTAAAGGTAAAATTGTCTTTTGTTCAAAAAATAAGAATAAAAAATTGACTATTTTTTGTCAAAGGAACAATTATTTTGAAACGATAGAGGTATTTTGGATAGTCAACATTAGTGTGAAGGGTGTGCATGCTGGAAACTACAAGGAAAGGTTGCCATGTCGTACGGGAAAATAAATAAAGCCTCACCTCACTTTGAAGGAAAAAAAAATTCCTGCACGGCACGTTAGTCCCGTAACATGTTAAAGAAAGAGAAGGACTTTTTAAAGAGAGAGAATTAACTTTTGTGGAATATATAATATTTTTATTATAGTGTGAGTGGGTATTTGTATTTATAGAGTATTTTTAAATGATAAAAAATAAAAAATAAAAATTAATAGAAAAGAGGAAAAACTATGCAATTGTTAAAAAAAAGTTGAAGAAAAATGTTTTGAAGAAAAAAAAAATTGATATGTAGATGATGTAATGAAATAAATCCTTCCACCACACTCTCTACCCTTACTACTTTAGAGCATCTCCTATAGTAAACCTTTTGAAAAGGTTTATATAATTTACATGTCATATGCTCTTAAATTTCTTATTTCATAAACCTATTATCATTATGGTTAAACTTGTTAAAATTTTATAATTTAATGAGGTATTAAATGAATTACATGTATTTAGTTGCAATGAAAAGGTGTATAAACTTAGACCTATTTCATTCCATGTCATCATAAACCTTTCCTCATTATAGTGACTCAATTTATAAACCTCTTCAAATTTTATAAATCTTTTCATGAACCTCTTATAGTGGATGCTCTTATATTCAGTACATTATCATGATTGTTGTAGTTTGATCGTCGTCTAATTATTTTACATTTGTGGCCCGAAAGACTTGACTATAAGAACATACTATATAAAGGAATATTTGAGGCCCCAGCCAAAGTACTAAAACGTGTGTTCACACGACATGAAGTTCAAAAAAAAAAATAATCGCATGTCCCACATGTAGGAAAAAGATGCATTAGAGCAGTAGGTGTCACGACAAGCTTTAGGCTCTTCGTCGTGTCACCTCAACGCAACTTCAAAGATCCCACTTTTCCACAACTAACCAAAACAAACCTCCTCCTCACTCATAACAAATCTCAACCTCTTCATTTGTGGCCCACCACTACCACTTTATTTTTTTTTATTCAATTTTCATTTTTAAATAAACTAAATTCATTTCATTCAAATTAAAAATACAATACATAACACAATAATGATAAAAAAAACACGATACGGGAAAAAAACAACACGAGTAAAAAAAATACAACACATACTACTGGATTTAATCTTCGACATCCCACTTCGGGTAATTTTTCAAAATCTCCAAACGCGGAACATACTTGAACTCATTTCCACCAAATTGTTGTTGAAAGTTTAGTTTCACATTTTTGAGATGAGTGTGGTCATTTTGAGCACTTCGACAGAATGTTTGTAAATTTGCGTTGAATTTTTGCAATCGACGTTAATCCTCGTCCATTTACCCGTGATTGAAATTTTTGTACGATGGTCATCGGTTGTCTGATTATTGAACATATGCATAACGTCGTTCCAAAAATATTTTCGGAACGGTTATTTTCCATATCTATAGCTTATAAATTTCTATCCAAATTTGAGCAAGCAAGATTTCTTCAGACTTGTTCCACTTCGGAATTTGAGACATTTGTGTGTGTGTGTGTTTTTTTTTTTGAATTGATGTAGATGTGAAGAAATGGTGGTTATAAATTGTTATTTATAGGGGTGGTTTTCAAATTCAAATTCAAATTCTAAAATTCAGATTAAAAATTGAAATTCAAATTTTAAATTCAAATTCAAAACCGTATACTTTTGAGCGGGATAATTCAAATTCAAATAGGAGCGGGCTAATTCAAATTCAAATAGGAGCGGGGTACTTTAAAATTCAAATTCAAAATTTAAATTCAAACGGTTTACTTTTCAAATGATTATATGAGCCTATATATACTATCCTACCAATACAGACACACACAATAACTAACACAATTCACACACAAAAATGTCTCGCAAAGATTTTTCTCAGAATTCCCAAACCCAATCACTTGCCGAAAACCGCCTAACTCCAAATCACTTGCCGAAACCAAATTTTCCAACTCTACCAGAGTTTGAAGTTTACTCAACACCACCGAAAATGTCTTCCCGGTGGTTTTGAAAACATCCCATACCTCCCAATTGTTCCAACTCCACCGTGAACGCACCACATGTGGATCTTCAAAACCACCCAAATGGTTAAGTGAAGTCCGCAACTAGAACAAGATGAAGAAACTAGGAGATTATGGAAGAGCAGTACATGAAGAAGCCGTCGCCGTGAGCAAGAAGCACGGGAAGCTCAGACCTCCAAGACAACTATTTCGACATAATGGTCGGCCTTTAATGGAGAGTTTGATTCCCCTTCAAGTTCTGAGGGTTGGGTCTCAGATGATTCGTTTTTTTAAGTTTTAGTTGTTTTATTATGTATTTCATGTTTTTATGTTGTTTTTATTAGGGAGATTCTGTAGTTTTTTATGTTTAAGTGTATTATGTATTTCATGTTTTTAGTTAATTGTTCAAGTTTCAGTTTAAAGGTTTCATCATTATGCGTTTATGTTTGCATTTTTTTCCTCTACGAACCTTTCAATCTATGCAAAAAAACACTTCACCTTATTAAAAACCTCCACAAATATCACTTTATACAAAAAAAAAAGAGAAAAAAAAAGGTACAAGCTTTCCTCTTCGTCGTGCAGACGACGATACTTCCCACGGCAACGGACGGCGAGGGGGGGGGGCGGTGTCAAGACGATCCACGGCGAGCCCTCACGGCAAGCCCACACCGTCTTAGAGAATCCGTCTGCACCCTAGCAGCCTAGCTGCCCCCTCTTATCCAAGACGCGTTTTTCAATGAATCTGAATTTATTAGAGTAAATGAAAATTCTAACTTGGAAATTCTAAATTGGAAAGTACTCGTCACCATATCCTCACACCACTTCACTTTTCATCTCAGCAGCACATCAACTTTCTCTCTCTTTTACCACCATCTCACTTTCATTCTCAACCATCTCACACAACTTCACCTTACAAACATATATTTTTTTTTTAATTTATTAAAATACCCCACTAAATACTCCAACCGCACTCACAAACTAAAAAACAAATAACAAAAATACTAGAGTAGCCCACAATTGCACAGAACCCGAATGGTGAAAGTTTCACCTTTGCTTGAGTTTTTTCCATCCCGTCATGACCCCATCGCCATTTGCCGCGTGAATGGCCCCATGCCATTTACTCACCCCCGTGTTGGGACCAATCTTAGAGGAGGGTTGGGTGGAGTGAGGTGGAAAAGATGTAAAAAAATATATATGTAATACGGAGTACATTTTCCAAACCAACTATTTTTATTCTTCATTGTTCATAATCATGTAATAAAAAAGAATGTTGAATTATTTCAAACAAAAGTGAAAGATTAAACAATCACCAACTTTGCATATCAAAGTTAAGTAGGTAGTCTAGATGAAATACGTCAAGACATCTTGCCTATTGTCATCTACTTTTAGTTCATATGTATGAGAATTTCTGTTATATCTTATTAATTGCAATACTTGTAGTTAAAATTCTTTATTTTATTAGCTGGAATGCGTCATTAAATAGTAAAATTGCCTTATATTAATCTTGAAACTGTAAATATAAACACTTAAGACTACTTCGCAGATATATTGAATTGAAACCATTAAGGCTACCATTACTTTTTTTTTCTCGTGTGTGTGGTGTTGTATTGTTATTTTGCATAAATTCTGTGATTGTGTCTCTACTCAATTTCTATATCTTGCGAGTTGTTAATTGTACACTCCCTCCATCCTAGGGGTGTCAATTCTTGACACGACACGAACCCGACACGAAATTAAACAGGTTTGGGTTGAGAATAAACATGTTTGGGTCAAAAACAGGTCAACACGTCTAACCCGTTTAATAAACGGATCGTGTTTAGGTTGAGTAAATGTTAAAAAGGTCAACATGTGAACCCGTTTAAGTATATAAGACTCTAAAAATAAAATATATAACTTATGTTTTTTATGTTGAATGTAGATTAAATGTATTTTGTTATGTACTTAATATGAGTGAATTACGATTAAACATCAGATATAATTGAAATTGACGCTTATAACTCCTAAAATTTTCATAGAATTATTGGTATGTCATTTTTATCATATTTTAGTTCCTTATATCATTTTTGCATTTAAAATAGTTAAATCAACAAACCATCAACCTTATTTATTGTTTGACTTATTTACTTAAACAGATTAAACGGGTCACAAATGAGTTATACGTGTTATGCAGGTTTGGGTTTGAAAGGATCTGAGCTAAGATTTAACTGTGGGCCGAAAAAAAGACGAGCATTGTTAAATATAAGACGAAAAGCTTAAATAATATTGAAAGCCATGAAATTTACGGTAGAATTTATTCATGAAAGGTCGTTAACCCGCTTATTAAGCCGTGAACCAAAACAAATATGTTACTATGTACAAATAAGAGTTCAGTATATATTTTTGATTCACATTATTTGTACAACATAACAAATAATAGCATGAGGTATGACAACGAGCTTGGCTCGCCGGTCCGAGGTGGCACCTCCGCCGAAACACGCCGAAGCTCGCCACCACACCACAAAGCTTCGCCACTTTGAGCTTCGTTGCTCCCACGATTTGAAAACGACAAAAATTTTTTTAGATAAATAGCCGTTGATAAATATGGAAAAATATAAAATGAGGGTGGGTGGGGATCAAGTGAAAAGGTTTGGGTTTGTTGTAGATGAGGGGTATTTTTAAGTAGGTGTGTTGAAGTGATATGACACATGCGGGACCCAAGTGAAGAGAAAAGCCACAATACCTCATGCTCTATGGGGGCCAAGTCCATTTAAATATGAGAAATTTAATAAGCTGAAGCAAAACACTACACATTTTAGAAAATGTTAGGGTGGGCCTTGGCCAACCCTTCCTATAAGGTGGCTCCGCCTTCCTAAGCAGGTGAGCTGATACGATTAATAATAGTCGTGTTTCGTAGAGGTTATACTAACCCGTTAACTTGAACCGAATAGCTAAGTCAACACGAACACTAATCGATTGCCACCTCTACTTCATCCCATATTTATTGTCTATATTTCTTTTTTGGGTTGTTTCAAATTAATTGTTCACTTCTAAAAATAGATTGAAAATATAAATCAAGTTTACTATATTAACCTCACTTGAGGTTATTAAAAGCTTTAAAGATGTTTTAAATTAATTTTTGAATCCGATATCATGATTGTTGAAGTTTGATCGTCGTCTATTTTTTTACATTTGTGGCTCGAAAAACTTAGCTATAGATAAATAATATATAGGCCTAAAACTTGGCATAAAAGTGGATCTAAAAATACTTGGCAAAATCCCGACAGATTAAAATAAGCGGATCCTTGTTTGCAACTGTCAGGATCTTGCCAAGTGTTTTTAAGTCCAATTTTAAATATAAGTTTTGGGACAAGTTATACACACCCCTATTTTTCTACAAAGGGTACCCTCCCCTCCTTTTTGTAATTTTTTTATTTATTTTTATTTTTATAATTTTGTTTATAAAAAAAAATTATAAACCTGAAGTAAAAACCGGAAGAAAAAAAACTGTGTTTTAGGCTTATGTCATTCCCTTTCTCTTAGGGCCAACGGAGTGGAAGTCGAGTAGCAATCGAGTAGCAATCGGGTAGTGGGCTACACCATTCCCACTACTTCGGGTACTGATTCGCTCTCAGACGGTCAAGTTTTCTCACACAAGCTAGCCACTTGTGAATGGCTAACCGTAAGAAACTTAAAATAGTCTGGAACCAAATGCAATGAAGATCAGAGGAGAATAGGGTTTCCCTGGGTCGTTATGTCCCAAATAGCTATGAATCACCAAACGATAGTGATCGAGAGATTTGAACGGAAAAGAGGGATGAATTATTATAACTACAGAAATAGCCTATAATTACAAAGGCTTAAATGCAAATTAAAGGAAATTAAAAAGATAAAAAATATTAAATAAACGCTATCACTATTTGCAAAATGATGTTTTTGATTTTATGTTTTTATAAAACTTGAATTTAAAACTACGTGACGTACTAAAGAAAATGTGAAACTAAAGCAATATTAATCCTAAAAATATGAAAATGATATTTTTACAAACCTAATGATAAAAGAAAATTTATAGAAAAAGAAAATTATTTTTAAAACTATTTATCTAATTATTATTAATTAAAAACTATTTTTAACTATTAAATAATAACCTAAAATACAAGAAAATATTAAATAAAGCTAGAAAAATGAAATTATGACTTGGAAAAATCTAAAATAACAAAAGAGAATTTTCAAAACTATTTTTGTATTTTTCTGAATACTTTTGTATTTTCTATGAATTAAAAACTATTTAAAATTACTTAAATTGCTTAAAAATACAAATTTAACTAAGAAAAATCTGGAAAAATATTTTTTTGACTTTTTATATTTATCTTAACCTAAGAAAAATGAAAAATTATTTTTTTTGAAACTTTTCTGATTTATTTGTATTAAATGCTAATTAAAATGACTTAAAAACTGATTAAAATGAAGAAAAATACCAAACTGACCTAGAAAAATCTGAAAAATTCAAGATAAGTCTAAAATAATATTAAGAATCTAGGAAAAATATAAAAACAGGGGGTTGTGTGCAAGAAAATGCAACTGCCATGCAAGGAGCTTATCAATAAGCACTTAGAATAAGCCACAAACCACAAATGGGCACCAAACTTATACAGAAGCAATAATATGTTATAAATACCCAATGAAACAAGTTTCCACAAGCCTTAACCTCTGGATTGCAAGCTCAAAAGATTTGATGATTTGAGATAAAGTGCTGAAAATCAGTTTCCAGGTACCAAGTTTGAGCTTAAGTACAAGCTTCCCAATAAGCTAAAATTTAAAACCAAGAGTTGGAACCTAACCTAGACCTGGCTAACTACTTATGAACCAAATACCAGACCTAAATAAGCTCTTATGAGCTCTGTGCAAGCCCTCAGACAAAACTCTGGCACACTCGTTAATCGAGTTTGTGCACAGGGGAATTGAGACCCAATTGACAAGCTCATTTGGAGCTTTTAAAAAATTGACAAAATTCTACAAAAATGATAATAAGCAAGTAGACCAACTGAAGTTTTAAAACCCACAATTTCACTTAGTTTGACTCAGAAATGAGCTCATGAAAAATCAACTCAGTTGGGTGAAAACAGGTTTGTTACACTTTTGACTTTTTAACAGTTATGAAGAAGTTGACTTATTTGAACTTTGATCTTGATTTACCAACTGAATATGATGTTTTAAGATGAAATGAGACTGATGCAATCTATTTCTATGATATCTAAGCACAACACAAGTTTTTGGTTTTTTAAAAATCCAACAGTTAAGCTAGTTAAGACAGTTAAGGAGAATTTTGACTTTTGTGGTTTGCAGGCACAATTTTATGACATATATGAGTATATTAGAGCTAAACAAGCCTAGAACTATAATTCCTAACTACTGAACCATCCTCTAATTCAGTTTAAGCAACAAATCCAAACACTACTTTAATAACTGATATGAACTTAAAACTGAACTAACCTCCTAACTAGCTAATGCTATTGATCAAACTGAGTCTATATGTCCTAAATACAACTTATTCAACAAATAAAAACCAATCTAAACCATAAATACAGATTATGCAATATCTATTGAAAATGACTTACAATTTGTCCCAGCCACTATGGCTTGCCAAAGAACATGAGAACCACTATCCTATTCCTATCAACCCAAATCATTATAATTCAACCCATTTCCATGCTCTGCAACAACCATATCCATTTCCATTTCAATTTTGGCCCAGTTTGACTTTCTTTGACCAAAATCCAATTTTGCTTGAAACTTAAATGTAAGCTTATAAAAAGCTATAAGCAGCTTATATAAGCTTATGTGAACTTGGAAAGAATCTATTTGAAGCTTGAATGTATGAAATTGAAACTGAAATTTTCAACAGTGGCATAAAAATATGAAACTAGATAGAACTTTGGAATTGATGCTTAAAATTAGATTATAATGACAAAGTCACTTGAGTTTAATATATTGAAACAAAAGATAACAGAATTGAACTTGAACTAACATATTTAAACTAAAAACGACATGAAGGAAATTTTACAAACTAAATTCTACTACTTCTTCTCTTCCTCTTGTTCCTTTTTATAACAAAACATCTTCTCTCACTACTCTGAGCATATCCCACTTGATATCTGGACCATTGGATGGCTAGAGCAATTTTTGGCCATTGGATTGATTTTGGCGCCAAAATGGTATATATGCCAGTTGGGGTTGAGTGTTAGGTTGAAGATGCATTGAATGCATCTTGGCTTGGGGTGAGGTGGAGGGTAGTAGGATGATGATGGATGGGGGGAAGGTAACCCGAAGTGTTATTTTTTATATTTTAAATTGGGCGGGTTTGGGTGTTGGTTTGACCGGTTTTGACCGAGGGTAATAATAGTGGAAGGGGGTCAAAAACAGGGGGTCACAATGGATTGACAAGGGTCCAATTGGCATATGGCAGGTCCAAAGGGTTGCAAAGGTTCAAGGCTTGGTTTATAATACAAGGACCATAATGTAATTTCTCAAAATCAAGGGACCAATTCTGCCAATATCTCAAAGTTGTTCCAAGGGACAAAAAGTGACAAGTTTCAATAGTACAAGGACCAAACTTGACATTTTCAATTTTCCAAGGACCATTTTTGCCAAATTTGAAACTTGGAGGACCAAACTTGTAAATTCTCAAAACTTTTGATATTTTTCACCAAAGGACTAATTTTGACAACTTATGATTTTAAAAGGACCTTTGGTGATTTTTCTTTTGAAATTAAGTGCTCAGGGACTGTTTCTGACAACTTTTGAAATTTGGGGACTAAACGCCAATTATGCAAACTTAGCTCATTTTTCATCCGATTTTAAACATTTTGCATCTGAAACATATAAAATGCAATTTTGAGATATTTTCAGATTTTGATGCATTCTCGAGCATTTTAAACGTTTTGCGTCAGATAACCAAAATGATGAGTATTTACACACTCATCAATCCCCCACACTAAACTATTGCTAGTCCCTAGCAATCTTTTGAGAAAACTTAATGGATTTGAATCTCTTTACCAAAAGCCATTACTCCTGGAGTAGCCAAATGTTTCAGTTCAAGTAAGAACCATGGTACACTAATAACCATGTGATTTTGAGCAAACCACCGCTCCAACGGATTTGATTTGTCTTTACCGGCCGTTTGCTCGACTAGCCAACTATTAGATAAATTATCAATATTATCTTTGGTGAGTCGATTACCAATTATGGTTTTTCCATTGCCTTTACCACAAGCCATAAACTTGCGGGCTAGCCAACTCTTTACTAATTAAAGATATGGTGAGTGAATACCATACAATTTTGGGCAAATTGCAAGCCGTCAACGGATTTGAGATATCTTTACCAAGAGCCGTTTGCTCCTGGATTAGCCAATCCTTTTGTTTATTAGACATGGTGGACTGATAACCGTAATCTGAGTGAGTGCAAAACACTTACTCCAAAAAAAATTTTTGGCCAAAAATGGAGGAATTGGGCGGTATAATTACATGATAAAATTCGTGAGAATTCCCCCCCACACTTAGAAATGAATATTGCCCTCAATATTCAAAGTACCGGCGGTTATGCCGAAAAAAAGAACGTAAAAGGGAAATACTACGGCCATTATTTGATTTTTTTTTTTTTTCAAACTTGTATATATACACAACATGGGCAACCCCCACAACTAGGGTGGTAGAAAGATAGAAAGAAATCAGAAATATGGGTGAAAACCCATATGGCATGCTACTGTTTTTGATTCCCGAGTCGCTAGCTTGACTCGACCCCGAATTAATTTGTTCATGGGGAAGCAACGTGGAAAACCAATCTCGATCGGACTTTCGTTCACAATGTTAATAAACATATGAACATTAGAAAGTTCCACACCGACGAGATATAACCGCGGTATTGTTAATAGTAGAAACTATAAGGATGATACCGGTCAAAGATGGTGTCCTCATTCCAAAAGAGAAAAGGAAAGAGCAACCACACCATCTGTGAAGAATGGAATAAGGACGTGCATGAGAATGCATGTCCATTCCTCATCAGAAAGAAGCAAATCACCATTTTTGACATTTTTAAGCTTGAACTTGAAGCTTATATGGTGATTGTCAATAAGATGTCCGGGAGGGAGGGTGGGGAACGGTTCTTCAATCAATAGATTTTCTAGAAAAAGGATGTCCCCCTCCGAATCAAAGTAAGTATTATCAATTCCTGTGGGAATTGACTCATCACTAAGAAAGGCATCGACTTCATTCCAAAAGTTGTCATCTTCCTCATCAGGAGTGAGAGAAGGAATGGAAGAGTCGGGAATAATAAGACTAGAAGATGATGGATCATTTTTGAGCAATTCATCAATGGGAAGAATGTCTCCTATTGGATCACAAACATCATCATCCAATCAGATGAAATGAAGAGAGTTTGGTTTCATCCACAGAGTTAACAAACTCGATGCGATAAACCGATTCTCGAGGTGGGACAAGTGGTGTGCTCTTAGAGCTAGCAATTTCCACCACTTCCGATGAAGTCTCCGATTCTAGATCATCATCATCAAGAACACTCTTGACTTCCGTGGTACAACTTTCAAACCATTTGTTTGAACCAGGGTTGATTTTCAAAGCTTTTAACTCAAAGACGGGTGACTCCTCTTAACCGTGAAATTTGAGAGTGTTGCATTGAATCTTCTGATTTTGATCAATTGTGGCAACACTCTGTTTGGACAGAGGTTTGGAGTTCTGGTTGATATTCAACGTGAGTTCTTCATTGTCAACCCGTATGGTCAACTCTTCAGCAAATACATCAATCAGAGCACGACTCGTTCTTAAGAAAGCTCTCCCTAAGATGAGGGGAACTCTAGGATCTGCATCAAAGTCTACTACAACAAAGTCAGTAGGAAAGTGAAACTTTCCTACTTTCATCACGACATCCTCGGCTATCCCAAGTGGACGAGTTATGGTACGGTCCGCTAGCTCGAGTGTCATACAAGTGGGTGAAAGTTTAGGAAGAGACAGTTTCTTCCATACTGAGAGTGGCATGAGGTTAATGCTAGCGCCAAGATTGGCCAAGGCGGAGCATTGAACCATCCCCAAGAAATCACACGGGATTAAAATCGCAGGTCTTCAAGCTTTTGGGAAGCTTGAGAAGGACCGCAGCATTGCTCATTGAGAGGAGTTTTAGCCATCTCGATAGCTTATCTTTGTTGGTCAAGAAGCCTTTGCGTGGATGCAAACTTAGGCATTAGAACGAGAGCATCAACGAAGCTTATATCAAAGTGTAGCTCATTGAAGATTTGGAAAAAAATTTCCATTTGCTCTTTGTTTTGTCTTTGAGCTTCTCATCATTCATTCTTGATGGGTAAGGAAGCTGACTAGACTTTTGAGCCAGGATGGAAGTCATTTCTCGCTCAGATTTTTCTTCGAACTTCGGGTTCCGGACTTAAAGCTTGACTACCGAAGGTGGGACGTGTGTACCGTGGGCTTGAGAATTGCACCTTGTCCGTTGTATCCTTGGTAACTTGACTCATTGCTACAGGAGGAGGAGGCATAGGAGTCGAAGGTCCATTGTGCGTCTTACCACTACGAGTGGTGACGGCTTTCAACTCGGCATTGGGATTAGGAATTGTATTGCTTGGGAGTCCCCCAGAAGATGATGAAGCTTTGTTCATATTCATGTTCATGAAACTGCTCATCATATTCTTTAACTCATTTGTCTGCCGAGACATTGTGGTATCAATTTCCTTTTTAAGCTCAACTCTCATGTTATTGATCTGAGTTTGCATTGAACGTATGCTTGACTCAGTAATTTTCATGAAGTCATTTGGCATGGGAGCTTGAGAAGGTTGTTGATAACTTTGATGATTTGGAGCTTGATATGGTTGGTTGAAATTGTTCCGGTTTTGATTGAAATTTTGAGAATTATTGAAATTTTGTCCTTGATTCGGAACAAAGCGATTTTGATTGCCATGGTTTTACCGGAGGAAAAACAGGTGGTGTCATACCGCTAGGTGCACGGTAGTGAGGATCAGCTTGTGGTCGGTATTGATTGTGGTTTACCGAAGCTACGGGAGCTTGGTAAAAAGAAGCATCGGTTGCTTGACAATCATAATACGCGCGTGGACCACTACAAGTTTCACACACCTTGTTTACGGCTTTGATTGGTTCCGGCTTATGAATTTCGCTTTTGATCTCCTTTACATCTTTAATCATACAACGGATGGCATCCGTTAGAGCGCTATCGAGCGCTAACTCAAGAGTTATTGGATGAAGAAGCAGGAGTGTTTGGAGTATTGACTTTGTTGCGAGAAATAGGAACTTTTGATTTTTGCTCGCAAATCTCAATCACATCTTTAGGTTTACGATTCAAGATATTGCCGCCGCGCCGTTCAAAGAATCTTGATCGTTACCGTTCAACCCATTATAAAAGATATTGACTTGTTGAAGCTCCGTGAATTCATGATGGGGGCATTTCCTGAGGAGATCTTTGAATCTCTCCCATGCCTCCAAAGTTTTCATCGAAATTTTGACGAAATCCAGAAATTTCATTTTTAAGATTAGTCGCTTTGATGGAGGAAAAAATAATTGACAAACTTTTGGACAAGATCCTCCCAAGTTTCGATGGATCGAGGGGGTTCTTTTTCCAAACAACCGGCTGCCCTCAAGTGAGAATGGAAATAGCATCAACTTGATGACTTTTTGTGGCACATCCTTGAAATTGATAGTTGAAGTTAACTTGTCCAAACGGATGTGTGCATACGGGTCTTCTCGATCAAACCCGTGGAATTGATTTGTAGACACAAGTTGAATCAAATGTGTCTTTAATTCAAAGTGATCAATTGATTGTGGTAGAATGATGGCATCTCCATAACCCTGGGTGCCGGAGCATTTCCGCCATAGTTCGTTTGTCCGCCATATTGTTGCTTGAAATAGCACGAATCTCGGTTCACTATTTGGGCAAAGACGCTCTGGAGAACGTCTTCTAGAATTTCTGCTAGATCACGCAAAGGACTCAATGATCTAGAATAACGAGTGCGCATGCACTAGAGTTAACTCTAAGGACTCTCAGAGTTAAGGAAAGGAATTATGAAAATGGGGAAAGAAGATTCTTTTTGAGTTTTATGATTATACATATATATAAAAACAAAAGAAAAATATTTTTGTGTTTTATACGTTTTTGGATGTTTTTGGGTTTTTGGATTTTTATAAGAAAATATATATATATAGATAGATGGTATGAACAAAGAGTGAATATTCAAATCACTAATCTTCTAAACGGAAGATAATCGACACCAAGCAGCTAGCCGGGCAAAAATTTGATTCGCCCCAGACGGTCAAGTTTTCACACAAGCTAGCCACTTGTGAATGGCTAACCGTAAGAAACTTAAAACAACCGAACCAAATGCAATGAAGATCGAGGAGAATAGGGTTTCCCGGTCGTTATGTCCAAATGAGCTATGCGATGAATCACCAAACGATATAGTGATCGAGATTTGAACGAAAAGAGGATGAATTATTATAACTACAGAAATAGCCTATAATTACAAAGGCTTAAATGCAAATTAAAGGAAATTAAAAAGATAAAAATATTAAATAAACGCTATCACTATTTGCAAAATGATGTTTTGATTTTATGTTTTTATAAAACTTGAATTTAAACTACGCACGTACTAAAAAAATGTGAAACTGAAGCAATATTAATCCTAAAAATATGAAAATGATATTTTTACAAACCTAATGATAAAAGAAAATTTATAGAAAAAGAAAATTATTTTTAAAACTATTTATCTAATTATTATTAATTAAAAACTATTTTTAACTATTAAATAATAACCTAAAATACAAGAAAATATGAAATAAAGCTAGAAAAATGAAATTATGACTTGGAAAAATCTAAAATAACAAAAGAGAATTTTCAAAACTATTTTTGTATTTTTCTGAATATTTTTGTATTTTCTATGAATTAAAAACTATTTAAAACTACTTAAATTGCTTAAAAATACAAATTTAACTAAGAAAAATCTGGAAAAATATTTTTTTGACTTTTTATATTTATCTTAACCTAAGAAAAATGAAAAATTATTTTTTTGAAACTTTTCTGATTTATTTGTATTAAATGCTAATTAAAATGACTTAAAAACTGATTAAAATGAAGAAAAATACCAAACTGACCTAGAAAAATCTGAAAAATTCAAGATAAGTCTAAAATAATATTAAGAATCTAGGAAAAATATAAAAACAGGGAGTTGTGTGCAAGAAAATGCAACTGCTATGCAAGGAGCTTATCAATAAGCACTTAGAATAAGCCACAAACCACAAATGGGCACCAAACTTATAAGTATAATATGTTATAAATACCCAATGAAACAAGTTTCCACAAGCCTTAACCTCTGGATTGCAAGCTCAAAAGATTTGATGATTTGAGATAAAGTGCTAAAATCGTTTTTGTGTACCAAGTTGAGCTTAAGTACAAGCTTCCCAATAAGCTAAAATTTAAAACCAAGAGTTGGAACCTAACCTAGACCTGGCTAACTACTTATGAACCAAATAAGCACCTAAATAAGCTCTTATGAGCTCTGTGCAAGCCTCAAGACAAAACCTCGCACACCTCGCTATTACTGAGTTTGTGCAAGGGAATTGAGACCCAATTGACAAGCTCATTTGGAGCTTTTAAAAAATTGACAAAATTCTACAAAAATGATAATAAGCAAGTAGACCAACTGAAGTTTTAAAACCCACAATTTCACTTAGTTTGACTCAGAAATGAGCTCATGAAAAATCAACTCAGTTGGGTGAAAAACAGTTTGTTACACTTTTGACTTTTTAACAGTTATGAAGAAGTTGACTTATTTGAACTTTGATCTTGATTTACCAACTGAATATGATGTTTTAAGATGAAATGAGACTGATGCAATCTATTTCTATGATATCTAAGCACAACACAAGTTTTTGGTTTTTTAAAAATCCAACAGTTAAGCTAGTTAAGACAGTTAGGAGAATTTGACTTTGTGGTTTGTGGCACAATTTTATGACAGATATGAGTATATTAGAGCTAAACAAGCCTAGAACTATAATTCCTAACTACTGAACCATCCTCTAATTCAGTTTAAGCAACAAATCCAAACACTACTTTAATAACTGATATGAACTTAAAACTGAACTAACCTCCTAACTAGCTAATGTTATTGATCAAACTGAGTCTATATGTCCTAAATACAACTTATTCAACAAATAAAAACCAATCTAAACCATAAATACAGATTATGCAATATCTATTGAAAATGACTTACAATTTGTCCCAGCCACTATGGCTTGCCAAAGAACATGAGAACCACTATCCTATTCCTATCAACCCAAATCATTATAATTCAACCCATTTCCATGCTCTGCAACAACCATATCCATTTCCATTTCAATTTTGGCTCAGTTTGACTTCTTTGACCAAAATCCAATTTTGCTTGAAACTTAAATGTAAGCTTATAAAGCTATAAGCAAGCTTATATAAGCTTATGTGAACTTGGAAAGAAGCTATTTGAAGCTTGAATGTATGAAATTGAAACTGAAATTTTCAACAGTGGCATAAAAATATGAAACTAGATAGAACTTTGGAATTGATGCTTAAAATTAGATTATAATGACAAAGTCACTTGAGTTTAATACATTGAAACAAAAGATAATGTAATTGAACTTGAACTAAACATATTTAAACTAAAACCATAGGAAATTTTACAAACTAAATTCTACTACTTCTTCTCTTCCTCTTGTTCCTTTTTATAACAAAACATCTTCTCTCACTACTCTGAGCATATCCCACTTGATATCTGGACCATTGGATGGCTAGAGCAATTTTTGGCCATTGGATTGATTTTGGCGCCAAAATGGTATATATGCCAGTTGGGGTTGAGTGTTAGGTTGAAGATGCATTGAATGCATCTTGGCTTGGGGTGAGGTGGAGGGTAGTAGTGATGATGATGGAGGGGGGAAGGTAACCCGTGAGTGCTATTTTTTATATTTTAAATTGGGCGGGTTTGGGTGTTGGTTTGACCGGTTTTGACCGAGGGTAATAATAGTGGAAGGGGGTC
Organism: Chrysanthemum makinoi; assembly: GCA_910596185.1. Lineage (NCBI taxonomy): Eukaryota > Viridiplantae > Streptophyta > Magnoliopsida > Asterales > Asteraceae > Chrysanthemum > Chrysanthemum makinoi. Next base: position 46,455,880 of record OU343222.1, on the reverse strand, counting down.
AAAAACAGGGGGTCACAATGGATTGACAAGGGTCCAATTGGCATATGGCAGGTCCAAAGGGTTGCAAAGGTTCAAGGCTTGGTTTATAATACAAGGACCATAATGTAATTTCTGAAAATCAAGGGACCAATTCTGCCAATATCTCAAAGTTGTTCCAAGGGACAAAAAGTGACAAGTTTCAATAGTACAAGGACCAAACTTGACATTTTCAATTTTCCAAGGACCATTTTTGCCAAATTTGAAACTTGGAGGACCAAACTTGTAAATTCTCAAAACTTTTGATATTTTTCACCAAAGGACTAATTTTGACAACTTATGATTTTAAAAGGACCTTTGGTGATTTTTCTTTTAAAATTAAGTGCTCAGTGGACTATTTTCGACAACTTTTGAAACTGGGGACTAAACTGCCAATTATGCAAACTTAGCTCATTTTTCATCCGATTTTAAACATTTTGCATCTGAAACATATAAAATGCAATTTTGAGATATTTTCAGTATTTTGATGCATTTTTAAGCATTTTTAAACGTTTTAGCTCAGATTTAACCAAAAATGATGATATTTACACTCATCAATCCCCACACTAAACTATTGCTAGTCCCTAGCAATCTTTTGAGAAAAACTTAATGGATTTGAATCTCTTTACCAAAAGCCATTACTCCTGGAGTAGCCAAATGTTTCAAGTAAGAACCATGGTAAACCGATAACCATGTGATTTTGAGCAAACCACCAGCTTCCAACGGATTTGATTTGTCTTTACCTGAAGCCGTTTGCTTCTGGACTAGCCAACTCTTAGATAAATTATCAATATTATTTTGGTGAGTCGATACCAATTATGGTTTTTCCACTGCCTTTACCACAAGCCATAAACTTGCGGGCTAGCCAACTCTACACTAATTAAAGATATGGTGAGCTGAATACCATACAATTTTGGGCAAATTGCAAGCAGTCAACGGATTTGAGATATCTTTACCAAGAGCCGTTTGCTCCTGGATTAGCCAATCCTTTTGTTTATTATGACAGATGATAACCGTAATCAGTGAGTAAAACACTTACTCCAAAAAAAATTTTGGCCAAAAATGAGGGAATTGGGCGGTATAATTACATGATAAAATTCGTGAGAATTCCCCCCACACTTAGAAATGAATATTGCCATCAATATTCAAAGTAACCATGTTATGCCGAAACAAAGAACGTAAAAGGGAAATATTACGACCATTATTTAGAAAGAGTTTTTTTTCAAACTTGTATATACACAACATTGGGGCAACCCCCCACACTAGGGTGGTAGAAAGATAGAAAGAAATCGGTGAAAACCCATATGGCATGCTATTGTTTTTGACCCGAGTCGCTAGCTTGACTCAATCAATTAATTTGTTCATAAAGCAACGGAAAACCAATCTCGATCGGACTTTCGTTCACAATGTTAATAAACATATGAACATCGAGAAGTTCCACACCTTAATATAACCGCATTGTTAATAGTAGAAACTATAAGGATGATACGGGGTCAAAGATGGTGTCCTCATTCCGAAAGAGAAAAGGAAAGAGCAACCACACCATCTGTGAAGAATGGAATAAGGACGTGCATGAGAATGCATGTCCATTCCTCATCAGAAAGAAGCAAATCACCATTTTTGACATTTTTAAGCTTGAACTTGAAGCTTATATGGTGATTGTCAATAAGATGTCCGGGAGGGAGGGTGGGGAACGGTTCTTCAATCAATAGATTTTCTAGAAAAAGGATGTCCCCCTCCGAATCAAAGTAAGTATTATCAATTCCTGTGGGAATTGACTCATCACTAAGAAAGGCATCGACTTCATTCCAAAAGTTGTCATCTTCCTCATCGGAGAGAGAGAATGGAAGAGTCGGGAATAATAAGACTAGAAGATGATGGATCATTTTTGAGCAATTCATCAATGGGAAGAATGTCTCCCATTGGATCAAAAATATCATCATCCAATCCGATGAAATGAAGAGAGTTTGGTTTCATCCACGAGTTAACAAACTCGATGCGATAAACTCGATTCGGAGGTGGACAAGTGGTGTGCTCTTAGAGCTAGCAATTTCCACCACTTCCGATGAAGTCTCCGATTCTAGATCATCATCATCAAGAACACTCTTGACTTCCTTGGTACAACTTTCAAACCATTTGTTTGAACCATGGTTGATTTTCAAAGCTTTTAACTCAGACGTTTTGGTGACCTCTTAACACGTGAAATTTGAGAGTGTTGCATTGAATTTTCGATTTTTGATCAATTGTAACACCGCTGGATGAGGTTTGGAGTTCTGTTGATATTCAACGTGAGTTCTCATTGTCAACCCGTATGGTCAACTCTTCAGAAATACATCAATCAGAGCACGACTCTCGTTCTTAAGAAAGCTCTCCCTAAGATGAGGGAACTCTAGGATCCTGATCGTCTACTACAACAAAGTCGGTAGGAAAGTGAAACTTTCCTACTTTCATCACGACATCCTCGGCTATCCCAAGTGGACGAGTTATGGTACGGTCCGCTAGCTCGAGTGTCATACAAGTGGATGTAATTTTAGGAAGAGATGCTTCTTCCATACTGAGAGTGGCATGAGGTTAATAAGCGCCAAGATCGCCGCGCGGAGCATTGAACCATCCCCAAGAAATCACACGGATTAAAAATCTGCTAGGTCTTCAAGCTTTTGGGAAGCTTCGAGAAGGACCTCGAGCATTGCTCATTGAGAGGAGTTTTAGCCATCTCGATAGCTTATCTTTGTTGGTCAAGAAGCCTTTAAGCTGGATGCAAACTTAGGCATTAGAACGAGAGCATCAACGAAGCTTATATCAAAGTGTAGCTCATTGAAGATTTGGAAAAAAATTTCCATTTGCTCTTTGTTTTTGTCTTTGAGCTTCTCATCATTCATTCTTGATGGGTAAGGAAGCTGACTAGACTTTTGAGCCGGAATGGAAGTCATTTCGCTCGATTTTCTTCGAACTTCGGTTCCGGACTTAAAGCTTGGACTACCGGCTGGGACGTGTGCGTACCTCGGGGCTTGAGAATTGCACCTTGTCCTGTATCCTTGGTAACTTGACTCATTGCTGTGAGGAGGAGGCATAGGAGTCGAAGGTCCATTGTGCGTCTTACCACTACGAGTGGTGACGGCTTTCAACTCGGCATTGGGATTAGGAATAGTATTGCTTGGGAGTCCCCGTAAGATGATGAAGCTTTGTTCATATTCATGTTCATGAAACCGCTCATCATATTCTTTAACTCATTTGTCTGCCGAGACATTGTGGTATCAATTTCCTTTTTTAGCTCAACTCTCATGTTATTGATCCGAGTTTGCATTGAACGTATGCTTGACTCTTTATTTTCATGAAGTCATTTGGCATGGGAGCTTGAGGAGGTTGTTGATAACTTTGATGATTATGAGCTTGATATGGTTGGTTGAAATTGTTCCGGTTTTGATTGAAATTTTGAGAATTATTGAAATTTTGTCCTTGATTCGGAACAAAGCGATTTTGATTGCCATGGTTTTGCACGTGAGGAAAACTGTGGTGTCATACCGCTAGGTGCACGGTAGTGAGGATCAGCTTGTGGTCGGTATTGATTGTGGTTTACAGCGGCTACGGGAGCTTGGTAAAAAGAAGCATCGGTTGCTTGACAATCATAATACGCTTGTGGACCACTACAAGTTTCACACACCTTGTTTACGGCTTTGATTGGTTCTGGCTTATGAATTTCGCTTTTGATTTCTTTTACATCTTTAATCATACAACGGATGGCATCCGTTAGAGCGTATCGAGCTGCTAACTCAAGAGTTATTGGATGAAGAAGTAGGAGTGTTTGGAGTATTGACTTTGTTGCGAGAAATAGGAACTTTTGATTTCTGCTCGCAAATCTCAATCACATCTTTAGGTTTACGATCAAGATATTGCTACCGCTACCGCTGCTCAAAGAATCTTGATCGCTACCGTTCAACCCATTATAAAAGATATTGACTTGTTGAAGCTCGCGGAATTCATGATGGGGCATTTCCGAGGAGATCTTTGAATCTCTCCCATGCCTCTCCAAAGTTTTCATCGAAATTTTGACGAAATCCAGAAATTTCATTTTTAAGATTAGTCGGCTTTGATGGAGGAAAGAAATAATTGACAAACTTTTGAACAAGATCCTCCCAAGTTTCGATAGATCGAGGGGGTTCTTTGTCCAGCCAAATCCGGCTGCCCCTCAAGTGAGAATGGAAATAGCATCAACTTGATGACTTTTTGTGGCACATCCTTGAAATTGATAGTTGAAGTTAACTTGTTAAACCAACGGATGTGTGCATACGGGTCTTCTCGATCAAACCCGTGGAATTGATTTGTAGACACAAGTTGAATCAAATGTGTCTTCAATTCAAAGTGATCAATTGATTGCGGTAGAATGATGGCATCTCCATAACCCTGTGGGTGCCGGAGCATTTCCGCCATAGTTCGCTTGTCCGCCATATTGTTGCTTGAAATAGCACTAATCTCGGTTCGACTATTTGGGCAACACGCCTACGAGAACGCTTCTAGAATTTCTCGCTAGATCACGAAAGGACTCAATGATCTAGAATAACGAAAAGCAAGATGCACTAAGTTAACTCTAAGGACTCTCGAGTTAAGGAAGGAATTATGAAAATGGGGAAAGAAGATTCTTTTTGAGTTTTATGATTATACATATATATAAAAAACAAAAGAAAATATTTTTGTGTTTTATACGTTTTTGGATGTTTTTGGGTTTTTGGATTTTTATAAGAAAATATATATATATAGATAGATGGTATGAACAAAGAGTGAATATTCAAATCACTAATCTGCTAAACGGAAGATAATCGCGACAAATCCCCGGCATAGCGCAAAAATTTGATTCGGCCCCAGACGGTCAAGTTTTCTCACACAAGCTAGCCACTTGTGAATGGCTAACCGTAAGAAACTTAAAACAGTCTGGAACCAAATGCAATGAAGATCAGAGGAGAATAGGGTTTCCCTGGGTCGTTATGTCCCAGCGAGCTATGCGATGAATCACCAAACGTATAGTGATCGAGAGATTTGAACGGAAAAGAGGGATGAATTATTATAACTACAGAAATAGCCTATAATTACAAAGGCTTAAATGCAAATTAAAGGAAATTAAAAAGATAAAAAATATTAAATAAACGCTGTCACTATTTGCAAAATGATGTTTTTGATTTTATGTTTTTATAAAACTTGAATTTAAAACTACGTGACGTACTAAAGAAAATGTGAAACTAAAGCAATATTAATCCTAAAAATATGAAAATGATATTTTTACAAACCTAATGATAAAAGAAAATTTATAGAAAAAGAAAATTATTTTTAAAACTATTTATCTAATTATTATTAATTAAAAACTATTTTTAACTATTAAATAATAACCTAAAATACAAGAAAATATTAAATAAAGCTAGAAAAATGAAATTATGACTTGGAAAAATCGAAAATAACTAAAAAGAATTTTCAAAACTATTTTTGTATTTTTCTGATTATTTTTGTATTTTCTATGAATTAAAAAATATTTAAAACTACTTAAATTGCTTAAAAATACAAATTTAACTAAGAAAAATCTGAAAAATATTTTTTGACTTTTTATATTTATCTTAACCTAAGAAAAATGAAAACTTATTTTTTTGAAACTTTTCTTAATTATTTGTATTAAATGCTACTTAAAAAATGACTTAAATCGACATTAAAATGAAGAAAAATACCAAACTGACTTGAAAAATCTGAAAAATTCAAGATAAGTCCAAAATAATATTAAGAATCTAGGAAAATATAAAAAA
>OU343222.1:46303373-46449982 GCA_910596185.1 Chrysanthemum makinoi | reverse complement strand
GAAATACTCATTTGCCAAAACTCTGGTACTTAGAGATCGGAAAAGAATGTATTGATGATTCGCCAGAGAAAACAACAAACATAGGATGAACTAAATGGCTTGTAAAGAAAAGGGCCTCCCATTAAAACTTCAAAGTGTTTGTGGTCCCAATGCTTTCTAGGATTGTTGCTTGATTCAAAAACCACAAATATTTTAAGTATTGTTTTTTTAAATGCACCGCGATGGAAGCAAAAAAGGTTGGTATATATGCTATTTAAGTTGCATATGAAATTACTGGAGGTAATATAAAATCTTTAAACCGATTGATCATACACGAAATGCGTGGCGTTCATATGCAAATGCAGCCCTTGACTCAAAACTCTTAGTTTATATGATTATATCGATGTTGAAAACCTTCTCTCGCGTATTCAAGGGCCTAAATAGAGTACACAAGTTTTACAAAGTTCAACAATTTTGCTTCATCTCATAAAGTTTTGTTTGAAAATTGAAATAATACAAATCAACCAATTTATTTTGAGCTATTACTTATGATATCTTGTATCGCCATCATTCGTATTCTAGGCTCCTTTTTATTAAAATCCGCGTTGTCAATTAGCTCAACTCTACAATGATTTGGCTGAAAGAATGTTGTTGATGGATAAATTACCAAGGTAGATTGGTTAATTTATATTATTTCACTTTTCAAACATAAAGTTTATGGGGAAGACAAAGTGTTGGATTTTGTAAAACTTATGTATTCTATTTAGGCACTTTGAATAATGAGAATCTTCAACATCGATATAATCTCTCAAACGAGAGTTTTTTTTTAGTTTTGGCGGAAAATTACCTTGCAAATGGACCTGTTGGCAACAACTAGTGTATAGTCAATCAATTTTGAAGATTTTATATTGGCTCCAAATAGTAATTTCATATGCTACATATACCGATATAACTCTTTTTCTTCAAGATCGTGTGCTTAAAAAAAATCAATACTTTTAAAATATTTGTGGTTTTTGAATCAGCAACAAATTAATGGGAGACGGTGACTTCTGAAGTTTTAAGATGAGAGGCACTTTCTTCCCTTCAATTTACGCTTGATCAAGCTTGAAATTGGTAAGCATTCTTTTCCTATTTCAAGTATTGTATAATTGGCAAAATGGCATAGTCGACGGATAACCATTCAAAGCGGTAATTTCGTTGCGGTCAAAAGGCGATTGAGGTTACCGATTCATCTTTTTGTTGGTAGTTAGTTTGTCAAATATGAATTTATCTATTCATTTTTGTGTAACCATATTATTTCATCAACAATCTAATCTCATGAGTGAATGATTTAAGTAATATGATGCAGTAAATACATTTTGCAACTTTCGACCCGTTTGACCTATATCGATTCAAGCTATTCTTTTCTTTAAAAAAAAAGGAAGAATTTATAGGAAGATTCAAGACTTGGATAAAGCTAAAAAAAAGACTTGTATATGCTAGAACACCGTGAGTACACTTGTGAAAAGTGCAAGTTGATGCTTGAACTTGATACTAGCAAAGAGTCTGTAAAACAGGCAAGAAAAAATGGTCTCCCTATAACAAAGACCGAAAAAGTTTGTGCCTATTGAACTTATGCTAAAAAAGCAATTGAATACTGAACCTTATGAGAAGTGACCTAAGAACTCAAAGTACCGCTGCAAATTAAATGTTGAGAGCGTACTTGTTCCCTTGCATCTACCATAGCTGGTTCCCATGCATCTACCATGGCTGGTTCCCATGTAACCATGGTTGGTTCCCTTGCATCTACCACCTTCAAGGAAAAATCAGCTGGTGTATTAGGGGATTACCCAGTCTAACTCTTTAAAGAAATAGGAAAAAAAACGAATACCTGACATTTACGATCCATAGTGTACTTGTACTTTGCATAGAAAATCTAGTTTTTCCTATAGTTCCTCCTTACTTACGAGAGCTAACTGCAAAAACGAAATCATAAGAAAATACAACTAAAAAAGTTATAAGCTATATTGGGGACATGCTAAGAGAATAAGATTCTACCTCTAGCATACGATCATCCATGCACACTTTATTATGCTCCAATAAAGTTACAACAATCCTTTCTGTTGCCAAGTAATCATCATCATCATAACTTATGGGTTCGATAAGATGTATAACAATCCAGGTTCCTCGCAACATGATAATTAATACTACGATAGTCGATTATATTGGCACATTTACTTCACGATAGCATCGATACTACAAGGAATGAGATTTTTCAGTTTCTGGATTCCTTGGTAAAAAAGAAGCTGAAAGTATAGTTCCACACTTGCAAAATCAACCAACAGCGAAACTAATTAACAGCAATATATCATCATCATAATTACGATTAAAAACAAACCTTAAAACACAAAATTAACACCAAAACAATCAAAATTAACAATATTTACTACTAATATAACATGAAGCTGAGATCATGTTTAACTTACGAATCGGATGATTCGGGCTGATTAGCCATGATTATGAATATCGATTGATAGAATTAGATTTTGATTAATTAGGTTTACGATGGAGATTTCTTTTGTTTTGTTTTGGGATGAGGGTTTGTGTGTATTTATAGTCCTTTCTTGTTTCGTAAGGATTTTTTTTTTAATTGTTTTCTTATTTACTTTTATCCTTTTAGTAGAGGTACAGCGAACCGGACGAAGCGAACAAAGCCTTTTTATTTCGATCGTTTAAATGTCGGACAAATAAGCGGACCGAATGCTTAAACGGGGTAAAATTTCTTGTTCATGTTCGCTTATTAAGAAAATGAGTTGTTATTTATGTACGAGTTATAAACTGCTTTATTAAAACGCAAAAAACTAGTATAAAATAAACATGACAAAAGAAACATAAACTTCATTAAATTATGCACAATATATTGTTTTATAAGTACTGTTTTGTTTAAACAAGTCAATTTTAAAATTATACAATTATAAGATATGATATACAAACATAAATATATAAATGAATATAAACGAACGTTAACAAACTATAAGACATACTGCTCGACGCATAAATGAATGGGCCGCGACTTTTGTTCATGTTGGATTCGTATATTAAACGTAAAATACATGTTCGTTTATTTAATAGAATAAGAACATAAGCGAACTTTTTTACCGAGCGGTTCACGAAATGTTCATTGAGCGTTAGGTGGATTTACAACCTACTTTTAGTAATTTGAATTTAGGTAGAGTTTTAGCACAATTTTTAATTTAACTCGTTTATTATTTTATGTACTAGTTATAATACCCATATACAGGTTTTTTTTTTTTTTTTTTTTTATGTATTATTATTGATTAATTAAAACATCTTAATGTGTTCTAAATAGTTTTACTTGTTGGAACAAAAAAGGAAATCCTATACATATATGTTTTTATTCATATGTTATTTTTAGATAATTATTTTGGATTAAAAACTATCTTTCATTATTCAAGTAAAATGTCATGGTAAAATTATGTTATTTATCTTTTTTATTAGTTGTATTCTCTATTGATTCTTGATACATGAGATATTACTAATGATCATACTCCAAGTTTGGTTACATTAATTATAAATCTTGATATTTTTTGTATATTTTGTTTCGTTACTTGAACATTTAAGATAATCGATTAAAAACAAACAAAACGCTTGCGTCTAAATGTTTTACTTGTTAGATTAAAAAAGAAAATCTTTTTAAGACAATGATTTTGAAGTCGACACCTCATCGACAATCTACACAACCAAATGAGACCTCGGATGATTACGAAGCGGATCTTATAAACATTAGTTGGCGTATGATATCCTCCGGTCCTTCCCAACAGTCATGATCCGCATTGCACAATCTCATTATTAACATTGTTATCTCGAGCTTCCTAAAATTTGCATATTTTCTTATGTGAAGAACAATATCATCTATGTTCAATAACTTAGCAGAAGTGAGATTTATATGTATAACAAATTACATGAGTTAATGATTTAATCAGAAGAATATATGCATTCTAATAAAAATATATTTTGCATTAAAAGAATCGGCGAAGCAAAATACACAAGACTATGAAGTGACAAGTACCTACAATTAGCAAAATTTTAGACACTGTTTATTATGGTTAAGTTGGGTAGTATTTATGGATTTAAGATCAACAGGAAAACTACTTTGGATCAATCCCTCCATTTTTTTATTATCTAATGGATGAGATTAATCCCAACAATTTAAAAACCCATTTTCATCATTTTTTTTTTTCAAATATAAATATCTTTCAAATCGTTAATGTTAGCGAAAAAAATAATAAATACGACGAGCATTTAATTATCTTTCTATAGATAGACATTTTGATATACTTTCGACAAAAAAAAAATCGTGTTTTTCACGTTTTTTCCGTTTTTTCACGTTAATGAAATTTGCATGAAAAAAAAATCATACTCCGTATATGATTTAACACTAATTTGAATACCACATGTGATATTAGTGTTAAATCACATATGATATGTAATATCATATGTGATACATATGATATTACATATCATATGTGATTTAACACTAATATCACATGTGATCTTCAAATTAGTGTTAAATCATATATGTTATTTCATGCAAATTCGGTTTAAGAAAAATGAAAAAAGGGGCAAAATTGAAAAAGCGATTTTTCTTTTTTGAAAGTATATCAAAGTGCCCGTCTATAGAAAGATAATTAAATGCTCGTCTCGATGAATTATTTTTGCTTAACGATTAACGGTTTAAGAGATATTTAAATTATAAACAATTGGTGAAATAATAAAATGCTTTTTATCTCAATAGTGATTTCTTTTTAGATGGATGGTGGAGATGAGTCTCTTAGTATGTAAGAAAAGTTTTGTATGTAAAATAACTCTACTCATATTTATGAGGTGATGAGTTTTGTTGGACCTCCCACTATATTTTAGATAAGTCTAAATGAGTATTTGATATAACCTCCAATTGTATAACAATTAACCAGATCTAGGGTCTAGAGGGGCTAGTTTTTTTAACACCTCTATTCATATTTCACTCAAATAGAAGAAGAAAAAAATGACAAAAATGGGTCAAAATAACCCGCTTTAGACCGTGGTCCTAAATGACCCATCTAACCCATATTTGCTGAACTAAACTCATCTAGACATGTGACCCAACTCACTCATTTTGCCACTTATACCAAATTAATCCTAAAGAATTTTAGAGTGTTGTAGCAACAAAAACCACCCTATCTCTTAATTTGTCAACAAATGATTTCCATTCAAGTCCTTTAAAGATTATTTATGTTATGCTCATAAAGTGCTATAGATATTCTTGAACCAAGACATATATGATTATCACTTTCACGATTGTCCAATAGGGAAAATCACCCTTGATATCTAGATTTTGAATAAAAACCTCATTAAGCAAGTTGACTAAAAGATGGTTTCACTTAAGGTAACTAAATCTTGAGAGATCAATTTCTAAGAGTATAATAGAAATACAATATCAAAATAACTTGAAAAATTTCCAAGGAGTCTTTGACATAAGTCATACTAATTGAGTTTGTCACGCACTACTTGGTGTTTTGACATAAATCACTTTCAATGAAACATATCATTGTTGAAGCATTTTTCCCCAGGTTGATTTTGTGGCTCTCTGGCCATTCATCCTTGTCAGAGCTTTGAAGTATGCTACAAACATGAAAGAACCCGTTAGAAGGGGTCAAGGCCGAAGCCCAGGGGACCACCCTCCGACAGTCAGTCAAGGAACCTCATATGTAGAGGATTTTAACGTAAGTATATATGTATGAATGTGTTGTGTATAATGTGTGATATGTAGAGATGTGGTGCTATGTTATATGAGATACTATGAGCGGTATATATAGAGAGAGAGAAAGGGAGGTATGAAATATGTATCTAGTGAGAGAAAGTCAGTCATATGAGAGTGGTATATGCACTTTATTTATAGGTGGGCTTCCTAGTCCTTATCTAGTGATAGACGTACACATTTGAGGGAAATAGTTAGGCGGCGCAATGTTTACTTTTACGGACCTGCCAGGTGATCTCGTTCCCGGATATTATTCCTCTCTTTGGTTGCCGGTGGTCGGATTTTTGGGCTTGTTAGAACTTGGTATGTCTCCATGGTTGTGGTGCGTCATAAGTCATTCGGCTAGGGTGATTAGGCATAGGCCGTTCGGCAATAATAATGTTTGTTAGTTGGCTGGGCCATCCGGCCATATCGCCAACTTTGGTTGAATCCGATGGTGCAATACTTAAAGAATGTCTTTCTACTTCGGCATGTCGTTCATACAAGTGTTGTATCCCCTTCTCACCGTCGCCGGACACATACGTTACATTCCCCAGTATTGCATTATTAGTAAAAGAATGATGATGTAATACTTTTTAAAGAATATGTTATGGCCTTTGACTTTGTGTCATTCACCATGCCCATCTTGTGGTGGTTTATCAAGTGGCCCATAAACTGTGCCTCATAAGGTGATTTGGGTCTATCATCGACATCATACATCAAGTACCCCAAGTATAGTATTGTTGAAAAATATAGTCAATGATGCTATACTTATTTTTATCTTGTCATTTTCATAATTCTTTCGAATAGGTTCACACGAGGCTTTAAAATAAGTCAAGCTTTATAAATAGTTGTGTTTATAGATGCCTATATATTAATCTTTTTAAGACTTCATAGCTTTCACCACCGTGCATACACATGTTCTTTATACTAGGCGAGTACCGTGCATAACAACGGCATTTTATAGTGACAGTCGTTTTGTGTTAAAAAAGTTTATGGGTTCTAAGCGAAAAATAATAAAAGTTTGAAGATTTGGGGATTAAACATAATGTTTTGAAACACGGTTCACTTCGGTGGTTCAACCAGGTTGAACCGTTCGATTCAGCAGTCGATTTAAACCGAGTCAACCCGACGGGTTGGGTCAAAAACTGGTCAAATTAAACCTGGCAAACTCATCGGGTTTGAAGCGTCGAGGTCGGCCGATTTTGATATTTATTAATAGTTTTCTTTTGAAATGTATGTTTTCAACATTTCCTTTTTTAGTTTCAACTTTTCACTTTTTACTTTTGGTTTTCCTTTATATATATAGTATAGCGGTACTTTCGCTTGTTGCTTGGCGGTACCCTCGGCGATTGTTGGGTTCGATAAATACCCAAACCCTTAATCTAGGATTTGAATAGAAAATAGCCCAAGTATTTAATCCATTAACACAAGCAGGTCAGAGAGCATAGTCTCTCGGTGAGTGATCTTCGAGGATACTCGTAGAGGCAATAAAGAAGTCTCTCCACTCGTAAGCGGAACTTAAAGGGTGAAGACTGAGTCAAGAAGAAGATGATGGATTAGGTGGTGATGACAATAACTCACTGAATCCCTAAGATTCTATCCAACTTCTTACTGCGAAGACAAGCTGAGTAGAAGACTAAAGAATGTAAAGGCTGAAGAAAAGAAGCGGGACAAGGCGGGAAAGGTTGAATCGGATAAGGCAGTCCTTATCAACCAAAGTCAACTTTCCCTGAATGGCAAAACATCGGGCTCGGTGTCATCATGAATTTAGGAAAGTAGTCTTGTCTCTTACCTAGAATAGTCTTTGTTGAGAGACAAAATACATCAAAGTATTTTGTCTTACGTATGTCGGTTGTCACTTAGGAAAGAGTCAAATATCATACATGTATAAATAGCATAAGAGATGGAGTGAAAAGGTTAAGCTTGTTAATTGTAAAAACACATACACATGAGCCATCTTTTCACTCCTCCAAATACAACTTAGTTCCTGAGATAGCTCAGTGAGCTCTAAGAGTTGTGCTCGGGACATAGCTGAGAGCTTAGAGAATCACCCAACTTTGTCATTTCAATCCCAAGTGCTATTCCGCAAGTACTTGGGTAACGTATTCTTTGTTGATTTATTTCTAATAAGAATATGATGTTGAAAATTACTTAGTATGTTTTCTTTATGTTAATTTCAGTCATAGTTCACTTTTAACTTGTTTTATTAACTTGAACTGTTTTAAAGCGATAGTGAGCAGGGGAACAACAAGTGGTATCAGAGCAAGGCTAATTATAAAACTCGTTTTTAGGCCGCTCTAAAAGTTTTTAAATTAGTATCCTAAATGGTTGAAATTGATGTACCCCAACTAGTCGATAAAAGTTTGGAGCTTATTAAATTGCCTTTGACTTGAAGTTGGCAAATTCAACAAATGGAAAAAGCGAATGCTTTGCTATTTGATTGGGATGGAACCTTATTATGTCAAGTGCATAAATGAAGGTCCATTTGTCCCAAAAGCTGCTTTGAAGGGTTGCCCAACACGAAGCTCGATGGACCCAGGGATGAAAGGAGAGTGGTCAACCGGGACCAAAGACTCAAAAGTATCATAATATCTTGTCTCACGGCATATTATGGAGTGCATTATAAGAGCTGTAATCTGCTAAGCAAACACTGGATGACCTAGTTCATAGTCATGAAGGACCATCGATACCAAGGAAAAGCAGGATAATGGACACGAAACTTGAGTATAACACCTTGGGGCTAAGGACTCGAAACTCTCTCTCGAACTTACACGGATACAAAACTCTCTTAAATGAACTTTCAAATGATGGTGTTAAGTTGTCTAAGCATGAAATCAATGTTGGTTTTGTAACAGACTCTCCACGAGAAGTGGTGAATTTCTCGGGGACTCGGGAATGCTAATCATATCCAAAATCTTGAGCTTCACGAAATTTATGGGAATTTGTCTATGAGGAAAACCTCATCAGCAGACGATACCACGACTTAAAGAAGTCTCAGGAAGTCAAAGTCCACGACCACTACCTCATCACCAATATCAACTGCTTTCTTTTCTAACAATGTTGTTCAAGACTTCCAAGAAAACTTCGGATGATGAGCCCGATGAGAGATCAAGTGAGGAGTACCAAAGTGACACGAATCTGAATTTGGAAGGGCACTCTCTCGCTAACTCTAGTAGTTTATAAAAAGAAACAAAGGTTTTCAACTGCTAAAAAGCAAGCGAAGACTGAATGCTACAAGTGTCATAAAAGAGGCCATTTTGCAAAAAGCATTTTTCAAAAACAATTTATGAACCCTCTTACAAACCATCAGGGATCTAATCAGTCTTGGGCTTTAGCAAATTTCAACCAAAAATCTATCAGTCTCATCAAAATGTTCAAAACAAATCCGATCTTAACAAAACCATTGATTATGAAGCTAAGTATAAGAAAGCAAAAGCTAATCTTGCATTGCTTGAGGCCAGTCCCTCAGAAACAACAAAAAATGTTCAATCTGTGCAGGGTAAGTGATGCGCTCCAGAACAGTCAAGCTAAATCACACAAGCCCGCCACTTGTGAATGGCGGACCGTAACCAGCTTAAAACGGCTCAGGAACGAAATCAATGAAGATCTGAGGAGTATAGTGTTTCCCCGGGTCGTTATGTCCCAGCGAGCTATGCAATGGATAATCAAACGTTTAGTGATCGCGAGATTTGAACGGGAAAAGGATTTGGATGTGATTATAACTACAGAAAAAGCCAACAAATTAAAACGGCTTAAATGCAAATTAAAGGAAATTAAAAAGATAAAAACTATTAAATAAACGCTATCACTAATTTAAAATTGATGAACGTTTAAAACTTAAAACTTACGTTTAAATAAAATTTACGTAAACGTACAAAATAAAAAGTGAAACTTATACAATATAAATCCTAAAAATATGAAAAATACATTTTTACAATCCTATTGATAAAAGAAAATATTTAGAAAAAGAAAATTATTTTTATAACTAATAAGTTAATTATTATTAATTAAAAACTAATTTTAACTATTTAATAATACTCTAAAATAAAAGAAAATATGAAATAAGACTAGAAAAATAAAATTAAGATTTAGAAAAATCTAAAATATGATAAAACTAACTTTAAAACAGAAAATATATTTTTTAGACTTTTTATATATTTATTATTAATTAATTATTATTTATGACTAATTAAAATGCTAGAAAATACAAATTTAACTAAGAAAAATTTGGAAAAATACTTTTTATGACTTTTATATTTATCTAAACTTAAGAAAAATGAAAAATTATTTTTTTGAACCTTTTTCTAATTATTTGTATTAAATGCTATTTAAAAATACTTAAAAACTAAATAAAATGCAGAAAAATACTAAACAAGCTAGGAAAAATATGAAAAATTCAGGAAATGCTTAAAATAATATTAGGAAGCTATGAAAAATGGAAAAACAAGAGCTTGTTTGGAGGATTAAGGATCTGATGAGGAAGTGCTTATTGAAATAAGCACTTCAATAAGCAAATTGAATCCAAAGGCTACCAAACTGAAGGAGAAGCTCTAATAAGCTAAAGTAACAGAAATGCAACAAGATTTAGCTAGCCCAAACCACTGATTTACAAGATTAACAGGTTTGGTGAAATGAGATTTAGGCTAGAAAGCAGCTTCTGGGACAAACTTTGGGCTTAAAAATAAGCCACACAATAAGCTAAAACTGCAAACCACCAATTGGAACTAGTAGTAGACCTGGCTAAGAACCTTTAAACCAAAATTAAGACCTAGGGGAGCTATAATGAGACCTGTGCAGACCTTGGAAAACCGCATTGCGAGTCACGACTTACTGCGAGGGATTTGATCCCATATGGATAAGCAGTTTTGAGCTTGTAGAAAAAATCACAAAAATTGACAAAAATGATGATGATAAAATAGACCAAGAGAACTTTTAAAAGCCACAAGAATCACTTGATTTGACCTGTAAATGAGTGCATGAAAAATACCTCCAGTTGAGCTCAAAACAGAAATTTTGCAATTTGACTTTTTGATCAAAACTGAAAAGTTGACTATGATGAGATTTGATCTTGATTTGAGAACTGATAATGATGTTTTATGCTAAAGTAGGACTAAAGGAAGCTAGCTTAACAATTCCTAAACCTATATGCAACATTTGAACTTCTTAATCTAACTGAATTAATAGCTAGAACAGATTTTATGAAAGTTTGACTATTACTGATCTAGGATGCAAATGCTTGATCCAGTTGACTCTATTATACCTAGGTTGGACTAAAGAAACTGATCTACACCTCTGGAAATTCCTTAAACACAGCTAAAAGTTTCTAACCAAACAGTACTTAAGAAAGTTGAAATGCACATTGCTTAATAAAATGCTTAATATCAGTTTCTAACAGCTTAAATTTCTGCTCTAACAACTGAATGAGAACCACTGAATGTAATAAAGATGAATGACTCAAACAAATGAATGCTAAGCTACCTATGCAATTCAACAGTGGTGTAAAGGGATTTAAGAACAGATTTGAAACACTTACAAGTGTGCAGCCATGGTGCAGCTCAACTTATTACCACAGTCCACTACCCTAACTGGTATAAACCCCAAATGAGACTTATTTCAACCCATTTTCACCATTAGCCCCATCATATCAGATCAGTTACAACCTTGTAACTGCAAATTGACTTTTGTTGACCACTTATGAAAATCATGCAACACCCACAGAAGTTGTTCCACTTAACTTAAATAACTTTTAAGGAGTTAAAACAAGTTATCTTGAATCACTCAAACAGCTTAAAACTTAATTTTGACAAAACATGATTTTGGCGGGAAACACAAAGAAATCATAAAACTGGAATTTGATTGCTAAAACTAATGAGTTGATACACAACTTGCTTGTTCATTACACAAAACTTGAAACCCGGCTTAAAGATTACATTAAAAAGTTAAAACGATTACATGAATTTAAGTAAAATGGTCTAAAAAACAGTGACACCTCCTTCTCTATCTTCTCTCTTCCTTTATATGCTCCATTAGGGTTTCTTAACTCAATCCTAGCCATTGATTTGGTTCATTTGATCCCCACCTTTGATTTCCCATTTTGGCGCCAAATTGAGCACATGGGTATTTGTGATTTGTGACAGGGAAAAGATATGACCTGTGTTTTGGAGGGTAGTGTTTGGAGGGGTGGTAATGATGAAGGAGGTGGGTGTGGGGAGGAGTTAGCGAGGTTTGTGATGATGGGAAAGCGAGGTGGATTGGGTATCTCGTGAAGGAGGGAAGGAGAAGCGGTCAACGTGGTGTTTGACTTGGTTTTAATAATAGGGGTTGGGTTGGTTTCGGGTTAAGACCGGGTAAAAGGTTGGGCTAGAGGTAGGCTTAGGATTGGATTGGGTAATATATTTGGGCCAAGGATAAAAAGAGTCCTTTTGGATGAGTAACAACACAAGGACCATTCATGTAACTTTTGAAATTCCAGGGACCAAACATGTACTTTCTGAATTTATGATCCAAGGGCCTATCTTGCCATCTCAAATAATCCAAGGATCATAATTGCCAATTTTTGAAACTTTAAGGGTATTTTCTGACAAATCTGAAACTTGAGGGACTGAACTTGTAAATTCTCAAACTTTCTATATTTTTCACCAAAGGACTAAATTTGACAACTTATGATTTAAAAAGGACCTTTGGTGATTTTTCTTTTGAAATTTTGACTCAGGGACTATTTTTGACAATTTTAGAAACTTGGGGGACTAAAACTGCAATTTTTGCAAATTTGATATGTTTTTCATCTGATTTTGATATTTTTCATTTAAAACACATAAAACACTGATTTGTGATATTTTGATCATTTTGATGTGTTTCTGAGCGTTTTCAGATGATTTTGCAGTTTATATTGTACAAAAATGATGAGTATTTAGACCCTCATCAATCCCCCACCTTGAGATATTGCTAGTCCCTAGCAATGATTTGAGAAAACATAATGGATTTTAATCTCTTTAACAAAAGCCATTACTTAGGTAGCCAAATGTTTCAGTTCAAGTAAGAACTATGGTACACTGATAACCATGTGATTTTGAGCAAACCACCGACTTTCAACGGTTTGATTTTGTCTTTACCGGAAGGTACCCATACGGACTAGCCAACTCTTAGATAAATTATCGAATTATCTTTGGTGGTGATTACCAATTATGGTTTTTCCACTGCCTTTACCACAAGCCATAACCTTGCGGGCTAGTCAACTCTTCACTTTTTAGGATATGGTGAGTTGAATACCATACAATTTTGGGCAAATTGCAAGCCGTCAACGGATTTGAGGAATCTTTACCAAGAGCCGTTTGCTCCTGGATTAGCCAATCCTTTAGTTTATCAAACATGGCGGACTGATAACCAAATGAGTAAGTGTAAAACACTTACTCCAAATAAAAATTTTGGCCAAAAAGCGACGGGGATTGGTATAATTATATGATAAAATTCTCTGATAAAATTCGTGAGAATTCCCCCCCACACTTAGAAATGAATATTGCCCTCAATATTCAAAGTACCGGCGGTTATGCCGAAACAAAGAACGTAAAAGGGAAATACTAAGGCCATTATTTAGAAAGTTTTTTTTTTTAACATGTGGGGCATTACCCCCACACTTAGGTGGTAGAAAGGGGTAAGAAGTCAGAAATATGGGTGAAAACCCATATGGTGAGTGCTACTGTTTTTGATTTCCGAGTCGCTAGCTTGACTCGACCCCTAATTAATTGGTTCATGGGGAAGCAAAGTGGAAGAAACAATCTCCATCGGACTTTCATTCAAGATGTTTGGATAAACATTTGAAGCACGTGAAAGTTCCACACCGATGAGATATACATAGAACCGGCTCACAAATGGTACATGAGAATGCCGGGATCAAAGATAATATCTTCATTCCCGAAGGAGTGAAGAACAGGAGAAGTGACGGAATATATGAAGAAAGAAAATCATGATAGAAATCATGACTAACTCTTCATCCTCAATAGGAGAATTCATAGTAGCATGAATCTCATCATTTAAGGTCAATTGGTCTAGACATATCTCGGGTGTGTCTAGATCAAAGTAGAAGTTATCATACTCGCCTAGAGATATGATATGAGTGAGTTCATCCGAGAACTCCATGAAGGTGAATGAATCATATTCAGAATTGATATGAGTGGGTTCATTGGCGAACTCCTCAAAAGTAAATGATTCATGATCGAGGAGAGAATTATGAGAATGAGAAGTGATACTGCCACTAATCTTCTCTCCCATATTATCAAAACAGGAGGCTTTCATGTCCGGAATAGAATCATGGAAGAGTGTCACTATCCTTAATGGGGATAGGAGATGAAATAGGTTTCTCTTTGAAAGCCTCGATTTTAGAAATGAGAAGACTGACATTCAATAATGTTGCTCGAAGTGCTTCATCTTTGATTTGATTAAGCAGTAACTTCATCATTCTCTTCTTCTAAGCTAACAAGCTCGAGCGAGAATCTTCCACATAAACGATGTCTCCATAAGATAATGAATCATCATCATCGAATCGAGAGGACATCTCAACATGATCATTTTGGAAGACAAGAGGAGGAGGGATATCACACACATGATCAATAATTCCTGTGACTCTCTTGGGATTGGGACAAGGTTCTCAACACTAGACTTTATGTATTCGTCCGATTCCTTTTAGGAGCAGTGTCAAGATGCTCGTCCCCCATAATAAGAGAGTGAGTGTGAATCTCGGGTGTGATAGCAGTTTTTTGAGATGAAATCTCAACTGCTGGGATATCAACGGCGAGGGGTTGAGAATATTATTTCTAAAGGACAAAAACCCTCCTCGTCATCATCATATAGAGTCTGCCTTAAGAAATTGGGAGCGCCTTGAGCGCATGCTCTAGGGCTAATAATTCTTCCCTCGATTGGCGGGCGGCCTCTCTTCTTGCTAACAATTCTCCTATGGTCTTTTCACCACTCACTTGATTCTTAAAGTTAATCATCATATCCTCAAGTGTTTTCATTGCGGTTTCAAGATCACGGAGATTTCTTGAGGTAACGGCTCAGTGGAGTTTGAACCGTATAATCTTTGTGGAGGTTGGAAATTATCAAACATGTAAGAGTCATGATTGTTACAAGGAACGGGTTCCTATTTGACAATCGTGCGAGTGAAATGGGGACCTCCACAGTACCTACAACAGTAAAAGCTGTTGAGTGCAGGACCAGTGAATCATATGGATTTTGGTCATAACCAAAGTTACGAGTATCATTGGAAAAGCTGTTCATAGACAAACGTGTTTTCGGATTGACACTCAAATCCTTGGTGAGGACCTCCACAAAATTCACAACAGATATGTTGGTTATATGATGATAAGTTCGGGCTGTGGTGGGAATAATGGAAAATTTTGAGGAGTCGTTAAATGAGTTTGGATTAGGATCATAATCAAATGAATTCCTCGAACCACAAAACAAACAACTCCTGTTATGAATATCATTACCACATTGTACGCCGCATTACACCAACGACAGTGAACCAAAGAGAGGCTCACCACAACCGACACAAGGAATAAACGATTGCATTTGATAGTTATGAAGAGGAATCGGTTTATTCAAAGAATCATCAAAACCAAAATGGTGATTCGAATGACTATCAAGTCTCGAAGAACATTCAGAAAAATCAGGAGGTGGGACAAGTGGTGTGCTCGAGGCTAGCAATTTCCACCACTTCCGTTATGGTCTCCGGTTCTGGTTCTTGAGAAGCGTGAAGATTAGGCAAGTCATTCTTGCTAGTCACCGGTGTTTGAACGGGTTCATCGTAATCAATTCTAATTCTTGACCTTTTTTCATCGACATAAATTTGTTCGATTAGATTACGGGCTCTAGATTCAAAGAGGTTGTCCTCGTAATCCTCGATGAGTGCTTGGGGTAGCTCAGACGCGTTTGAACTGGTTTGTCAAGATTAGAATGTATTTCAGGTGGTGGCGGGTGGTCGAAATAACTTTGAAAAGCATTTTTGATGGATAATTACATACGATTTGCAAAATTAGCGAACTAGGTCCTCCACACCGCTCACACACATTTTTGACGATGAAGTTGACGATTGTCGACATAAGAATTAAACATATAGAGGATTAAGAAGAGAATCAAATGGTTGAGAGGATACGAAGAATAGAATTAAACGGCAAAAGAGGGTAAGAGAAATAGAATCAACGAATAAGAGGAATGAGAAGAATATTTTTGGTATTTTTGGATAAGAAAATATAAACATATACAGATGGATGGTATGAACAAAGAGTGAATATCCCAATCACTAATCTGCTAGGCGTAAGATTATAAACCAGACTCCGCGGCGGCACCCAAAATTTGATGCGCTCGAAGAACGGTCAAGCTAAATCACACAAGCCCGCCACTTGTGAATGGCGGACCGTAACCACTTAAAGCGGCTCAGGAGCGAAATCAATGAAGATCGAGGAGTATAGTGTTTCCGGTCGTTATGTCCCGGTGAGAGCAATGCAATGGATAATCAAACGTTTAGTGATCGCGAGATTTGAACGGGAAAAGGATTTGGATGTGATTATAACTACAGAAAAAGCCAACAAATTAAAACGGCTTAAATGCAAATTAAAGGAAATTAAAAAGATAAAAACTATTAAATAAACGCTATCACTAATTTAAAATTGATGAACGTTTAAAACTTAAAACTTACGTTTAAATAAAATTTACGTAAACGTACAAAATAAAAAGTGAAACTTATACAATATAAATCCTAAAAATATGAAAAATACATTTTTACAATCCTATTGATAAAAGAAAATATTTAGAAAAAGAAAATTATTTTTATAACTAATAAGTTAATTATTATTAATTAAAAACTAATTTTAACTATTTAATAATACTCTAAAATAAAAGAAAATATGAAATAAGACTAGAAAAATAAAATTAAGATTTAGAAAAATCTAAAATATGATAAAACTAACTTTAAAACAGAAAATATATTTTTTAGACTTTTTATATATTTATTATTAATTAATTATTATTTATGACTAATTAAAATGCTAGAAAATACAAATTTAACTAAGAAAAATTTGGAAAAATACTTTTTTGACTTTTTATATTTATCTAAACTTAAGAAAAATGAAAAATTATTTTTTTTGAACCTTTTTCTAATTATTTGTATTAAATGCTATTTAAAAATACTTAAAAACTAAATAAAATGCAGAAAAATACTAAACAAGCTAGGAAAAATCTGAAAAATTCAGGAAATGCTTAAAATAATATTAGGAAGCTATGAAAAATGGAAAAACAGGAGCTTGTTTGGAGGATTAAGGATCTGATGAGGAAGTGCTTATTGAAATAAGCACTTCAATAAGCAAATTGAATCCAAAGGCTACCAAACTGAAGGAGAAGCTCTAATAAGCTAAAGTAACAGAAATGCAACAAGATTTAGCTAGCCCAAACCACTGATTTACAAGATTAACAGGTTTGGTGAAATGAGATTTAGGCTAGAAAGCAGCTTCTGGGACAAACTTTGGGCTTAAAAATAAGCCACACAATAAGCTAAAACTGCAAACCACCAATTGGAACTAGTAGTAGACCTGGCTAAGAACCTTTAAACCAAAATTAAGACCTAGGGGAGCTATAATGAGACCTGTGCAGACCTTGGAAAACCTGCATCACCCCTGTGCAGTCAACAGTGCCCTGCACAGGGGATTTGATCCCATATGGATAAGCAGTTTTGAGCTTGTAGAAAAAATCACAAAAATTGACAAAAATGATGATGATAAAATAGACCAAGAGAACTTTTAAAAGCCACAAGAATCACTTGATTTGACCTGTAAATGAGTGCATGAAAAATACCTCCAGTTGAGCTCAAAACAGAAATTTTGCAATTTGACTTTTTGATCAAAACTGAAAAGTTGACTATGATGAGATTTGATCTTGATTTGAGAACTGATAATGATGTTTTATGCTAAAGTAGGACTAAAGGAAGCTAGCTTAACAATTCCTAAACCTATATGCAACATTTGAACTTCTTAATCTAACTGAATTAATAGCTAGAACAGATTTTATGAAAGTTTGACTATTACTGATCTAGGATGCAAATGCTTGATCCAGTTGACTCTATTATACCTAGGTTGGACTAAAGAAACTGATCTACACCTCTGGAAATTCCTTAAACACAGCTAAAAGTTTCTAACCAAACAGTACTTAAGAAAGTTGAAATGCACATTGCTTAATAAAATGCTTAATATCAGTTTCTAACAGCTTAAATTTCTGCTCTAACAACTGAATGAGAACCACTGAATGTAATAAAGATGAATGACTCAAACAAATGAATGCTAAGCTACCTATGCAATTCAACAGTGGTGTAAAGGGATTTAAGAACAGATTTGAAACACTTACAAGTGTGCAGCCATGGTGCAGCTCAACTTATTACCACAGTCCACTACCCTAACTGGTATAAACCCCAAATGAGACTTATTTCAACCCATTTTCACCATTAGCCCCATCATATCAGATCAGTTACAACCTTGTAACTGCAAATTGACTTTTGTTGACCACTTATGAAAATCATGCAACACCCACAGAAGTTGTTCCACTTAACTTAAATAACTTTTAAGGAGTTAAAACAAGTTATCTTGAATCACTCAAACAGCTTAAAACTTAATTTTGACAAAACATGATTTTGGCGGGAAACACAAAGAAATCATAAAACTGGAATTTGATTGCTAAAACTAATGAGTTGATACACAACTTGCTTGTTCATTACACAAAAGCTTGAAACCCAGCTTAAAAGATTACATTAAAAAGTTAAAACGATTACATGAATTTAAGTAAATGGTCTAAAAAACAGTGACACCTCCTTCTCTGTCTTCTCTCTTCCTTTATATGCTCCATTAGGGTTTCTTAACTCAATCCTAGCCATTGATTTGGTTCATTTGATCCCCACCTTTGATTTCCCATTTTGGCGCCAAATTGAGCACATGGGTATTTGTGATTTGTGACAGGGAAAAGATATGACCTGTGTTTTGGAGGGTAGTGTTTGGAGGGGGGTGGTAATGATGAAGGAGGTGGAGTGTGGGCGAGAGGAGTTAGCAGTTTGTGATGATGGGGAAGCGGGTGGATTGGGTATCTCGTGAAGGAGGGAAGGAGCGGTCACTGCTGGGTGTTTGACTTGGTTTTAATAATAGGGGTTGGGTTGGTTTCGGGTTAAGACCGGGTAAAAGGTTGGGCTAGAGGTAGGCTTAGGATTGGATTGGGTAATATATTTGGGCCAAGGATAAAAAGAGTCCTTTTGGATGAGTAACAACACAAGGACCATTCATGTAACTTTTGAAATTCCAGGGACCAAACATGTACTTTCTGAATTTATGATCCAAGGGCCTATCTTGCCATCTCAAATAATCCAAGGATCATAATTGCCAAATTTTGAAACTTTAAGGGTATTTTCTGACAAATCTGAAACTTGGGGGACTGAACTTGTAAATTCTCAAACTTTTTATATTTTTCACCAAAGGACTAAATTTGACAACTTATGATTTAAAAAGGACCTTTGGTGATTTTTCTTTTGAAATTTTGACTCAGGGACTATTTTTGACAATTTTTAGAAACTTGGGGACTAAAGCGCAATTTTGCAAATTTGATATGTTTTTCATCTGATTTTGATATTTTTCATTTAAAACACATAAAACACTGATTTGTGATATTTTCATCATTTTGATGTGTTTACGGCGTTTTCGGATGATTTTGCAGTTTATATTGTACAAAAATGATGAGTATTTAGACACTCATCAGTAAGAACAAAGGCCTTGTTCTTTGAAACCTTTGGTAGGATGAAGAGCTAATCTCATGGGATGATGAAATGGTACATGTCGGTGCTCTAATGGCTCTCTCGAGATGAAGACAAGCTAGGTTGGGAAGAATCATGCTAGGAGCGGGAATGGGTCAACATCACAATGAAGAAGGTAAACACTTTACTTTCTATGGATGATGACTTCGATTGGATCTTATATGAATTATCTAAATGTTGACCTTAAGTTTGTAGAAGAGCAAAAGACTGAATCTTTTTCTAAGTACAACAAGTCAAGTTTTGAATTGAATAAGTGTAGGGATGAATTGCTTATTTTAAAACAAGCTAAGCTTGAGGTCACGTCACTTTGCAAATTCAAAACAACGAACTAGTTAAAAGAAATCGAGAATCTTCAAGATGAACTTAAAAGGCAAATGATATTCTCAATAGTTGGACGCTAAGAATCGGGGTCTTTGATCTTTGTAGGAGCCCGTAGTGAGAAGAGAGTCATAGGTGAAGATCATCTCCTGACTCTCTCAACAAAGACCGATCTCTAAGCCATTTGTAATGCGGTGGCATGATTACAAGTATGTTGGTGATTCAAATTCCGGTGAATGGATCGAGCGAGTTAATCGAGAGTAAGCTTCTAACCGATTACGGAAGGATTCTAGAGCACGAAAGTCAAGCTCTAAAGAGCATGCTTGGACTCCCGATGTGCCCGGTTGTCCTGAACACATCATTGAGTCAGCGAGAATCTCAAGCAGCTTCCACCACCGAAATCTCTTGAGGTGCTGCTCCTAGCTCTGAGCTTACTCCACTACAATTCAATCCTCATTCACCAAAAAGATGCGGGCGTGGTAGAACCATCACGCAAAAACAAGCAAAACTAATCCAACAAGAGTCTACTCCTCTTGAGACTTCATCATCCTCTATCCCCACTTTGAAGTGACCAAATCCACAGCCGGTGAACTTTTGAGGAAGCTTCTGAAAAATGGAATCCATTGAAAAGGTTCCTGAACCAATCAAGGAGACAAAGTCAGCTTCCTCCAGTTCCTCAAAGTCCAAGTCAAACCCCAAAAACAAACAAAAGTGTGAGGCTGTGTCATTACACCACCCATACCACGACAACTGCTATAGAATCCTTTTTGCATGATCGCAAAAAGGATGATCCAGAGGGCTCTTGATCATCTACTGTTATGTCGATCAAGCAAACTATACCAAAGTTGGTCATCAGTATGCTTCATCCTCCAAAACTACTCCAAAGAATAGAGCAAACCCTTTTCCTCTCTGTCCTCCATTGTGGGTTCAATGATCATCATCGGATGATTGTCTCATGAATACATCTTTGTGATATATCTGGTAATCCACTCATGAGACATCCCAACATGACAAGTATCATTCATGCAAGGAGAAATTCAAACAACGAGTCAGCTGAGTCATCCTCGGCCTCTAAGTGCAAAACACGGTGGTAGCACCTTGCACACAACCAGCGACCATGAGTCGATTGCAAATTTCAAAGAGACCTTGAGATCCAAGCCCACTAGTAAGTGGGTCCGCGAAGAAAAACTAATTAGGTTTACTACGTGCAGAGACATGCCGGGGAGCCTATTTGGCATCTAGGCGATTGGATGCTCAAGAAGCATGGCAGTGTAAAGGAATATCTGCACAAGTATGTAAAGGAACCCGGGCCCAAGGTAGTATTTGGTGATAACTCATCATGTCCCACTGAAGGTTATGGTTCGATGGCTGTAATGGAATAGTTTTCTCTAGAATAGCCTATGTCAACGGTCTCAAATACAATCTCATCAGTGTCAGTCAACTATGTGATGCAAAATTCATTGTACAATTCAATGATAAACAAGGTACCATTTTTAATGCCAACAAGGAAGTTGTGTTGATAACTCCTAGGAGAGATGATGTTTATGTACTTGACATGTCAACACTCTCCCAAGATGGGCGTGTCTCTTTGCTAAAGCCACTGAAACTATCAATTGGCTATGGCATAAGAGACTCTCACACTTGAACTTCAAAAACCTCAACAACTTGGCAAAACAAAACAAGGTCCTTGGCTTACCATCACCGGTCTTTGCAAAGACAAACCATGCTACACTTTGTGAAAAGGGTAAACACCACAGAGCATCATTCAAAACCAAACAAAATTTCTCCATAAAAAGCTGCCTTCACACTCCTCGCACATGGATCTCTTTGGACTGTAGGTCCCAAATCAATCCAAAGGCATGAGAAGTATACACTTGTCATTGTTGATGAATTCTCAAGATACACTTGGGTATACTTTCTTTCAAAAAAAGTGATCGGCGGTGATGCAATAATGTCATTCATCGGGAAGATTGAAAACCGAGAATGACATTCTTGTCAAACAAATCGAGGCCGTGACAATGGCGAGGTTGAAATCAAGAACTTGAGAGTTTGTGATGAAAAGGAATTTCTCAAAATTTCTCATCTCCTTATACCCCTGAACAAAATGGGGTTCTTTGAAAGGAAAAAGCGAGAACTCTCATTGAGGCTGCTAGAACTATGTTAAATGGCAAACCTCTCAAAAACATTTACGAATGGCGGTCAAAGCGCTGTTACACTCAAAAGCAGGTCAATCATTGTCAAAAGACATAATAAAACCCCATATGAGATCTTCAAAGGTAGACTTCGTGACATCAGCTATTTTCATGTGTTTGGATGTCATGTGTTCATTCACAACCACAAGGATCATCTAGGCAAGTTTGATGCAAAGGCGATGATGGATACTTTTAGGCTACTCATTGATCTCCAAAGCCTTGAGGGTGTTTAACACAAGGAGACAACAAGTTGAGAAACCTTTCATGTCACCTTTGATGAAAGTCAAAGCATCAGGTTCACCAACACCTCTGTGGAGGAAATAGGAATTGATAACTCATCAAGATATCTTCCTGATGAGTACAACAACGAACTCAATTCCTCATATCAAAGGCGTCTTTGACATCTCATATTATGTCTTACCCCACAACCTACCCCAACCAACCATCAATGAATTCATTGATAATCAGTCTGTCCCTACTGGGATATGTAACAATGATCCAAATGATCAGGAACCTGTAACTCAAGATCCTCAACCTGATCATGACATCTCAACAGATGTTCTAAATGATCCTATGGCTCTACCTTTTTGAACTCACATCGAACTCCAAAGACATCTTCAAGCTCGGATCCGGACCCGCACAAAGTAAGTGGACTAGATCTCGGGACATTGATCTTGTAAACATCATTGGTGAACCCGAGGGCATGCTCACTAGAAGCATGGGCTGCTAGTCTAGCGGACTTGACCAATGAATGTCTATATCTGATTACCTATCGGACATTGAACCCAAAGTGTCCTGAAGCTCTAAAACACCCACTGGGTCCGGGCTATGCAAGATGAATTGCAACAGTTTGATAAAAACAAGTTCATGACCTTGATCAAATGTCCTCGGGGCGTAGTAATCATAGGAATGAAGTGGGTTTTGAAACAAAGCGATGAAAGCGCTTTGTCATTAAAAACAAAGCGGACTTGTAGCCAAAGGATACTGATCAATAAGAAGGCATTGACTATGATGAGACATTTGCTTCTGTTGCAAGAATGGAAGCCATCAGGA
The DNA here is from genome assembly GCA_910596185.1 of Chrysanthemum makinoi. NCBI lineage: Eukaryota > Viridiplantae > Streptophyta > Magnoliopsida > Asterales > Asteraceae > Chrysanthemum > Chrysanthemum makinoi. Next base: position 46,426,824 of record OU343222.1, on the reverse strand, counting down.
TCTTCCTTGCATATGCAACATACATGAACTTCATGGTCTACCAAATGGGTGTTAAAAGTGCATTCTTAAATGGTGATCTCAAGGAAGATGTGTATGTTCAGCAACCTCCGGGTTTTGAGAGTAGTGAATTCCCGACTATGTGCGCAAGCGACAAAGCCCTTTATGGACTTAAACAAGCTCCCGAGGGCATGGTATGAAACTCTCTGGCCTTCACGATACAAAACAAGTTTGTTAGAGGAAAGATAGACAACACACGTTTGTCTATAGAACCCAACGAGGATGTGATATTAGTCAAGTGTATGTTGATGATATCATCTTTGGCTCAACAAACTACAAACTTTGCAAACGGTTTGAAAAGCATGACAAAGAAGTTTGAAATGAGCATGATGGGGAACTCACTTACTTTCTTGGACTTCAAATTAAAATGATAAAGGTATATCCATCATCAAAAAATACACCGAAATCTCTTGAAGAAATATGAGATATTTGACTATGCCTCGGTGAAGACACCAATGGTTCCACCTAACAACCTTGGACACTGATCTCAGCGGCAAATCAGGTCAATCAAACTCATTTGGGAGGGATTGTTGGCTCCGATGTAACCGCTACTAGACCACGACATACAATTTTCATCGTCTAATAGCAAGATATCATCAATCCCAAAGAATCCCACCTCACTGCAGCCAAAAGAATACTCGGTACACGAAAGGAACCCCAAACCTTGGACTATATTATCCAATATGCTCGGGGTTTGATCTCAAGATTACTCGATTACGATTATCTTTGGCATTTAACATGGATAGAAAAAGTACCTCATGGTCCTGTCAATTTCTTGGAGGAAAAGCGGTGTGTTGGAGTGCAAAGAAGCAACAATCGGTGGCTATGTCCTCGATTGAAGGCGAATATGTAGGCTGCGGCGGGGATCTTTGTGCCAATGTATTATGGATGAAAAGTCAACTCGGTGACTATGACATCCATTATAAAATGGTGCCCATCTTACGTGACAACACTAGTGCAATTGCAATCTCCAACAACTGTCCTCCACCAAGAACCAAACATATTGATATCAGATATCACTTCATCGGGGATCACATAATGAAAGGAGACATAGAGCTTCATTTCATCCCTCTTGAATATCAACGGTGATATCTTCACCAAACCCTTGGATGAACCTACCTTGAGGAGGCGAAAGCGAATTGGGAATGCTTGACATTGAAAGTCAAGTATTTGAAAACCAATCTCGATAAGTTCAACGACATGGTTCATCCTCCACAAAATCCAAAATAAACCTCTCCTTTGAATGAGTAAGTCTCATTGGGGTCCTGACTTACTGACAAAGAGCATTGAATGAGTAACTAAATGGTCCAAGTATCAGTTACTTTAATGTCCTAGGTTGGTAACTATGCCAATTTAATAAAGTAATATATGTCTCTTTGTCTTACTGTCATCCCACTTGGCATTTAATGCCTCTCACAAGAAATATCAAATTGATATTTTTTCCTCTGCAAAAGTGCACTTTTTTTAGCATAAGCCGCCTCAACATTCCTTGAAAACGGGATTTTTACTGTGGGTAATGGAGTGGTAGCATTAAATGTGGAAATTCAAAAGTCTTTCAAAAACCGACTCTTAATATTTCCATTTGTGCACAAAATACCCCTCTTATCACTCTATAAATACCCTCTTCTTCAACACAAACAACACACACAAATCAATTTCTGCAACTAAACTCTGTCAAAATCTTTTCTCAAATCCAGAAATATTTGTGTGTTATCAAAACCTTCAAAACCTCTTTTGGAAAACCTTTCTTGTAAACATTTACAAAAGTTTTTTCATCACAAACTAGAGAGATCTAAACATTTTTTAACTGTTCTTGCCAAACATTTTTTTAAACCCTAAAAACTTCTTTAAAAGATATGGCTAGAACACAATCTCTCCAGTTTGCTTCTCAATGGTGGGGATCTATCAAGCGTTGAATTCAAAACAAACAATGTCATAGGTAATTTTGAATACCACAAAATGTCCCAACCTATAAAGACATTGTAAAATTTTTATTCAACGCCACTCAACGGCCTTTGTAAAATGTCCTCGGTGGTGTACCCAAACTACCTCGGGGTTTTTGGGCAAGCTACTAAAGCCTTTGACCCGACACCTTCAAGCGTGAGAATAACCTAAGACCACTCAGGAGTATCTCATCGGATTGGTCTTAATGGGGGCAACAATATACCTGGATTACAAAACTTTTTGCACTTCAGGGGTTAGATTACAACAAAGGTGTTTATGTGCCCATCCCGAACCTACCACGGTGAAGGATGGGTTAAAACAAATCGTTTTGGATCCCACATTTTGGACAAGACCCCGCACTAAAAGTTCTTTCCGTGTGGCTTGGAGGATCCTTTTCACTTTTGTGATTGGGTCCTGGGAACCACTCATCGAAACAAGTTAACTCTATTGGTTGATGATGGCAACGATGAATGGGTCCTTTGTCGACATAGGGGAGATCATTTGATGATATCTTGAAACTCTGAGCAAAACTAGGGCGAAGTATATTTCGTATCCTAGGTTTGTCTCTTGTGCTACAATCGATTCTTGGGTGCCAATTATACTCGGGATGAAAAATTTGGAAATTTACGGCATCGAGTCCTTCAAACTTTCAAAGGACCCATCCCTTGTCACACCTATTGAATTGGCGGCCCATATGGTTAAACTTTGAACAACAGGAGGATCAATGTCTCCAAACACTCTTAAAAAAAAGGAAAAAGGGAAGTCTCGGTGGGACTAAGACTAAACCAAAGTCTCGGGGCCACGAGGCTTGGAGCACCAAAAGGCACAAAGGCACGAGACAGGGCACCCTTGACCGGCATCAACCACCCGGTGACAACGAAGGACACCGATACATCACGGTGGTGCCCGTCACCTACTACTCCCAAGATCTGGGGAAACAAACAACCCGGTAGGGGCGCCTTCCACTTTGCCCGGTGATGACATTAGCAAATCCAAGCCTTTGTGCGAGGGCACAGCTGATCGATCCCAAAGACTGAGGGAAAACAAACAATCCGCGATAGGGATACAACATTCGCGACTCACGCTAAAGGCCGGGAAATACCCACGATGTCTCGAGGGTCCTTGGGGACAAAGACTGGGAGGAAAGAAACAACCCGCCGATCACGGAACCCAAAACCAATCGACTCAGAAGGACGCTGGGAAACTCCCACGGAGTGTCAGGGGTCCACGAGGACAAAGACTGGAGGGATCAATACCACCACCGATATGGAACCCATTCCCACTCCCTTGTTAGGTTGGAGGTTCTGAATTGCTACAATCGATGATGACCTTCTTTGAAAGTGATGATGAAATCTTATCACCGGAGAAGAAATGGACTGAGGTTCAAGTTTGAACAAGAGCCTCAGCTGATCCACGAGCATACTAAATCACCGGTGATAGCTTGCCCAATGATGACTCCTCTTCATCAACGATGAATTTGTGAGATTTGATAATGTTCTCCCACTCATCGAAAACGACTTGTTCGTTGGATCACCAAAGCATCAAGAAGGTTATATTGCAGGGTCATCGAAACATTATGGGACACCTGCACGAGGTCGCTGCGATTCGCTGATCTAAAGGCTGAAGTACATGGTTTTGATGAAAATGTTCATGAGCATAGGGATCGACGATGTATGACAACATTCAACCATTTGGATGAAAACATGGCTAAATTCCTCGGACATCTTGAGGTGTAGGAACCACGATAGATGAAATCCGTGAGTTTGTCAAAGAAGACCCAGCACTCAACTCTAAAGTCTTTGGAGGCTCTTGAGGAACACTTGAAACAATCCTCAAACCTCACCGAAGGCTCAACATGCTCAAGTCGCAAATGTTGAGGTCTTCCATCCTCAGATCCAGGTCTCTTCAAGCTACATTGGACTCTATAAATACTGTGGTGACTACTTTGGCTCGGACATCCTCTTCTATGGCACGGAATCTTGGGCCCGAGTAGCAGCCTTGGAAGTATCTCGAGGCTAATTTGGAAACAAAAGTCACGGTATTCAATCGACACTTGGACATCAAAGCTATGATCTCGAGAATTTATCAGGCCTTCAAAGGTCGCCGCTCCGTCCCCCTCGGCACCTACTCCAACTCTTGCCCTCAGCGGCCTTCAGCAACAGTTGAGGGAGAATCTCTTTGAAAAACTCCTCTTCCACCTGCGAGGGAGCAAACACCACCGATCTCGCCTCAAACATCATCATCATCGGCCTCTCTGCAGTACCAATCTCATCACTTCCACCTCAAGCAGCAACAACAACAACACTGACAGTCTTAACACCTATCATGACAACACCACCTCCCATAATTGCATCATCCTCCTCAGGATAGGACAAGGGCAAAGGCATACTGACAACTCGAGCACTGGGAGGATTCCCTACAAAATGGTGACTTGAATACCTCTTCACTCCTCAACGACTAACCAAACACCTTGCTAAAGAATAGGAAATTGAAACAAGGCGAGGATGAAAAAGACTAAGGAGGCATTGACCAAAGTGATTGCCGAAGAAGCTGAAAATGTGGGAATAGATGCAAGCAAGCTCAAAAGGTCGAGGCGGAGACGAGTTCATGGAGGCTCAGGCTGCTCAAATGGTGCAATGAGAGCTCGATATAAAGAAAAAAGAAAGAAAGCTCTCGGCAAAGCGTGAATCAAAGAATACAAGCGGACAATGACAACCAAGAAGGCTTCACGAAAAAATCATGATGTCAAAATCATTCCCAACACCAAACCATTGGCTATGAATGTTTTAGGAGGGATGACAAAGACACTTTGAGGTTCATGATCCCTTAAAATTCAATGACTTTGGGATCACTGAACTTGATGAACTTGGTCCAATCATTGGAAAGAAGCAAAATAAGGTGGTCAAGGATCGATGAAAATGCTTGGATAAAAGATATGAAAGGTGAGGGATGCACCATTAGCCCGGAATTCAGCCTGCCTTTGCACCCTCAAGGATCTCAACCACAAGCTTCCACCGGCAAAAGGAAAAGAGTTGATTTCCAACACGAGATCAAAGTGTGCAGCCTTGATTGCAGAAGAACTACGAAGGTGTTAATTTTGTGAACTGTCTAGTGATTGAAGAGCTGAAGAGGGTACATTCTACATTGATGTCTATGGGAACCCCATTTCAAAGATGGAGTGACATTGATCAGTGGAGTGGACGCAATGATCACTATATTCTGTGGCCTCTCGGATCAATCCCGGTGAACATCAGTTCTGTCAAGACAGATGCCAAGATCGAGACCATCTGACAGGGGAAACACTCATCACTAAGAAAGTGAAGCTTGAAGCTCTGGGTATCCATCTGGATTGACATCATTTTGTTTTATCTTTTGTACTAGTGATAGGAACTATGTAATCGATCAATAAGCGATGTATGCTTTATTCATTTACTCAGTGTTCCTTATTGTATTCATTAGTACATTCAGTGTAAGAAGAATCCTCTTGCTCACTTACAGCGATCAACCACTTAGGCTATTTGTATATCCAAATAGGGGAGCCATTGGTTCAAGAAATACCCAAACCCCTTAATCTAGGATTTGAATAGAAAATAGCCCAAGTGTTTAATCCGTTAACACAAAGCAGTCGCGAGCATAGTCTCGGTGAGTGATCTTCGAGGATACTCGGTAAGAGGCAATAAAGAAGTCTCTCCACTCATAAAAGGCTGAACTTAAAGGGTGAAGACGAGTCAAGAAGAAGATGATGGATTGGTGGTGATGACAATAACTCACTTTGAATCCCTAAAGACCTATCAACTTCTTACGAAGACAAACTGAAGTAGAAGCGAAGAATGTAAAGAGCTGAAGAAAGAGCGGGACAAGGCGGAAAGGTTGAATCGATAAGACGAAGTCCTTATCAAACAAAAGTCAACTTTCACTGAATGGCAAAACATCGGGCTCGTCAATCATCTGAATTTAGGAAAGTAGTCTTGTCTCTTACCTAGAATAGTCTTTAGCGAGAGACAAAATACATCGTAGTATTTTGTCTTACGTATGATGTCAGCTTTGTCACTTAGGAAAGAGTCAAATATCATACATGTATAAATAGCATAAGAGATGGAGTGAAAAGGTTAAGCTTGTGAATTGTAAAAACACACACATGCAAGCCATCTTTTCCTCCTCCAAATCTAAACTTAGTTCTGAGATAGCTCAGTGAGCTCTAAGAGTTGTGCTCGGACATGAGCTTAGAGAAATCACCCAACTTTGTCATTTCAATCCCAAGTGCTATTCCGCAAGTACTTGGTAGCGTCTTTGTTGATTTATTTCTAATAAGAATATGATGTTGAAAATTACTTAGTATGTTTTCTTTATGTTAATTTCAGTCATAGTTCACTTTTAACTTGTTTTATTAACTTGAACTATTTTAACAAGTGAACGGGGAACAACACGATTAACTAGAGAAATAAATCTCGATGAGACCTGATTCACCAGTTTGTATCGGTTTCAACGGGTCCTCTCTGGTTCGTTTTCGGATGGCTTTAATTGGTTAGTTGAACGGTGGCGACCGTTCCGGTTAAGTTGAACCCGTTTGTCCGGTCCGATTTTCAAAACTATATATACCATCAACTTTTTAGCTTGTATGAGCTTTGTGTATTTTATTAATTTGTATAATGTGTATAATAACATGTACTTTTCATTTTAGGGTGTTTTAAAATAAAATTAATTAGTGTGTTTAATTATTTTATATTTTGGGTTATGTTTTAACTTGTTTAAATTGTATATTGTGAAAATTTTATTGTACTTTTTAGTAAGAGGTGTTTTATTTGGTTGTTTTTAATTTGGTAGATATATTTTAATTGGTTGTACAATGTGAATAAATGTTCATATACAATAACGGTACAAACCTTGATAAGTTACAACATTCTTACAATTACATGACTTCGTACTTAAATAAAACCTAATAACAAAGACATTAAAACATACTACAGGTTATCTTGGGGAGATTGGGTGGTAAGGTTGATCCAAACACAAATTTTTTTCCCATCATTGCATGTGTTTCCAGTCATCAATTGGACCAAATGCAGATAAAATAACACAAGTGCAATATCAACAATCGCTTCTTTGAACTTAATTTACAGTGCTGCGATTATTTATGCTCTTTGAAATATAAAATGAATACTAAACTGGTTTGACTTCTCAGGTGGAACAAAAACTTGCAGGCATGGATGCAAGAGACAGGGACACAATTCGAGCCTCAATCATGGACGAGATCCAAAAAGTTACCATATGACTTCTTATTTATAATTTTTGCTTCAAGTCTTTTCTACTCTTAGTTTCAGTGGTTCAAGCCTTTTCCCTTAACTAAGTCGTCCGTTTGACATTGTTATTATAGATGAAGTTGCTCAAGCTGTAAGTTTCACTCGAAAATTACCTTTCGTGCTCTTGTTAGACATTCATGGTAACTAATAGTCTTCATGACACATTACATAATTTCCTTTCAATAGGTGGAACCCGCAACACTAGTTCCTTTATCGAGTGGATGCAAACAAGTATTTTCTTGGTATGCAAAGTGTGACTTATTTTATTTGTTTTGAAATCAGGTAGTTGATTCTTTTCTCAGCCTGCGATTTTTCCTCATTCTATTTAGGTTTGTGATCCAGTTCAGTTGCCAGCAACTGTTATTTCTCCAACAGCTAAAGATCTCGGGTAAGAAGATGATAAACGTGTACAACATTTTCCATAATCAAACCTCTTTGGTTTGTTCCATTGTTGAATTTTTCTTTAATCTATACAACAGTTACATCATGAGCTTAAAAGGTTTCAAAAGGTTGGATATCCAGTACAGATGCTCAAGACACAATACAGGATGCATCCTAAGGTTCGCGTTCTCCTCGAAGAGAGCTTCGCAATGAGCCTTTATGTGTCCAAAATAGAGTTGATGTGAATGAGATATCGGGTCTCAAAGTTAGGCATTCGGTACCATGCCTAAAGAGGAAAAGTAGTTTATTTTCAATCCCACATCGGTGGGATGAGTAAACTTGTAGGGAGGCTATTTTGTATAAATAGATGCCCTAATTCCATAGGTTAAGACACACATCAAATCAATAGTTATTATTGATTTTCAACATATGGAATACGCATCTCGAAATTCCTGGCAGTTTTGTTAAGTCCGATAGTACAACTTACTGTTTTGGCTGTTGTACCCTGGGAAACAGACGGCGAATCTGTTTTAAGGGAAGTGTGTCAAACACGTGCCTCGGCTTTTAGTGCTTCTTTGTTGATCTTTATTTGGTGATCAAGTAAGTCTTTTGACTATTTTATTATCTAATTTAATTATCGTTTATCTGCTTACATTCTGTTTGTATTTAATGTAATTTAGATTTTATTAATAAAAGTGTAACCGTTTCTCTACAGGAACAAATTTTTTTTTGGAGGTTGCCATCCATTCATAAGTAGTTTTTTTTACTTCATAGACAATATACCTACAGAGATAACATTATAACAGCATATCTGGACCAAAGCCGATCAAAAATAATATTTTTCGGTCTTTTTAAACATGTGATACAGACACCTACCTTCTATTATAACTACATCGTCACCTGTATCAGGTTGGATGATGCTTGGTACTCTCCTACTCACCCCTGCGGATGCATCAACAACACTGCTCGAACCACCTACAGTTATACTACAAGAGACAAATTCATTAGCCAATTGTTTGCTCCTATGTTTGGATGCAAAGACAACCTCTGCATAAAAGAAGCATCACAACGATGCGTAAGTAACATTAAAAATAAATTTGCATGAAATTTCGAAACATATACCTATTAATGAGTCGGTTCAGGCAGTGTTTTATCTCTCACGGGTCAAACGTAAAATTAACAAAAATTAGCTTATAAGCAAACACGTCAAAAGACCGCACAAAACCTCATATTTAGATTAATTAAAATATACTTTAATAGATTAGTCTTGAATTAATATACTCCTAAAAGCATACAGATTATTTATTTAAAAAAAAAAAAAAGTTTAAACAAAGAAAGTGTTTCGGGTTGACCCAACCCCTTTCGATTCATATTAACTATTACTTGTTTAACCCAAACCTTTACGGACCCACCTTTTTGTCAAACAAATCTGCTATACTTGATAGTTGATACGTGCAGAATCATAAAGTTGATCAAAGGAATATGTTATTTTGAAGATAAGTAAATACTATAAAGGATTATATGATACAAAAATAGCAATGTGAGTTCGTAAGCGAAAGATTACGACCTTTAGAGCACATGAACTCTCTCAGATTCGAAATTCATTTCAAGAGAGCTCGGTTGATAAGCCATTCGGTGAAGGGGGGTCGAACTGGTCGAAAAAGTTAATCTTTTCACATGTTTTCGTCTTAGGACAATATGCCAACACTTCGTCAATATAATATACCATCAATATTGTTCCATCTTCTAAGCCCCCAATGAGATACAAGGGTGCCAATCCGGATCACGACTAATACTTGGCTTGATCACCACTTCTTTATGCCAAGACTTCTTGATCCCATATTCTTTCATCACCCAAATCGTGAATCCAGTAACAAATGTATGAGATTGACATAAAACCCTTTATACTGCAAGACTTTCCCATGGAATATAGAGTATCATCAAAAGCGTCAAAAGGAGGTGAAGGGAATAATTGAAATGTCTCCTTGTCGATATCAAAAGAACAAAGTAATAAGGTATATTACATTCGAGCCTTAATGTCATGCATATATTATCTTCAACCATTTTAATAATACATTGTAAACATGCATTGCAAGAGAGTAAGCAAACTTACAACTAACTTAATGGGGTTAGTAGGGTAATCTTAAGCTAGATCAGATGGTATGGCAAGGATTATGGTCAAAGAAAGGTGAAATATATTTCATGCATGGAAAGACTCATGCAAGCACATAAACAGCAACATGTACTCTTCCATTTTGATACATACAATGGATCCCTCCATGACAAACATTCTCTCCATGAAGTTATACAAAGAGCAGATTCATCCTCTCTATTTCACATCCTCATCCTCCTATAAATACCAACTAAGAATTTGAGGTAAGGACACAATAATCTAGACACACAAACATAATTTATACAACACACAATTTTCCCCTATCATCTTTACTACACTTTATATAGTAATATATATACTTTATGTTATAAGGTATTACTATGAGATCAATACTCACTTGATCGTCGGAGGGGGTTTCCCCGGGCTCAGCCCGGGGACCTCTTGATGTATACCAAATTGTAAACAACCAGAAATCAGTTATGAAATGTAGTTGTTGATGAAAACAAACAGGGGATCACATAAGAAGAAATGAAACCGTATTTGTAATCAAATGATTCACTTAGTTTGTAATGGAATTAAGAGAGAAGAAGATTACAAGTCTTTTCAGTGAATGAATTACAACAAGGAATGTAAAGGAGTATTTATACAAAGGGAGGAAGGAGAAATGGGAGGAAGGAGTAAACAGATTTTCCCGCCAAAAGTTATAACTAACTTTTGGCTTATCAGTGGTTTCCAAATTGGCGCGTATCTTTATCAGTGGAATCCAAATTGGCGCGTATCAAACCCTTCCCCTTAACATTTGACTTTCCACAGTCAAATAGCATCTTCAGTTGCTTCCTCTTGATCAAACCCAGGGTACTTCTTCAATAGGCTTCTAAGTAACATACAAAGCTGACCTATTTATTTGAATTGAAACAAAACACTCCTAATGCTAGTAAGATTCTTGAGCCCAAACACCCCTTAAGTGGAATATCGACCACTCGACAATTAAAAGTGCAAACAACTTACGCAATTCCAGTAGTTACCACATGTCTTGTTCACTTGTTCCTTCAAACCAACTAACATATAATATATCCTCCATGAATGTCATCAAGTGGATAAGGCGATGAATATTCCAACATGTCACCAAGTGTGCGGTGATGAACATAAACTAAAGCGGTATTTAGATGCCACATTTGTTGATCTATTCTTCCATGAATGAAATGAAACAAACAGTCCACACTTCAAAACAAACACCATCAGAAGTGTCAAAACTCGAGCTGATCCATCATTAACACCAGAAATCAAAAGTGACTGATCCACCAATAACACCATGCCAGTAATAACCCTGTAGTAACCATGCCATTCTTCGGTAATCTACCGGTTGCAACGAAAAATCTCAAAATAATTAAAATCCATACTAGTGCATTTGTGCAAAGATTAAGTAAACTGTAAATGTGTTTATGCATTAATCAAATATGTCATCATATGTTTTACAAACGAATGTATTGTGTTTATATACTGTAATGAAAGGGTACAATGAACCATTGTGTCGGTTACGTGATATGGCAGATTATTTGTACTGTTTACGTGCATGTAGCTGCTTTGTTGACTTTCGTATGGTTGACTTTTGTTGACCAGGTCATTTGGGGTTGTGACGGGTTTAGACGGGTCGATAGTGATTAACCCAATATTCTCCCCTTAATCACAATCGGCTTGCTTTAGATCTTTGACTCCAATTAGTTGTCTCATGGTGAGGAATCGATCTTGGTAATGCCTTTGTCGGTATGTCGACCTTCGAAATTCTCCACTTATGAATTCGACTTGTAGGTCTTCTCTTTCGACGCATTCTCTTATAAAGTGGTACTTTATGTCAATGTGCTTACTTCTTTCGTGGAATACGGGATTCTTCATTAGTTCGATGGCGGACTTGTTGTCGACCAGTATTGTAACTTTTTCTTCTTCCGTGTGTGTAAGCTTGCTAAGCAGTCTCTTTAACCATAATGCTTGTGTTGTTGCTGCTTCTTTGTTTGCAATGAATTGGACTCACATGATGATAGAGCTACCGTGGCTTGTTTTTGTGTACTCAGTGATTGGTGATTCACCGTAGTAGAAGATAATTCCAGTAGTGCCTTTGCCTTCTTGAGTGTTGACTCCGTAGCTGCTGTCACTATAACCTTATATTTGTTTTCTTCCATTGTACTTGTAGGTGATTCCATAGTCTTTTGTTCCTTTAACGTAGCGTAGTACTTGCCTTATAGCTTTCATGTGTTGTTCCTTCGGTTCTTGCATAAAACGACTAAGTAATCCAACGGAGTAACTTAAGTCGGGTCTTGTATGTAACAAGTATCGTAAGCATCCAATCAAGCTTCTATATTCAGTTGAGTTGACCGTTGTTTCTTCGGTGTTCTTTGTTAGTCTTGTTCCTGGATCCATAGGTATTAAAGTTTCGTTGCAATCTAGCATTCCAACTTCTTTTAGGATCTTGCTTGCGTGGCGGTGCTTTATTGATATGTCACCTCCAGTTTGTGTGACTTCAATTCCTAAGTAGTAGGATAGTAATCCTAGGTCACTCATCTCGAATTTCTCTTCCATTTGAGCTTTGAACTTGACTATTTCTTTCTTTGGTGTGCCACTGATGATTAAATCATCCACATAGACTCCTACTAGTAGTATTGAGTCTTTTGACTTCTTTGTGTAGACAGCTTGTTCTAAAGCGCACTTCTTGAAATCTAAGGACTTCAAGGTATTATCTAACTTTATGTTCCATGCACGTGGTGCTTGTCTTAATCCGTATAGAGCTTTTATCAATCTGTAGACTTTTCCATTTTCTTTTATAAATCCTTCGGGTTGTGTAACATACACTTCTTCTTTTAAGTCTCCATGTAGAAATGCAGATTTGCGTCTAGGTGATGTACTTCCCATTTGTTATTAGCAGCTATGGCTAATAGTAATCGGATTGTTTCCATTCTTGCTACAGGTGCAAAGACTTCCTCAAAGTCTATGCCATGCTCTTGTATGTAGCCTTTTGCTACTAGTCTAGCTTTATGCTTGACTATATTTTCATTAGCATCTTTCTTGGTCTTGAATACCCACTTTAAACCAATGGCTTTTTGTCCTTTTGGTAGTGTAGTTAGTTCCCATGTATTGTTTCTATTAATGGAATCTAATTCGACCTTCATTGCTTCGATCCATTTTTGATCGTTTGATGCTTCCTTGTAATTCTTTGGTTCATCTTCAGCTAGTAATAAATGCTCGGGTAAAACTTCCTCGGTATTTTCATATAAATCATTCAACGTCCTAAAACCTTGTAGTGGTGTATGATCAAAGTCTGGATGTAAATTCCGGGTTGTAGTTGAGTTACTTTGATTGGTTGAATGTCTTGAGGTAGTTGGTGTAATTTGAGTATTTATTCTTGATGAAATTGTAGATGGTGTGCGAAATGTTTGTGAGGGTGAGTCAGTTGTTGATGTTTCATATTCATGATCATCGTTTGCAGGGATATCATCGTCTTCTTCATCTGGATGGTTTTCGTTTTCTTGATGTTCATCTGTGGCTTCAAGGTTTTCGACTTTGAAGTCAAACCATTCGGGTTCATCATTGGTGTGTTCATCTAGGTAATCCTTCGGTCCATGCTTCATCCTCCTTAAACTTCACATCTCTACTAACACATATTCTTTGTGTTGTTGGATCAAACAGTCTGTAAGCTTTTGATCCTTGTTACTTCTAAGTATACCATTTTGTTACTTCTATCATCTAACTTTGTCAGATGTTGTGATGGTACCTTTGCATATGCTATGCAGCCAAAACTCTTAAAGTTTCTAAGTTTGGCTTTTTCTTCTTAATTGCTTCATATGGAGTGATGTCTTCTAAGGCTCTTGTAGGAACATTTGTTTAGAATGTATATAGCGTGTCTAACACTTCACCCAAAAGTTTTGTGGCATGTTAGTTGCTTTCATCATGCATCTCGTAGTAGACATGATTGTCCTATTTCTTCGTTCAACAACTCCATTTTGTTGTGGTGATTAAGGTGCGGTTAGTTGTCGTGCTATGCCGTTCTCTTTGCAGTATTGAGTGAATTCGTTAGATGTGAATTCTCCTCCACGATCAGTTCTTAACATTTTCAATGTTATCCTTAGCTCCTTCTCTATTGTTTCTTTGTATTCCTTGAAAGTACCGAAAGCTTGATCATTCGTACTTAGGAAATCGCACACATATATCTTGAGTAGTCATCTACTAACAAGAATATATATCTCTTTCGAATGGTGTTGGTGGTGTTATTGGTCCACATAAATCTCCGTAAACTAAATCTAATGGTGATGTTGATCTAGTTTTTGCTTTCTTGGGAAATGGTGCTCTGTTGTGTTTACCAACTAAACAAACATCACAAATTTGTGTTGTATGTTTAATGGCAGGTATTCCTTGAACTAACTCTCTTTGAGTCATTGATTTTAATGATTCAAAGTTGAGGTGTCCTAATCTTGCGTGCCATAACCAAGTGTTGTCACTTAGGTTTGCTAATAAGCAAACAGGTGTGCCTATCTTGAACTTGCTTTGTATAGCGGTTTCTTTGTCTTGTGACTTTCAAGAAGATTTTGTTGTCCATGTCATAAAGTCGTAGTTCATCATAGTCCATTACAACTTTACAACCAATTTCGGTAAATTGTCCAAGGCTCAATAAGTTGTTTTTCAAGCTAGGAATGTAGTAGACTTGAGATATGATTCTTTGTTTCTCGTCTTCACATTCTAATAGGATTGAACCTTTTCCTTTAATCTCTACATGAGATCCATCTTCGAATCTTACTTTTCCACTAACGTTCTCATCTAGTTCTTTAAAGTGTTCTCTTATTCCAGTCATATGGTTACTAGCTCCATTGTCTAAGTACCATTGACTATCAACACTTGTCTCTTTATATCCTACATCTTCTTCGTGTAGCGAGACCTTTTGATCTTCTAGCTTTGTTACATGTGGGTCTTCTAATATTGCCATTAATAAGGTAGGTTCTAAGTCCTCCTCGACAAGATTAGATTGCATATTAGTGTTTGGTTTTGTATAACACTTAGATGCATAATGACCAGTCTTATTGCACTTGTAACATCTAACTTTGCTAAAATCAATATTCTGTTTGTTGAAGTGATTGTGAGTGTTTTCTCCATCCTTCTTCTCGTGGTTATTTTTATCGTGGTTCTTCCATCCTTTATATTTTCCACGTCCACGTCCTCTGAAATTTTTCCCTCTATTGTCATGTCGTGTGAACATCAGTTTGTCGTGACTGTCCACTTGTTTTCCTTTCTTGAACTTAATCCTTTCTTCGTAGGTCTTAAGTCTTCCTATTGCCTCTTCTAATGTCATTTCACTTAGATCAGAATATTGTTCTATAGATGCGACTATTTGCAGATACCTTTCGGGTACAGCATTTAGTAATTTCGTACTAAGGTTTCATCTTCTATTGTGTGTCCTAGATTAGCGGCTTTGTTTACGAGTGTTGTGAGTTTTGTGGTGAAGGTGTCGATTGTTTCATCTTCCTTCATATATAACATCTCAAATTCGGATTTGAGTGTTTGTAATCTTGCTTGTTTAACTCTGTCTTAGCCATAGCGTGTCTAGTTTTCAAAGCATTCCAAATGTCTTTTGCGGTTTTGTGCTTTGTTATTTGAAGTAATTGTTCTTCTGGCAATGCTTGGTAAAGGAAAGCAATAGCGGTTTTTTCCTTCTTCTTATCGAGGTTGAGTCGTTTGATTCGGCTAAATTGTTTCCCATAAACCATTCACTTCGAGAATGATTTGCATTCGAATTGCCCATAGTGAGTAATTCGCGGGCTTTAGGATTGGGCATTGAAATTGGGGTGTACTATTCGAAATGTTAGTCTTGGGTTCCTTTTACCACGTCGTTCGTCATATCTTAAAATGACAATAAATCTCCAATAAAGAATTTTTAACACAAAGTGTTTTTATTTTTCAAAATTCTTATTTCAAAATGAGCTCTTAATGTTTTATCTTCCTCAAATGGGTGTAAAACTTTTCTAGGTATAGTTTTAACAATTTTTAAACTATCCTGGGAGATTATAAAAACTGAATAACCTAAGGTTAATTACTCCTTACAAATTATTCATAGTCAGTATTCTAAGTAGTGTAAAAACTAGGTTAGATATACTATACAAAATATGATAAGATTTTAATAATATTTTAAAATAACTTATCAATCTAAAAACTGTATATATCAAAATATATAATGTAAAATAGAGTGGTTTTGAAATCTTTTGGAACCTGGAGGGGTTGATGGTTTAACCCGATGCCTCAATAAATAAATATCCGGCCCTTATCTTTACACGCGTCTCACTTGTAACCCGTTTATCTCCCTTTTTTGAGATAAAACTACGCGTCCCCTTTTTTTATTTCTTTGAGATACTGGTTTTTCAGTCTTTCTCTCTCTCTCTTCAAAAGATAACCTTTTATCTTCTCTCTTCTATCTCCAATACAACCGACGGTTGACTGGCCTCTTTTTTATGATGGCTGTGGTTTTGACCGTCCTTTTACTGTCTCCGGTGTGGTGTTCTCTTTATGAACGCTGTTAACCCTTCAATCTGAAATCTAGGGTTTCGGATTAATTGGGGGTTTTCTGATCCGTGAGTATTTTTACGATTGGAGTTTGCTAATGAATCAATTGGGGTTTTCAATTGATCCTTCTAGGCTTGATTCCGTTTAAGAACAGGTGTGTTTGTTCTAATTCGAATCTTTGATTTGTGCCCTAGTGATGACACACGTATTTGTTTTTATTTCGAATCAAAATATTTAAACGATTTAGTTCATTTTTTCTGATCCTGTTTTGGATTGGTAATGAAACTGGTTTCGAAATTTTTTTTGCGAGTTTGATTTGTTGCTTAGGGTTGTGAGTAATCACCAAGTGATTATACCCCTATTGCGACAAACGTTGAGACACAAAAATGACGTCGGGATTTGTGTTCTTAGCGATTTGCAAAAAAAAATTATTTCGAGACTTGGTGCATTTTTGATTCTGGAACTTTTACAGTCTGGGTAAATGATGATTGTTGGTTGATAGACCAAACCGCTCTGATACCAATTGTTGGCCTTTATCACGGGATCTATGGTCTAAACGTTTCAATCACAAGTATACCAAATGAATGTTGTGCAAAGATTAAGTAAACTGTAAATGTGTTTATGCATTAATCATATATGTCATCATATGTTTTACAAACGAATGTCTGTGTTTATATCTTTGTAATGAAAGGGTACATGAACCATTGTGTCGGTTACGTGATATGGCAGATTATTTGTAACTTGTTTACGTAAGCTTCTGTGTATTAGCTGCTTTGTTGACTTTCGTATGGTTGACTTTTGTTGACCGGGTCATTTGGGGTTGTGGCGGGTTTAGGCGGGTCGATAGTGATTAACCCAATATAGTCTTGACGAGCTTTGGTCTACAAACCATTTCCGGTTACCCTACTCGATCGCTGAGTGTATAACCCATCTTGATCAAAACATTGTACTAAGTAAACAAATTTTTGAGTAACCATGAAACATCCCACAACTCCCTTTTTCCTTCTTGGCCATTTCCACATGTCAATTTCCTTTTTCAGACCTCTCTTTGCATTAAGTACCAACTCAAACTCATTTTGCCCATATTCTTTCTTTGTTTGTCCGCCACCATGGGACGAGCCTTATTCCCTTTTCGTTTGTTCACCCACCATGAACAAACCATTTTAGTCGTATTGTGTTTCATTTTCTTTTTCACCCCCTTCCATGTATCAAATATTAAGCAATTAAAAGTTGCCTCCTTTGTACCCTTATCTTCATTCTTTTCAACAACTTCTCTATCACTCATCTTCATTTTAACTTGCTTCGTACCTTCAACCTGTTTATACAACTGATCATCACAAGTAACTGTCACATCAGATGCATAAGTAGCCACACCAAAACTTTTATACCCATCTACCCAACCTTCAAAACACTTCTGATCACAGTATGTTCTCAACACCAAGTCGCTTAAAATAAGATCATTATCCTCTTTACTCATATTTTGATCTATGCCATACTCATCTTTATTTTCTACCAAGCTGCTACATTTACCTTTTACAACTTCCTTCCCTTTTGTATATGGTAAAGAATTGTTCACTAAATTTGCACAGTCTTGAAATTCATCAACCTCCATAACCATGAACTCTGAGCCTACACTCTCACTATCTAACCTCTTACTTGTATTTACCTTCATACCCTCATCACCATAAACCAATCTTCCTAAATCTATTCTTCCCTCACTCTCCTCAATCTCATTTTTTTCTTTAACAAGCATATCACAACCCAACAAACTCGTACCCATCAAACCAATGGTGACTTCAATCACACCCTTTACATTTCTTGAATCTATAACCTCCTCATCTTCCATATCATTTCCATTATATTTATTTGGCTTCTCTATATCAGAATCAGGAACAATGTTACCATCAAAAGTAGTAAAAACAACACTAACATCACTAACACTAAAATCATGTATCATAACATCCTTTTCTTTGTTAATGACTCTTTCTTTATAGCCAACTCCAATCATTTCACATGTATTGCTCAGATTAGAAACAGGTAGAAGTGGTAATTCATTATGTACCTTCAAGAGTCTAGACGTTTCATCGAACACGTTGGTCGCATCATTTTCACCATTACCAATTCTGCTATTTCTTCCTTTGATTTCCCCAGAAGTCACACCATACGTATGAGTAATAACCTCTGAACATCCCCACTTACTCCTAATAGTAGTTGACCTAGTCAACGAACTTTCTTGATTGTTCCCGCCATTTGCAACTAACTCTTCCTTTTTTGAAACACCATAACCCAAATCAAATGAATCTCTTTTATTGTTCTTGAGTCCACTTAAATCTTTAGAATGTGAACTAACAAGTGATGGTGGATTAGTTTTTCCATTGATTAGTTGGTACTTTTTTTCTTCCAGTTTTGCCAAATGACATGCATCTGAGATGGTTTTGGGTGGAAAAAATCGAAACTCATAACTAATTTGAGATGGCAACCCACGCACAAAATAGTTGACTAGATACCGTTCCTTCAAACCCTCTTTAATAAACGCTGACGTAAGTGATTCATAATACTCTTGAACTGTACCATATCTTGCGAAAAAATCTTCCATAGACAACTCAGCCAACATCATAGCTGCAACCGCCATTGATGACCAAAACTGTACTATATGGTTAAGCAACTGAATTCACAACCCAAGATGAATCTTGACTAAAGTAACTGCTTCTTGACCCAAATTGAACAATAATTGAACAAGAATTTAACCCGTAATAATGAAATTTGCCGGAAAGATAAATGTTTCTTCTTAGGAATTGAAACAGAGAAGATAACCGGAAAATCAAGAATGCCAATATAACACTCTTGAAGATAATATGGTGCCAGAAAAGGGCTCTGAATACCACTTGATGTATACCAAATTGTAAACAACGAGAAATCAGTTATGAAATGTAGTTGTTGATGAAAACAAACAGGGGATCACATAAGAAGAAATGAAACCGTATTTGTAATCAAATGATTCACTTAGTTTATAATGGAATTAAGAGAGAAGAAGATTACAAGTCTTTTCAGTGAATGAATTACAACAAGGAATGTAAAGGAGTATTTATACAAAGGGAGGAAGGAGAAATGGGAGGAAGGAGTAAACAGATTTTCCCGCCAAAAGTTATAACTAACTTTTGGCTTATCAGTGGTTTCCAAATTGGCGCGTATCTTTATCAGTGGAATCCAAATTGGCGCGTATCACCTCTCTAACGAGCTTTCTTCGTCTTTTCAGCACTGTTACCAAAGACCCGAGGTCAAGGTCAACACAAGTCAAACGGCCAGCTCATCACCTTGACGACCATGCGGATTTTGGTAGCATCACAAAGCTTTTCAGGGAAATTTTTGTCATAAATTATCCAATGAACACAACCATTCAAAAATGGCTCATCCCAATCATTAAGCCAGTAAGGGACAGGACCAAGATTTCTCCATTGGCCCGTGCCAAGGGTGTATACTTCCGCTTCTAATAGACGAGGCCGAGACGGTAAAGGGGGATCTGGTGGTATATTCCTTTGGGAAATCCGCACCACTTTGTATTTCTTTGTCTTTAAACTGACTCCAAAACCATAAACAATTCTGGCGGGACCTTCGCTATAGTATTGTTGCCTAGGAAGGGTAATGCATTCTCTGGTGATTGGATTGCATATGTAAGTGTTATCACATTCAAAGTTGAAACCACGGTCCCACAAGCAGAGCAAACCATTGACTGAGCCAACTAGACTTATGTAAGAGTTTTGGAAAAAGGGTACAAGCTTAAGATCAAGAGCATTGACAGGATCATGGTGTAATTGCCGGTGATCAAGTTCTTCTTTAATCTCAACCCACTTCAAAATACTCTCATAAGAATTTTGAAAAATCATGAGGCCTGCAGGTGGTGATCTCAAGAGGTGAATATTAGCAAAGTAAGGTTCATTAATTAGATTTCGCCAGTCCTTGCATACACATTTGCAACGGGAGATTGTCTTACGGGGAAGCCATGAGAGAATATCGATCATGACATTTCCTGGTAAGTCTTCAAAAGGAAATACGCAGTGTGTTGTTGGTGCTGAGAGAATATCAGCCATGACATTTTCTGGTACGTCTTCCATTGGTATGGTGCGCTTTAGCACACCCCACCGCCAAAACGACTTAAAAACAAACAAAAAGGTGTGTGCCACACTCATAACCCAGTAAAACCACGCAAGCATAACACCTTTTAGATAATCCATTCTGGTTAAATACTAATACTAATCTCCAATGCTGCACTTCTTCGGACCCCAAGCCTCATTCAATTAGTAAATCTGCATTCAAAAACCAAATAAATTTCACGAGAATATCCAGTCACAAAGATCATGATTTTGTCTTTCTTTATCTACAAAATATTACTCCGTATATAGTAGGACTAATAAATTCACCAAAATGTACCATACTTACTATCTTTTGCCACTGGTTTCCAACATACTTTGTTTCTTACTCCTAATGTATATAACATACTTACAGTGTGTTACATTTTGATGCGCTTGTATGTTATGATGTTCCAATTAGAGCAATTACTTCACATATAGTTGCAAAAAAGTGTAGATATTTGAATAGAAATAAAACAACAAAGAATGCAAAGTATGCGATAGACAACGAAAACAAGGTTAAAGTATGCTACATCATGTCATTGACTTAGCTTGTTTTGAATCTCAAGATGCTTGTGAGCTCGTTTATTAGCTTAATCGCGAGTTCTAATAAGCTCGTTATAACTATGCAAACATTATTTAGATCTCAAGTTTAAGCTCACAAAATCGTAATAAAAATCAATTTAAACTAAAAATGTACATGTGTACATCCATATGGTTCGGTTAAACTCGATAAACAAGTTTAACAAATACTAAAATTCAAATTGACGCCTTAGTCTCATTTTGGGCCTTCTTATTTTAAATCATTCATCCACACACGTGACACAACTAGTCCTACACAAAGGCTTCAAAAAGGAAAAAAGTATGCAGATAAAAATAATGTTCAGGGGCGGACCCAATGAGGTATCCGGGGCTTTATGGCAGTGGGGGAACTTGAATATATATTGTGGGGCTGAAATTATCGAAGTTTGAAATGCACGTCTTTATAATTAAAATTCGTTCGCCATATTTGTATAGAAAAAAACACATAAAAGAAACAAAAAAGATAATCGTAAGCTTAAAGTCGTAATTTAAAGAATCAAAACTAATTATCTGATTTCCAAATATAAAACATGAACTGATAAAATATATCAAAGTATGAAGTATAATTCATAAACAATAAAAACAACAAGGCATAATTTCATATATATCATTCCCTGGATGAATAATTACATGTATATCCTTGTACTAGTTTTTATGCATAAAATACAATGCTTTTAATGCATCAAAAGGATATATATGTAATTTCTGAAATTTTCAAGGATATATATGTAAAACCCGCCAAAGACAAAGTTATGATGTAACAGAAAGAGTTAAAGATGTACATGAATTTGCATAAATAAAAGGGCAAATTATCTATCTCATAACTATAAACAACCTATCAATTATTGTACTCAATTTTATTATACGAAAAGAGGAACCTAAAGAGGGATAAGGAATTGAAGAAATTAGTTGAACTTGCCATATTGATTACCCCTAAAAGTTAACTTATTTACACTACTTACCACAAGTTTCGGGGGCTGGGACCCTCCCCTGCCCTTAATAGTCCGCCTATGGTTCACGGTTCACAGGAACCACATGGATTTTTTCCGCGTAGGATAAACTTTTGTCAAAAATCACGATTTCTTCGAAATGAACCTCGTCCCACCATCTTATCTAGCTTAGTTAGTCCATTATAGTACCGTAAAAAAATTGTGTGGTCACTTCTAGTTTTGGGTCGGTCAGCCCCCGCAAATGTTATCATACTTATTAATTGCATTTTTTTTGTAACCATTCGATTTCACGGGGTTTGAGCCTAACGCCACACACACGAACGCAGGTCTTTTACCACTAGCTCACCTCGACCCTATTACAATTCTTTTCTACTAATTAGGATGAAAAAATAAAAATAAAAAAGATTACACATAATGCTCAGAAACTGGATGAAATGATGACTTAAAAACAGTAAAAAAATTAGTTCAAAATAAGTAAGTGGGTCTAGTTAACAAAAATACCATAGAAATAGTAACAATGTAGCTCATGTTCTTGATCAAGGTGTTATGGATTTGAAGTAGGACATGAAACCCACCTTAAATTTACTTGGAAAATAATGAAAGCTCACCGGGCTTGGGTTTGGATTCGGGTCTGACTTCACCCGTGTGTTTTCGGCCTTTGGGCCTGTAAGAGTGAAAGTTGCTATATTGAATTGCCTGGCCTAGTCATTTTACCATATATTAGTTTTTTTAAAGAATGAAATGAAAAATCATCCCTGTTGTTCATTCATTTTTGGCACTAATCATCTCTTGCCGATACTATTAGCAAGGTTGTTCAATTCAACAAGTATGATCCCTACGAGAGCAAACGTCTACCAATGCAAATTACATCCCTACCTAACATAAAATGACCATTTAACCCCTAATTTAACTTACCAAACATCCTCACTCATACAAACAACCACACTCATAAAGACCAATTAGAGATAGTAAATCTTCCAAGAATAAATTAAAAAACGAGATGATAAGGCCCTTTAAACGGACAAGACTCGAACCAAATAAGAGAGAAACTAGACTTTACTTTTCTTCCTTTTTACTTTAACACAACGATTACATATTAATAGCTTTAACACAACGATTACATATTAATAGCATTGAAAATACGGTCACTAGAGAAGCAAAACTGCTTTTACGTGGCCCACTACTCATTACTCTAGAAACTAAAATACATGCATGCATGGGAAATGCTAAACTAAAACATGGAATAAACTTGCTAACTATTTCCTCCTAGTAATGGTCATATGACCACTTCTTCAATAATAAAAAGAAACGGCAGTAGTTCGGTTATGTCTTTTGGAGACCTGAAACGTATCACACACACTATATTAAATGCTCTTCATCTTCGTCTAGAAGATTGTTACTCTCGATCATGTTGATCAACAGAGTATCTTGGTGGTTGAGGTGCTTGGATGTGCTTTTCAAATCGAAGGCTTACTGATCTGTTAGGCCCGTCATGATCAGTTACTACTACTCTTGATGGAACTCGTACAGAGGTCTGTTCAGATGGCTTTAAGTTCCAGCTCAACACTTCAAGCTCTTCCATACTCTTTTTTTCGCCAGGTATTGCTATGATGCCATTTGTTGTGAGATGATCCACAACATTTTCCACGTTATACTGGAATCCCGTATAGCTGGTGTTTGATAATCTGCCTGTTAAGGCCAGTGTAATTAGAAGGTTACTTTCACCTTGCCAGTTATCACGATACCCATTGGTTTGTATAGCAACTTCTATATGATGGTGGAAGTCATCAATACTTAGGGCCATATCAGGGAAATTGTAGATTAGTTGTGTCCCTGCAGAGAGATCTACTTCCATGCTTCCAATAATTTCACGACTATCTTCCCATCTGGTGTCGCGGAGAACAACTAAAGCTTTTGTTCCAGCATTTCTTCGGTGGAGTGCATGTAGCCTTATCATGAATATTCCCAAATGAATATGTTGAAGTCCTGAAGTTCTCAGGCTTCCATAAGAATCTTCATTACATAGTCGAAGATTAACTTGATTTTCACCGATACACAGGATTCTTTGTTCAGAGTAATGTTCATATACTCTGTGACTTACAGTACTTCTATTATTTGAATAGAGTACTTCTGCCGGAACGAGGCTTGCTCGCCTTTCTCTTGATATTTCAAGCTGCCTTTCTGGATCTACGACTGATTCCAGTGTACGATTGTAATTCTTTCTTCCAAACACTCTTCTTACCGTTCTGGTTGCTTGATATCTACTTCGTGCCATTTGCCGATAACCACGGATTTGATCTTCTTGAGTTGGACGTTCTGTTTGTGTTTGATTAGAACTTCTGAGGATGTTAGGTCTTCTGGAATTCATTTCTTTGACTCCTTCCCGAATTGTTCTTTAAAGATTTTGTTGGGTATGTTTTCTTTACTGGGAGTTTAAGTAGTAACGAGGTGATATGTACCACTACCGCCTTGGTTGTATGGTTTAGGTGTTTGTTTTTAGTCTGATGTTCAGAGTTTAGTGGTATGTGTACGTGTTGTTTATGGTGTGATGACAAATAAACAAACTAGATTTGGCAGACATTTTGATAAAACGCCCTCAAAACTTAAAGGAAGGAGGGATGTTGTGATGGAATGGAAGAAAGATAGGGGTAATTTACTCCTATAAATACAGATTCATTGAAAATGTAACAACCAACTTTCCAAGAAATTTTGCTCAAAAAAAACTTTCCAAGAAATTTCGTCTACTCCAATAAATTCAGATTCACTGAAAATCGTGTCTGTGAAGAGGGGGTAGCTAGGGTGCAGACGGATGCTTCAATAATTTCCAAGAATTTTTTCTACATGTGGGACATGCTATTATTTTTTTTTTGAACTTCATGTCGCGTGAGCCACGTTTTAGTAATTTGGCTGGGCCCTCAAATATTCCTTTATTATGTTCTTATAGTTAAGAGAAAGGGAATGACATATGCCTAAAACACAGTTTTTTTTCTTCCGGTTTTTACTTCAGGTTTATAATTTTTTCTTAGAGTAAATTACACCGTTCGTCCTTGTGGTTTGCGTTGATCGCAGGAGTTCGTCCTTTGACCAAAAAAGTTGCACCGTTCATCCTTAAGTGGCAAACGTTATGCGCCATTAGTCCCTCTCTCTAACGGAGCCCACTAACGGTCGTTAAGTCTTGTTAACCTGAGGGTATAATCGTCATTTCAACACAATAAGGACGAACGGTGCAATTTACTCTTTTTAAAAACCCAAAAATTCATTAAAATTTAATTTCACACTTTATATAAAACACACACTCCCTCTCTCACACCCTCGCCGGTGACACCCTTTTTTCTGCCACCACCGTCGCCGGAAAATTTTCCGGTGAACCCTTTTCTTAGCCAAATCAATAGATCGGTTTATCCTCGTCATTTCAGGAATTTCTGAGCGTTTGACGCGCCTTGTATCACCATCCACGCCAGGCCACTCGCCGCTTCACCGCCTTCCACTTTGGGGTTAGATCGTGTCCTTGTGGTTCTTTCTACGCACCACACGCGTGGTGAGGACCCCTCACGCGTTACAAATCTGAGCTAAATGGTTTCGGGTTATGTTGTTATTTCAAGGGTTTTGATTACTTGTTCACTGTTTGAGCATGGGGTGTGTGTGGTTAGATCAAGTGACGAAGGGATAGGGATTTTGTGGTTTAAATTGGTAGGATTTGTTGTTGATGGGTTCGCAAGCCACGACTTCGGTTGAGTGGTAGTGATGGTGTTCGGGTTTGGTTCAGCTGTGGTGTGACACGACTATTGGAGTCGTAACTCAGCCGCCACCGCTGTCAACTCAGCCGCCACCGCTGTCACCTCAGCTGCCACTTGTCTCTCATCTCTCATTTTTCTCTCGTCTTATTCTTTCCTCTCTCTAGTGTCAATGGTAAGCCGAGACACCCTTGTTGGCTTCTTGTTATTATCATACATTCATGTGTTAATGTTTTCAAGGAATAAAAATCGTATTAAACCTCTTGTTAAAGATTCATGTGGTAAATATTCGTTATACATGTTTTGATGTTGGAGCCGTGTGGTAAAAAGTCATAAAAATCATTCATGTAAAAGATTTTCTGTGTTTAAGAATCTGAAAAATGGTGTTGTAATTCTAATCTTGAATCGTTTTCGGTTAAACCCGTTTAGAGTTGCGAGACAAACCCGTTTGGGTCACGGGTTGAACCTGGTCTATATATGTGTTTGGTTTTGATTTTTTTCCTGCGAGACAAAAAGTGTAAACTACACCGTTCGTCCTTATGGTGTTGAAATGACGATTATACCCTCAGGTTAACAAGACTTAACGACCGTTAGTGGTGTCACACCCCCAAATTACCTGTTTTGCAGCGGAATGGAATTCCTGGAGATTGACTGTCATAGCATCACAATCACAGTTATATTGAACGACCTAAAGTGTCGTTTGGAAAATACATCGTTTGATTTAATAAAACAATCAGAGTTTACAAAGATAGGTCCCAATTGAAAATCATCTTGTGCGGAAATAAGTTGTTACAATTCAAACGATGTATTAAAGTATGTAAAACCAAGTGAGCGCGTCGTCACCACGACTCCATGAGGTGTCCAAATGCATGCCATGAAGTGTATGCCTTAGATACCTGAGATAAAACATGCTAAAAAGTGTCAACACAAAGGTTGAGTGAGTTCATAGAGTTTGAGTTGAAATGAAAAGCCGTTCGAAATCGTTTATGCAGCAAAGGCATTGTAAATCCACTCAGTTCCAAGTCCCGCCCATACAAAACTTGCAACCTGTGTGTTCACAACCCACTGCCAGAATATGTAGAGTTAATGTTCAAGTGCATGATGTCAAATGAATTCACAATATAGTAC
The DNA here is from genome assembly GCA_910596185.1 of Chrysanthemum makinoi. Lineage (NCBI taxonomy): Eukaryota > Viridiplantae > Streptophyta > Magnoliopsida > Asterales > Asteraceae > Chrysanthemum > Chrysanthemum makinoi. Next base: position 46,399,974 of record OU343222.1, on the reverse strand, counting down.
CTAACTCGACGTAGAACAATAGCACATAATCAATAGCACTTAACTCGACGTAGAACAATAGCACATAATCAATAGCACTTAACTCAATTTATCAGTAGTCAACTGATTTAGAACGTTATACGACGTAGTACCGTAGCACGCAAACAAGAACAATTTATATAGTATAACCTTTGATTTAAAAACAATGGTAATCATGATAGAGTTTAGCCTCAAAAATCTAAAGTACTTGTGAAAAATAATTGAGCATGTATCTCCCCCAAAATAGTTCAAAACAATTGAAAATGGGGCTATGAAAACTCACTTGGTAAACTGACGAAATGACAAGAGTGAGTACACTGAGGTATAATGTGATGCGTTATCCGGTACCTAGTACCAATGATATGATCTGATATGAGTTGCAATGTAATGTTATGCATGCATTTCGTATGTTATTTATACCATTTACGAGTTTTGAAAATATTACTCGTCGTCGAAAAATACTCTTTTGACGTCTTGACCCTTCAAAAATGACTTTGCATGTTTTTACATTAAAATGTCATCCTATAATGGTTTTATAATGATTTTTGGTGAAATTTACACTTTTCAAGCAAAACAATGTCGTCGGAATTTTCATGAAATCAACAAAAATGGCTTTGGAAAACTAGCCGTAAAACGGTGTACGTCGATCGTTAGAGAACGAACTCGACGGTTTTGGAAAGTTTGTATCGATATCTAAAAAAGTTCAGTTCAGGAGTTTTCGTCCAAAAGGTCTCGATCATAAAGATATCAAGGGTTAAAGATGGTGGTTTTTGGCTAATTGTGTGCAGAAAATTAGTTACGGCAAGTTTATGAAAAAGTGCATATCTTTGTCGTTTCAAATCCGTTTTCTACGTTTAATATGTCCTTAGCTTCGTATTGAAGTAAACTAATATATTTTTGAGAAGTCGAAATAATTTGTGAAGCTTAAGGCTCATTTTTTACTCGGACAAAATAAATATAGTATGCTGAAATTTCTGAAAATAATATATTTCGTCGTCAAACTTCAAAAATCCATAACTTTCTCGTTATAAGTCCGTTTTTATTCGTTCAAGCGGCCACGGATTCGTTTTAAAGTATATTTTCTAAAAATCAAGGCCAAAATGTCGTGCCTACTGTCGGATTTTCCAGAAAAGCAAAACAAGGACAGAACACAAAATATACTTATCGAAAATAGTTTTTCTCGGACAAAACCTATTCTAATCCCTTCAAATCAACTCCAAACTAATCTAATCCTACCATACACCTTCTTAGGGTGTCATGGGTTCCTAATCACCATCAAGACCAAAGAATACCATGGGAATAATTATAGGATGACCAAATATATATATATAACTTAAAAATCATGAAATAAATGGTATAAATCACATAACATGCATATAAGCTCCAAAAATGAAAAGAAACATATGAAAATGATAAGGAAACAAGAAAATGATAAAAACAAGCTTACAAATGATAGTGATGAGGTGAAAGTAACAAGGATTAACTTAAATATCCTTGGTTTTTATTTCAAAACCATATAAAGGATATATACTAGATTGTAAACACTTGGACTTGCAAAAATTGTGATCTCTTGCTCTCTTGATGTTAGAACCGGTTTTGAGGAGCCAAAAAGGAAGAGAGAAAATCTTTGATAGTGTGTGAAAATTTTGAGGTGATGTGAAGGATTGAATGAACTTGAGATAATGTACAAATACATACCATTGAAAATTTTGTCCACTCTTAAATGCAATACTCCCCCCCCTAACCGGTTTTTGGGGGGATCTTGTCCTCAAAAATATCTTTTTTTTTTTTAAATTGTATATATATATTTACTTGTATATAATTTGTCAAAGGTGTGTAAGTAATTGTGTAGAAATTTGTACAAGTATAGGTAAATGGTAATTTTTGGTGCAAGTAAGTTTTTAATAGTTCAAATAGAATGTAATGAGTTAATAAAAATTGTAAAAATACTTTCCTTGTGAAAATTGAGGGATAAAATAATTATCGCATCATTTTTAAGAAAAACAACGTAATAATTAAACTTTAACAATTTAGGTACCAAATAAATTTGAAACACTAGGAAAACTAAAAATATAGTTTTTATGAACTAAATGTAAGTTTAAAAATACCTCGGGATCATTTTTGAAAGTAATGGATTAAATATACAAAATAATAACTCACGCGATAAAGATTATTAAATATAAAAATTACGCGTATAAAGTGAAATGAACTGTCATGAATGAACTAATGAGATGCACATGATGTCAATGAAATGTAGACTAATCATAGTCCATATGAAATGTACATGATGTTATGATCATGAATTCGCCGCTAAACCTTCAAGGTTACGCGAATTTGAAACAAGTAAACCAAGTTTACTATAAATGTTGAAATTGTAAGGCATGCATTGTGTCGAAATGACCTGAAAGTACGGGTTGTCACATTCGCCCATCCAAAAAGGAATTCTGTCCCTGAATTCAATCGTTGTTAGGTCTAACGGTTTAGGGTTTGATGTAGCAAACTTTCCCATTCCCGAGCAAAACCCTCAAAAGACTTTTTGGTAACCGATTTTTACTTAATCTCACAACTCATCAAACAAGAACTGTCATGAGATTAGGCTAAATCGGTTTAGGTAACAACTTGTTTCTAGTTCGATCTTTGCAACTCATCAAACAAGAACTGTCACGCGGATCAAACTGGAAACAAGTGGTTTGAAGAAAATCTTTTGAAAATTTGGCTCGATTACGGAATTGCTTGCACATATAAGCCTACTACTCCCTTCATTGCATGATTCTTCCTGAATTAGACATAGGTGATCGGGCTATGTATAATTTAGGAGTAACTATGCAATGCTTGGACTAATCGACTCATATGATGTTTGGTGTTGAGTCAACGGATGTTAAAATTGTGATGAACATCGAGGAGAGAAGACATGGAGAAGGGTCGTTAAAATGATAGTTAAAGTAAAAAGAATTAAAATCCTCGAAATGATAACAAATCGGAAAGAAAATAAAGTACGATAGATGAGAATATTTTACAACGAGTGGTTTAGCAAAAGTAGTACATCGTTAAGTTATAAAGATTCGGATACGATGGAAGACATAAAATTAGTACAACTTAGTACATAAGGAAAAATAAGACTGTTAGTTTCCGAATTTCTTCAGTCTTCTGCGTTGTTGTGACCATGACGAGCTCCTCCCCCTCCTTCTAACATATATACATTCCCATGAGCACCTTCGACTTGTTGACCTTGGTTTTGAGGACATTGATTCCGATAGTGTCCTTGCTCCCCACATCCGAAGCATGTGACTACGGCTTTGCCCTTACAGTCCTTAGCAAGGTGTCCTACTTTGTGACAGTTAAAGCATATACCACATGGACCATTATGATGTAGCGTGCATTGGTGGCATCGCGGTAAGTTTCCTGCATAAGCTCTTCCCCTTGTTGGTGCAGCAACATAGACCCTGGCGACTTCTTGTCTTCTATTCAGTTGTTGATGATGGTTAGTGTTACGGTTTTGGTTGTTGTTGTTACAATCTCCTTGGTCGTCTTCCCATTTTCTTTTATTGTTGTTGATTTGATTATCGTCGTTGTCGTTGTTGTTTTGGTTATGGTTGTAGTTGGTGCGGTTGTTGGGGTTGTTGTTACGGTTGGTGTTGTTGGTGTTGCCCCTCTTTACTACTTGTGCCATGAGCTTTTGGGACAATCGAATAGCTTCCTCAATCGTTTTCGGGTCGAAGAAGTCACATCACCTTGAATAATCTCGGGAAGTCCTTCAATGAAAGCCTCCAGTAGCTTCTCATTATTCAAAACCATAGATGGGCATAACACGGCCAATTCTTGGAATCTACGAATGTAAGTGTCGATATCATACCCAATAGTTTTTAGTTCATAGAACTCCGTCTCCAACTTTTTCACTTCCGTTCGAGGACAAAACTTCTTAGTCACCAAACCCTTAAATTCCTCCCAAGTAAGCTTGAAAGCATTCTCCATACCAATCGGTTGAGCATATGAATTCCACCATGACAAAGCTCCATCTAGTAAAGTACTTGTAGCAAATTTAACCTTACTGTCATCCGGACAGTTACAAAGCAAAAACACCGATTCCAATTTTTCAAACCATCGAACCATGGCTGTAGCTCCCTCGGTACCTCGAAACTTAGTGGGATCTCCACTCTTGAAATTCTTGTAAGAACAGCTCTTAACTCCGGATCCTCCTGCATTTCCAGCAGTAGTGGTAAGCCTAGCGGCTTCGAAGCAGGCGCGGCCTCGGCAGCAGCAGCGTTTCCCTTTCAATCCTTAATGCCTCTGCTACACTATCCCTTACCAACTTTTGAATAGCCGCTTGAGTCATTCCAGGTGTAGCTTTCTTCGGTGCCATATCTTCTTCAAAACAAGAGGAAATGTGAGACGTAGCAAAATCCGATGTTACTAATAAGCGCTTCAAAGAAATGTGATAAGAGATGATAAGTTTGAGGTTATTTTTCGAAATGATCAACGGGTTCCGAAAAGATGGGTTATGAGGTGTTGTAAGTGCTTCAATGTATGATGGTTTAGAGACTTAATGTGTGAATAAAGTGTAACTCGTCATGTTAGTGGTGAAACAAAGGAGTGAGAGTGACTTCGCCCTATATAAAGATTCATCTCGGCATTTGACGTTATCGGTGACGAATCAGCTGATATAAAAATTGTGATAGGGAATGACAAGGAATTCTCCACGTTAGAGTATGAGGAAAAGATAATGGGATGGGAATTTAAAGGCATCCATGTGACAATCGATGTGAAATGAAAGTGAATAACTCGAAAAATGTACGTATAAACCGCATGTAAAGTGAACGTGCACTTGTGATGAAATGACGAGATGCTATGATGATGTAGTTATAGTCTAGGGTCAATGATGCAACCTAGTTCTCTATAACTGAAGCTCTGATGCCAATCTGTCACACCCCCAAATTACCTGTTTTGCGGCGGAATGGAATTCCTGGGGATTGACTGTCATAGCATCACAATCACAGTTATATTGAGCGACCTAAAGTGTCGTTTGGAAAATACATCGTTTGATTTAATAAAACAATCGGAGTTTACAAAGATAGGTCCCAATTGAAAATCATCTTGTGCGGAAATAAGTTGTTACAATTAAAACGATGTTTTAAAGTATGTAAAACCCAAGTGAGACGCGTCGTCACCACGACTCCATGAGGTGTCCAAATGCATGCCATGAAGTGTATGCCTTAGATACCTGAGATAAAACATGCTAAAAAGTGTCAACACAAAGGTTGAGTGAGTTCATAGAGTTTGAGTTGAAATGAAAAGCCGTTCGAAATCGTTTATGCAGCAAAGGCATTGTAAATCCACTCAGTTCCAAGTTCCGCCCATACAAAACTTGCAACCTTTATGTTCACAACCCACTTGCCGAATATGTAGAGTTAATGTTCAAGTGCATGATGTCAAATGAATTCACAATATAGTACCTAACTCGACGTAGAACAATAGCACATAATCAATAGCACTTAACTCGGCGTAGAACAATAGCACATAATCAATAGCACTTAACTCAATTTATCAGTAGTCAACTGATTTAGAACGTTATACTGACGTGAAGTACCGTATGCAAACAAGAACAATTTATATAGTATAACCTTTGATTTAAAAACAATGGTAATCATGATAGAGTTTAGCCTCAAAAATCTAAAGTACTTGTGAAAAATAATTGAGCATGTATCTCCCCCAAAATAGTTCAAAACAATTGAAAATGGGGCTATGAAAACTCACTTGGTAAACTGACGAAATGACAAGAGTGAGTACACTGAGGTATAATGTGATGCGTTATCCGGTACCTAGTACCAATGATATGATCTGATATGAGTTGCAATGTAATGTTATGCATGCATTTCGTATGTTATTTATACCATTTACGAGTTTTGAAAATATTACTCGTCGTCGAAAAATACTCTTTTGACGTCTTGACCCTTCAAAAATGACTTTGCATGTTTTTACATTAAAATGTCATCCTATAATGGTTTTATAATGATTTTTGGTGAAATTTACACTTTTCGTCGCAAAACAATGTCGTCGGAATTTTCATGAAATCAACAAAAATGGCTTTGGAAAACTAGCCGTTAAGCGGTGTAATGCGTCGATCGTTAGAGAACGAACTTCGGCGGTTTTGGAAAGTTTGTATCGATATCTAAAAAGTTGATTCAGGAGTTTTCGTCCAAAAGGTCTCGATCATAAAGATATCAAGGGTTAAAGATGGTGGTTTTGGCTAATTGTGTGCAGAAAATTAGTTACGGCAAGTTTATGAAAAAAGTGCATATCTTTGTCGTTTCAAATCCGTTTTCTACGTTTAATATGTCCTTAGCTTCGTATTGAAGTAAACTAATATATTTTGAGAAGTCGAAATAATTTGTGAAGCTTAAGGCTCATTTTTTACTCGGACAAAATAAATATAGTATGCTGAAATTTCTGAAAATAATATATTTCGTCGTCAAACTTGAAAAATTCATAACTTCTTCGTTATAAGTCCGTTTTATTCGTTCAAGCTGACCACGGATTCGTTTTAAAGTATATTTTCTAAAAATCAAGGCCAAAATGTCGTGCCTACTGTCGGATTTTCCAGAAAAGCAAAACAAGGACAGAACACAAAATATACTTATCGAAAATAGTTTTTCTCGGACAAAACCTATTCTAATCCCTTCAAATCAACTCCAAACTAATCTAATCCTACCATACACCTTCTTAGGGTGTCATGGGTTCCTAATCACCATCAAGACCAAAGAATACCATGGGAATAATTATAGGATGACCAAATATATATATATAACTTAAAAATCATGAAATAAATGGTATAAATCACATAACATGCATATAAGCTCCAAAAATGAAAAGAAATATATGAAAATGATAAGGAAACAAGAAAATGATAAAAACAAGCTTACAAATGATAGTGATGAGGTGAAAGTAACAAGGATTAACTTAAATATCCTTGGTTTTTATTTCAAAACCATATAAAGGATATATACTAGATTGTAAACACTTGGACTTGCAAAAATTGTGATCTCTTGCTCTCTTGATGTTAGAACCGGTTTTGAGGAGCCAAAAAGGAAGAGAGAAAATCTTTGATAGTGTGTGAAAATTTTGAGGTGATGTGAAGGATTGAATGAACTTGAGATAATGTACAAATACATACCATTGAAAATTTTGTCCACTCTTAAATGCAATACTCCCCCTAACGGTTTTTGGGGGGATCTTGTCCTCAAAAATATCTTTTTTTTTTTTTTAAATTGTATATATATATTTACTTGTATATAATTTGTCAAAGGTGTGTAAGTAATTGTGTAGAAATTTGTACAAGTATAGGTAAATGGTAATTTTTGGTGCAAGTAAGTTTTTAATAGTTCAAATAGAATGTAATGAGTTAATAAAAATTGTAAAAATACTTTCCTTGTGAAAATTGAGGGATAAAATAATTATCGCATCATTTTTAAGAAAAATAACGTAATAATTAAACTTTAACAATTTAGGTACCAAATAAATTTGAAACACTAGGAAAACTAAAAATATAGTTTTTATGAACTAAATGTAAGTTTAAAAATACCTCGGGATCATTTTTGAAAGTAATGGATTAAATATACAAAATAATAACTCACGCGATAAAGATTATTAAATATAAAAATTACGCGTATAAAGTGAAATGAACTGTCATGAATGAACTAATGAGATGCACATGATGTCAATGAAATGTAGACTAATCATAGTCCATATGAAATGTACGTGATGTTATGATCATGAATTCGCCGCTAAACCTTCAAGGTTACGCGAATTTGAAACAAGTAAACCAAGTTTACTATAAATGTTGAAATTGTAAGGCATGCATTGTGTCGAGAAATGACCTGAAAGTACGGGTTGTCACAAGTGGGCTCCGTTAGAGAGAGGGACTAATGGTGCATAACATTTGCCACTTAAGGATGGACGGTGCAACTTTTTTGGTCAAAGGACGAACTCCTGCGGTCAACGCAAACCACAAGGACGAACGGTGTAATTTACTCTTTTTTTTATAAACAAAATTATAAAAATAAAAATAAATAAAAAAATTACAAAAAGGAGGGGGAGGGGTACCCTTTGTAGAAAATGAGGGGTTTGTATAACTTGTCCCAAAACTTATATTTAAAATTGGACTTAAAAACACTTGGCAAGATCCTGACAGTTGCAAACAAGGATCCGCTTATTTTACAATCTGTCAGGATTTTGCCAAGTATTTTTAGATCTACTTTTAGGCCAAGTTTTAGGCCTATATATCATTTCTCTATAGTTTAGTTTTTCGGGCCACAAATGTAAAAAAATAGACGACGATCAAACTTCAACAATCATGATATCGGATTCAAAAATTAATTTAAAACGTCTTTAAAGCTTTTAATAACCTCAAGTGAGGTTAATATAGTAAACTTGATTTATATTTTCAATCTATTTTTAGAAGTGAACAATTAATTTGAAACAACCCAAAAAAGAAATATAAACAATAAATATGGGATGAAGTAGGGGTGACAATCGAGTCGTGTTCGTGTTCACCTAGCTATTCGGGTTCGCGTGTTAGCGGGTTAGTATAACCTCTACGCAAACACGACCTATTTATTAATCGTGTTAAGAAACTCAACCCTAACCCAGAGACTGAGCCACCTTATAGGAAGGGTTGGCCAAGGCCCACCCTAACGTTTTGCAAAATGTGTAGTGTTTTGCTTCACCTTATTAAATTTCTCATATTTAAATGGACTTGGCTCCCCTTAGAGCATGAGGTACTGTGGCTTAGCCACTTCTCTTCACTTGGGCCCTACATGAGCATATGTCATATCACTTCAACACACCTACTTAAAAATACCTACATTCACAACTAACCCAAACTTTTTCACTTGATCCCCACCCACCCTCATTTTATATTTTTCCATATTTATCAACGGCTATTTATCTAAAAAAAAATTTGTCATTTTCAAATCGTGGGAGCAACGAAGCTCAAAGTGGCGAAGCTTTGTGGTGTGGTGGCTAGCTTCGGCGAGTTTCGGCGGAGGTGCCACCTCGGACCGGCGAGCCAAGCTCGTTGTCATACCTCATGCTATTATTTGTTATGTTGTACAAATAATGTGATCAAAAATATATACTGAACTCTTATTTGTACATAGTAACATATTTGTTTTGGTTCACGGCTTAATAAGCGGGTTAACGATCTTACATGAATAAAATCTACCGTAAATTTCATGGCTTTCAATATTATTTAAGCTTTTCGTCTTATATTTAGCAATGGTCGTCTTTTTTTCGGCCCACCCAGAAATTAAATCCTAGCTCCGTCACTGCCCTAACCCAAACCTGCATAACACGAGTAACCCATTTGTGACCCGTTTAATCTGTTTAAGTAAATAAGTCAAACAATAAATAAGGTTGATGGTTTGTTGATTTAACTATTTTAAATGCAAAAATGATATAAAGAACTAAAATATGATAAAAATGACGTACCAATAATTCTACGACAATTTTAGGAGTTATAAGCGTCAATTTCAATTATATCTGATGTTTAATCGTAATTCACTCATATTAAGTACATAGCAAAATACATTTAATCTACATCCAACATAAAAAACCTAAGTTATATATTTTATTTTTAGAGTCTTATATACTTAAACGGGTTCACAGGTTGACCTTTTTAACATTTACTCAACCTAAACACGATCCGTTTATTAAACGGTTAGACGTGTTGACCTGTTTTTGACCCAAACATGTTTATCCTCAACCCAAACCTGTTTAATTTCGTGCCGGGTTCGTGTCATTCATGTCGTGTCAAGAATTGACACCCCTAGGATGGAGGGAGTGTACAATTAACAACTCGCAAGATATAGAAATTGAGTAGAGACACAATCACAGAATTTATGCAAAATAACAATACAACACCACACACACGAGAAAAAAAAAGTAATGGTAGCCTTAATGGTTTCAATTCAATATATCTGCGAAGTAGTCTTAAGTGTTTATATTTACAGTTTCAAGATTAATATAAGGCAATTTTACTATTTAATGACGCATTCCAGCTAATAAAATAAAGAATTTTAACTACAAGTATTGCAATTAATAAGATATAACATAAATTCTCATACATATGAACTAAAAGTACATGACAATAGGCAAGATGTCTTGACGTATTTCATCTAGACTACCTACTTAACTTCGATATGCAAAGTTGGTGATGGTTTAATCTTTCACTTTTGTTTGAAATAATTCAACATTCTTTTTTATTACATGATTATGAACAATGAAGAATAAAAATAGTTGGTTTGGAAAATGTACTCCGTATTACATATATATTTTTTTCCACATACTCCACCACCCACTCCACCCAACCCTCCTCTAAGATTGGTCCCAACACAGGGAGTGAGTAAATGGCATGGGGCCATTCACGCGGCAAATGGCGATGGGGTCATGACGGGATGGAAAAAACTCAACCAAAGGTAAAACTTTCACCATTCGGGTTTTGTGCAATTGTGGGCTACTCTAGTATTTTTGTTATTTGTTTTTTAGTTTGTGAGTGCGGTTGGTGTATTTAATGGGGTATTTTAATAAATTAAAAAAAATATGTTTGAAAGGTGAAGTGATGTGAGATGGTTGAGAATGAAAGTGAGATGGTGGTAAAAGAGAGAGAAAGTTGATGTGCTGCTGAGATGAAAAGTGAAGTGGTGTGAGGATATGGTGACGAGTACTTTCCAATTTAGAATTTCCAAGTTAGAATTTTCATTTACTCCAATAAATTCAGATTCATTGAAAATCGTGTCTGTGATAAGAGGGGGCAGCTAGGGTGCAGACGGATGCTCTAAGAGCACACGGTGTGGGCTTGCCGTGGATTGTCTTGACACCGCCCCCCCCCTCGCCGTCCGTCGCCGTGGGAAGTATCGTCGTCTGCACGACGAAGCGGAAAGCTTGTACCTTTTTTTTTTTTTTTTTTTTTTTTTTTTTTTTTTTTTTTCTCTCTCTCTTTTTTTTTATATAAAGTGATATTTGTGGAGGTTTTTAATATGGTGAAGTGTTTTTTTGCATAGATTGAAAGGTTCGTAGAGGAAAAAAATGCAAACATAAACGCATAATGATGAAACATTTAAACTGAAACTTGAACAATTAACTAAAAACATGAAATACATAATACGCTTAAACATAAAAAACTACAGAATCTCCCTAATAAAAACAACATAAAAACATGAAATACATAATAAAACTACTAAAACTTAAAAAAACAAATCATCTAAGACCCAACCCTCAGAACTTGAAAGGGAATCAAACTCCCCATTAAAGAGCCGACGCTCCATTATGTCGAAATAGTTGTCTTTGAGGTACTGAGCTTCCCGTGCTTCTTGCTCACGACGAGCAGCTTCTTCACGTGCCTGCTCTTCCATAATCTCCCTACCGTTTTCTCCATCTTGTTCTAGTTGCCGGAGGGAAGCCTCACTTAACCCGCTGGGGTGGTTTTGAAGATCCACCTGTGGACTGTTCACAGGTGGAGTTGGAACAATTGGGAGGTATGGGATGTTTTTAAAACCCACCGGGAAGACATTTTCCGGTGGTGTTGGGTAAACTTCAAACTCTGGTAGACTTGGAAAGCTGGTTTCCGGCAAGTGATTTGGAGTTGGAAAGCTGGTTTCCGGCAAGTGATTTGGGCTTGGGAATTGCTGAGAAAAATCTTTGCGAGACATTTTTTGTGTGTGAATTGTGTTAGTTGTGTGCGTAATCTGTCACTCGTAGGATAGTATATATAGGCTCATATAATCCCGCTGAAAAGTAAACCGTTTGAATTTAAAATTTGAATTTTAAAGTACCCCGCTCCTATTTGAATTTGAATTAGCCCGCTCTTATTTGAATTTGAATTAGCCCGCTCAAAAGTATACGGTTTTGAATTTGAATTTAAAATTTGAATTTCAAATTTTAATCTGAATTTTAGAATTTGAATTTGAATTTGAAAACCACCCCTATAAATAACAATTTATAACCACTATTTTTTCACATCTACATCAATTCAAAAAAAAATAACACACAAATGTCTCAAATTCCGAAGTGGAACAAGTCTGAAGAAACTTGCGCAAATTTGGATAGAAATTTCGCAAGATGTAGATATGGAAAATAACCGTTCCGAAAATATTTTTTGGAACGACGTTATGCATATGTTTAATAATCAGACAACCGATGACCATCGTACAAAAAATTCAATCACGGGTAAATGGACGAGGATTAACGTCGATTGCAAAAAATTCAACGCAATTTACAAACAGTTGCAGCGTCGGAGTGCTCAAAATGACCACACTCATCTCGAAAATGTGAAACTAAACTTTCAGCAACAATTTGGTGGAAAGGAGTTCAAGTATGTTCACGTTTGGGAGATTTTGAAAAATTGCCCGAAGTGGGATGTCGAAGATTAAATCCAGTAGTATATGTTGTATTTTTTTTACTCGTGTTGTTTTTTTCCCATATCGTGTTTTTTTATCATTATTGTGTTATGTATTGTATTTTTAATTTGAATGAAATGAATTTAGTTTATTTGGAAATGAAAATTAAATAAAAAAAAATAAAGTGGTAGTGGTGGGCCTCAAATGAAGAGGTTGAGATTTGTTATTAGTGGGGAGGAGGTTTGTTGTGGTTAGTTGTGGAAAAGTGGGATGCTGATGTGGCGTTGAGGTGGCACGACGAAGAGCCTAAAGCTTGTCGTGACACCCAGTGCTCTGATGCATCTTTTTCCTACATGTGGGACATGCTATTATTTTTTTTTGAACTTCATGTCGTGTGAACACACGTTTTAGTACTTTGGCTGGGGCCTCAAATATTCCTTTATATGTTCTTAGAGCATGGGGTATCGTAACATGTCATTTTTCATTTTTCATTGCCACTTCAGCGCCATTTCAGCATCCTCACTTTTAACTCTCACACACCAAAACACCCCTTCACTCATAACATGCCATTTAGACCCCACCCACTTACAAATTTATTTTCTTTTTCGTTTTTTAAACAAACTAAATTTTATTTATCTAAAAAAAATCAAATACGTAAAAAGTATATCAATTACGTAAAAATTCAAATATGTGAATTAAAAATACTAGGAATATAAATCATATTTTGTACCTAGTTACTTGCACATTTTGAAAGAAAAAAAACAAAAAACATACACGTATATATTCTACCCAATATCTTAGTGGCCCACTCCTTACCATCCCACCCACTTCACAAATCCCCATTCTATCTTCTTCTTCATCTTCATATTTTTTTACTAAACCACCACCGGAAAAACAACTTATTTCCATTAGAGGAGGACACTCAAATTTTTTAAAACTAAATAAATAAGTTTTCATAAAAACTAGTTGTTGCCCAGAGCTTTAGTTTTTTTCTTTTTGGCCCTTTCCTCCTTTCACACACGCCAATTTAGTGGCGCCGGACAAGATTTTTGAAGGTTGGGGTGTCATCACTTGGAGGTGGCGGCGCCAATTGCTTGGCCACATAGGATTTGGCGCAACATCAAGCCATGGTACCCCATGGTCTTATAGTCAAGTCTTTCGGGCCACAAATGTAAAAGGATTTTTCTAACTTGTGCCCTAAGGGCACATGATAAGCACATAAAAAGGACATCGGGTCCCACAGAAAAGGACACAGGAATCCACAGAAAGTACAATTTTTGTAGATCCCTATGTCCTTTTTTGTAGGACCCGGTGTCCTTTTGGTGTGCTTAACCTGTGCCTTAGGGCACATGTTAGACAAACCCAATGTAAAATAATTAGACGACGATCAAACTACAACAATCATGATAATGTACTGAAATACTACGTATAAACTAGTAAGGGTAGAGTGTGGTGGAAGGATTTATTTCGTTACATCAGCTACATATCAATTTTTTTTTTTCAAAACATTTTTCTTCAACTTTTTTTTAAGGGCAAAACGCATAAAAATATACTCATCTTATGTCCAATTTCAATTAAAGGTACTACTCTTTTTTTTCTCAATTTAAGGTACCCGACTTTTTCTTTGGGCCGATTTAGGTTTTTACTAACTTCCGTTAACCATTTCGTTACTAAATTACATGTTTGGTCCTTGAATTTGTATAGGCATTTCATGTTTGGTCTATTTTCGTCCGTTTTCATACGCTTGCATACGTTTTCGTTCGTTTTATACGTTTTCGCCCGTTTTTACACGTTTTCGTCCGTTTTTGCAAGTTTTCGTCCGTTTTTACACGTTTTCGTCCGTTTTTGCACGTTTCCGTCTGTTTTTGCACATTTCTGTCTGGTTTTACACGTTTTCATCCGTTTTTACACGTTTCCGTCTGTTTTACACGTTTTCATCCGTTTTTGCACGTTTTCTTCCGTTTTTACACGTTTTCGTCCGTTTTTGCACGTTTCGGTCCGTTTTTGCACGTTGTCGTCCGTTTTTCCACGTTTCCGTCCGTTTTTACACGTTTTCGTCCGTTTTTGCACGTTTTCGTCCGTTTTTATATGTTTCGTCCGTTTTTACACCTTTTCGTCCGTTTTTTGAACGTTTTCGTTTGTCTTTACACGTTTCCGCATGTTTTTACACGTTTCTGTCTGGTTTTACACATTTTGTCTGTCTTTACAAGTTTTTTTTTCCTGTTTTTATACATTTTCGTCCGTTTTTGCACGTTTTCTTCCGTTTTTGCACGTTTGCGACCATTTTTGCACGTTTCGGTTTGTTTTTGCACGTTTTCGTCCGTTTTTACAAACCGAAACATGCAAAAACGGTCGCAAACGTGCAAAAACGGAAGAAAATGTGCAAAAACGACGAAAAAAAAAAAAAAAAAAAAACATGTAAAGATAGGCAAAAACGTGTAAAACCAAACAGAAACGTGCAAAAACATGCGGAAACGTGTAAAAACAAACGAAAACGTGTAAAAACGAACGTTACTAAAAGTGGGAACCTGCTAAAAAAGGAAAGCCATCTAAAATGGGTAATCCGATCTTAATAAGCATTATCTAATTCATATAGGTTCCAGGCGTCGAGATTGATTCATCGTATGACCTTACTTTCTATTTTGCCTGCTTCGAATGAGGTACAGATATTCTTACCTTTCTTATAAGGTTTCTCGTGATCTCTTTGCATCTTTGGTCTCTTGACACTTTGTTATTGAACCTTTGCTATTGACCCCTTGCTATTGAACTTTGATATTGAACCTTTGCTATTGAACCTCTGATATTGAACCTTTGATATTGGACCTTGATATTGAACTATTGCTATGAACCTCTGAATTGGAAACCATTGATATTGAACCTTTGATTATGAAGTCTTATATATTGCTACACTTTGGACCTTTTGTATTGACCTGTCAGTTTGATACCCGAGCCATTATACTAGGCATGAGGGTTTCATGTTCATGTCATTGATGCACTAATGGCATGACTCCAGTGTGGATGAGTGATGTTCCACGCCGTCCCCATATTGTATTGATTATGCGCTCTTCAGATATATTGTATGGCCACTATTGTTTTGCAGGGGGTGTATGGATGCATCCTAGATTTGTATTGTATTGTATTGATATTGATATATTGTATTGGTGATGTGGTGCGTGTGTGTAATACACCCCCTCACATTCTGGGAGCTAGCTACTCCATTGGTTACTGAGGTCTCCGCTCCTATTGGTTTAATATTCCGAGGTCACCCCTCCGAATACAATGGCTACTATTGGATACTTGGCTGCTATTACCACTATTGATATTTGATGAGTGTGTAAATACTCATCATTTTTAGTCAAATCTGAACTGCGAAACGGTTAAAAATGCTCAGAAATGCATCAAAATACTGAAAATATCTTGAAATTGCATTTTATATGTTTTAGATGCAAAATGTTCAAAATCAGATGAAAAACGAGCAAAGTTTGCATAATTGGCAGTTTCAGTCCCCCGACTTTCAGAAAATGGCAAAATCAGTCCCTAGGCATTTATTTTAAAAGAAAAGTCATCAAAGGTCCTTTTGGAATCATAAATTGTCATATTTAGTCCTTTGGTGGAAAATCCAAAAATATTTGAGAAATTACATGTTTAGTCCCTGAAAATCCAAAAATGGTCAAAATTAATCCTTGGAATTTCACAATTGGCAATAATGGTCCTTGGATTTTTGGAGATTGTCAAAACAAACCCTTGGATTGCTTTTCATAATTTACAGTTTGGTCCCTGAAATTTTAAACTTTACATTTTTGGTCCTTATGATATTAATTCCACAAACCAAACGGATCTTATTATTATCCCAAGCCCAAACCCCCTTGGCCCAATCCGTTTACCCGGTCCAGTCTACCCATGACCCGAACCCAAACCCAATGTTTAAAATAAACAACCCGCCCCCCTATATCCCTGTCTTCCCCGACAATGTTGTCTGCAACTCCCCACCTCCAGCCACCTACAACCACCCTACTTCACACCTTGTCTCCCCCCTCCTCACCTAACATACAAACCACATTTAATGCACCCTCCCCTTGTCCCAACTGGCTTGTACCAGTTTTGGCGCCAAAACCATCAAACGGCCAAGATGGCTCAAAAGACATCCAAGGGCTCAGATTAATGTTGGGATTTGCTCAGAGACACGTGGAGAGTGTTTTTTATGTATAAAAAGAAAGAGAAGCAGAAGGTTGAAAGGGAGTTAATTTATTTTTCAAATATGTATGTCGTTTTTAGAAGCAATGATTTAATTTAAGTTTTAAGTTGTAACTTTCTGTTTTTATGAACTCACTTCAAGTTATTGTATCAATATAAACCATTTTCAGGCATCAATTTAAGTGGCATTTCCATTTCATGTATTTCAGTTAACTGTTGAAAATTGCAAAGTCCAAATCTCATGTATAAGCTTCAATTAGCTTATTTGTTAGCTCAAACAAGCTTAAACTAGCTTACTATAGCTCTTTATAAGCTCAAAGTTAAATTTCATGCAATCTTGAATATTGGTCAACGAAAGTCAATTTGGAGCAAAAATGGTATGAATTGGAAATGGGTTGAATCAGAAGCTAGATTTGGGTTGATTTAGAAGCAGTGGGTTAATTTAAAATAGGTAGTGGTCCTTGTTTCACTGTTGGCAAGCCATTGTGGCTATGGACTATTTGTAAGTCAATCTAAAGCTTCATGTGCATAATCTGTCTTAGTAGTTATAATAAGCTCAAATCTGTTTGTTAAGGTGTATTTAAGTTATATAAATTCAGTTTAATCAGTTAGGTTGGCTAGTTAAGCAGTTAACTTATTCTAATTTGCAAATCAGTACATCAAGTAGTGTTTGGTTTAGTGCCAAAAACTGTGATAGAGGTTTAAGTACAAGAGTAGCTCAGCTAAATTAGGTCTGCCATAGTTGTTTATATTCACATCTGTCATTGTTTTGTGCTTGTTTGCACCAAAAGTCAAAATTACATCTTAATCTGTCTTCTATGTCGATCTGTTGTGATTTAGATTACCAAAGTCTTGATTTGTGTTTAAGTATCATAGAAATAGATTACATTAGCTTTATTTGGTCTTATTACATCAACATCAGTCCTAAAATTTGATTCAAAGTTCATTTTAGTCAAAGTACTTAACTGTTATCAAAAGTCAAAAGTGAAAAATCTGTTTTGGGCTCATCTAGGAAGATTTTTCTTGAGCTCCTCTTTGGGTTTTATCAAGTGAAAATTGTGGCTTCAGAAATTCCAACTGGTCTACTTGCTTATTGCTATTTTTGTAGAATTTTGCAATTTTCTTATAAGCTCCAAACTAGCTTGTTTAACAGGGCCTAGTTGCCCTGCTCCAAGCTCAGCTTACATTAAGCTTTTCTCAGATCTTGCAGGCTTGCCTCAGGGCTCAATAGAGCTTGTCTAGAGTTGATTTTTGGTTTGCTAGTTGTTAGCCAGGTCTAGTTTAGGTTGCCTTTCTTACTTTTCAGTTTCTTACTTGTTTGGTGGCTTATTTTCTAGCTCTAAGTAAACCCCTAAAAACTGTTTTAGCTTATACTCAAAATCATCAAATCTGTGTTATTTTGCTATTCAGAGGCTATAGCTTGTTGATTTAAGTTCATTTTGGTTCTTTTAAGTATTTCATAGCTTCTGTAAACATTTGGTAGCTTATTGTAGTTGTTGGCTTATTGAAAGTGCTTATTTCTAAGCACAATCCATAGCAGTTGCATTTTTCTCCACATAACCATCTGTTTTTCCAATTTTCCTAGCTTCCTAGTATAATTTTAGAGTTTTTCTGAAATTTTCAGATTTTTCTAAGTTGATTTGCTATTTTTCTTAATTTAAAGTAGTTTTTAAGCATTTTTAATTAGCATTTAATACTAAAAATTCAGAAAAGGTTCAAAAAAATAAGTTTTCATTTTTCTTAGGTTTAGATAAATATAAAAAGTAAAAAAAGTAATTTTCCAGATTTTTCATAGTTTATTTGTAATTTTTAGTGATTTAAGTAGTTTTTAATAGTTTAAAATTCATAAAAAATAGAAAAATAATCAGAAAAATACAAAAATAGTTTTGAAAATTCTCTTTTGATATTTTAGATTTTTCTAAGTCTTAATTTTATTTTTCTAGCCTAATTTCCTATTTTCTTGTATTTTAGGTAATTATTTAATAGTTAAAAATAGTTTTTAATTAGATAATTAGTCATAAAAATAATTTTCTTTTTCTAATAATTTTATTTTATCATTAGGTTTGTAAAAAAATCATTTTCATATTTTTAGGGTTAAAATTGACTTAGTTTCACGTTTTTATTTGTACGTCGTGTAGTTTTTAATTTCAGTTTTGTAAAAACATAAAAACAAAAACATCATTTTAATTATAGTGATAGCATTTATTTAATATTTTTTATCTTTTAGATTTCCTTTAATTAGCATTTAAGCCTCTGTATTTGTTTGATATTTCTGTAGTTACAATAATCTCAAATCCCTTTTTCGTTCAAATTTCTCGATCACTTTACGTTTGATAATCCATTGCATAGCTCGCTGGGACATAACGACCCGGGGAGACTCTATACTCCTCAGATCTTCATTGCATTCGTGCTTGAGCAGTTTTAAGCTGATTACGGTCTGCCATTCACAAGTGGCAGGCTTGAGTGATTTAGCTTGACTATTTGGCACGCATCAAATTTTTGGCGCCGCTGCCGGGGAGCTGTGCTGATCTATCTTCCGTTTAGCAGATTAGTTGTTTGGATACTCACTCATTTGTCCATATCATCCATATCTATCTATATATATATCCATATTTTTATAAAAAATCCAAAAACCCAAAAACAGCTAAAAACGTATAAAACACAAAAATATTTTTCCTTTTGTTTCTATATATGTATCAAAAATAAAAATACAAAAAGATTCGTCGTTTTCTTTAATAATAAACAACTTAAAAGATTACCACCGCAAACCAAGGCAGTGCACTACCTAACTGGGGGTGCGACCATAATAAGTTCCCGAACTAAAGATTTAAAACTTGCCTTTGTGTCCTTGTGATTGGTGTACCTTTTTCAAAGAAGCCATTCATATTGTGATTATTGGTTAAGTTCACTGTTGTTTTGCCTCGATTTTGTGTTAATTGATTTTGTTGTGATATCGACGTTTCAGAACCAGAAAACCCATAAAGATTCTTCTCACCTGATTTTTATAAAACGTCTTCATAATTCTCATTCTCATCTGAAAGATTTTCATAATTCCCATTTCTCTCCTTAACTCTGAGATTCCTTAGAGTTAACTCTAGTGTATCTTTCGCTCTTCTAGATCTATGAGCCCATTTCGTGAGCTTGTCAAGATTCCAAGAAGGCGTGTCCGTAGACTTTCTGCTCCATCGGTCGGATCGAGATCCGGACTGCTCACAATACTTCCGTTATCATGGCGGAAGAACGCCCTATGTGTGAGCTTCTCCCGGCACCCATCGACGGGTATGGAGATGCTATCGTTGTACCAGCCATCGTGGCTGAAAATTTTGAACTCAAGACCGGGTTACTGAATCTTGTAACCTCCAATCAGTTCTACGGTTTTGGCGGGATGATCCTCATGCTCATATTCGATGGTTTAACAAGATTGCATCTACCATCAAGTATAAGAATGTCCCTACCGATGCTGTTAAGCTTCTTCTGTTCCCATTTTCTCTTGAGGGGCAAGCCCGGATTTTGCTTGAAAAACAACCCCCTCAGTCTATAGAGACATGGGAAGATCTGGTGAAGAAATTTGTGAATGAATTCTATCCACCTTCCAAAACCACGAGTCTAAAAAATGAAATCATCAAATTCACTCAAAAGTTTGATGAACCCTTCAGTGAATCGTGGGATCGTTTCAAGGAATTGCTTCGCAAATGTCCTCACCACGGTTTCTCCGAGTTGATGCAACTCGATACTTTCTACAATGGAGTGAGTCAATCTGATCAAGATTCTCTCAATTCCTCCGCGGGAGGAAATTTCCTAAGCAAAACTGTCAAAGAAGCTTTAGCGATAATTGAAAACAAGTCTAAAGTCTGCACTGCATGAAGCAAACCGGTTGTTTCCCAAGTCAGTGTTGGTCCTTCTTCTTCTTCATCGCCCGTGAGTCAATCTAGCACCAATGCTAAGATTGATAAACTCACGGAAGCTATTCAAGCTTTGGTTCTCTCCAATCAAAAGAAAGTCTCTTTTCCACAAACTTCACCTCCTGCTGAAGTTAAGAAAGTGGAAGTCTGTGTTACCTGTGGTGGCCCCCATGCTTACTATAATTGTATGGCCACCGATGGTAACCCTTTTGAAGCCAATGATGTGGGCGGGATGTCTAATCAAGGAGGCAATCAATATCGTGCTCCTGTAGACCCGAACCACCGTCCTAACCACTACCCTGGACCTCCCGGTTTCAACCAAAACCGTAATCAGAATCAAAATAGACCAAACCAAGGTTTCCAAAACCAAGGTAATTTCAATCAAAACAACGGTTTTCAAAATCAGAATCAAAATTTCCAACATCAAGAAAATTACAATAGAAACCCAGGTCAGGGAAATTTCAACCAAGGGTATTTTCATGGCAATAATCAAGGGAATTTTCAAAATCAAGGCCCTAATCCTAACAATAGAGGCCAGAATTTTCCCGTGCAAACTCAAGCAATTGTTCCAACTGGACCATCATCTGATGAGTTGTTGAAACAATTCATGAAATCCCAAGAAGAAATGAATCGGTTGTTGGTTAGCCAGATTGCTGACATTAAGAAGTCTTTAAATGATCGACCCTCGGGCTCCGGTACTTTACCTAGCAACACGATCGCTAATCCGAGGGGCGATGCAAAGGCGATCACAACCAGAAGTGGTGCTTCTTATGCTGGACCCGCTGTTCCTACTACCTCTTCTTCCTCTCTCCCGAAGGTAGTGGAAAGCGAACCTGAGGCGACAAAGGACAAGGAACTTCCTACTAATAACGGAGGTGCCAGTAATGTCCATCCTCAGGTTGTCCCGAAACCCAAGACCAATCATGGAGTTGTTTTTGAACCTCCAGTTGGTAGCCCTAAATCCAAAACTTCTATTCCTTACCCCTCACGTTTACATGAGCAGAAGCTCTGCGAGAAAGCTAGTCATCAAATGGAAAAATTCTTTCAAATTTTCCAAGAACTTCACTTTGACATAAGCTTCGCGGATGCCATCATGTTGATGCCCAAGTTTGCATCTACTCTGAAACACATGTTGAGCAACAAGGAGAAGCTGTTTGAAATGGCTAAGACTCCTTTGAATGAGAATTGCTCAGCAGTCTTGTTAAAGAAGCTTCCCGAGAAGCTGGGAGATCCCGGAAAATTTCTTCTTCCTTGTGTTTTTCCTGGGATGATTGAATGCTTTGCCCTTGCTGATCTTGGTGCAAGCATCAATCTGATGCCGTATTCAGTGTGGAAGAAACTGTCTCTTCCGGAACTTATTCCTACCTGCATGACTCTTGAGCTTGCAGACCGTTCTATCTCGCGTCCTCTTGGCATCGCCGAGGATGTATTCGTGAAAGTAGGAAAGTTCCACTTTCCAGCTGACTTTGTGGTCGTTGATTTCGATGCCAATCCTAGGGTTCCCCTCATTGTTGGGCGGGGATTCCTGAGGACGGGCCGTGCTCTTATTGATGTATTTGAGCAAGAGATCACTTTGCGTGTGGGTAACGAAGCTGTTACCTTTAACCTCGATCAAACTTCGAGGTACTCCTCAAACTATGATACTGAATCAATTAATCGAGTTGATTTAATTGATATTGCTTCAGAGGAGTACTCTCAAGAGTTTCTTGGTTATCTTCATAATTCTGTGAGTGGGAATTCCAATTCCACCACATCTTCTCAACCTATCATTGCCGACTCTTCCCCCTCTCTCACTCCGTTTGAGGGAGGTGACTTCCTTCTGGAAGAAATCGATGAATTTCTGGCTACTGATGAATCAATTCCGCCTGGAATTGATGGTGTTTATGATTCGGAGGGAGATATTCTTTATCTTGAGCAATTGCTTAATGAAGATCCATTATCTTCCCTCCTTCCGAAAGAAATCACGATTGAGGAAATCAAATCAGTGCAATCATCTACTGAAGAATTTCCCGAGGTTGAACTTAAGGACCTACCTCCTCATCTCGAGTATGCATTCTTGGAGGGTGATGATAAATTACCTGTCATAATTGCTAAAGACTTGACTGAGGAGGAGAAAACTGCTCTCATAAAGGTCTTGAAGTCACACAAGCAAGCAATTGCTTGGAAACTCTCCGATATTAAGGGTATCAACCCTGAATTTTGTACTCACAAAATCTTAATGGAGGATGACTTCAAACCAGCAGTCCAACATCAGAGAAGGGTGAATCCTAAGATTCATGAGGTTATCAAACAAGAGGTTCTCAAACTTCTTGATGCCGGTTTGATTTACCCGATCTCCGATAGTCCTTGGGTTAGCCCAATTCATTGCGTTCCAAAAAAGGGTGGCATTACTGTTGTCACGAATGAAGAAAACGAGTTAATTCCAACTCGATTGGTTACGGGATGGCGTGTGTGCATTGACTATCGTAAGTTAAACGAAGCCACCCGTAAAGACCATTTTCCTCTACCCTTCATGGACCAGATGCTTGAGAGATTAGCAGGGAACGAGTACTATTGTTTCCTTGATGGTTTCTCGGGTTACTTTAAGATCCCCATTGATCCGCTGGATCAAGAAAAGACCACATTCACCTGCCCATACGGGACGTTTGCCTATAGACGTATGCCTTTTGGCTTATGCAATGCTCTTGGCACGTTCCAAAGATGTATGATGGCAATTTTCCACGACATGATCGGGGAAACAATGGAGGTGTTTATGGATGACTTCTCGGTCATTGGGGACTCGTTTCATACATGTCTCTCCCACTTAGACAAAATGCTAAAAAGGTGTGAAGACACCAATCTATGTCTAAACTGGGAGAAGAGCCACTTTATGGTCAAAGAAGGCATAGTCCTTGGCCATAAGATTTCCAAGAACGGGATTGAGGTAGATAGAGCAAAAGTTGATGTTATTGCTAAACTACCTCATCCTACTACCGTCAAAGGTATTAGGAGTTTTCTAGGTCATGCCGGGTTTTATCGTAGATTCATTCAAGATTTTTCTAAAATCGCTCGGCCTATGACCCATCTTCTCGAAAAAGATGCTCCTTTTATCTTTTCTCCTGAGTGCATCGAAGCTTTTGAAACATTGAAGAAAAAGCTTACGGAAGCACCCATTCTAGTTGCCCCCGACTGGGATTTACCCTTTGAGCTCATGTGCGATGCAAGTGATTTTGCAATCGGTGCGGTCTTGGGGCAACGCAAAACCAAGCATTTTTAGCCGATCCACTACGCAAGCAAAACTATGACTGAAGCTCAGACCCATTACACCACTACGGAAAAAGAATTATTAGCTGTGGTGTATGCGTTTGAGAAGTTTCGGCCATATCTTATCTTGACCAAATGCGTGGTGTATACGGATCACTCGGCACTCAAATATCTCTTTGCAAAACAAGATGCAAAGCCGAGATTGCTTCGTTGGGTTCTCCTCCTACAAGAATTTGATATCATTATTCGTGATAAAAAAAGAGCTGAGAACCTGGCTGCTGATCATCTGTCCCGATTAGAGAACCCTCACCAAAATGTGTTCGAGAAAAAGGAAATTAATGAAACATCTCCTCTCGAAACACTCAATGTGGTTTCTTTTCGTGGAGACTCTTCTACCCCATGGTTTGCCGACTTTGCAAATTACCATGCGGGTAACTTTGTTGTGAAAGGGATGTCGTCCCAACAGAAAAATAAATTCTTTAAAGATGTGAAGCATTATTTCTGGGACGACCCCTACTTGTTTAAAATTTGTGCGGATCAAGTCATCCGGCGATGTGTGTATGGTCAGGAAGCTATTGACATTCTCAAGGCTTGCCATTCGGACCTCTGGGGACATCATAGCCCCAACTACACCGCCAAGAAGGTGTTTGATTCCGGATTCTATTGGCCCACAATCTACAAGGATGGCCATGAATTTGTCAAAACCTGTGACGCTTGTCAACGTCACGGGAATATCTCACAAAGGAATGAAATGCCGCAAAACGCCATTCAAGTGTGTGAGATTTTTGACATATGGGGCATTGACTTTATGGGGCCATTTCCTTCTTCCCGTGGTAACAAATACATACTCGTGGCCGTTGACTACTTGTCAAAATGGGTGGAAGCTAAGGCTTTGCCCACCAACGATGCCCGAGTTGTTGTGAAATTCTTGAAATCTCTCTTTGCTAGGTTTGGAACTCCACGAGCCATAATCAGTGATCGTGGTACGCATTTCTGCAATGACCAATTTGCAAGAGTCATGCAAAAGTATGGTGTAACTCACCGTACCTCTACTGCGTACCACCCACAAACAAGTGGGCAAGTGGAAGTTTCTAACCGGGGGATAAAAAGAATTCTTGAGAGGACGGTTGGTGAAAACCGTGCCTCTTGGTCGGATAAGTTAGATGACGCACTCACGGGCCTTCGTGCAGCTTACAAAACACCCATCGGGTGCACTCCATACAAGCTGGTGTACGGGAAGGCATGTCATCTACCAGTTGAGCTCGAGCACAAGGCATACTGGGCCTTGAAGCATGCCAACTTTGATATTCAGACAGCTGGTGATCACCGGAAAGTTCAAATAAATGAATTAAATGAACTCCGTGTTCAAGCTTACGAGAACTCTTTGATCTACAAACAAAAGACAAAGAAGATTCATGACTCAAAAATCAAAAACCGCGTTTTCAACGTTGGTGATCGAGTCCTTCTTTTCAATTCAAGATTGAAGATTTTCTCGGGAAAGCTCAAGTCCCGTTGGTCTGGTCAATTTACTATCGCTAAGGTTTATCCTTATGGTACCATTGAGTTATCTCAACCCGATGGTCCTAATTTTAAAGTAAATGGTCATCGAGTGAAGCATTACTTTGGAGAGGACATTCCCCCTATGGTTGTCCCAGATTTACAAACTTTCCCCATGAACCAATGAATGCGGGGATCGAGTCAAGCTAGCGACTCGGTAATCAAAAACAGTAGCATACCATATGCGTTTTCACCCATATTTCTGAGATGTCTTAAATTTGTTACGGTTAGCCATTCACAAGTGGCTAGCTTGTGTGACAAAACTTGACAGTTTAGCTTCTTCTTTCTACTTTCTACCACCCTAGTGTGGGGGGGGGGGGTTGCCCCACATGTTTTGTATATAAAGTCTTCAAAAAAAAAAAAAAAAAAAAATCTTCTTTCTAAAATAATGGCCGTAGTATTTCCCTTTTACGTTCTTTGTTTCGGCATAACAGCCGGTACTTTGAATATTGAGGGCAATATTCATTTCTAGTGTGGGGGGGAATTCTCACGAATTTTATCATGTAATTATCCGCCTAATTCCCCCGTTTTTGGCCAAAATTTTTTTTTTGAGTAAGTGTTCTACACTTTCTCATTTGGTTATCAGTCCGCCATGTCTAATAAACTAAAGGATTGGCTAATCCAGGAGCAAACGGCTCTTGGTAAAGATATCTCAAATCCGTTGACGGCTTGCAATTTGCCCAAAATTGTATGGTATTCAGCTCACCATATCTTTAATTAGTGAAGAGTTGGCTAGCCCGCAAGATTATGGCTTGTGGTAAAGGCAGTGGAAAAACCATAATTGGTAATCGACTCACCAAAGATAATATTGATAATTTATCTAAGAGTTGGCTAGTTCAGAAGCAAACGACTTCGGTAAAGACAAATCAAATCCGTTGGAAGCTGGTGGTTTGCTCAAAATCACATGGTTATCGGTGTACCATGGTTCTTACTTGAACTGAAACATTCGGCTACTCCAGAAGTAATGGCTTTTGGTAAAGAGATTCAAATCCATTAGTTTTTCTCAAAAGATTGCTAGGGACTAGCAATAGTTTAGTGTGGGGGATTGATGAGTGTGTAAATACTCATCATTTTTAGTCAAATCTGAACTGCAAAACGGTTAAAAATGCTCAGAAATGCATCAAAATACTGAAAATATCTTGAAATTGCATTTTATATGTTTTAGATGCAAAATGTTCAAAATCAGATGAAAAACGAGCAAAGTTTGCATAATTGGCAGTTTCAGTCCCCCGACTTTCAGAAAATGGCAAAATCAGTCCCTAGGCATTTATTTTAAAAGAAAAGTCACCAAAGGTCCTTTTGGAATCATAAATTGTCATATTTAGTCCTTTGGTGGAAAATCCAAAAATATTTGAGAAATTACATGTTTAGTCCCTGAAAATCCAAAAATGGTCAAAATTAATCCTTGGAATTTCACAATTGGCAATAATGGTCCTTGGATTTTTGGAGATTGTCAAAACAAACCCTTGGATTGCTTTTCATAATTTACAGTTTGGTCCCTGAAATTTTAAACTTTACATTTTTGGTCCTTATGATATTAATTCCACAAACCAAACGGATCTTATTATTATCCCAAGCCCAAACCCCCTTGGCCCAATCCGTTTACCCGGTCCAGTCTACCCATGACCCGAACCCAAACCCAATGTTTAAAATAAACAACCCGCCCCCCTATATCCCTGTCTTCCCCGACAATGTTGTCTGCAACTCCCCACCTCCAGCCACCTACAACCACCCTACTTCACACCTTGTCTCCCCCCTCCTCACCTAACATACAAACCACATTTAATGCACCCTCCCCCTTGTCCCAACTGGCTTGTACCAGTTTTGGCGCCAAAACCATCAAACGGCCGAGATGGCTCAAAAGACATCCAAGGGCTCAGATTAATGTTGGGATTTGCTCAGAGACACGTGGAGAGTGTTTTTTATGTATAAAAAGAAAGAGAAGCAGAAGGTTGAAAGGGAGTTAGTTTATTTTTCAAATATGTATGTCGTTTTTAGAAGCAATGATTTAATTTAAGTTTTAAGTTGTAACTTTCTGTTTTTATGAACTCACTTCAAGTTATTGTATCAATATAAACCATTTTCAGGCATCAATTTAAGTGGCATTTCCATTTCATGTATTTCAGTTAACTGTTGAAAATTGCAAAGTCCAAATCTCATGTATAAGCTTCAATTAGCTTATTTGTTAGCTCAAACAAGCTTAAACTAGCTTACTATAGCTCTTTATAAGCTCAAAGTTAAATTTCATGCAATCTTGAATATTGGTCAACGAAAGTCAATTTGGAGCAAAAATGGTATGAATTGGAAATGGGTTGAATCAGAAGCTGGATTTGGGTTGATTTAGAAGCAGTGGGTTAATTTAGAATAGGTAGTGGTCCTTGTTTCACTGTTGGCAAGCCATTGTGGCTATGGACTATTTGTAAGTCAATCTAAAGCTTCATGTGCATAATCTGTCTTAGTAGTTATAATAAGCTCAAATCTGTTTGTTAAGGTGTATTTAAGTTATATAAATTCAGTTTAATCAGTTAGGTTGGCTAGTTAAGCAGTTAACTTATTTTAATTTGCAAATCAGTACATCAAGTAGTGTTTGGTTTAGTGCCAAAAACTGTGATAGAGGTTTAAGTACAAGAGTAGCTCAGCTAAATTAGGTCTGCCATAGTTGTTTATATTCACATCTGTCATTGTTTTGTGCTTGTTTGCACCAAAAGTCAAAATTACATCTTAATCTGTCTTACTGTCTGATTTGTTGTGATTTAGATTACCAAAGTCTTGATTTGTGTTTAAGTATCATAGAAATAGATTAGATTAGCTTTATTTGGTCTTATTACATCAACATCAGTCCTAAAATTTGATTCAAAGTTCATTTTAGTCAAAGTACTTAACTGTTATCAAAAGTCAAAAGTGAAAAATCTGTTTTGGGCTCATCTAGGAAGATTTTTCTTGAGCTCCTCTTTGGGTTTTATCAAGTGAAAATTGTGGCTTCAGAAAGTCCAACTGGTCTACTTGCTTATTGCTATTTTTGTAGAATTTTGCAATTTTCTTATAAGCTCCAAACTAGCTTGTTTAACAGGGCCTAGTTGCCCTGCTCCAAGCTCAGCTTACATTAAGCTTTTCTCAGATCTTGCAGGCTTGCCTCAGGGCTCAATAGAGCTTGTCTAGAGTTGATTTTTGGTTTGCTAGTTGTTAGCCAGGTCTAGTTTAGGTTGCCTTTCTTACTTTTCAGTTTCTTACTTGTTTGGTGGCTTATTTTCTAGCTCTAAGTAAACCCCTAAAAACTGTTTTAGCTTATACTCAAAATCATCAAATCTGTGTTATTTTGCTATTCAGAGGCTATAGCTTGTTGATTTAAGTGTATTTTGGTTCTTTTAAGTATTTCATAGCTTCTGTAAACATTTGGTAGCTTATTGTAGTTGTTGGCTTATTGAAAGTGCTTATTTCTAAGCACAATCCATAGCAGTTGCATTTTTCTCCACATAACCATCTATTTTTCCAATTTTCCTAGCTTCCTAGTATAATTTTAGAGTTTTTCTGAAATTTTCAGATTTTTCTAAGTTGATTTGCTATTTTTCTTAATTTAAAGTAGTTTTTAAGCATTTTTAATTAGCATTTAATACTAAAAATTCAGAAAAGGTTCAAAAAAATAAGTTTTCATTTTTCTTAGGTTTAGATAAATATAAAAAGTAAAAAAGTAATTTTCCAGATTTTTCATAGTTTATTTGTAATTTTTAGTGATTTAAGTAGTTTTTAATAGTTTAAAATTCATAAAAATAGAAAAATAATCAGAAAAATACAAAAATAGTTTTGAAAATTCTCTTTTGATATTTTAGATTTTTCTAAGTCTTAATTTTTTTTTCTAGCCTAATTTCCTATTTTCTTGTATTTTAGGTAATTATTTAATAGTTAAAAATAGTTTTTAATTAGATAATTAGTCATAAAAATAATTTTCTTTTTCTAATAATTTTCTTTTATCATTAGGTTTGTAAAAACATCATTTTCATATTTTTAGGGTTAAAATTGACTTAGTTTCACGTTTTTATTTGTACGTCGCGTAGTTTTTAATTTCAGTTTTGTAAAAACATAAAAACAAAAACATCATTTTAATTATAGTGATAGCATTTATTTAATATTTTTTATCTTTTAGATTTCCTTTAATTAGCATTTAAGGCTCTGTATTTGTTTGATATTTCTGTAGTTACAATAATCTCAAATCCCTTTTTCGTTCAAATTTCTCGATCACTTTACGTTTGATAATCCATTGCATAGCTCGCTGGGACATAACGACCCGGGGAGACTCTATACTCCTCAGATCTTCATTGCATTCGTGCTTGAGCAGTTTTAAGCTGATTACGGTTACGCCATTCACAAGTGGCAGGCTTGAGTGATTTAGCTTGACTGTTTGGCACGCATCAATATTCGATTGTTCTGTTGGTACGGGATAGATTTTTGACAACCCCTACACATTTGATATACCTATATTGTACCTTATGTATTCCCCAACGCACCATATTCTGTATTAATTGTCCATTACTCAGTACCCTTATGTGACTCACTCTACTACCATGATATATATTCCATCGCATTGATCTGTCATACTCTTATTCCGTTACGTCAGACTATCATTCCATTCACGTACCGGGTATTATATGATTATTGAATTTGATTATGCTATTCATGTTTTATGTGACTACCGTTTACCCTGCTACGATATGACTAATATGTGATTATATGATTCACCTGTTGTAATCTAACTATATTTTATCTTACTGTTATGTGACCCTTTGATTTGTCTGGTGACCATGATAGTGTGTAATCGATTTTTTTATCTGTTCATCATGTATACTTTCGTTCAGTTAATCTCGTGGATTATGATTATCCCTTAGTATCTTTATCTGCTAATTGTTGACCTGCCATATTCACACTCTTGCTTATGCCACTGTTGATGAGGTAAATGGTTCAGCCTATGGTATCCGTCTAGTTAATGTGTTTAGTTTCCCTGCTATGTCCTTAATTCATTCAGTTATAACGTTCATGCTATATTCCTACTTGATACGTGTGGCTATCATGTTTTGACTGCTGATAGTATTTCTGCTATTATGATACTTATTATGTTATTAACTATGGGTTACTTGACTTGTGTGATTGCTAGGCTCACTTTCTAATTAGTTGCTTCCGCTAGCTTTTAGATTTCCGTTTGGATTATATGTATTCTGATTTCCTGATTAATTGTATGTCTGGTTATTTAGATGTGCTTATGTATATGTCATCGATGCGTTACTTGCTTTGTTCTCCTCTGTTATCTGTTCTTTCTGGATACCTGTTACTATTGTATTCTGTAGGTTTCTCATTGACTCATTGTTTCCTTTCCGTTGCGACCTGTTATTGTTTCCTTGTTTCATTTCGTATTTCTGATTTTCTTTAGCTTTCTTTTTGTTATATCATTCCTCTGGGCTTTTTAAGCTCAGCCTCATTTCTTTTCCTGCGGCAGGTTTTAGGTTGGAAGATGGGCTTTAATGGGCTGAGAGTTGGATTATCTGAGTGGACCAACCCTAGTTACCTTATTATCTTTGGGACTTATTTTCAAGAGCCATTGTTTTGATTTTCATTTCATTATGATATTTTGGATTTTGTAATCTTCTTTGTAAGTCATTCATTTATATGACTTGGTATTTCATTTTGTAAGGTTTCCGTTCGCAAAAATTTAGTTGTATGTTCTAATATGACACCAGAATGTAATACTTCTACCCTTGCCGGGTTGGGGTGTTACAATTATGGTATCAGAGCAAAAGTTTCGTCTTGTTGACCTTAGGATTGACCTGTGAGGACTTGGGTAGACACTAGGCTTCCGTCTGTTCTGATCTCTTCTGATTCCTTTTGATTGTCTTCGCTGATTTGACCTTCTCCTTTTTGCATTTGATTTTGTTTGTTTTATCTTCGCGCATTCGTTTATCGATCATTTAGATGGAGATTACTCGTATAGCCGAAGATGATGGTGCCGACCCTGCATTGCTGCAACAATTTCTGGAGAGGTTCGGGAAACAGAAGCCGCACCCGATCGTGATCTTTGTCGGAGACGTCGGGATCTTGCGGAAGGGAGCTGGACGGATCAACTAAAGGCGCAAAGATGGAGACAAGATTCAACTGGTGGCTGAGAAGGTTCATCTACTTCATATGATTGGGCGCGACTTGTGCTACACCGATTTGTTTATCACGTGTTTTGAGGCGGTTGATATTTTGCACGGTATTACTTTTCTTTGACTTGTTCAGAACTCGGTTTGAATCGTGAAGTTTTATCATTTAGCATTTTGGTGATATATCAGCTTTATTTCTGGATCGTCAGTAATGAGTCATGAAGAACCGTTTCAAGCAAGTTGGTGGCCTTCTTTCTTTTGTGATATGGTAAGTTGGTTTGATGTATTATATGTTGAATGTATGCGTATCTGGTCTGTTTTGGTATGTTACTTGCTACCTACATGTTATCAGTTTTGTTGTGATATTGGTTATGTGGTTTGCCATGACCTGAGGCAGTATATGACGACAATAAGGACTTGTTATGTGATGCAAGTATTATGACGCCTGATCAACGTGGTAATACCGAGATCATATAAATTGACCTTATTGAAATCATACGACATCTTGGGAAATGCCTGGGGTTGGTACGTGAATAGACTAGGGCTTATATCCGTTATTTGTCAATCCTCATGTTCATTTGGAATTCTGTACCTCTTTGCGAGATGCTCATCGACATCTGTCATGTATAAGTTTTGTATGCTTTGGACATGAAATTGTTTGATCTGTGCGAACCTATGGATTGCTACGTCTTCCTTAAACTTGTACGTCTCTGTGTACCCTTGCGACTTCAATTTTCGAGGACGAAAATTTTCTATTAGAGGGGAAGAGTTGTAAAACCCTAAAAATCGTAAACGTGTTAAATGACCATTTTGACCTCAAGTTAAATAATTGCAAAAACTCGTAAAACGCATCAATCTCGCTAAATACGTTTAGCATTTAATCACAAATAATTTACGCAAGACTATGATAAATGAATTATACTTATGTTTACAAATTATACTCACATCACACATTGAAATATTATTTGGACTATGTATTAAGCATATTCTAGATAATTAAAATTTAATTGTGACAACTAATTAAGGTAAATTGGATTTGACATGATTTGGTCTCACCCCCACCCCTAATCAGCCGATATTGACGCCGCATATCACCCTTTTATTTTTCCCATTTACTCTCCTATTAACTAGCATTCATTACTCCAAAAATAACACAAAAGAAAAACCCTAATTCTCCTAAACCTAAAGTGACGGCTACCACCATATTTTTCCCATTTTCTGTCGACAACATGAAGGTTCCAAGGGAGTTTCGTATCATCGTGAAGTGCTGTGATCGTGTGGGTTCGAATGATAAGCCTTGGTCGTGGGTTTTTGGTGCTGCTGGTCGTAGGGCTCTAGGACAACAAGGAGGGTATTAGTCGTTTCGTTTGACCTTGTTTCTCTTCATCTCCTTTACGCCAAGGTAACTATCATCATCTCATCCTTCTCTCTTTGATTCTGATTTGGTCATGGGTTTTACCCTTCATGCGCACCCTTTCAGATATGTTAAAACAAGTAATGAGGCTACTTATGGTGTTAATTGGTAAACAAGGTGTCGACCCTATGCTTATGTTTAAATCCTCCCCTAACTTGATCTTCACTTGTGAACTTCAAATTTTTTGTTCCTTTTGAGGATCTTGGAATTATCTTTGAACTGCATCTTTAAATGTTCTTCATTGTGTGATCTGTGCAGCATCATATCAACAAAATATCAGCACTCCATGGTCTTTTCTGCAACTGTGACTATATGTACATCAATTCATAAAAGTTTCGTGCTATTCTCATCACATCCAGGTGTGTAAACTCCTGTGAGAGGTGAATCATAGAAAACTTAATGGATTTGATGTCTCTTTACCAATTAGCCATTACTATTGGAGTAGCCAATGTTTTGGTGTGTAAAATCATGGTACATTGATAACCATCTGATTTTTAGCAAACCAGCAGCTATCAACGGATTGGATTAGTCTTTACCAAAAGCCGTACCCTTTTGGACTAGTCATGGTTTTCCACTGCCTTTACCACAAGCCATGAACTTGTGGGCTAGCCAACTCTTCATCAAACAAATATATGGTGAGTTGAGCACCATACAATTTTTGGAAAATTGTCAGCCATAAACGGATTTGAGATATCTTTACCAGAGTCGTTTGCTCATGGATTAGACAGTCCTTATGTGGATTAGAGATGGTGGACTGATAACCATTTGTTGTGATAGTGCAGAGCACCTTCACCAAGTGAAACTCTCAAAACCATTTATACTAATATTCTCAACTCAATACAACTAAAATTATTTCAAACATATTACCTTATTCTCCTCCTTTTAGTTTTTGTCTTTTCTTCAATCTGATCACATATTCTGCCTAGTAATTGGTTACATATTCTTTGAATGAGATCTTCAATTACCTCAGATTCTTTTTCGTATTGAAGCTTTGAAAGTATCATCACTTGAAGCACTTCAGCACATAATGGATACTCCACCTCTGCAAGCATGAATAGATCAACTCCACCTTTTGTGGATAATTGATGAATATCACACAAATCATAAAACTTCCATGACACACTAGAATCTTGACATGAAAAATTCCAATATACATATGAAGGATCTGGTTCATATAATCTTTGAAGTTCTACCCAAAGTTCTTGCTCTTTCACATCTGATTTTTTAGCAATCTTGAGCTTCTGTTGAACCAAACTCCATAAAGTATCTAAGTCTTGTCGATTACAAAATTTTACCAGATCTTCAAGATTATTATGGACAACAAACTTTCGACTATATCTGATTACCTTCCAAGCTTTTCCAAATTTATCCCTGTAAATCTCCCAATCCACTATTGGATCAAGACTCTGAACCATCACTTTCTTTTGTTGCAGAGCTTTGTCATCTTTCTTCTTCTTTACTTCCCATGAAGTTGTTGTGACTCTGTTTTCCTTCCCTGTTTTGAAGAATTTTCCAAAGCAATGACATCATTCACAGAATCTTGGGAGTTAGACGAATCATCAAAAACATCCTTCGTGGCCTTTAAGTTCTTGATCTCTGCTTCCAACTCTTTCACCTTAGTTCCCAAAATCAGTTTTGTCGAAGCAAGATCTTCTTCCTAGATTGAAAATCTGGAAGACAAGGTAACACATAGGGCCATGACATCATTAAGCTGCATACCATCCATAGCACATCCTGCTGTGAAAACCATGATAACACAAAGAATATTGTCGAAAAGACTAACTCTGGTTTAAACTTATGATGGGAAAAGTCAAGTTGGTTTGAATATATATACAGCTAGGGTTTGAGAATATACACAAGCAGCGAATTATCTTTGGAAAAAGAATAAGTTTAAAAGATAACTATGACCTATCAATAACCCTTAAAATATGGTAACAGAATTAACGACCAGAGTTAATGACTAGACTTAACTTTGAAGCTACCAGAATTAAAAACTTATTAAGTCTGCTAACTAACATACTATACATTTAACCTCCCCTTAAATGCAGCTATGGGTTCATCATACCAATGTTAACCACCAAGAAATTGAACCTAGGTCCATCAAAAGCTTTGGTCAACAAGTTAGCCACATTATAATCTGTATGTATCTTTTCTACCCTTATGAGACCTTTCTTAAAACAATCCCTTATAAAGTGATGCCTAATCTTTATGTGTTTGGTCTTAGAGTGATAGACTGGGTTCTTAACAATACATATAATGCTTTCATTATCAATGTTGATTGTGGTGTTCATGAAGTTTAACCCGTAATCCAACATCTGGTTTTGAATCCAAAGCACTTGTCCACAGCAATTTGCAGAAGCTACATACTCAGCTTCAGTTGTTGAAGTAGCCACAATTGTATGCTTTTTGCGTTGCCAGGAAATCAACCTCCTTCCAAGAAAGTGACAACCTCCTGTTGTGGATTTCCTGTCCATACTAGCCCCAGCATAGTCACTATCAGAAAAAGCTTCCAATTCAAAGGATGACTCTCTAGGATACCATAAGCCCAAATTGGGTTTACCCTTAAGATATCTGAAAATCCTCTTCACAACATGAAGATGTGAACTCTTTGGAGTTACCTGAAAACGAGAACAAACACACACAGCATACATAATATCAGGCCTAGAGGCTGTTAGATACATGAAAGATCCTATCATCGATCTGTACTGTGGAAAACTAAAAGGGGAAGGTTGAATAGTTTTGCCGATTTTAAGTTAGTTTCAAAAAACTTTAGATTCGATATTATGTGAAATCGTATGGATGTAGAGAAAGTATAGATCTAATGATAAAGCAAGTAAATAAAGTAAAGCAAGGGATAGAAATGACACAACCGATTTATAGTGGTTCGGCTACAAGGACACCTTCCTTGCCCTACTCCACTCCTCGAGTCACCTACTCAAGAGTTCAAGCACTATGTCAACAAACTCCTTCAACTTGGCGGAGAAACCTTTACAACGTTGCTTACACCTTTTTCCGGTACAAAGCTAAATACCGAGTCCGTAACACGGTGGACCAAACCAACACGACTATTACACAACAGCTATATGAAATATCAAATACAAGATCTTTGCTACAGAAATCTTGTGGCGGAACAAATCAATCAAGGACCCCTTGCTTGAATGACTTGTAGAATGCTCTTGATCTCGCCTTAGAGAAGCACCTATATGAGAATCACAATAGAAAGAAAGAAGAACAACTCTCAAGATCAAGTGATCTTTTGTTAGAAGAGAATGAGAGTGTATGAGAGAATTAGTAAGAAGAGGGGTGAGTTAGAATGAAGAAATGGCTCTCTATTTATAGGCAAAACTTGCCACTATTCCCCGGATCCCTCCCACAAGTTTAGAGATAACCTCTTTGCGAGTGATCGACGACCGCTAGGGTGTCAAGTGTCGATCATCCGAGAGCATACAAAGAGGACATATGTCATGCGTCCTTTAGCCCGTAGTGGTATTTGTCGTGCGTCCCAACTGTGTAATGTCAGATGATACATCTTAACCGCTAGTGCCAGTTGGGGAGCCGTAGCTTTGTTTTTGTTCATTTAGGCCTGAGAGGTTCTTCCAGGCCTATGTGGCATGGGAATAAGTCGGGCTCTCATCAAATGTTAATTAGGCTTTGATAATGATTTGATATGAGCCTGTATTTAATGAGCTTGGACCATTAATATTAATATGCTATCATAACAATAACTCTAACGATCCAAAAACCTAACTAAACCATAAGTCCAATATACATATTCCTAGCTCCTATAATTAAATAATAAGATATTGACTAATAAAAAATTTTCATATATAAAACTTTTTAAAAGTTCAAAATATAAATTGCCAACTATCATATCTATAGGGTTTGAATGTGTCAACTAATAGTTTATTCAAGGGCCACTTGTGTGACTACTATAAAACAACTCATACTATTGACGTGCATGTACGGAAGAAGCGTCTATGAGACGCATAATTTGTTTTTGTTTTCATTTTCTTATAGCTTAGTCCTCATTTATGTTTTCATTTTCTTATAGCTTAGTCCTCATTTACATTAAAGGTGCGTTTGATATTTTTTTTATGGGTATGAGAGAATGATAATGGTATTGATTTTAAGTGTTTAGTTAAGATGAAAGGCTCACATTAAATGTGAATGAAATATGAATATTGTCCATATTTCATAAGAGTTTAAAAAGAGATAAATGAATCTATCATAAATGAAGAAACCATCGTATATCGAAATAAATACCGATTATGATTCATAGCATCATACCAAAGGCACCCTTAGTTTCATTTACTCTGATGTGTAGTATGGAGGTTCACTAGCTTCTTTAAACATTAATAAAATCTCATCTTAAGTTTGTACCGGTGTTTAAAACATTTATTATGAATGAAAATAAATTTTGGTTGAAATAAATAATATTAGTGTAAATGCTAAATTACACGAACACATTTATTTACAAAATCAACCTCTCAAGTAGGGGTGGTAATTTTTGACACGACACGATAAACAATACGAACTCGACACGAAGTTAAATAGGTTTGGGTCAAAGATAAGCAGGTTTGGGTAAAAAACAGGTCAACCCGTCTAACTCATATAATAAACGGGTCGTGTTTGAGTTAAATTAGTATTAAACATGTTAACTCGTGAACCCGTTTAAGTTTTATAAGCCACTAAAATTAAAATATGTAACTTGGATTTCATGTTGGATTTTTATTAAATGTACTATGTTATGTTCTTAATATATGATTAAGTTACGATTATATTCAAATATCATTAAAATTGTCGTGTAGTTATTTATATGTTATTATTATCATTTTTTAGATCTTTATATCGTTTTTTGCATTTAAACAAGTTAAATCGACAAACCACTAACTTTATTCACCGCTTGACCTCTTTATTTAAACAAGTTAAACGAGTCACAAATGGGTTACACATGTTATGCAAGTCTGGGTTAAGGTTGAGTTTCTTGACACGATTAATAAATTGGTCATGTTTAGGTAGAGGTTAAAATAACACGTCAACCCACGAACCCGAATAGATTAACTCGAACACGACTCGATTGCCACCCCAAAGATCAAAACATAAATGTGTTTGTCTTTAGGAAAATCTTTGGATAAATAGTACAAGAGTAATTATATTTATATTAGAAAATTATCAAAAAGGTAGAAAAATCCAAGCTTAATCCACTATGTAGACATTTTTAGGGTACGTTTGGTAGAGAGAGTTTCAGAGAATAAAATGAAGTAGAGAATAGAAATTCAGAGAAATGAAATCGGTAGAAAAAATTGATGAAATCTAGCGTTTGGTAACAATATAGAGTTAACTCAAAGAAATGAAAATAAATTTGTTTGGTATAAAAACTCAAAAACCCAAAGTAGTTTATGTAGCAAATTAAATTCCAGCATTACATTTCTTCTACCATTCACATATTGTTATCTATTAATATCATCGAAAGAGTGTCTTGTTTATTTATACCACTTTCTAACCGATCTTTCAACGAACAGTCGAGCAGATACAATAAAAAAAATACGATTATTAACGAAGCTATATACAATGAACTAAAAAATAAGGTTGTAAAAATCGCAAGGCGCTAGTGAGGCGGTTGGATAGGGCCTAACGATTAATCGGTTAGACGGGATTAATCGGATTGAAATATTTATGCACAAAAAATGTAATTTTAGATATTATATTATTTTATATGTATGAGATAAGCGTATTGCATCAAAGTTCAAATATTTCAAGTGTTCAAATATAGACATAATACATAATTCTTCAAAGTTCAAAGTCAAAAATAAATATTACTCGGTTTGTTGACCATTTTTAAGCGACCTTTGACCTATTTTGTCCGATTAATCGGTTTGTTGACCGATTTTTAGGTGATTTTGGCCGATTTTTAAGCGATTTTGTTGACCAATTTTTAATCGTTTTTTGTCCGATTAATCTGATTAGACTGATTTTGTCCGATTAATCGGTTTGTTGACCGATTTTTAAGCGATTTTTGACCAAACCGATTAAATAGGCCGATTATGATAAATCAAGACGCTTCGTGAGCGATCAGCGATTATGCAGGGATTAATCGGCCGCCTAAGCCGATTTTTACAACAAAGCTAAAAAAATAAACAAGAATGATATACCGAGGACAAGCCCATCTTTCAAAACTATTACCCAATAATCAAATCAATGTAACTTTAACTAGTAGACTAAAAAAAGAAGTAAAATACTGTGATAAGTTTCTAATTCACAAAAATCAAGAGATAAATAAAGGTGAGATAGAAACTGATTTGTGATTTAAAAAGTTTTTGTATGTGTGAGTTGCAAGTGATGCATAAAAGCCCAATTCTTTCAATTTCCACTACTAGAGGGATGGAAAACAAAATACAAAGACGGGAATTCTCGAGAATTTTTAACTCTCCGCCAAACTAATTTCTTAAAGTTACCAAACATGAGAAATTAGATGATTTCCTTTTCTATGTACCAAACCAAACACACCTTTAGTATCATTTTTTCATTTTGGTGATGATCGACTGCTCAACTGCTCGATTTCATTCAAATTTTGACACGTGTCATTCCTTTAGCTGCTCAACTGCTCGACTTTGACTGCTCAACTGCTCGACTCCACCCAATTATGACACATGTCATTCTTGTGTACTTTGTTTTTGAAAAAAAAGTACAAATAAATGACACGTGTCAAAAATTGGATGGAGTCAAGCAGTCGAGCATGACCAAAATAAAAAAAATATATATACTAAAAGTGTCTACATAATTGATCAAGCTTGAATTTTTTTTACCCTTTTGATAATTTTATCTATTTATATTTGAGTTAATTTAAATAGGTTTGACATAGTTTAGGGA
The DNA here is from genome assembly GCA_910596185.1 of Chrysanthemum makinoi. NCBI lineage: Eukaryota > Viridiplantae > Streptophyta > Magnoliopsida > Asterales > Asteraceae > Chrysanthemum > Chrysanthemum makinoi. The sequence goes on along the minus strand of OU343222.1, from coordinate 46,360,259 downwards.
CTAGCTAGTTTTTAAATTGATATATTATGAAGACTTCGGGTATGTTTGGTGCAAAGGGCTGGGGTTGGAGTTAGGGCTTGGGCTAGTGCTGGGGCTGGGGCTGGAGCTTATATTATAAGAATTTTTATTTCATAAACTTATTTGGCAATTTTTTTAAGTTAGTGCTTATTATTGTAAAATTAATAAAAATGACATATAATTAAATTAACATATGTCTATATTAGATATTTTGGGGGTAATTAAGTAATTTGGTGGCAATGGGGCTTATATTTGAGGCTTATAAAAGTTTTAGCCTCATTTTTGAGGTTGGGGCTTATGGCTGGGGCTTGGGCTTATAATTTCGAAAGCTCTCTATAAGCCTCTACGCCAAACGAGGCTTATAAGAAACTTTTAAAATTTAAGCCCTATAAGCCCCATAAGCTCCATAAGCCCCCTACGCAAAACACAACCTTCATCTTCTCTTGTATGTCTGGACTACAACATCCACTTCGATAAATCGGTTCCCTCAATTCAATTATATTCTTGTCAAGATGATGACCTCTTTTTATAACAGATGCAGGCCTTGATTTGTAAGAGCATTCACAATGGTGAAGCTTTACATAGGTTCATAATCATTAAATTATAAACCTTTTGATGTTATAAACCTATGTTCACTATGCATAAACCTTTTACACTCTTCAAATGATTCATAATAACACATGCATTAAATTATGAATATGTTCAAGAATATGAACCTCTTCATGCCACATGTACATGAAACAAATAACCATTATGGTTAAAATGAAAGATAAAGCTTGATATAGGTTTTAGACTTTTTGATGAAACTACCATAGTGGATGCCCTAATATTTTGAAACACAAATATTCAGTTCAATTCATTTTTATTTTTTTTTGTTAATATCAGTTAGTAAAACTAGCAACTCACTAATAACTATAAGTAGCAAACAACTACTACCTCTGCACCTTTGATTTTCTGAATTTGTTTTTTCTTTCAGCTTTGATCTTAATAAGTTTGTTTGTGTTACATAATACTTGATCAAAATTATATTAAGGAAAATACATTTAAAAATCAATAATTCATATATTTTTCATCAAGTATTATATAACATAAACAAAAATATGTAAGGCCAAAGTTGAAAGAGAAAGACTTCAAAAGTCAAATGTGAACACTTATTTTAAGACGGAGAGAGTAGTATTTTGAGTCAAAAATTACCGTCAAGTCAAATAAGAATAGATAGAGATTGAAGTTGAACACAAATATACTTCGAACAAACAGAATTCCGCATCTAAGTTTACGAACAATGAAACGAAACTCAAACCAAATACAAACTTCCAAACATGACTGTTGATAAGAAGTTTATGATTTCTTGTTATGTTATGATTTAAGAACTAAGTTTCCTTGATAGATTGAAAAGAAAATGTGTGGCTGCGTAGGTTGTGGTGAGAGTTATATTAGGGCATAGTAACTTTAGGGTGTGAAGTCTTATTGTGTGCTAAGATTAGTGTTAATACAAATATCGCGTAAAAACATTACTTATATTTTACGGTCTTTTAAGGTTTTGATAATGAAAATTATAAATTGATACGACGTAAAGTTTACGTAAACAAGTTATTAATTGTAACAACACTACACCTATTTAAACTACAAAATATATATTTTACTCCAATTTTATTATTTTTGAAAATAATGCAGGACACAAGAAAAATTAAAAGATACTAATAATATACACTTTGCTAAATTAAATACCTATATTTTAATGTAAAGAGCTCCTCTCAACACAACTTGAGTCAAGTTATGTAATTATAAGTCATTGGATTTAATCCAATTGCTCAAATCAAAAGAAGTTCTTTTGATTTGAGCCATTGGACAAAAAAAAATTCTTTTGATTTGAGCCCAATCTACAACTTAACTCAAATAATGAGAGAGGATCTTCACCCATGTTTTAATACAAATACAATGCTCACTTTTTTTTTTTCTTTACTTTACTTTTAAATTTTATACAATGCAATTACTTCATTGTTTCCTAGTATGAAAATGAGAACAAGCGTGCTAGCGTTGTCACGTCAATAGTAAACTATATGAAGTTTGAAGGAAATAACATTTCACATTCACACTATCTACTTCCTCCCCTTTCTCTTTAGTAAGGACACAATATTTATACATTTTTTATTCCTCTACACCTATCAAACAATCAATAAAATAATAATTTTTACCTTACTGAAGGTGCGTTTGGTATGCTGTTATAAATGACAATGAGTATGTGTTTGATAGTAGTGGTGGGTTCCTCATATATGAAAGATCCATTCCTACCACTTTAGAGCAAGGGGTGTCGTGGGTTGCCCACTTCTCTTCATTTGGGCCCCACGTGTGCCACATCACCTCCACATCACTCCAACACACTAACTAAAAAATACCCCCCAATCACAACTTACTCACTTCTCTTCATTTGGGCCCCACCCACCCTCATTTTATTTTTTTAAAAACATATAATCAGTTTATTTAAAACAAATGCATGAAGTGGTGAGACCCCTTGGTGTGGTGGCAAGGAGCAAAACAAAGTGGCGAATTGCAAAGTCTTTGTCGTATTCATATCGGGGAAGTGGCGAATTGCAAAGTGGTGAGCTACCTTGGTGTGGTGGCGAGGAGCAAAACAAAGTGGTGAGCTTCCATGTAGGATTCGGCGAGAAGCAAAACGTCCCACACCCCATGCTCTTAGATGTATATGGAGTATGAATTATATCTATCATTCATTACCATAGTGGTGGGCCCTCTCATATTAAACAAACACCTTTAATCACTTTCATAGTTATAGTCTCATTCTTATAGTGAGATACCAAACGCACCCTAATTCATGATTAATCACAAGCTACAAAATTTGAAGGAAGCAACTTTTCACACGTTGTATGTAAAGTCGCTTGTCATTTTTTTCTATTTATTTTTTATTTTTTTTCCGTACAGTAACAAGCCAAGACACCTTCTTTTGATTATTAAACGAGGCGTTGTGCCCGCGCTTTGCTGCGGTTTATTTCACTAAATAGTTTTGCAAATGACAGGTCACATAGGATGCTGTTACTTAATGACCGTCAAGTAACGGCCATTAGTAGGACTAACTTTGTATCAAACATCTAACATGAAGGACCAAGTATGTAAATTTTGTTACATCGTTTGTCTGTAAGGGACCAATTTTATTTTATAGTTTTCTTTGTCTTGAAGGACCCTTTGCTGTTACTTAATGCCCGTTAAGTAACAGTCATTAGTAGGACTAACTTTGTAGCAAACATCTAACATGAAAAGCCAAGTATGTAAATTTTGTTACATCGTTTGCCTGTAAAGGACCAATTTTGCAACGAAAGTTACACCTCAAGGACTGTTGTCGCATTTTAATCTTTTTTAAATAGTAAAACAAAAGGTAACGACCATTAGTAGATAACGGACGTTAACTAACGACCGTTAATCTAGTAAAAGTAATATTTTTTAGTTAGGAAATATTATAATAATATATAAAATTTTATAGCTTTCTTTGTGTTGAAGAAACCTTTGACGGATTACCGAGAGGCCCCGCATCATCATGAATCGGAAATACCAAGGGGAAGGAGAGACTTGCGGAAACAGCTCGAGTTAATAAAGCGGCGGAACACGCAAAGTGGTAGCGGCCAAAGATTCACCCGGTCTAGGTCACCCAAAAGGAAAGAAGACGGAAGGGAAACGGTGTTCAAAAGGCTGCGCAAGAGTGTGTTCCACCGGCTCGGAGACAAAGAAGAAAGTATATCCGTGTACTCCAAAGACCCCAGGCAGCCAGTCCACCATGTTACTGAAAGAAAAGAGGAGAACAACCACAAAGACTCCCAATCACAACCGGCGAGACTCGGATTTAGAAGGCACGGAACTGAAAGAGCTCGATCACGGAAAGTGGACAGCTGCTCAGGAGATGGGTCGAACGGAAGTGGATGTCGGAGGTCCGAAGTCAGAAAGCGGAAACCAAGTGATAGCAACGACTATGACCTGGCCAGACCCTGGGTCTGCAAGGAGAATGATCCATTCACTCCACGTATCCGCTACTTCGAGATGCCAATGAAAACTCGAATGCCAATCAACGTGAAAACGTATGATAGGAGTGGAGACCCAGAGGATCATAATAAAATCTTACAGGCAGCGGCAAAGATAGAGCAATGGGCCATGCCAACTTGGTGCCATATGTTCAACTCCACACTAACTGGATCCTCTAGGGTCTGGTTTGACGATCTCCCACCCGAGTCAATAGACAGCTATGATAAACTGAAGGAGGTTTTCTTGACTAACTTCCTCCAGAAAAAGAAGTGTATCAAAGATCCCGTAGAGCTTCATCATATCAAGCAAAGGGATGGAGAGCTAACGGGAGACTTTGTAAGAAGGTTTAAAGAAGAAACCAGGGACATAAAGGGAGCCCCATAAATTATGAAAGTCTCAGGATTCATGCATGCCATCACCGATCCGGAGCTGATTAAGCGGTTACACGACAGAATCCCAAATAGTCGATGAACGAAGTAATGAATACAACTACCTCCTTCCTAAGAGGGGAAATAGCCGCAGGAAGTCGCGAAAGAAAAAGACACTGGGTACAAAAATCAATGGAACGAACATCAGTCAAGCATCGACAAAGTTTCAAAAGAGAATTTAAGAACAAACCAAGAATCAGAGAAAGGCAAAAGGGTTTCCGCAACCCACGAAAACCTTTCGGGGAAATATCGGCACAAAGGAAAGCAAGGTCCCGAAACCTTTTCCCAACTACTGCAGTCGAGGAAAGAACTAAAGGAAAGTTCTACGAATTTCACGGAAAAGCAAGACACACCACAAAAGAATGTCTGCATTTGAAAAAGCAAAGGGAAGAAAGGACCGAGGATAGAGGTTGAAGAGCAGCGAGAAAAAACTAACCGCTGAAAAAAAAATACTGAAAGTAGAATAAATGGAACCGCACACACATCTAGGAAAAGATGAAACCGGAACTTCAATAAGAGAAGGAAAGCAGAAACGCCAATAAAATAAACACGGATCAGGACATCCCTAACAGAGTGAATGAAGATCCTAACTGTAAAACCCTAAAAATCGTAAACGTGTTAAATGACCATTTTGCCCTCAAGTTAAATAATTGCGAAAACTCGTAAAACACGTCAATCTCGCTAAATACGTATAACATTTAATCACAAATAATTTACATAAGACTATGATAAATGAATTATACTTATGTTTACAAATTATACTCACATCACACATTGAAATATTATTTGGACTATATATTAAGCATATTCTATATAATTAAAATTTAAAATGTAACAACTAATTAAGGTAAATTGGATTTGACATGATTGGGTCTCACCCCCCCCCTAATCGGCCGATATTGACGCCGCATATCACCCTTTTATTTTTCCCATTTACTCTCCTATTAACTACCATTCATTACTCAAAATATAACACAAAAGAAAAACCCTAATTCTCCTAAACCTAAAGTGACGGCTACCACCATATTTTTCCCATTTTCTGTCGACAACATGAAGTATCCAAGGGAGTTTCGTATCATCGTGAAGTGTTGTGATCGTGTGGGTTCGAATGATAAGCCTTGGTCGTGGGTTTTTGGTGCTGCTGGTCGTAGGGCTCTAGGACAACAATGAGGGTATTAGTCGTTTCGTTTGACCTTGTTTCTCTTCATCTCCTTTACGACAAGGTAACTACCATCATCTCATACTTCTCTCTTTGATTCTGATTTGGTCGTGGGTTTTACCCTCCATACGCACCCTTTCAGATACGTTAAAACAAGTAATGAGGCTACTTATGGTGTTAATTGGTAAAAAAGGTGTTGACCCTATGCTTATGTTTAAATCGTTTTGGACCTTCCCTTCGAAAACATGTACACGCATAAGGACATATCAAGCGAATTAATAACCTTTTGTCACATAAAATCATAATATGTACAAGTGGGTATGTCGAATAGAATATGGCCATGAAATCTTTGGTAAAAATCTGATTTTTGGACCCCTCTTATGTCCACACATATATAATTTTTATAAAGAGTTAAATGAACCCTAGAACGTACGTATATGTGTGTGATATATTGAATCGATAACGAATAATTTAAGGGCCTTGTTGGTTTATTTGTGGGGAGTATAAAATTGTTATGGGGAAGGGAATGTCTCGACTGAAAATGGAATCACACAAGGAATCGTATAATCATGTGATAATCGAGCTCTAATGATTTAAAACATATACGTTAGTCATAATCTAAAACTAGGGTTTTGTATTTCACGAGTTAATAAATTTAAGGGGTTGTTTTGTAACTTAAGGTTTGACTTGATAAGGTGATAACAAAAGGTACTAAATGAATAAAACGTGTAATCTTGCTATATTTACACTTTTGACCCTCTACTTGGTATTATTGTTGCTATAAACCCTAAACTTGAAAAACTTGGCATAAATGACCCTTAAAGTATGATAACACTTGTTTTCACTATTTTAACCTAATTTGACTTTGATTTTATCATTTATAACTAAATCTGCTAAATGCAAAAACCTGCTATTTTTGGAAAGTTACTAATTATAGAAACGTGCTATTTTTTAAAGTTGCTTAATATGGAAACCTGCTAATTATGGAAACCTGTCTATAATAAAAAGTTACCTAAAATAGAAAGTTACTAAAAGTGGGAACCTGCTAAAAAAGGAAAGCCGTCTAAAATGGGTAATCTGATCTTAATAAGCATTATCTAATTCATATAGGTTCCAGGCGGCGAGATTGATTCATCGTATGACCTTACTTTCTATTTTGCTTGCTTCGACTGAGGTACAGATATTCTGACCTTTCTTATAAGGTTTCTCGTGATCTCTTTGCATTTTTGGTCTCTTGACACGTTGTTATTGAACCTTTGCTATTGACCCCTTGCTATTGAACCTTTGATATTGAACCTTTGCTATTGAACCTCTGATATTGAACCTTTGATATTGGACCTTGATATTGCACTATTGCTATGAACCTCTGAATTGGGAACCAGTGATATTGAACCTTTGATTATGAAGTCTTATATATTGCTACACTTTGGACCTTTTGTATTGACCTGTCAGTTTGATACCCGAGCCATTATACTAGGCATGGGGGTTTCATGTTCGTGTCATTGATGCACCAATGGCATGACTCCAGTGTGGATGAGTGATGTTCCACACCGTCCCCATATTGTATTGATTATGCGCGCTTCAGATATATTGTATGGCCACTATTGTTTTGCAGGGGGCGTATGGATGCATCCTAGATTTGTATTGTATTGTATTGATATTGATATATTGTATTGGTGATGTGGTGCGTGTGTGTAATACACCCCCTCACATTCTGGGAGCTAGCTACTCCATTGGTTACTGAGGTCTCCCCTCCTATTGGTTTGGTATTCCGAGGTCACCCCTCCGAATACAATGGCTACTATTGGATACTTGGCTGCTATTGCCACTATTGATATTCGATTGTTCTGTTGCTACGGGATAGATTTTTGACAACCCTTACACTTTTGATATACCTATATTGTACCTTATGTATTCCCCAACGCACCATATTCTGTATTAATTGTCCATTACTCAGTACCCTTATGTGACTCACTCTACTACCATGATATATATTCCATCGCATTGATCTGTCATACTCTTATTCCGTTACTTCAGACTATCATTCCATTCACGTACCGGGTATTATATGATTATTGAATTTGATTATGCTATTCATGTTTTATGTGACTGCCGTTTACCCTGCTACGATATGACTAATATGTGATTATATGATTCACCTGTTGTAATCTGACTATATTTTATCTTACTGTTATGTGACCCTTTGATTTGTCTGGTGACCATGATAGTGTGTAATCGATTGTTTTATCTGTTTATCATGTATACTTTCGTTCAGTTAATCTCGTGGACTATGATTATCCGTTAGTATCTTTATCTGCTAATTGTTGACCTACCATATTCACACTCTTGCTTATGCCACTGTTTGATGAGGTAAATGGTTCAGCCTATGGTATACGTCTTGTTAATGTGTTTAGTTTCCCTGCTATGTCCTTAATTCATTCAGTTATAACGTTCATGCTATATTCCTATTTGATACGTGTGGCTACCATGTTTTGACTGCTGATAGTATTTCTGCTATTATGATACTTATTATGTTATTAACTATGGGTTACTTGACTTGTGTGATTGCTATGCTCACTTTCTAATTAGTTGCTTCCGCTAGCTTTTAGATTTCCGTTTGGCTTATATGTATTCTGATTTCCTGATTAATTGTATGCCTGGTTATTTAGATGTGCTTATGTATATGTCATCGATGCGTTACTTGCTTTGTTCTCCTCTGTTATCTGTTCTTTCTGGATATCTGTTACTATTGTATTCTGCAGGTTCCTCATTGACTCATTGTTTTCTTTCCGTTGCGACCTGTTATTGTTTCCTTGTTTCATTTCGTATTTCTGATTTTCTTTAGCTTTCTTTTTGTTATATCTGTTCACTGGGCTTTTTAAGCTCAGCCCTCATTTCTTTTCCTGCGGCAGGTTTTAGGTTTGAAGATGGGCTTTAATGGGCTGAGAGTTGGATTATCTGAGTGGACCAACCCTAGTTACCTTATTATCTTTGGGATTTATTTTCAAGAGCCATTGTTTTGATTTTCATTTCATTATGATATTTTGGATTTTGTAATCTTCTTTGTAAGTCATTCATTTATATGACTCGGTATTTCATTTTGTAAGGTTTCCGTTTGCAAAAATTTAGTTGTATGTTCTAATATGACACCAGAATGTAATACTTCTACCCTTGCCGAATTGGGGTGTTACAATTATGGTATCAGAGCAAAAGTTTCGTCTTGTTGACCTTAGGATTGACCTGTGAGGACTTGGGTAGACACTAGGCTTCCGTCTGTTCTGATCTCTTCTGATTCCTTTTGATTGTCTTCGATATTCTTTTGTCTTCGCTGATTTGACCTTCTCCTTTCTGCATTTGATTTTGTTTGTTTTATCTTCGCGCATTCGTTTATCGATCATTTAGATGGAGATTACTCGTAGAGCCGAAGATGATGGTGCCGACCCTGCATTGCTGCAACAATTTCTGGAGAGGTTCGTGAAACAGAAGTCGCACCCGATCGCGATGCTGTCGGAGACGTCAGGATGCTGCGAAAGGGAGCTGGACGGATCAACTAAAGGCGCAAAGATGGAGACAAGATTCAACTGGTGGCTGAGAAGGTTCATCTACTTCATATGATTGGGCGCGACTTGTGCTACACCGATTTGTTTATCACGTGTTTTGAGGCGGTTGATATTTTGCACGGTATTACTTTTCTTTGACTTGTTCAGAACTCGGTTTGAATCGTGAAGTTTTATCATTTAGCATTTTGGTGATATCTCAGCTTTATTTCTGGATCGTCAGTAATGAGTCATGAAGAACCGTTTCGAGCAAGTTGGTGGCCTTCTTTCTTTTGTGATATGGTAAGTTGGTTTGATGTATTATATATTGAATGTATGCGTATCTGGTCTGTTTTGGTATGTTACTTGCTACCTGCATGTTATCTGTTTTGTTGTGATATTGGTTATGTGGTTTGCCATGACCTGAGGCAGAATATGACGACAATAAGGACTTGTTATGTGATGCAAGTATTATGACGCCTGATCAACGTGGTAATACCGAGATCATATAAATTGACCTTATTGAAATCATACGACATCTTGGGAAATGCCTGGGGTTGGTACGTGAATAGACTAGGGCTTATATCCGTTATTTGTCAATCCTCATGTTCATTTGGAATTCTGTACCTCTTTGCGAGATGCTCATCGACATCTGTCATGTATAAGTTTTGTATGCTTTGGACCTGAAATTGTTTGATCTGTGCGAACCTATGGATTGCTACGTCTGCCTTAAACTTGTACGTCTCTGTGTACCCTTGCGACTTCAATTTTCGAGGACGAAAATTTTCTATTAGAGGGGAAGAGTTGTAAAACCCTAAAAATCGTAAACGTGTTAAATGACCATTTTGAGCTCAAGTTAAATAATTGTGAAAACTCGTAAAACGCGTCAATCTCGCTAAATACGTTTAGCATTTAATCACAAATAATTTACGCAAGACTATGATAAATGAATTATACTTATTTTTACAAATTATACTTACATCACACATTGAAATATTATTTGGACTATGTATTAAGCCTATTCTAGATAATTAAAATTTAATTGTAACAACTAATTAAGGTAAATTGGATTTGACATGATTTGGTCTCACCCCCACCCCTAATCAGCCGATATTGACGCCGTATATCACCCTTTTATTTTTCCCATTTACTCTCTTATTAACTACCATTCATTACTCCAAAAATAACACAAAAGAAAAACCCTAATTCTCCTAAACCTAAAGTGACGGCTACCACCATATTTTTCCCATTTTCTATCGACAACATGAAGGTTCCAAGGGAGTTTCGTATCATCGTGAAGTGCTGTGATCGTGTGGGTTCGAATGATAAGCCTTGGTCGTGGGTTTTTGGTGCTGCTGGTCGTAGGGCTCTAGGACAACAAGGAGGGTATTAGTCATTTCGTTTGACCTTGTTTCTCTTCATCTCCTTTACGCCAAGGTAACTATCATCATCCCATCCTTCTCTCTTTGATTCTGATTTGGTCATGGGTTTTACCCTCCATGCGTACCCTTTCAGATACGTTAAAACAAGTAATGAGGCTACTTATGGTGTTAATTGGTAAACAAGGTGTCGACCCTATGCTTATGTTGAAATCGTTTTGCACCTTCCCTTCAAAAACATGTACACGGATAAGGACATATCAAGCGAATTAATAACCTTTTGTCACATAAAATCATAATATGTACAAGTGGGTATGTCGAATAGAATATGGCCATGAAATCTTTGGTAAAAATCTGATTTTTGGACCCCTCTTATGTCGACACATATATAATTTTTATAAAGAGTTAAATGAACCCTAGAACGTACATACATGTGTTTGATATATTGAATCGATAACGAATAATTTAAGGGCCTTGTTGGTTTATTTGTAAGGCGTATAAAATTGTTATGGCGAAGGGAATGTCTCGACTGAAAATGGAATCACACAAGGAATCGTATAATCATGTGATAATCGAGCTCTAATGATTTAAAACATATACGTTAGTCATAATCTAAAACTAGGGTTTTGTATTTCACGAGTTAATAAATTTAAGGGGTTGTTTTGTAACTTAAGATTTGACTTGATAAGGTGATAACAAAGGTACTAAATGAGTAAAACGTGTAGTCTTGCTATATTTACACTTTTGACCCTCTACTTGGTATTATTGATGCTATAAACCCTAAACTTGTAAAACTTGGCATAAATGACCCTTAAAGTATGATACCACTTGTTTTCACTATTTTAACCTAATTAGACTTTGATTATATCATTTATGACTAAATCTGCTAAATGCGGAAACTTGCTATTTTTGGAAAGTTGCTTAATATGGAAACCTGCTAATTATGGAAACCTGTCTAAAATAGAAAGTTACCTAAAGTAGAAAGTTACTAAAAGTGGGAACCTGCTAAAATTGGAAAGCCATATAAAATGGGTAATCCGATCTTAATAAGCATTATCTAATTAATATAGGTTTCGGATGGCGAGATTGATTCATCGTGTGACCTTACTTTCTATTTTGCCTGCTTCGAATGAGGTACATATATTTTGACCTTTCTTAAAAGGTTTCTCGTGATCTCTTTGCATCTTTGGTCTCTTGACACTTTGTTATTGAACCTTTGCTATTGACCCCTTGCTATTGAACTTTTATATTGAACCTTTGCTATTGAACCTCTGATATTGAACCTTTGATATTGAACCTTTGCTATTGAACCGCTACATGCTGGACTTATAATAGTGAGTGCCCGGGTGTTAGCAAAATTCTTAAGTTCATCCAAACGGTAGGTGATCAGTTGGTCAAATCGCACAAGTAGAAAGGGTCGTCAGTTGGTCATATCTTACCCTTCCCGTCTCAGTCCGCTCACCTAGGGTCAGTTGGTCATATCTCCTAGGCAATTGGCCTCTATCGCCATTCAAAACTACCGAAACAAGGGTAGCTACCAATAAACTATGCATGCATATACTTAGAAATAATTTTACGGAAGTAAAGTAAACACAGACAAAACAATTAAAGAATCATAACTAGGCCAGCACCAAGAGGTGCTTAGCCGCTTATATTAATCATAACAATCAATTCAATGTTTAAAGGTACTAAATACATGAATTGAAAGTAAAGAAAAGATAAAAATCTAATGCTTATCGTAGGGGAGTGATTTCTCCCTTGGAGATAGCTCCGTATACTCCTCTAGACCTGCCTCTAGCTTCTTCCCACGTTCTTTGGTTGTGGTGTGTGAAATGGGATGATTTCAAATGCTGTAAATCGTGGGGTTATTATAGGCCAGGTCTTGGTTATGGCGTAACTATAAAATGAGTTACGCCGTAATCCTCTTATCCTTCATAAATTGCACTAGATCTGCTGGTTACGGCGTAACTTTAGAAGTGGTTACGCCGTATTCTTCAATAATCTTGGTTACGCCGTAGTTAGATGCATGAGTTATGGCGTAATTATCAGCGGCGCGGAACCTCAATTCACCTAATATGGTTAAGTCATAATCTTTGGGAAGAGTTACGCCGTAATCTTCTGATAAGTTGGTTTTCTGAGCCACGCTTTAGTTACGTTGTAATGTGAGAGATGAGCTACGCCGTAACTTCTTCAAAGTGAGCATACTATGATAAATCTTCAGTAAACTCTCTAATTTCACGTCTCTTTATCTCCAATGCTCGTGATTTACGGTTGCATTTTGCATATGCAACAAGCCTTTTAAACCACTTGGTGTCCCAAGTGGACGAGTGAAGTCTCGTGAGGGTTTACAGGGAACACACCCACAAAGTTCATTTAAAATACTAATACAAGGTTACTGTGTTTTAAAATGAAATCGCAAGTGTAGAAAGAGGATTACGTCGTAACTCTTATAAGGAGTTACACCGTAACTGGCAAAACCTGGCATATGCTGCAAAGCGTGTGGCTACGGCGTAACCACTGAGATGGGATTACGCCGTAAATGGTAATGCTTCTGAAGTTCTGCTGCAAAAGGGGTTGTTACGGCGTAACCACTGAGATGAGTTACGCCGTAACTATAGTCAGATCAGATGCTGCAGCAGCAATCCCCCTTCGTTTCCGGCAAAAATTGTTAGAAACACAAAACCCAACAGAATGGAAATAAAACAAAAGAAATGGATAATTCGGGTTGTCTCCCGAAAGAGCACTTTTCTTTATTTACGAGTCTTTAAGTTAGACTCAGAGCCTCGGGGATTTATGGCGGCCTTTGGCCAACTTCCTCTACTAGTTGGCGGCAATCATTTATCCATCGATAAAAACCTTTTTTCTTGCAGTGTTACCAATGCTACATGTCCAAAATTTTTGTGAGAGCCACTCATTAAATGATATACATGACTTTCCCCAGTCATCGCCTTCAGCAATAGGACTAATTGTTGTACTCGTGTTCGATCTTTTATCATTGGTTAGTGTATCAGTAAGGCGATAGTTATCGTAATTGCATTTCAGTTGTTTTACCAATCCCGTATTGATTTATGAGTCTCCAAATCTTATCTTGTACCAATCTTCAAATGCTAATTTCCTAAATTTAATATCATGTCTTTCAGCCTCGTGAGGGTATATCCATTCATCCGCCTTTCCCTCACATAATTCACAAAAAGGGTTACACGAGGGCTGATTGGTGCAAAACCGTCAAGTTTTCTCACGCAGGCTAGCCACTTGTGAATGACCAGCCGTAAGGAACTTAAAACAGCTCAAACACCAATTGCAATTTAGATCAGGAGAATACAGTGGATTCCCGGGTCGTTAAGTCCCACGGAGGATGACTGATGTTTAACACAATCAGATATCGAATAACCACTAAGGATAGTGGTCAGTAAGGATTTTGAGTTATTTGTACCTAAAGAAAAGATTAATAAATTACAGCGACTTAAATGCAAATTAAAGGAAATTAAAAAGTTAAAAAATATTAAATAAACGCTATCACTATTTTTAAACTGATGTTTTTGATTTTATGTTTTTATAAAACTTAAATTAAAATTACGTGACGTACAAATAAAAACGTGAAACTTACACAATATTAACCCTAAAAATATGAAAATGATATTTTTACAAACCTAATGATATGAGAAACTTTTAAGAAAAATAAAATTATTTTTATAACTATTTATCTAATTATTATTAATTAAAAACTATTTTTAACTAATTAATAATAACCTAAATTACAAGAAAATAGGAAATAAAGCTAGAAAAATAAAATTATGACTTGGAAAAATCTAAAATAACAAAAGAGAATTTTCAAAACTATTTTTATATTTTTCTGATTATTTTTCTATTTTTTATGAATTTTAAACTATTTAAAACTAATTAAATTACTAAAAATTACAAAATAAACTATGAAAAATCTGGAAAATTACTTTTTTTACTTTTTATATTTATCTAAACCTAAGAAAATTAAAAAATTATTTTTTTGAACTTTTTCTGAATTATTTGTATTAAAAGCTATTTAAATAATCCTAAAAACTGTTTTTAATTAATAAAAATAGCAAACTGTTATGGAAAAATGTGAAAAATTCAGGAAAACTCTAAAATGATAATATGAATTTAGGAAAAATAGAAAAACATGGTGTTGTGTGGAGAAATAAGAGACTGCTATTGTAAGTGCTTATGAAATAAGCACTTGAATAAGCCAAAGTGTACCCAATGGAAACCAACTGAACACAGAAGCTTTGTTATGCTAAAAATACTGAAATGAAGCAAGAAACAATAAGCCTTAACCTCTGGATTACAACTGCTTGTGATTTGATTTATTTGAGCTTAAGCTAAAAACAAGTTTAGGTAACCAAGTTTGAGCTTATGCACAAGCTTCAAAATAAGCTGAATATGAAAACCAGTACTTGGAACTTGGAGAAGACCTGGCCAACTACTTTGAAACCAAAAAGCAGACCAAGTAAAGCTCTGTGGAGCTCTGGACAAGCTATGCAAAAGCTTGAGAAAAGCTCAGCTCTGACTGAGTGTTGGAGCAGGGCAGATAAGCCCTGCTTGATGAGCCTTTTTGAGGCTTTTAGAAAATTAATAAAAATCTGCAAAAATAACCATAAGAAAATAGACCTGATGAACTTTAAAACCCCTAAGTTTCACTTGATATCACCCAAGAATGAATCTGTGAAAAATCCCTCTAGTTGGGTGAAAACAGGTTTTTCAAGTATGTTTGACTTTTAACACAGTTGTGAAACTTTGACCTTTGTGAACTTTGATTCCAACTTTTGGACAGATATTGATGTAATATGGTATAATGAAACTAAGACAAGCTATGTTTATCAATTCTAAACACTAAACAAGGTTTTGCTAATCCAAATTTCCAACAGTTGAGATATTGAGACAGATTTTGTTAATGTTTGACTTTTTGAGCTAGCAGGCAAAAAACTAAGACTGATATGAGTTAATTGGAGTCAAACAAACATAAACCAACAATAAGTATACACTGAACAAGCCTTTAGTACAGATTATGCTATAAACCAAACACCCTTGTATTTAACTGTTTTGAACTCAAAACTAATCCAAACACTGAACCAGCATGTAATTATGATCAAACTAACTTTAACTGATCTAAATACTTCTATTTTAACAGGCTTGACTGCTTATAAAGACAAAAACATATTATGAAATTTTTGCAATCACTTACACATGTTCCCTAGCCACTATGGCTTGCAACTGAACCAATGAACTACCACCTATTCTAAACCAAACACACTGCTTCTAAATCACCCAAAATCCATGTCTGCATCACCAAATTCCATTTCTATGCCTGTTTAACCAAAACTCCTTCCCTGTTGACTTTTGTTGACTTTTGTCCAATCTTGATTGAAACTGAATAACAAGCTTACAAAAAGCTATCTTAAGCTTAAATAAGTTTTTTTTAGCTTAAATAAAGCTTATTGAAGCTTTGAATACAAGAGTTTAAGTTTGAAATTTTAAACAGTGTACATAAGATTTGCTACTGAAATGAAACTTTGATTTAGAGGCTCAAACTGAATTACATTAACTAAATAACTTAGTTCCAATATCATAAAGCTTGAAATTACAATTTGAAAAGCTAATTAAAACATTTTAAGACAAATACGACATACAGGAATTTTTAAAAGCTAACTACTACTTTGTCTCTGTGTCTTCCTCCTCTTTTATACTTCAAAATGCCTTACACGTGTCTTCTGAGTCAATCCCACCTCATTTGAGAGCCAATGAGAGAGTTTTGAGTGATTTTAGCTACTTGATCATTTTGGCGGGAAAATTGGATTTGACTTGTAGGCCTGTGAAATAGCAGCTAGGGGGGGGTGGCATTTATTGTGGGGGGTTAGTGATGATGAGGGGGTGGTGGGAAGGAGAAAGGTGATGGGAAGTGAGACTGTGGTTGCAGGCAAGCAAGTGAGGAAGAAGCAGGAGGTGGCGGGCTTGGGTGATTGTTTGACTTGGTTTGACCAAAGGGTCAAAAAGGGGAGGTCAAGGGGTTTTGACAGGGGGCTCAAAAGGGAATAATGGCAGGGGTCCATAATTAGTTATGACAAGGCTTGGATTAGTTAATATGACAAGGACCAAAACTGTAAATACTCCAATCTTGAGGGACCAATCCTGCCATTTCTCCAAAGTTAACACAAGGACTGAAATTGACAAACTTTAATAGTACAAGGACTAGTTTTGACATTTTCAAATTTCCAGGGACCAATCTTGACATTTTTGAAACTTGAGGGACCTTTTCTGCCATTTAACAAAAGATTTATTCAAGGACCATTTTTGACAACTTAGAATATTTCAGGGACCTTGAATAACATTTTTCTTTATTTAGATTTACCAGGGACTATTTTTGACAACTTTTAAAACTTGGGGGACTAAAACTGCCAATTATGCAAACTTGATACGTTTTTCACCAGATTTTGACATTTTTGCATTTAAAACACATAAAACACTTATTTGTGATATTTTTATCATTTTGATGCATTTCTGAGTGTTTTCAGATGTTTTTCCAGTTTAAATGGTACAAAAATGATGAGTATTTACACACTCATCAATCCCCCACACTAAGATATTGCTAGTCCCTAGCAATGTTTTGAGAAAAATTAATGGATTTGAATCTCTTTACCAAAAGCCATTACTTCTGGAGTAGCCAAATGTTTCAGTTCAAGTAAGAACTTTGGTATACCGATAACCAAATGATTTTGAGCAAATCACCAGCTTCCAACGGATTTGATTTGTCTTTACCAGAAGCCGTTTGCTTCTGGACTAGCCAACTCTTAGATAAAATATCTTTGGTGAGTCGATTACCAATTATGGTTTTCCAACTGCCTTTACCACCAGCCATAAACTTGCGGGCTAGCCAACTCTTCACTTTTTAGGATATGGTGAGCTGAATACCATACAATTTTAGGCAAATTGCAAGCCGTCAACGGATTTGAGATATCTTTACCAAGAGCCGTTTGCTCCTGGATTAGCCAATCCTTTTGTTTATTAGACAAGGCGGACTGATAACCAAATGAGTAAGTGTAAAACACTTACTCCAAAAAAAATTTGGCCAAAAATGGGGGAATTAGGCGGTATAATTACATGATAAAATTCGTGAGAATTCCCCCCACACTTAGAAATGAATATTGCCCTCAATATTCAAAGTACCGGCGGTTATGCCGAAACATAGAACGTAAAAGGGAAATACTAAGGCCATTATTTGGAATTTTTTTTTTTTTTTTATAGAAATTCTTATATATACACAACATGTGGGGCAACTCCCCCACACTAGGGTGGTAGAAAGTAGAAAGAAGTAACTGTCAAGTTTTGTCACACAAGCTAGCCACTTGTGAATGGCTAACCGTAACAAACTTCAGACAGCTCAGAAATATGGGTGAAAACCCATATGGCATGCTACTGTTTTTGATTCCCGAGTCGCTAGCTTGACTCGATCCCCGCATTCATTGGTTCATGGGGAAAGTTTGTAGATCTGGGACAACCACAGGGGGAATGTCCTCTCCAAAGTAATGCTTCAACCGATGACCATTCACTTTAAAATTTGGACCATCGGGTTGAGATAACTCAATGGTGCCATAAGGATAAACCTTAGTGATGGTGAATGGTCCAGACCAGCGGGACTTAAGCTTTCCCGAGAAAATCTTCAATCTTGAATTAAAAAGAAAGACTCGGTCACCGACGTTGAAAACGCGGTTCTTGATTTTGGAGTCATGAATCTTCTTTGTCTTTTCTTTATAGATCAAAGAGTTCTCGTATGCTTGATCACGGAGTTCATTTAATTCATTCATTTGAACTTTCCGGTGATCACCAGCAGTCTGAATATCGAAGTTGGCATGCTTCAAGGCCCAGTATGCCTTGTGCTCTAGCTCAACCGGTAGATGACACGCCTTTCCGTATACAAGCTTGTATGGAGTACACCCGATGGGTGTTTTATAAGCTGTACGGAAGGCCCAGAGTGCGTCATCTAGCTTATCCGACCAAGAGGCACGGTTTTCACCAACCGTCCTCTCCAGAATTCTTTTAATCCCTCGGTTGGAAACTTCCACTTGCCCACTAGTTTGGGGGTGGTACGCAGTAGAGAGACGGTGAGTTACACCATACTTCTGCATGACTCTTTCAAACTGGTCATTGCAGAAATGCGTACCACGATCACTGATTATGGCTCGTGGAGTTCCAAACCTAGCAAATAGGGATTTTAAGAATTTCACAACAACTCGGGCATCGTTGGTAGGCAAAGCCTTAGCTTCAACCCATTTTGACAAGTAGTCAACGGCCACGAGTATGTACTTATTACCGCGAGAAGAAGGAAATGGCCCCATAAATTCAATGCCCCATATGTCAAAGATCTCACACACTTGAATGGCGTTTTGCGGCATTTCATTTCTTTGTGAGATATTCCCGTGACGTTGACAAGCGTCACAGGCTTTGACAAATTCGTGGGCATCCTTATAGATAGTGGGCCAATAGAATCCGGAATCAAACACCTTCTTGGCGGTGTAGTTGGGGCTATGATGTCCCCCAGTAGGTCCAGAATGGCAAGCTTTTAGAATGTCAATAGCTTCCTGACCATATACACATCGCCTGATGACTTGATCCGCGCAAATTTTAAACAAGTAGGGGTCGTCCCAGAAGTAATGTTTAACATCCTTGAAGAATTTGTTCTTCTGTTGGGACGACATCCCTTTCACTATGAAGTTACCCGCATGGTAATTTGCGAAGTCAGCAAACCATGGGGTAGAAGAGTCTCCACGAAAAGAAACCGCATTGAGTGTCTCGAGAGGAAATGTTTCATTTATTTCCTTTTTCTCGAAAACATCTTGGTGAGGGTTCTCTAATCGGGACAGATGATCAGCAGCCAGGTTCTCAGCTCCTTTTTTATCACGTATAATGATATCAAATTCCTGGAGGAGGAGAACCCAACGGAGCAATCTCGGCTTTGCATCTTGTTTTGCAAAGAGATATTTGAGAGCCGAGTGATCCGTATACACCACGCATTTGGTCAAGATGAGGTAGGGCCGAAATTTCTCAAACGCATACACCACAGCTAATAATTCTTTTTCTGTAGTGGTGTAATGGGTTTGAGCTTCAGTCATAGTCTTACTTGCGTAGTGGATAGGCTGAAAATGCTTGGTTTTTCGTTGCCCCAAGACTGCACCGCTAGCAAAATCACTTGCATCGCACATGAGCTCAAAGGGTAAATCCCAGTCGGGGGCAACTAGAATGGGTGCTTCCGTAAGATTTTTCTTTAGTGTTTCAAAAGCTTCGATGCACTCAGGAGAGAAGATAAAAGGAGCTTCTTTTTCAAGAAGATGGGTCATAGGCCGAGCGATTTTAGAAAAATCCTGTATGAATCTACGATAAAACCCGGCATGACCAAGGAAACTCCTAATACCTTTGACGGTAGTAGGATGAGGCAGTTTAGCAATAACATCAACTTTTGCTCTATCTACCTCAATCCCGTTTTTTGAAATCTTATGGCCAAGGACTATGCCTTCTTTGACCATAAAGTGACTCTTCTCCCAATTTAGACAGAGATTGGTGTCTTCACACCTTTTAAGCATTTTGTCTAAATGGGAGAGACATGTCTGAAATGAATCCCCAATGACTGAGAAGTCATCCATAAACACCTCCATTGTTTCCCCGATCATGTCGTGGAATATGGCCATCATACATCGTTGGAACGTGCCAGGAGCATTACATAAGCCAAAAGGCATACGTTTGTAGGCAAAAGTTCCGTATGGGCAGGTGAATGTGGTCTTCTCTTGATCTTGTGGATCAATGGGGATCTGAAAGTAACCCGAGAAACCATCAAGGAAACAATAGTATTCGTTCCCTGCTAATCTCTCAAGCATCTGATCCATGAAGGGTAGAGGAAAATGGTCTTTACGGGTGGCGTCATTCAACTTACGATAGTCAATACACACACGCCATCCCGTAACTAATCGAGTTGGAATTAACTCGTTTTCTTCATTCGTGACAACAGTTATGCCACCCTTTTTTAGAACACAGTGAATTGGGCTAACCCAAGGACTATCTGAGATAGGGTAAATCAATCCTGCATCAAGAAGTTTGATAACCTCCTGTTTGATAACATCATGGTTTTTGGATTCACCCTTCTCTGATGTTGAACTGCTGGCTTGAAGTCATCCTCCATCAAGATTTTGTGAGTACAGAACTCAGGGTTGATACCCTTAATGTCGGAGAGTTTCCAAGCAATTGCTTGCTTGTGTGACTTCAAGACCTTTATGAGAGCAGTCTTTTCATCTTTACTCAAATCTCGAGCAATAATGACAGGTAATTTATCATCACCTTCAAGAAATGCATACTCAAGATGAGGTGGTAAGTCCTTAAGTTCGACTTCAGGAAATTCTTCAGTTTTCTCAACTGACTTGACTTCCTTGTTATGAAGTTTGACGGGAGGGAGAGGAGGAGAAGTGTCCTGATTTAACAACTTCTCAAGAATAAGAATATCTCCCTCCGGATTAATCTCATGGTGATTAATCTCTTCTGGAATTGCATCACTAGTTTGAGGGGTTGATGAGTGATCATCTTTAAGCATTTTCTCAATGAGAAGTATGTCCCCCTCGATGTCAATTGGAGCGTGATCAATTTCCCATGGAACAGAATCACTAGCCAAGTATGCTTCAATCTCTTCCAAGATGAAGTCGCTTCCCTCAAACGGAGTGAGAGAAGGAGTAGAATTGGCTATGATAGGTCGAGAAGATGTGGTGGGATCCCCACTCACAGAATTATGAGAATAACCAAGAACTTCTTGAGAGTACTCTTCAGAAGCAACATCAATGATATCTATTCGGTTAACCGACTCAGAATCATAGTTTGCGGAGTACCTCGAAGTTTGATCAAGGTTAAAGGTGACAGCTTCATTACCAACACGTAATGTGATTTCCTGCTCAAATACATCAATGAGAGCACGACCCGTTCTCAGGAATCCTCTTCCAACAATGAGAGGAACCCGTGGGTCAGCATCGAAATCAACAACTACAAAGTCAGCTGGAAAATGGAACTTTCCTACTTTCACAAATACGTCCTCGGCAATTCCAAGAGGACGGGATATTGTACGATCTGCAAGCTCGAGAGTCATGCATGTAGGAGTAAGATCCGGAAGAGAAAGTTTCTTCCATACTGAATGAGGTATCAGGTTTATGCTTGCACCAAGATCGGCTAAGGCAAAGCATTCAACCATTCCTGGAAATACACAAGGTAAGAGGAACTTTCCAGGATCTCCAAGCTTCTCGGGAAGCTTCTTCAAGATAACTGCAGAGCAGTTCTCGTTGAGAGGAGTTTTAGCCATTTCAAACAGCTTTTCCTTGTTGCTTAACATGTGTTTGAGAGTTGATGCAAACTTGGGCATCAACATGATAGCATCCGCGAAGCTTATGTCAAAATGAAGTTCTTGGAAAATTTGAAAGAATTTTTCCATTTGTTGACTAGCTTTCTCGCGGAGCTTTTGCTCATGTAAACGTGATGGGTAAGGAATAGAAGATTTGGATTTGGTATTTTCAATGGGAGCTACAGGAGGTTCAAAAACAACTCCTGGATTGGATTTTGGTTTCTGGACAACCTGGGGATGGACATTGTTGGTACTTCCGTTATTAGTAGGAAGTTCCTTGTCCTTTGTCGCCTCAGGTTCACTTTATACTACCTTCGGGGGAGAAGAAGAAGAGGTAGTAGGAATAGCAGGTCCATCATATGAAGTACCACTTCTGGTTGTGATCGCCTTTGCATCGCCCCTCGGATTAGCGATCGTGTTGCTAGGTAGAGTACCTGAGCCCGAGGGTCGATCATTTAAAGACTTCTTTAATTCAGCGATCTGACTAACCAACACCCTGTTTGTCTCCTCTTGAGTCTTCATGAATTGCCTTAAAAGCTCATCAGATGTTGATACAGGAGGAGGTGGAGGGACAATTTGAGGCCGTATGTTCTGGTTATATCCAGAATTTCCTTGATTAGGATTCATATTCCCCTGAAATTGATTCCCTCGATTGTAAGTGTTTTGATTAAGATTTCCTTGATGTTGGAAACCTTGATTGGGTCCGGAATAGAAATTACCTTGGTTTTGATAACCTTGGTTCATTCTTGGTTGGTTCTGATTCCGGTTAGGATTCTGGTTGAAACCGGGTGGTGCCTGATAAGTGTTAGCACGGTAGTTTGGTTCATTATGAGGACGGTATTGATTACCTCCTTGATTTGAAGTACCGGCTATAGCATTAGCTTCAAACGGACTACCATCGGTGGCAGTACAGTTGTAGTATGCATGAGGACCACCACAAGTAACACAAACTTCAACTTTCTTCACTTCACCATATGATGGTGCTTGTGTGAAAGTGACTTTCTTTTGGTTAGCAAGAACCAAAGCCTGAACAATATCCGTGAGTTTGTCAATCTTAGCATCGGTGCTAGATGTACTCACGGGAGATGAAGTAGAAGGTCCAGCATTAGACTCAGTATGATATGTCTTTGTGCGGAAAGGACGGACCTGGGACTTGTTTTCAATGATTTGCAAGGCTTCTTTTGTGGTCTTGCTCAAGAAATTACCTCCCGCGGAGGCATTTAGAGAGTCTTGATTGGCCTGGTTCAGACCATTGTAGAAAGTATCCATTTGCATTAACTCGGTAAAACCATGATGCGGACACTTGCGGAGCAAGTCTTTGTAACGATCCCATGCCTCCCCGAATGATTCCTCAAATCTCTGAGAGAATTTCATTATCTCATTCTTAAGACTTGTAGTTCGGGATGGAGGATAGAATTCGTTGACAAACTTGGTAACTAGATCTTCCCATGTCTCAATGGAACGAGGGGGTTGTTTCTCAAGCCAATTCCGGGCTTGTCCCTCTAGAGAAAATGGGAACAGAAGAAGCTTGATAGCTTCATGTGGGACATTCTTGTATTTGATGGTAGATGCAATCTTGTTAAACCATCGAATGTGTGCATGAGGATCATCCCGCTCAAAACCATAGAATTGGCTTTGGGTTACCAGATTAAGTAACCCGGTTTTGAGCTCAAAAGTATCAGCCACGATGGCTGGGACAACAATAGCATCTCCGTAACCCTCGATGGGTGCTTGGAGAAGCTCATTCATCGGCTTGTCTTCTGCCATTACGGCAGGTGGTGGTGGTGGTAGACGTTCCTCAGTCACGGCTGAAGGAGCAGAACGTCCTCTACGTCTACGAGGAATCTTTCCAAGTTCTGACAATGGACTTGTAGAACTGGAAGAACGAGTGCGCATGCACTAAGTATAAAAATCAGTTTTCAAAACAAATGCGAGGCAAAACGACAAGTGAACTTAACCAATAATCACAAATGAAATGGCTTCTTTGAAAAAGGTACACCAAATCACAGGGACACAAAGGCAAGTTTTAAATCTGATGTTCGGGAACTTATTATGGTCGCACCCCCAGTTAGGTAGTGCACTGCCTTGATTTGCGGTGGTTGATTTTTATGTATATATTAAGTATCACTGAAAAGACGTAGGTATAGATTTGTGCTGATGGGTTTAAAAACTTTTGGACAATATTTTTGGTATCGTCTCGTTTAACCAAATCGTATTTCTTTAAGAATCACCTTAAAAGAAACACAAGCTAGAAAACGTTACGATTGTTTTGTTGTTTTATATATTTTTGGTGTTTCTAACACTTTAGGAAAAGTGTTAATGAACTTTTTTGATTTTGTTATAACTTTACAAAAACTTTTTACAAACTGTGGTATATGTGCAAGTACGGGTCTGAAAAATGCTTAGAACACGCTTACAGCCTCCCCGGCAGCGGCGCCAAAATTTGATTGGTGCAAAACCGTCAAGTTTTCTCACGCAGGCTAGCCACTTGTGAATGACCAGCCGTAAGGAACTTAAAACAGCTCAAACACCAATTGCAATTTAGATCAGGAGAATACAGTGGATTCCCGGGTCGTTAAGTCCCACGGAGGATGACTGGTGTTTAACACAATCAGATATCGAATAACCACTAAGGATAGTGGTCAGTAAGGATTTTGAGTTATTTGTACCTAAAGAAAAGATTAATAAATTACAGCGACTTAAATGCAAATTAAAGGAAATTAAAAAGTTAAAAAATATTAAATAAACGCTATCACTATTTTTAAACTGATGTTTTTGATTTTATGTTTTTATAAAACTTAAATTAAAACTACGTGACGTACAAATAAAAACGTGAAACTTACACAATATTAACCCTAAAAATATGAAAATGATATTTTTACAAACCTAATGATATGAGAAACTTTTAAGAAAAAGAAAATTATTTTTATAACTATTTATCTAATTATTATTAATTAAAAACTATTTTTAACTAATTAATAATAACCTAAATTACAAGAAAATAGGAAATAAAGCTAGAAAAATAAAATTATGACTTGAAAAAATCTAAAATAACAAAAGAGAATTTTCAAAACTATTTTTATATTTTTCTGATTATTTTTCTATTTTTTATGAATTTTAAACTATTTAAAACTAATTAAATTACTAAAAATTACAAAATAAACTATGAAAAATCTGGAAAATTACTTTTTTTTACTTTTTATATTTATCTAAACCTAAGAAAATTGAAAAATTATTTTTTTGAACTTTTTCTGAATTATTTGTATTAAAAGCTATTTAAATAATCCTAAAAACTGTTTTTAATTAAGAAAAATAGCAAACTGTTATGGAAAAATGTGAAAAATTCAGGAAAACTCTAAAATGATAATATGAATTTATGAAAAATAGAAAAACATGGTGTTGTGTGGAGAAATAAGAGACTGCTATTGTAAGTGCTTATGAAATAAGCACTTGAATAAGCCAAAGTGTACCCAATGGAAACCAACTGAACACAGAAGCTTTGTTATGCTAAAAATACTGAAATGAAGCAAGAAACAATAAGCCTTAACCTTTGGATTACAACTGCTTGTGATTTGATTTATTTGAGCTTAAGCTAAAAACAGGTTTAGGTAACCAAGTTTGAGCTTATGCACAAGCTTCAAAATAAGCTGAATATGAAAACCAGTACTTGGAACTTGGAGAAGACCTGGCCAACTACTTTGAAACCAAAAAGCAGACCAAGTAAAGCTCTGTGGAGCTCTGTACAAGCTATGCAAAAGCTTGAGAAAAGCTCAGCTCTGACTGAGTGTTGGAGCAGGGCAGATAAGCCCTGCTTGATGAGCCTTTTTGAGGCTTTTAGAAAATTAATAAAAATCTGCAAAAATAACCATAAGAAAATAGACCTGATGAACTTTAAAACCCCTAAGTTTCACTTGATATCACCCAAGAATGAATCTGTGAAAAATCCCTCTAGTTGGGTGAAAACAGGTTTTTCAAGTATGTTTGACTTTTAACACAGTTGTGAAACTTTGACCTTTGTGAACTTTGATTCCAACTTTTGGACAGATATTGATGTAATATGGTATAATGAAACTAAGACAAGCTATGTTTATCAATTCTAAACACTAAACAAGGTTTTGCTAATCCAAATTTCCAACAGTTGAGATATTGAGACAGATTTTGTTAATGTTTGACTTTTTGAGCTAGCAGGCAAAAAACTAAGACTGATATGAGTTAATTGGAGTCAAACAAACATAAACCAACAATAAGTATACACTGAACAAGCCTTTAGTACAGATTATGCTATAAACCAAACACCCTTGTATTTAACTGTTTTGAACTCAAAACTAATCCAAACACTGAACCAGCATGTAATTATGATCAAACTAACTTTAAATGATCTAAATACTTCTATTTTAACAGGCTTGACTGCTTATAAAGACAAAAACAGATTATGAAATTTTTGCAATCACTTACACATGTTCCCTAGCCACTATGGCTTGCAACTGAACCAATGAACTACCACCTATTCTAAACCAAACATACTGCTTCTAGATCACCCCAAATCCATGTCTGCATCACCAAATTCCATTTCTATGCCTGTTTAACCAAAACTCCTTCCCTGTTGACTTTTGTTGACTTTTGTCCAATCTTGATTGAAACTGAATAACAAGCTTACAAAAAGCTATCTTAAGCTTAAATAAGTTTGTTTTAGCTTAAATAAAGCTTATTGAAGCTTTGAATACAAGAGTTTAAGTTTGAAATTTTAAACAGTATACATAAGATTTGCTACTGAAATGAAACTTTGATTTAGAGGCTCAAACTGAATTACATTAACTACTACATACAGGAATTTTTAAAAGCTAACTACTACTTTGTCTTTGTGTCTTCCTCCTCTTTTATACTTCAAAATGCCTTACACGTGTCTTCTGAGTCAATCCCACCTCATTTGAGAGCCAATGGGAGAGTTTTGAGTGATTTTAGCTACTTGATCATTTTGGCGGGAAAATTGGATTTGACTTGTAGGCCTGTGAAATAGCAGCTAGGGGGGGGGTGGCATTTATTGTGGGGGGCTAGTGATGATGAGGGGGGGGTGGGAAGGAGAAAGGTGATGGGAAGTGAGACTGTGGTTGCAGGCAAGCAAGTGAGGAAGAAGCAGGAGGTGGCGGGCTTGGGTGATTGTTTGACTTGGTTTGACCAAAGGGTCAAAAAGGGGAGGTCAAGGGGTTTTGACAGGGGGCTCAAAAGGGAATAATGGCAGGGGTCCATAATTAGTTATGACAAGGCTTGTATTAGTTAATATGACAAGGACCAAAACTGTAAATACTCCAATCTTGAGGGACCAATCCTGCCATTTCTCCAAAGTTAACACAAGGACTGAAATTGACAAACTTTAATAGTACAAGGACTAGTTTTGACATTTTCAAATTTCCAGGGACCAATCTTGACATTTTTGAAACTTGAGGGACCTTTTCTGCCATTTAACAAAAGATTTATTCAAGGACCATTTTTGACAACTTAGAATATTTCAGGGACCTTGAATAACATTTTTCTTTATTTAGATTTACCAAGGACTATTTTTGACAACTTTTGAAACTTGGGGGACTAAAACTGCCAATTATGCAAACTTGATACGTTTTTCACCAGATTTTGACATTTTTGCATTTAAAACACATAAAACACTTATTTGTGATATTTTTATCATTTTGATGCATTTCTGAGTGTTTTCAGATGTTTTTGCAGTTTAAATGGTACAAAAATGATGAGTATTTACACACTCATCAAGGGCCATGATGTCACTGATCCTTTATCCTTGGTTAATATCGGGGTGCAATAATGTTTGTTTGGAATTGGAGCTTCCATAATACCCTGGATAATCTTTTCCTGTTTCTTGCAACTATCAACATTTTCTCCACTATTATCAGTACTAGGATCATAACACAAAGGTGGATCGAGTGATCGAACATTAACAACATCAACCTTATTTGAAACTTCTAATTTTGGGTTTAAATGTTCTTTCATGCTGAAAGTTATTCGTTCTTTTTTGGTTCCCAAAGAAATTTGTTTTTCAAAAGCCTTAATTTAAGCCCGACAAGTGGCTAGAAATGGTCTTCCAACAATCAAGTTGTAAGTCTCCCATTCTCCCATGTCAATAACCACAAAATAAGTGGGAAAAAGGAGTTTTCCAATTTTAAGGAGCACATTATTTACTACTCCCTTTGGAATAGCCTTAGAGGAATTAGCCATTTCTATCATCATTGTTGTTTCTTTTAAATTGGTAAGTTTTATTTTATCAAACAAAGTGGTAGAAATAAGGTTTACCCCAGCCCCAAAATCAACTAATGTGGAAATTTTAAGATTACCGATAGCGCATGGAAGAAGAAAGCTTTCCTGGTATTGTTGCTTCTCAGGAAGTTGGCTTGGCAGGTCCTCGTTGTCCTCCGATTTATCATCTTCTTTTAGGTAGTTAATTCCGGACAGATCAATGGTGATAGAGGAGGTGCACTGCTCTTTCTTTGGCTTATCTTGCACAAATAGGGCTTTGCAGGAAATAGCTTTGGCATTACTTGTTTCAGGGTTTTTAGCTAACTGCCCAATTTGTGTTTCTAGGTTTTTAATTGCAGCATCTTGGTTTCGCAAGTTCATGTTGGTGTCTTCTTTTACCTTGACCATCCATTCCTTGAGTTTATCTCCCTTTCTTGTAGATTCCTCGATGTGCTTATGCATTATTTCTTCAAGGCTTGGTCTAGGAGGATTGTTGTTGACTTTTGTGTAGAACCCTAGGGACTTTTCTCGGTATCTGGGCCCATTATCATTGTATCCGTTGAAGGGGTTCCCACTCCCATATTTTACTTCTTCGATCCTTTTAACTTCCTCGTTGGAGGAACATTCCTTATTAGGGGGAGCTCCATTTTGTCCACTTTGTTCCACTTGTATGGAATGCACATTTTCCTTGAGCTTCTTCATGTCTCTTTTGATACTTTCTAATTTGTTGTTTATTGCTGTAAGGCCTTTCATATTTTCATTCGTACTTCGGTTGCTTCCCCCATTGTGTCATTTATGAGAGTGGTCAGCCATCTTCTGAATAGTTTCCAGAGCCAATGTTTGAGTCATTCAAGGAATTGGTCCTTGAGAGTCAATCATTTTCCTTGAGGAGATGTTCCGACCTTTGTAGAAGACGTTCACCTTTTGTTGGCTATTGAGGTCATGAGTAGGGCATTTGTATAATAATTCGTTATGCCTTTCCCATGCTCAGTACAACGTTTCATCACCCTCTTGTTTGAAGTTATGGATTTCTTCTAATTGCTTAGCAGTCCTAGATGGAGGACAGTATCTCTGAATGAAATAATTTTTTAGGATAGGCTAGGTGTTGACTTTTCTGGCAGGTAATCGATCAACCCACCTTTTAGCAGCTCCAGTAATAGAAATAGGGAACACCTGTAACATGACAACATCGTTTGAGACTCTAGGAATTTTGAAGAGGCTGACAATGTATTCCACGTTGTCTATATGCTCATGAGCATCATCGGTAATGCTTCCAGAGAAGGGATTTGAACGTAATTCCCTCATAAATTGAGGTTTGATCTCAAATTGAGCATCTTCTACGATAGTTGGCCTAACAATCCGTGGTCCTTGTTCTTCTCTTGTTAACGCCAAATATTCCTCGAGAGTGAGGGCATCAATGTTAACAACTTCCATGGTACCTGAAAACTTGAAAAGTGATCGTGAGAATTTGAAAATTTTAAAACAAAATGAAAATGAAAGACTTAATAGCAATCCTAAAATAACTCCCCGGCAACGGCGCCAAAACCTTGATGCAGGTTTTACTGACCAGGTTTTAATATTTATAATTACTCGTTATACATATGGCCTACCCTAATACACTAATGGGCAGTGTACCCGGTCGTATATAGTGTAGTATTTGGTAAAACCGAGGTAGTCCCAAGAGCTATGTGTGTTGGATAAATACTAAGTCTAGGTGTCACATATTTTAACATAATTTCGATAGGGAATTAAATAATTAACTACTAAAGCAAATAAAGGCAAAGGTGTGATCAATAGAGGAGAGTGGTGCTAACCTAGTTTTTCATCCTAGCTAGTAATGTCTACGTCTAATTAATTCCAATTATTCATGTGGGGTCAAAGTCGAGAGGACAACATTTGGTCAGTTCGCCCTAACCTATCAGCAAAGATGCCACCACTGGAGAAATCAGGTGTCCCCTCATAAGTCCAGTTGTTCCTGGTCCCCTAAGCTGAGGCATTAAGTTCCGCTACATGCTAGACTTATAATAGTGAGTGCCAGGGCGTTAGCAACTTAAACACTTACCCCCTAACTCTTAAGTTCATCCAAACGGTAGGTGATCAGTTGGTCAAATCGCACAAGTAGAAAGGGTCGTCAGTTGGTCATATCTTACCCTTCCTGTCTCAGTCCGCTCACCTAGGGTTAGTTGGTCATATCTCCTAGGCAATTGGCCTCTACCGCCATTCAAAACTACCGGAACAAGGGTAGCTACCAATAAACTATGCATGCATAAACTTAGAAATAATTATACAGAAGTAAAGTAAACGCAGACAAAACAATTAAGGAATCATAACTAGGCCAACACCAAGAGGTGCTTAGCCGCTTATATTAATCAGAACAATCAATTCAATGTTTAAAGGTACTAAATACATGAATTGAAAGTAAAGAAAAAGTAAAAAGCTAATGATTATCGTAGGGGAGTAATTTCTCCCTTGGAGATAGCTCCGTATACTCCTCTAGACCTACCTCTGGCTTCTTCCTACGTTCTTTGGTTGTGGTGTGTGAAATGGGATGATTTGAAATGCTGGAAATCGTGGGGTATTTGTAGGCCATGTCTTGGTTACGGCGTAACTATAAAATGAGTTACGCCGTAATCCTCTAATCCTTCGTAAATTGCACTAGATCTGCTGGTTATGGCGTAACCTTAGAAGTGGTTATGCCGTATTCTTCAATAATCTTGGTTACGCCTGATGTGCCCGGTTGGTGCAAGTTTTAAATTTATAAAAGGTGAATTACCAATATTACCAATAACACATACGAGCAAGTATACTCGTCCGTTATAGCAAGATTATGAAGGTAAGTCGGGATCGTTCGCAGGGATTTGAGTGAATCTAAACACAAGTTTGAATTAATGGAGTCTATCCAAAACATATAACAAAGCAAATAGATATAATGAAATTCAGATGATTAAAAAAACTACACTTGCTTAAACTAGTTTCATATCATAGATTAATGTGATTGTGTTAACCTCTTAACATGTTGGTTGTAATAATTAGTTGGTAGACTAATCTATTGTTCTTACAAGTCAAACTTTGATCAAGAGTTTAGTTTATAAAAACAAGCATTAAGTTTAACCAATCAATTCAAGATCAATTCAAGTTTCTTGAGTTTACATACATAAACTTAAACACAAAAACATCCACTTGTTCATCAAATTGCTTAAGAAATGGTCAATACAAAAGGTAACCGATCATAGATAAAAGGCTACAATTGATTCTCAACAACTAATCTTACGACCATTTAGATGTTTCCAACCAATCCAATTTGATAATCAAAAAGCGTTTCTATTACAACCACACCTTATTTCCTTTGTATAATCAAGAATAATGGGTAAAAACAATCATCCATAGACAAAATGATTATGACTAGTTGAATAACACGAAGTTCTTTCGACCCCAACGATTATTGTCAATTAGCCAAACTTGATTAACAAATGTCACTATGAAACTTTAGCACAATTGGATCTTAGAATCAACTTGAAATTGAATTAAAACATGTTAACACAACCACTAACTAGCAAACATGAACATAAACTCAGAACTTTGAATATTAGCAAACATGATTGAAAGTCTTACAATGTTTGGAATAAGATTACAAGTGGTATAGTAATGATTCCCAAAGGATTGAGGTAGACTTCTAGGTGTTTTGGCCTCCAAATGGTGAACTTCTAGATCTCCAAACTTCTCTGGACTTCTAAGGACGAATTTTAAGAGCTTAAGGCTTTGTTTGATGAGTAGAAAGATTTGTATTATAGGTTGTTGTTTCTAATTCTCACAATTAGCCTCTATTTATACTAATTCCAAGGCCTAGGGTATTAAATGCTGAACTTGGCCATCAAGGAGTAAGGAAGGGACTAGAATACACCAAGAGAAGGACCTATAATCGTTTGGATGCAAAGGGGAAGCTTAGTGATGAAGATTTGGCAACTGCAGCTTCTCCAACCGGATCGGTCATACGACCAACCGATCCGGCTGGTCTTCAATAACAACTAGCCGACCGATCCGGTTGCTGGTTGCGACCGATCGGTTGGCGATGGTAAAAACACTGATTCTGACCGAATTCCAACCGATCCGGTTGCGGGTGTAACCGGATCCGGTTGGATCTTCTGAGATACAAAAACTTGATCTTCTTCACTTACTTTGTAGAACTTGATTCTTCAATCACTGAGGTCTTCAAAAGGCCTTGAGATACTGATTTAGTCTTGTTGAAATGGGAATCTTCGGTTAGCTAAATATTTCTTCTTTTTCCTCCATTTCCCTGCACTTGGTTATAAACACTAGACAAACATCTCTAGATACAATTAAGTACTATAATCACGCAAATATAACCAAATAACAGATATAAAAGTACACATAACGCTACTAAAAACATGCACAATCTGAGCGTTATCAAATTCCCCCACACTTAAACTTTGCTTGCCCTCAAGCAAATCTAGGAAAAACATCCACTGGTACAAGATGTGATTATGAAAAATGTGATGCAAATCAACCAAGTATAAATACGAGAGAGGATTCATCAATTATGCTTTATAAAGGTGAAACATCAAGATGTTTGACAATATCCAATGATTTTCTTGCATGATTAACATTTCAGAACACCTCACAAAAAAGGAACGAAATATAATTCACTCAATCACTCATTTTTAGTGGAGTAACAAGATAAATCACACTCATTGCTCAGTCATGATTAGATTATTACCATAAGCTTGTACAAGAAACAAAACTCCACCGACGTGGCGTGAGCACCAAGTAAAAACATCTAAAGAGGGCTTTTATTCAGGTTATAATGATATGGCTAAGGGTTAAGGGTATGGATAAGGCATGGGAATGTTTATGAAATTGGTGTTAAAATAAAAATGAAGTCAAGTCTAATTCCCGTGTTGCTAGCTACCAAACATTCCACGAACCAAATAAACGATTATAGCTTTGCTTTCTTCTTTTCCACTTTCCACAGCTTTTTGCTTTGCCATGACAATTGTTCTTCGATCATAGCTCATTGGCTTTTTTTTTTTGAACATAACATAACGCATGGCTCAATAAATCACATGGGATGTGGTACTCATAATCATTTGAACAATCTTCACTTTCCAGGTAACTAGCAACCAACTGTTAGACCTTGATACGGGATAGGCTAAGGTTTAAAGTGTAAAATCTTTTTGTATTTTCTGGGTGAAGCAAAAATGAAAGGGATGGCTCGGAAGGTGTAACTAGGGGTATCTAGTGCTAAAAATGAGCACTACAAATGGGTCCATGTGGGTGGTTAACTAACCAATGCGGCTAGCTAATAAATCATTAGATGTAAAATGGAAGGCCATTTGGGTTAAATCCTAAAGTGCCTCTTTATCACACGAATTCACTTATATCGCACGAATGCAATCTCACTGCGGTCTGGTAATGATTTACAAGCACAAGTTCTAGAATAAATAAAATCACCGGCACACTCATAGCAATAGATCCAAGCATAAAAGATGTATGCTAATAAGAAATAGGCTCAAATCCTCACAATTTAGTGGAAAGGGTATAATATGTGCTAGCAAATGTTTATCGATCCCAGAATGGATTGCAATAGTAATCGGAACACATCTCGAAGTTTCAAATATTACCAGTTTTACCAGTGGAATGATCCAGTTATTCTAATAGATAATCCTAAAAGTGTGAAAACAACTAGATCACAAGGGCAAACAAAATTTAAATTTAAGCATGAAAACTCTAATTTTTCCTATTCACCCCCCCACACTTAAGTTTGACATTGTCCTCAATGAAAAACGAACTTCAAAGTATAGAAATAGGGAAAATAGAGATGAAACCAGATATGTAAACGAGTTTATCAGCTTAAAATCTTTCTTCATTCCTAGCGTCCACTGGAGAAATCATCACCTGCACACAATCTTATAAACAAACAAAAGGTTTTATTAAAAGGATGGCACCCCCCCCCCCCACACTTAAGTTCAACCGAAGGTTTAAACTTTGGGAAGTGACCACAGAAAATCAAATCTGAAACACACGGGTTGCCTCCCGAGAAGCGCTTGATTTATTACCGAGTCCTCAGCCTGACTCGAATCTTCCCGAATTTATTTAGCTGCAAGGGCAGCTTTGAACATTTTGTAAAGTTCGGGGATGTACATGAATTCTTCACCAGTAGCTTCAATATCGTCCCAGACGAACTCAGCAGATGGTTTCCATGGAACAGTTTGTGGGATTCTTCCTGGAAATGGTGCTACAAAGGTGATAGTTTCGAATTCATTCTCATGGTGTCTCCAGGACACTGTCGCAACTGAAACTTCTTTCATTTGCTCCTTGTCGTAATATAATTTGATTCGGTGTCCATTAACAATGAAACTGCCACCTTGTTTGTCATAGAGTTCGACATACCCAGATGGATATCCATGTTTTACGACATATGGTCCAAACCATTTTGGTTGTAACTTAGGAGCTTTGAATTTGAATTTCAAGTTAAAAAGCAGAACTTTATCTCCGGCTTTGAATTCTTTTCGAATTCGTAGCTTTTTATCATGATAAGCTTTTGTTCTGGCTTTATACAGTTTGGAGTTTTCATAAGCTTGGAGTCTTAATTCATCGAGTTCGTGCAATTGCAGAAATCTTTTCTCTCCAGCTATTTTGAGATCGGTGTTACAATGTCTGAGCGCCCAATAAGCACGATGTTCGACTTCGAACGGCAAATGACAAGTCTTCCCATACAAGAGTCTGTAAGGAGTTGTGCCAATTGGTGTTTTATAAGCCGTACGAAATGCCCACAGAGCATCGTCAAGTTTTCTTGCCCATAATGAAGGATTGTCTTTTACTATTTTTTCCAGTATTCTTTTGAGAGCTCTGTTGGTATTTTCGACTTGACCACTAGTTTGTGGATGATAAGCAGTTGCAAATCGATGATGAACTCCATATCTTTTCATGGTTTTCTCCATTTGTTGATTGCAGAAATGAGTTCCTCGATCGCTTATGAGTGCTTTGGGAATTCCATAACGAGCGAAAAGCTTTTTGAGAAAATTAACGATGACACGAGCATCGTTTGTTGGTAAAGCTTCAGCTTCTGCCCATTTGGACACATAATCTATAGCAACGAGAATGTATTCGAATTTGTGGGATTTAAGTAAGGGTCCCATGAAATCTATTCCCCAAATATCGAATATTTCACACACTTGAATGCTTGTTAATGGCATTTCATCTCTCCGAGAGAGATTGGTTGTTCTTTGACAAGCGTTACAATTTTGAACAAGTGTGTGTGCTTCTTTGAATATTGTTGGCCAATAGAATCCAGCATCAAAAACTTTCTTAGCTGTGGTGGAAGGACCATAATGTCCCCCAGTTGGGCCATGATGACATTCGTCAAGAATTTTTCGGGTTTCGGAACCAGAAACACATCTTCGGATCATCCCATCGGGACACATTTTGAAAAGATATGGCTCTTCCCAAAAGTAGTATTTGAGTTCTGAAAAGAATTTGCTTCTTTGAGCATGAGTTAGACCTTTTCTGAGAATTCCTCCGGCGAGGTAATTCGCAAAGTCAGCAAACCAAGGATCGTCAGTTTCATCGATGGTCATGAGAGTTTCATCGGGAAAATAATCATCGATTTCTTCTTCTTTTAATTCCTCAAGATTGGGATTTTCGAGGCGAGATAAGTGATCAGCAGCAAGATTCTCTGCTCCTTTCTTATCTTTGATTTCGATGTCAAATTCTTGGAGTAGTAAAATCCATCGAATAAGACGAGGTTTAGCGTCTTGCTTGGTAAACAGATATTTGAGCGCTGAATAATCGGTAAAAACGACTGTTTTTGAGAGCACAAGATATGATCTGAACTTGTCGAATGCAAAAACGACGGCCAGTAATTCTTTTTCAGTGACGGTATAATTTTGCTGGGCACTATTCAGTGTCTTGCTAGCAAAATATATAGGCCGAAAATGTTTTCCTTCGCGTTGACCTAAGACAGCTCCAACAGCAAAATCGCTTGCGTCGCACATAAGTTCGAAGGGTAGTGACCAATTAGGTGCGACCACGATCGGAGCACTAGTAAGTTGAGATTTCAGTGTTTCGAAAGCTTTTATGCAATCAGCATTGAAGTCAAAGACAGATTCTTTCTCAAGAAGTTTC
This sequence comes from Chrysanthemum makinoi, assembly GCA_910596185.1. Classification (NCBI taxonomy): domain Eukaryota; kingdom Viridiplantae; phylum Streptophyta; class Magnoliopsida; order Asterales; family Asteraceae; genus Chrysanthemum; species Chrysanthemum makinoi. Next base: position 46,323,927 of record OU343222.1, on the reverse strand, counting down.
GTCATTGGACGAGATATTTTGGAAAAATCTTTGATGAATCGGCGGTAAAAACCAGCATGTCCTAAAAAACTTCTAACGGCTTTGACGTTAGTTGGTGGTGGAAGTTTCGAGATGACATTGACCTTTGCTTTGTCTACTTCCATTCCGGCACTGGAGATTTTGTGGCCAAGCACAATTCCTTCAGTTACCATAAAGTGGCATTTCTCCCAGTTGAGAACAAGATGTGCAGCTTCGCATCTTTCGAGCATTTTATCGAGATTAGAAAGACAAGCTTCAAATGAATCTCCAAAGACTGAAAAATCATCCATGAAAACTTCCATGGAGGTTTCTAGCATGTCTTGGAATATGGCGATCATACACCTCTGAAAAGTCGCGGGTGCATTGCAAAGACCAAAAGGCATACGCCGATATGCGTAGGTTCCAAAAGGACAAGTAAAGGTGGTCTTTTCTTGATCGTTAGGATCGATGGGAATTTGGAAATATCCTGAAAATCCGTCGAGGAAACAAAAGAATTTATTTCCAGCTAGTCTTTCAAGCATTTGATCCATGAATGGGAGCGGAAAGTGATCCTTTCTGGTGGCTTTGTTTAACTTACGATAGTCAATACAAACGCGCCAACCGGTGACAGTTCTAGTTGGAACTAGTTCATTTCGCTCATTAGTTACAACCGTCATTCCTCCTTTCTTGGGAACACAGTGTACAGGACTTATCCAAGGGCTATCCTCAATTGGGTAAATGATTCCAGCATCAAGAAGTTTTATGATTTCCTTTTTAACAACTTCTTTCATGTTGGGATTGAGTCGACGTTGACGTTCTACCACAGGTTTAATCCCTTCTTCAAAATTGATTTTGTGTTTGCAAAAATTAGGACTAATTCCTGGGATATCAGATGTTTTCCAAGCGAAAGCTTGTTTGTGATTTTCGAGGATAGAAACTAAACTTTCTTTTTCATTATCCTCAAGCAATGAAGATATGACTACTGGAAGAAGAGAATTTTCCTCCAAATAAGCATATTCAAGATGATCTGGGAGAGGTTTGAGTTCGAGATATGTGGGTGGTTCTTCGATAGAGGATTTAATTCGCATCTCGTCATTGAAAGTTATTTCTTCGAAATTTTCTTCCTCTTCCTCTATTTCTTCTTCTTCTGAGTTCTCTCCTTCGAATTCTACTTTCATGAAATCATCAAATTCTTTATCAAAATCTGTTTCATTGATTTTTTTGGATCGAATTCTACTTTCATGAATGGATCGGATTCGTTCAGTAATGCATCTAATTCCTCATCAGTGACTTCATCAATAACATCGACGTTAAAACAAGTGTCATCACTAGAATGTGGGTAGCGCATTGCTTTATCGATAAGAAAAGTGATTCGATCTTCCCCAACTCCAAGGTTGAGTTCTTTTCCTTTCACTTTGATGATTGCATCGGCGGTATTTAGGAAAGGTCTTCCTAGAATGAGTGGGACTTTACTATCTTCTTCCATTTCCAAGATTACAAAGTCCACGGGAAAAATGAATTTACCGACTTGAACAAGCATATTCTCGGCGATTCCCACAGGATATTGATAGGAATGATTTGCCAATCGGATACTCATTTTTGTTGGTTTTAGGCTGTTGTTGCACAACTTGGAATAGAGTGAATAAGGCATCAAATTGATACTTGCGCCAAGATCGGCCAAAGCATTGCATTTAACATTATTCCCGAAAGTACATGGAATAAGAAAGCTCCCAGGATCTCCGAGCTTTGGTGGGATTTTGTTTTGAACTATAGCTGAGCATTCTTCGTTAAGAAAAGCTGTTGATATTTACTCAAGCTTGCTTTTGTTATTAATAAGTTCTTTCAAAAATTTCCCGTAATTGGGCATTCCGGCTATAACATCAACGAGAGGAACATTGAGTCTAACCTCTTTGATTATTTCGATAAACTTCTTATAACGTTCTTCCATCTTCTCCTTTTTTAGGCGTTGAGGATAAGGAATTTTTGGTGTATACGCCTTGACGGTTGGAATGTTTTTCTTTTTGGTGGTTTGAGTTGTGTTTGGTTCTTCGTTTTCATCCTCACTATCATTGGTGACAGGAGCATTAGGATTAGGTGGTGGATCGTATGAGAGACCACTTCTTGTGAAAACAGTATTGATATGTTCATTTCTTGTTTGTAGTGGACGGTACGTCTTATCATTTGATGGTTTTGGGTTGGATTGAGTGTTACTTGGCAATGAACCAGATGGTCTAGAGGAATGTTGGTCAGAAAGTCTGCCAAGCTTGTTTTCAAGATCTTGGATAGATGCTTGATGATTTTTCTGTCCTTGCTCAACTTTGGCTTTGAGATTGAAAAATTGATTTTTGATAAAATCATTTGCGGATTTTTGACCAGCCACGAATTCTCTCATGGTTTTTTCGAATTCGGTTTCTTCTGTCTTTTTTTCGGGATTTTGTGGTGGTGGATCGTCAGTTCGTGGTTGAGAATCACGGTTGTCATCTCTTGGTCGGCGATCTTGCCAATTTCCAGAATTTCGACCGTAATAATTACTACGATATCCTCCTCCACGGTATCCTCCTTGAGCATAACTCGCTTCCCTTTCCTTCGGTCCACCCATAGGTTTATCGTCGCACTCGGACGATGGATGATTTCCTCCACAATTGTTGCATCCGTCTCGTATTTCTTTTATTTCATCTTTGATATCTTTGTACTGCGAGTCGATTTTTGAGGTTAACGATTCCATCTTCTCCATGAGTTTTGAGGTATCGGCATTTTCGACAAAAGCAACGGTTTTTCGAAGAGGTTTGGTTTTGGAATCTTTGGACCAATCAAGTTTGAGAAGTACTCGATCTTCGAGCAATTGATGTGCATCATTAGGAGTCTTATAGAGAAAAATTCCTCCAGCATCAAGGATGCCTTGAGAGATTTCCTCTAGTCCATGGTAAAAGATTTGGATAATGGTTCCTTTTGATAATCCATGTCCATGACAACTACGAAGCCAAGCTTCGACAAGTGATTCGTTTGGGTTTTGGTTAAAAGCACGAATTTCTCCCATTAATCGATCAAACATGGCAGGTGGAAAGAATCGGCTTACAAAAGCTTGCCTCATCTCCTCCCAAGTATTGATGATTCCTGGGGTTAATTCATTGTACCATACTTTAGCATCTCCGGCAAGTGATGATGCGAAAAGTTTGAGTTTAATGGCATTGACATCGGTGTCGCCATAACGGAACATGCCGCAAATTTTGATAAATTCGGCAATGTGCTTATGCGGATCGGCCCACGCACGGCCATCGAATTGTCGGTCTTTGATCATAGAAAGGTGATGTCCCTTCACGGTGAAGTTGTCACCAAGGTTAATAGCAACAATAGCACTTTCGGGGGTTGGTGCTACGGTTCGGTTGGTTCCCCACATGGGTTGATCGTCCGCTATGGGAAAAGGTAAATTGGTGAAAGGGTTGTAAACAACTTTGGCTTCAATGAGGTTATCAAATGGTGGGTTTGGTACTCTTGGTACACGATTTTCCAATGGTATGAAAAGTGTTATTCTTCTTCTTCGAATCAAACGTTCGGGGTTGGTAAGAGGTGTAATTGGTTCAATTCTTACTGCTCGAGTGTTCATACAATGTCCTAGAGAATCCAGGCAATATCTAAACACACGGACAAACAATGAAAATGGTTTCTATGGGTCAGAGAAGGTAACCGGATCGGTTGCGGAATGCGACTGATCGGTTAGACTAAATGATTGATGGACAAAATCGTAACCGATTCGGTTGAGGGGCAACCGGATCCGGTTAAGGTTTCTGAGAAATAAATTTTTTTGGGTTGAATCGACTGAGGGAAATTCAAAAACTTGTTGAAACACAATCAAATCCCCGGCAACGACGCCAAAAACTTGATGTGCCCGGTTGGTACAAGTTTTAAATTTATAAAAGGTGAATTACCAATATTACCAATAACACATACGAGCAAGTATACTCATCCGTTATAGCAAGATTATGAAGGTAAGTCGGGATCGTTCGCAGGGATTTGAGTGAATCTAAACACAAGTTTGAATTAACGGAGTCTATCCAAAACATATAACAAAGCAAATAGATATAATGAAATTCAGATGATTAAAAAAACTACACTTGCTTAAACTAGTTTCATATCATAGATTAATGTGATTGTGTTAACCTCTTAACATGTTGGTTGTGATAATTAGTTGGTAGACTAATCTATTGTTCTTACAAGTCAAACTTTGATCAAGAGTTTAGTTTATAAAAACAAGCATTAAGTTTAACCAATCAATTCAAGTTTCTTGAGTTTACATACATAAACTTAAACACAAAAACATCCACTTGTTCATCAAATTGCTTAAGAAATGGTCAATATAAAAGGTAACCGATCATAGACAAAAGGCTACAATTGATTCTCAACAACTAATCTTACGACCATTTAGATGTTTCCAACCAATCCAATTTGATAATCAAAAAGCGTTTCTATTACAACCACACCTTAGTTCCTTTGTATAATCAAGACTAATGGGTAAAAACAATCATCCATAGACAAAATGATTATGACTAGTTGAATAACACGAAGTTCTTTCGACCCCAACGATTATTGTCAATTAGCCAAACTTGATTAACAAATGTCACTATGAAACTTTAGCATAATTGGATCTTAGAATCAACTTGAAATTGAATTAAAACATGTTAACACAACCACTAACTAATCATATGATAATCAACATCATTTAAGCAAGTGCATAAAGAAACTAGCCACTCATAGCAAACATGAACATAAACTCAGAACTTTGAATATTAGAAAACATGATTGAAAGTCTTACAATGTTTGGAATAAGTTTACAAATGGTATAGTAATGATTCCCAAAGGATTGAGGTAGACTTCTAGGTGTTTTGGCCTCCAAATGGTGAACTTCTGGATCTCCAAACTTCTCTAGACTTCTAAGGATGAATTTTAAGAGCTTAAGGCTTTGTTTGATGAGTAGAGAGATTTGTATTATAGGTTGTTGTTTCTAATGCTCACAATTAGCCTCTATTTATACTAATTCCAAGGCCTAGGGTATTAAATGCTAAACTTGGCCATCAAGGAGTGAGGAAGGGACTAGAATACACCAAGAGAAGGACCTATAATCGATTGGATGCAAAGGGGAAGCTTAGTGATGAAGATTTGGCAACTGCAGCTTCTCCAACCGGATCGGTCATACGACCAACCGATCCGGCTGGTCTTCAATAACAACTAGCCGACCGATCTGGTTGCGGGTTGCGACCGATCGGTTGGCGATGGTAAAAACACTGATTCTGACCGAATTCCAACCGATCCGGTTGCGAGTGTAACCGGATCCGGTTGGATCTTCTGAGATACAAAAACTTGATCTTCTTCACTTATTTTGTAGAACTTGATTCTTCAATCACTGAGGTCTTAAAAAGGCCTTGAGATACTGATTTAGTCTTGTTGAAATGGGAATCTTCGGTTAGCTGAATATTTCTTCTTTTTCCTCCATTTCCCTGCACTTGGTTATAAACACTAGACAAACATCTCTAGATACAATTAAGTACTATAATCACGCAAATATAACCAAATAACAGATATAAAAGTACACATAACGCTACTAAAAACATGCACAATCTGAGCGTTATCAACGCCGTAGTTAGATGCATGAGTTACGGCGTGACCTAATATGGTTACGTCATAATCTTTGGGAAGAGTTACGCCGTAATCTTCTGATAAGTTAGTTTTCTGGGCCACGCTTTAGTTACGGCGTAATGTGAGAGATGAGCTATGCCGTAACTTCTTCTAAGTAAGCATACTATGATAAATCTCCAGTAAACTCTCCAATTCCACATCTTTTTAGCTCCAATGCTCGTAATTTACCTGAAATTGGAATATAATGGAAAACAAGCGTAAATCCATATAAATGATATAAATTACAAGCATTATCGGGGGAAATTGACACTTAATATTCAGGATAATTTGATGTTATCACCTCTGAATTGGGAACCATTGATATTGAACCTCTAATTATGAAGACTTCTATATTGCTACACTTTGGACCTTTTGTATTGACCTGTCAGTTTGATACCCGATCCATTATACTAGGCATGGGGGTTCCATGTCCGTGTCATTGATGCACCAATGGCATGACTCCAGTGTGGATGAGTGATGTTCCACACCGTCCCCATATTGTATTGATTATGCGCGCTTCAGATATATTGTATGGCCACTATTGTTCTGCAGGGGGCGTATGGATGCATCCTAGATTTGTATTGTATTGTATTGATATTGATATATTATATTGGTGATGTGGTGCGTGTGTGCAATACACCCCCTCATATTCTGGGAGCTAGCTACTCCATTGGTTACTGAGGTCTCCCTTCCTATTGGTTTGGTATTTCGAGGCCACCCCCCGAATACAATGGCTCCTATTGGATACTTGGCCGCTATTGATATTGGATTGTTCTGTTTGCTCGGGATAGATTTCTGAAAACCCTTACACTTTTCATATACCTATATTGTACCTTCTGTATTCCCCAATGCACCATATTCTGTATTAATTGTCCATTACTCAGTACCTTTATGTGACTCACTCTACTACCATGATATATATTCCATCGCATTGATCTCTCATACTCTTATTCCGTTACTTTAGACCATCATTCCATTCACGTACCGGGTATTATATGATTATTGAATTTGATTATGCTATTCATGTTTTGTGTGACTACCATTTACCCTGCTACGATATGACTAATATGCGATTATATGATTCACCTGTTGTAATCTGACTATAGGTTATCTTACTGTTATGTGACCCTTTGATTTGTCTGGTGACCATGCTAGTGTGTAATAGATTGTTTTATATGTTTATTGTGTATACTTTCGTTCAGTTAATCTCGTGGACTATGATTATCCGTTAGTATCTTTATCTGTTAATTGTTGACCTGCCATATTCACACTCTTGCTTATGCCACTGTTTGATGAGGTAAATGGTTCAGCCTATGTTATCCTTCTAGTTAATGTGTTTAGTTGCCCTGCTATGTCCTTAATTCATTCAGTTATAATGTTCATGCTATATTCCTACTTGATACGCGTGGCTACCATGTTTTGACTGCTGATAGTATTTCTGTTGTTATGGTACTTGTTATGTTATTAACTATGGGTTACTTGACTTGTGTGATTGCTATGCTCACTTTCTAATTAGTTACTTCCGCTAGCTTTTAGATTTCCGTTTGGCTTATATGTATTATGATTTCCTGATTAATTGTATGCCTGGTTATTTAGATATGCTTATGTATATGTCATCGATGCGTTACTTGCTTTGTTTTCCTCTGTTATCTGTTCTTTCAGGATATCTGTTACTATTGTATTCTGCAGGTTCCTCATTGACTCATTGTTTCCTTTCCGTTGCGACCTTGCTATTGTTTCCTTGTTTCATTTCGTATTTCTGATTTTCTTTAGCTTTCTTTTTGTTATATCTGTTCATTGGGCTTTTTAAGCTCAGCCACATTTCTTTTACTGCGGCAGGTTTTAGGTTGGAAGATGGGCTTTGATGGGCTGAGAGTTGGATTATCTGAGTGGACCGACCTAGTTACCTTATTATCTTTGGGACTTATTTTGAAGAGCCATTGTTTTGATTTTTATTTCATTCTGATATTTTGGATTTTGTAATCTTCTTTGTAAGTCATTCGTTTATATGACTTGGTATTTCATTTTGTAAGGTTTCCGTTTGCAAAAATTTAGTTGTATGTTCTGATATGACACCAGAATGTAATACTTCTACCCTTGCCGGGTTGAGGTGTTACACTGACCCCTATAAACTTCTATAGATAAAGACTCAAAATGCTCAAGACAAACACAAAGTAAGGAGGCGAATATCTAAAAAACAATAAAAAGAGCCAAAAATGGAAAAAGACTCAGGAAGCAAGTACAAACGTTGAAAAAGCGCCCTGCTACTTCAAAACAATCGGATCACGGAAGATCATGCGAAAAGGAGCCAAAATAAAGGTTGAAACACGCTATGGATGTTCGTGGAAAAACCATACGGAAATCATTCCCAGAGAATAAAAAGGAACAAAGACCTGTGACTCAAAAAGAATTAGCTTCGGAGGAAGTAATGCCCCGAAGGAAGCACGCAAGAAGTCGCGACAGCAACGACATAAAGGATACAATATGGGAAATAACAAAACTAAGGGAAGGATACAGCCTTGGGAAGGAAAGTCCTCGACAATAAACAAGCAAGGGTAGAAGCAAAAGGGTAAACCTTATCCAGATAACCAAAAAGGAGAGAAAATCTGCAAGTATAGATTTACGTTCCTTCCCAAGAAATATCATGTCAAATCCAACTGAAGAACAGACGCCCAGGCTACAAGCTTAGACACATGCTAACCTACCAAATACTAGAAAAAGGCAAACGCTAGCACATGCAAAAACAGTGAAATCTTCGCTATAAATACGTGAAGTAAAAAAGGGGAATGCAGGAAATGCAAAAAATAACCGTTGTAATCCAGAATCAAACATCCTAACAAGAAAAATATAATGAAACTCATTTTGAAAGGAGCAGAAGATGTTATTCAAAAAAAGAGTATGATGGCACATAAGAAAGAAGAAATACAACAAGTTTCCAATGGCAACATGTCGTCTACACGACAGTAGTTAAACTCCACATAGCCTAAACCTTCACCACCCTCAAAGGAAAAACGCAAAAGAAAACATGGCGAACACCAAAAATGTTCTTAAATGACTACTAATAACGCTTAGTCGTTCTGAAATGGCGACTAATCACCCACCACCGCAATACCTCATAATACCCCTTCACTCAAACCTACTCCTATGGCATTTCCAAATACCTTGCCAATTAACACGGCGACACCCGCGACCGGAGCAATACTGTCGATTAGACTCCCAGTAGCCATTGGGAAATAAGATCGTATAGGTGCTCACTGGTCAACTGCGGAGGCGGCCAGGGCAAGGAGCCATGCGGGAAGTGAAATGGTAAGGGAGGGAGTGATGGAGCGTGGAAAAGGATGGGTCCTTAGAGAAGGATAAGAAAGAATGATAGGGGCAATGAGTTATATCAGATAGTCCCTAGCTATCAAGAAGCTTCCCTTACAACGGCAAGCAACAAAGGATGCAAATTACACCTTCATCCTATTGTTGTTGCATAAGGTTGGATAGACTGAATGTAAGGAAAAGATGACCAGCTTGCGGGTGCCGGGATATGTGTATAAAAGCTACCCCAACATGCTATACTTTCAAAAAGACGGAACTATCCGGAAAAGATCCTTGAAAGGTCTACCGCACTTGCTGTATGACCTACAACATCACAAGCTCGCCGCTAAAAAAGTAAAAGCATGCTTGGCGAGTATTCTAGCCCTTCAAGGAAAAATAACAAGCCTGGTAGCTCCTCAGGAATCACCGTCAGAAGAGAGTGACGGGAGATTCCCCCAAAGAAAAAGCTAGCAGGCAAGGAAAGGATTCTAGCCCATAAAGGTAGCAAGAATACTTACAAAGACGTTACCCACATTGGGAAAGCCGGCAAAAGATAACAAAGGCAGCAACAACACGTTCAGCCAGAACAATTCTTCAAGAAAGAAAATCACAGCTATTATAAGCAAGACAACCCATTGCAGACAACCGCTAAAATAGACGAGGAAACCTTCCAAGAAGCAAAGCCTCAATGAAAGGTGATGCCCGTCATCACCAAAATTCCGAAGGAAGTAAGGCTCCAGTAGCATAAAACTAAAAGTAAAAAGGGTAAGAGAAACCGGTAATAGGAAAAATGTACAGCGTATTTGAATTTACTAGTTTCTTGTAATGTATTTCGAAATGTTTCAAATCAATCAAAAGGGAAGATTAGCTACCTTCATTATTTTATTTTTCAAATAATTTCATTTTCATTAAGTGCATAAGACACGCAAGCACAAAATGGGGCATGACCCAAATATGTTATTTCCGAATAACAAAGAGTTATCACGTATAACCAACAGGTGAACAACGTAATCACCAAAGTACATAAGAGGTATTGCAAGCCCAGTACTGGGAGGATAGCCCAAAATTATCCGAAGACTATTACAAATGTGCATATCCATATAACGTTAAGCAATAGCACCGCACAAATAAAAAAAATGTGTGCACAAAAGATTATTAACAACGTTCATATCCGTATAACGTTAAAATAGCAACACAAAAAATGAAAAACAACATACACAAAAGTTTCAGAACGTGCATGTCAGCATAAAGAAAAGATAAACATTATTCAAAGGAGTGCAAACATCCAGGAAAATAAGAAAAACTAAGTCTACACCAAGGCAGTCACACTCGCTTCAGGTTCGGACAGTGCAGAAGGGATCTCACTAACCTCAGGATGCGGATCATTCGCAACATCAATAAGGGCACTAGACCCCACAAAATCATAATCATCAATGGAAAGGGGCCTCGCAGGGACGTCAGAGACACTGGCAGGAAGAAGAACACGTGGCAAAGAAGTAGTACACGCTAAAACTAATTCACCAGTTGAAGGTACTTCCACACCCATAACATTACGGGCGAACAAAGGATTAACGAAAGAACTATAAACATCAGCAACAGATAGCCGATGAGTAGCAAGGCGCTTCCTGGCCTTATCAACTCTCTTCTGAACTACTCCCAGAGAACGAGACAAAGAACTAGTGCCAACAATAGCGTTATCACCCCTATCATATACAGGGACCACAAGCTGTTTAAGATCAGGCTGTAAACCAGCAATCATAGGAGTATCCGCATGAGATCCCTCAACACGAAGAATATCCATAATTTTCGCAATACCATCATCCTTGCTAGACTTAAGAGCGGAAAGTAAGGAAAACTCCACATCCGCAAGGGCTTTCACAGCGGAAAGATAGTGAGCCTCCGTAGAAGGGTCATACGCAGCGAAATCAACAAGCTCCTTTTCCTCCTTGCCATGAGCAATACCCGCTGCTAAACCATCTTGCATACCTTTATCAATAGCGCGACCGATAACGTCCGCCATTGCTGTAGAATACTCTAGAGAATTCAAACACTTAAACACAGCAAGGCTCAAGCCATAGTCAACAACCAACGTAGACTAGATAGCAAAGTAAGAAAACGAGGATAAAACCCCTCATCATGGTGACTAGCCAGCGCATATAAGTCAGCAATAGCCGAATCAACTTTCTTCATAAGTGCGGCTGACTTAGCATCCTGAATCTTGCAAAATTCTTCCTTCAAAGCATCAAGAAAAGGAATTCGGCTGCGAAGGTCAGAACACGACTGCTCCAGGGTGCGTATCTGCAAACAAAACAAAGTAAGGAGACAGTGGAAAAAAGCGAGCAAGCGGAACAACTAAACCGAAAGGCACGGACGCATATCTGTCCGAAAAGATTGGAATTTTGAGATATGAGAACAGCAACTTCAACTCTCAAAGTAGACGACTTAGAATCTTTCCTATCAAGGGATGATCGAAGTGCCGCTACCTCAACTCGAATAGAATCTCGTTCTTGCTCAAGAGTAGAATTTTGACCCTTCAACGACATAAGTTCTGCAGCAGAAGCTGCTGAGGATGTAACAACGGAACGGCTTCGGAAGAACAACAGTGACCTTAGCCTTAAGAAGTGAAATCTCCTTGTCCCTACTCTCTAACAAAGATAATAAGCGTTTTCGCTCCATCATATTATACTTCAAACGCAGACGGACCTCAGAACTAAAGCACACCTGTCATGCCGTAGCAACATTGAATTCAGCAAGGAAACGCTCATACCCCATTTCACGAACGGAGGAAAAATAATTAGGAGGGGCAAAATCATCCACCATAACGCGGCATTCATCAACATCATCAAGAAGCGAACTCTTGGTAACATTCCATTTGGGAACATAAATATCAGCCGAAGAACTGGAATCCAAATCATCAGCAGTGCGGATATCCCGCGAAATATCAAAATCGAAAAGGTCGTCAAGAAGCGGGATGAGCATCTACGGCGATATGGCGCAAAGAAGGGATGAAGGAACACCCACTTGATCCTTCTCCTTTCAGAGGAAACGGTAGTAACGCGGCATCCGTCATAACCGAGCGGGAGAGAGCGTCAAAACAAATAAAGAACAAAAAAGTGAACGGACGAAAGAAAAATAAAGGAATCACGGAAAAACAAAAGCAAAGGATAAACAAATCTAGGAGAGAACCACCAAGATGGAGCAAACCAAAGTGGTTCAGTAGATGTCAGCTTCATGAATAGGAGTAAGGGATAATGAAGGAGAATAAGAAGAATGAGTGGGCAAAGCATTCAAAGAAAATTCAAGAGTTTGCATACTTTGAGCTAACAACTCTTGAAGAGATTCTAAGACTTACCGCCAGATAGAGGCCTAACAGAATCATTATGGTCGCCTCCTCACCTTAGGAGGGTTGACGGGGTTGGTGCAAACCTTCTTTCTTTTCCTCCTAGAACAAGAAGGCACATCACAATTAGATACTAGAAGACCAGATTAGAGTAGAATAATCAGTGCACAACATCCACAAAACTATTATGTAGAGAGGCCCGGACTTCGAACAAGCAACTACATTTCCATCGACGGAAGATGGAGGGTAAGAAAAATCGGTTTCGGTTAATTTTAACAACGGGAGCTCATTTTCCTCCAGCGATCGAGTATCAACCTTTAACTTCATAGGATCCTTCATCCGAACCAAAGATAGCAAATCCATCGCTGCAGAAAGTAGAAGAAAAAACCGAGTCGAGACCAAACAAAAAGCAGTTATAGCGAAGAAAACATAAACATGGTATACCCACTGCGACATTCTTCGTCGTAGAACAGGGGTAAAATCTTCACCCAAAGTATAATTATGACTTAACCCAACAACACATAGAAAAGACTCCGGAAATTTATGAAAAGGAGAAGCATTGGCAACAAGGGAAGCAACATACTCAGCATAAAACTTAGTATCCTTAGGAGTAGCATCCTAAGGAATGCTTCACTGAAAGGATGAATTGTAGGACAAGCAAATGAGTCAACCCAAAAGAAATGGTCATAAGAGAATCAAGGGGTTTAGTATAGCAACCGCCAAAGCTATCAACTCGTTTACTAAAAGAAAGCCAGCCATGTTTACGAGAAAACATAAAAACACCTAAATAGACCAACTGAGGGTTTGATGCCGGGGGCAAAACAAAGAAACTCAAATTGAGAAACTTTAGCAGCACCAATGACAGAAAGTTGCGATATATGGATGCGATAGTAGTCAAGAATCGAAACAAGAAAGACAAAGGGAAGTTAGCAAGCTCAAAAATGGGTATATACACCAATCTTCCCATTATTGCTTCGGAATAGTTTGGTGAGTTGGGCAATTCGGATGAACAAATTACGGAATCGAATATCTAATACAAAAATGATCAAGCACATCTTACGATAGTTTAGATTTCACAGATGCAAACGTACCCATAACGGAAAAAGAAAAAGAGATAAGAACCTAACACGGACAAGGAACTTGGAAGGCGGAGACAACCAAAGGTAAATTGGATCAAAGAAAGAGAAAATAGCATTTGCATGAGAAGAATAGTAAAAAGAAAAAATGGGGTAAAGCAAAAATAAAGGGTATTTATACAAGCGGAATGATGATGATTCCAAAGAAACCCTAAAAGAAGGACCGTGCCCAAAGCGTATCGATCCAACGACCCAATTCACAAACAGGGGATAAGGATAGTAAAAACAAAGGGGCCCTGAGGTCCAATCAACGAGAACATGAAAAGTCATTAACCGTCCACATTGTAAAAACACTTTCCAAGAAAAAGGGCGTTAAGCGATTCAAAGTACGGAAGAAGAAACCCTTCGCCAAAATTAAGTCTAGTAACATCCACCGCACGCGACAATAGCCGTACGCAGTGCACGTACTAGACTAGGGGGACTTGATGACGTAGCAGTCCCTAAAGAAGAGGAACAACAGAAGGGCATTACAAAAAAGGCACGGAAAAGAAAAGTGCTCAGTCAACTCAAGTCTAGTGACATCCACCGCATGCGACAATATCCGCACGCAATGCACATACTATACTGGGGGGACTTGATGACGTATAGGAAACGGACAACGGGGTTGGGGATGGGGTCTTCGCCTGCAAGGAAACAGACATCAGTTAGGAAATGACCCTACTGATGTACTAGTTACGGCGTAACCACATTACAGGTTACACCGTAATCAAATTACACAATTCTGGCGTAACATATCCTTGATTGCCGTAACTTTCCCGAAACTTGACACATCAGATGGTTACAATTAGCAATAAATTACAGGAACCATCAATTTTATCCAAGTGGTAAAAAGAATCAATAATTTTTAACCTATTAGTCTGAGGACGGCCTAAACCATTAAGTTTGCGTTTGACCCAAAATCTTTTTAAACTAAGTCAAAACATCCCAAACGACCCATAATGTTATGACATGAATCAAAATAACATGGGGAATTCATCATAATTATTCATTAATCAAACCAATAGCAATAAAATAATGAAACAAGCAAGATCCCCAAAATATTAAAATATAAACCCTAATTGAATAATCGAAAGAAACGAATAAAAAAGAGTAGCAATAGATCTTACCGTCCATGGTTTGAGTGATGAAATGAAGAAACCTTGACGAAACATTTTGGGGGGAAAATTATACTGTTGTGGTAGGCGGTGAAAAGTGTTTATGTAAAAACCTAGTTTTCATCCGAATAAGGGTTTTATACAGCCAGGATGTTACGGCGTAATTAGATAAAGAGTTACGTTGTAACTAAATTTTTAGTGATTAAAATTTTTGTTATTGTTAAATGATTACGTCGTAACTCTTAATAAAGGTTACTGCTTGAAGTAGCTGTGACTTAATAAAACTTTAATTTTTAGAATTCTTATAATTATTTAAGGATGCGTCGTAACTCTTAACGAGGTTCTGCGCGTAACTTCCGAAGAACAAATGTTTACTATTGCATTATAATGATTGAGATACATACCTTGGTTTGGAAGTGCTCAATTCTCTTATTCAGGTAAATATGATATACCTTAGATCTTTCATTAACTACTCACAGAGCAGCAGCCAAAAGCGATGTGCTATTTCATCCTGCTTTTAATATTTATAAAACTTAGACAAGTTAGGATAAACACATACTAATGGGCAAAGAACTTAGATCGAGATGTAGTAAAGCCTTAGGTAAAATCCGATATCGTCCCAAGAGAGTACGTGACCTTGAAAAGAACTAAGATGATTAGAAATGATATTTATAATATATTGGTATGATAAGATTGTAATAATTCATCGAAATGATATAGTTATTCTAAACACACAGACACCAGAATTTTAGGATAAAGAGATAGATAAGTGAAGCTTAATGAAGAATACAAATATGAATTGATTCTCGATATAAAGATTCTATATAGTGGTTAATTATCACCCGGACTCCTTTGGTCAATTAGTCATTGCCTATGGTTTTAGATTTCTCACAAGATGAGCAGGTCACCGGGATCATTAGACAACCTAATAGCGATCATTAAGGGCCAAATCTACTAGATCTAGTCTGTGGAAACCCGACCATTAGGAACTTAGATTTCCCAACGGCTTAAATACTTCCACTTGATAGGTGATCATTTGGTGAGTTCACACACTAAGAGTGGTTTGTACTATGGCCAATTCCTCCATGCTTATGCCTATTAGTGAGGTCGGTTGGTCATATCTCCCAGCCCTTTAGATACTAACAAGCATAATATTAGGACTAGCGATCTATGAAAAGACTAGTAAATGTCTATAAAGAAATAAAGAGGAGATCAATTAACATAAATGCAAACTTCAATTAATAACATGAATTCGTAGTATAAACCCTAGAAAAATATAAAAAGAATTCAAACTCGAATACAAATGAAATCGTAGACGAGAACTTCGTTATTCAATGCTCCTAAACCATGCTTCTTCTTATGTGTTTGATCTCCCAAAACCCTAGGAGGTTTGGGAAAGGAGAGATGCTTAAAACTGATGAAATCTTTGACTATTTATAGGCTCAGATACTAGTTACGGCGTAACATTTATTAAGCAGTTTCATTGTAACTCTTCAAATCTTGTGCTTATCCATGGTTACGGCGTAATCATAGCTGGGGTTACGCCGTAGTCTTCGTAAATCATATGCATTTCTTCTGTTACGACATGTTGTTCCCCGTTCACTATCGTTTAAAACAGTTTAAGTTTATAAAACAAGTTAAAAGTGAACTATGACTGAAATTAACATAAAGAAAACACACTAATTAATTTTCAACATCATATTCTTATTAGAAATAAATCAACAAAGAATACGTTACCCAAGTACTTGTGGAATAGTACTTGGGATTGAAATGACAAAGTTGGGTAACTCCTCTCTAAGCTCAGCTATAGTCCGAGCACAACTCTTAGAGCTCACGTGAGCTATCTCAGGGAACTAAGTTGTATTTGGAGGAGTGAAAAGATGGCTTGCGTGTATGTGTGTTTTACAATTCACAAGCTTAACCTTTTCACTCCATCTCTTATGCTATTTATACATGTATGATATTTGACTCTTTCCTAAGTGCCAAACTGACATCATACTGAGAAGACTATTCTAGGTAAGAGACAAGACTACTTTCCTAAGGATTCAAGTGATGACCGAGACTCGATCATTTGCCATTCAGGGAAAGAAATTGACTTTGGTTGATAAGGACTAGATGCTTATACGATTCAACCTTTCATACTTGTCTCTTTCTTCGGTCTTTACATTTTTCAGTCTTCTACTTCAGTTTGTCTTCGGTGTAACAAGTCGAGAGAAAATCTTAGGGATTCAGTGAGTTATTGTCATCACTCATTGAATCCATCATCTTCTTCTTGACTCAGTCTTCACCCTTTAAGTTCCGCCATCTGAGTGGAGAGACATCTTCTTTCCTCTTACCGAGTATCACGAAGGCGACTCATTGAGAGACTATGCACTCAGTAACCTGTTTGTGTTAACGTATTAAATACTTGGGCTATTTTCTATTCAAATCCTAGATTAAGGGGTTTAGGTATTTTACTGAACCCAAAGTTCCCCCTATTTGGATATACAAATAGCCTAGTGGTTGATCAGTGTAAGTGAGCAAGAGGCTTCTTCTTACACTGAATGTACTAATGAATACAATAAGGAACACAGTAAATGAATAAAACATACATCGTTTATTGATCGATTACATAGTTCCTATCACTAGTACAAAAGATAAAACAAAATGATGTCAATCCAGATGGATTCCCAATGCTTCAAGCTTGACCTTTTTGGTGATGAGTGTTTCCCCTGTCGGGATGGTCTCGATCTTAGCATTAGGTCTTGAGAAGGAGTTTGCTTGGGGATTGGATCGAGAGGCCACAGGAATATAGCGATCATTGCAACCACTCCACCGATCAATGTCACTCCATCTTTGAAATGCAGGGTTCCCATAGACATCAATGTGGAATAGCCCTCTTTCAGGCTCTTCAATCACTAGACAGTTCACAAAATTTACACCCTCGAGGCGGTTCTCATTTGCATTCAAGGCGAGCACTTTGATCTCGTGGTTGGAAATCAACTCTTTCCTTTGCCAGTGGAAGTTTGTGGTTGAGATCCTTGAGGTGCAGTCAAGGCAGGCTGAATTCTCAGTTGGGCTGGTGCTTCCCTCAGCCTTTCATATCTTTTGCTAAGCATCTTCATCAGCTCCTTGACCACCTTATTTTGCTTCTTTCATATGATCGGACCAAGTTCATCAAGTTCAGTGATCCCAAAGTCACTGAATTTTAATGGATCATGAACCTCAAAGTGTCTTTTGTCATTCCCTCTGTAAACATTCATAGCCAATGGTTTGGTGTTGGGAATGATTTTGACATCAGTGATTTTTTTAGGAAGCCTTCGGTACGGTCATTGTCCAGTTGTATTCTTTAATTCTGCTTTGCCTGAGAGCTCCAGTTTTCTTTCTCTTTTCTTCATACTTGAGCTCTCATTGCTGCGGCCATTTGAGCGACTGAGCTTCCATGAACTTCGTCTGCGCCTCGACCCTTTTGAGCTTGCTTGCATCTATTCCCACATTTTCAGCTTCTTCGGCAATCACTTTGGTCAATGCCTCCTTGGTCTTCTTTTCATCCTCAACTTGTTTCAATTTCCTCTCTTCTTTAGCAAGGTGTTTGGTTAGCTGTTGAGGAGTGAAGAGGTATTCAGTGTCACCGATTTTGTAGGAATCCTCTTCAGTCGATGAGTTGTCAGTATGCCTTTGCCCTTGCTTTGTCCTGAGGAAGATGATGCAATAATGGGAGGTGGTGTTGTCATGATTGGTGCTAAGACTGTCAGTGTTGTTGTTGTTGTTGCTTGAGGTGGTAGTGATGAGATTGGTACTGCAGAGACCTGATGTGCTTGATGATGATGATGTTTGTTTCTTGCTGAGTGGTGGTGTTTGCCCCCTCTAGATTATGTGAAGAGGAGTTTCTTCAGCAGTATTCTCCCCTCAAGCTACGTTAGTAGCGTCGGTTGAGGGCAAGAGTTGGAGTAGGTGCCGGGGGACGGAGCAGCTTGACCCTTGAAGGCCCTGATAAATTTCGAGATCATAGCTTGATGTGCGAAGTGTCGATTGAATACCAGTGACTTTTGTTTCCAAATTAGCCTGAGAAACTTCCAAGGCTGTCATTCTGGGCCCAAGATTCCAGGCCATAGAAGAGGATGCCTAAGCCAAAGTAGTCATCTGCGTATTTATAGAGTCCAATGTAGCTTGAAGAGACTGGATTGAGGATGGAAGACCCTGAACATTTGCAGACTTGAGCATGTTGAGCGATTCAGTAAGGTTTGAGGATTGTTTCAAGTGCTCCTCGAGTAGCCTCCAGCACTTTAGAGTTGAGTGTCTTTGGGTCTTCTTTGACAAACTCAGCGGATTTCATCTATCGTGGTTCCTACACCTCAAGATGTCACGAGGAATTTAGCCATGTTTTCATCCGCCGGTCGGTGAATGTTGTCATACATCAGATCCCTATGCTCATGAACATTTGCATCAAAACCATGTACTTGCCTTTAGATCAAGCATAACTTCATGGCGCAGCCTCAGTTATTGTTGCTCCCATAATGTTTATTGTTGAGAATATAACCTTCTTGATGCTTTGGTGATCCCTGAACCAGCCGAGTATTTTCAGATGAGTGGGAGAACATTATCAAACTGTCAAATTCATCGATGGATGAAGAGGAGTCATCATTGGCAGCTATCGTGGTGATTTAGTATGCTCTGTGGATCAGGCTGAGGCTCTTGTTCAGTTTGAACCTCAGCGTCCACTTCTTCTCCTGCTGATAAGATTTCTTCATCGATCTCATCAAGGTCATCATCGATTTTAGCAACTTCAGTAACCTCGTTAGAAGTTAACAAGGGAGTGGGAATGGGTTCCATATCGTGAGCGGGGTGGTATTGATCCCTCTGAGTCTCCCATGTCCCCCGTGGACCCCTCGGACACTGGTGGGAGTTTCCCCCATCTTCTCGAGTCGGGGATTGGTTTTGGGTTCCTTATCGTGAGGTTGTTTCTTTCCCTCCAGTCTTTGTCCCCGCTGACCCCAGAGACACCGGCTTGGGGCTTCCCAGTGCCTTTAGCGAGTCGAGTGATAGTTGTATCCCTATCAGCGGGTTGTTTGATTCCCTCTGAGTCTTTGGGATCGATCAGTATGCCCTCAGACAAAGGCTTGGATTTGCTAATGTCATCACTGGGCGATGTGGAAGGCGCTCCCTGTGAGGTTGTTTGTTTCCCTCTGGATCTTGGGGAGTAGTAGGTGTGACCAAGGGCAGACCGTGATGTATATGGTGTCCTTCGTTGTCACGGGGGTGTTGTTGCCTGGTCGGGTGTCTTTTGGTCTCGGGCCATTTGTGCCTTTTAGGCGGTGCTCCTGAAGCCTCGGGGCCCCTGAGACTTTGGTTTAGTCTTAGTCCCAGTCGAGACTTCCCTTTTCTTTTAAGAGCAGGGTTTGGAGACAACGATCCCTCCCTCACGGTTGTTTACAGCAACCATATGGGCCGTCAATTCAATAGGTGTGACAAGGGATGGGTCCTTTTGAAAATTTGAAGGACTCAGGGATGCCGTAAATTTCCAAAATTTTTCATCCTGAGTATAATTGGCACCCAGTAACGATTGTAAAGCACAAGAGACAAACCTAGGAAACGAAATATACTTCGTCCTAGTTTTGCTCTACGTAAGCTTCGTTACAAGATCACTGTAAAATGATCTCCCCTATGTCGTGACGTGACCCCATTCATCGGTGGTATGCCATCATCAAGCGAATAGAGTTAACCTGTTCAGGTGGATGAGTGGTTCCCGCCGTAGAGGACACGAATCACAAAAGTGAAAAGGATCCTCCAAGCCACGGGGAATGAACTTTTAGTGACTGGGGTCCTGTCCAAAAATGTGTGATCCAAAACGATTTGTTTTAACCCATCCTTCACTGTGGAAGGTTCAGGATGGGCGACATAAACACCTTTGTTGTAATCTAACCCTGTTGAAGTGCAAAAAGTTTTGTAATCCAGGGTGTATTGTTGCCCCCCATTAAGACTGAACCTGATGAGATACTCCCTGAGTGGTCTAAGGTTATTCTCATCAGTTGAAG
>OU343222.1:46255209-46303273 GCA_910596185.1 Chrysanthemum makinoi | reverse complement strand
AAGGACCTGTAAAATTGCGGGTTGTTATATCCATTCACTCCACGTATCCGCTACTTCGAGATGCCAATAAAAACTCGAATGCCAATCAACGTGAAAACGTATGATAGGAGTGGAGACCCAGAGGATCATAATAAAATCTTACAGGCAGCGGCAAAGATAGAGCAATGGGCCATGCCAACTTGGTGCCATATGTTCAACTCCACACTAACTGGATCCTCTAGGGTCTGGTTTGACGATCTCCCACCCGAGTCAATAGACGCTATGATAAATGAAGGAGGTTTTCTTGACTAACTTCCTCCAGAAAAAGAAGTGTATCAAAGATCCCGTAGAGCTTCATCATATCAAGCAAAGGGATGGAGAGCTAACGGGAGACTTTGTAAGAAGGTTTAAAGAAGAAACAGTGGACATAAAGGGAGCCCCATAAATTATGAAAGTCTCAGGATTCATGCATGCCATCACCGATCCGGAGCTGATTGCCGTTACACCGACGAATCCCAAATAGTCGATGAACTAAGTAATGAATACAACTACCTCCTTCCTAAGAGGGAAATAGCCACAGAAGTCTAAAGAAAAAGACACTGGGTACAAAAATCAATGGAACGAACATCAGTCAAGCATCGACAAAGTTTCAAAAGAGAATTTAAGAACAAACCAAGAATCAGAGAAAGGCAAGAGGGTTTAACCCAACCAAAAACCCTTCGGGAAATATCGACACAAAGGAAAGCAAGGTCCCAAACCTTTTCCCAACTACTGCAATGAGGAAAGAACTAAAGGAAAGTTCTCAAGAAATTTCAACGGAAAAGCAAGACACACCACAAAAGAATGTCCTGATTTGAAAAAGCAAAGGGAAGAAAGGACCGAGGATAGAGGTTGAAGAAAGCGAGAAAAACTAACCGCAAAAAATAATAATGAAGTAGAATAAATGGAACCGCACACATCTAGGAAAAGATGAAACCGAACTTCAATAAAGATGGAAAGCGTGAACGCCAATAAAATAAACACGGATCGTGACATCCCTAACAGAGTGAATGAAGATCCCGATCAGAAGCCCTAAAAATCGTAAATGTGTTAAATGACCATTTTGCCCTCAAGTTAAATAATTGCGAAAACTCGTAAAACACGTCAATCTCGCTAAATACGTTTAACATTTAATCACAAATAATTTACACAAGACTATGATAAATGAATTATACTTATGTTTACAAATTATACTCACATCACACATTGAAATATTATTTGGACTATATATTAAGCATATTCTAGATAATTAAAATTTAAAATGTAACAACTAATTAAGGTAAATTGTATTTGACATGATTTGGTCTCACCCCCCCTAATCGGCCGATATTGACGCCGCATATCACCCTTTTATTTTTCCCATTTACTCTCCTATTAACTACCATTCATTACTCAAAATATAACACAAAAGAAAAACCCTAATTCTCCTAAACCTAAAGTGACGGCTACCACCATATTTTTCCCATTTTCTGTCGACAACATGAAGTATCCAAGGGAGTTTCATCATCGCGGAAGTGTTGTGATCGTGTGGGTTCGAATGATAAGCCTTGGTCGTGGGTTTTGGTGCTGCTGGTCTAGCTCTAGGACAACAATAAATGAGGGTATTAGTCGTTTCGCTTTGACCTTGTTTCTCTTCATCTCCTTTACGCGACAAGGTAACTACCATCATCTCATACTCTCTTTGATTCTGATTTGGTCGCGGTTTTACCCTCCATACGCACCCTCGATACGTTAAAACAAGTAATGAGGCTACTTATGGTGTTAATTGGTAAAAAAGGTGTTGACCCTATGCTTATGTTTAAATCGTTTTGGACCTTCCCTTCGAAAACATGTACACGCATAAGGACTTATCAAGCGAATTAATAACCTTTTGTCACATAAAATCATAATATGTACAAGTGGGTATGTCGAATAGAATATGGCCATGAAATCTTTGGTAAAAATCTGATTTTGGACCCTCTTATGTCCACACATATATAATTTTTATAAAGAGTTAAATGAACCCTAGAACGTACGTATATGTGTGTGATATATTGAATCGATAAAGAATAATTTAAGGGCCTTGCTGGTTTATTTGTGGGGCGTATAAAATTGTTATGGGGAAGGGAATGTCTCGACTGAAAATGGAATCACACAAGGAATCGTATAATCATGTGATAATCGAGCTCTAATGATTTAAAACATATAAGTTAGTCATAATCTAAAACTAGGGTTTTGTATTTCACGAGTTAATAAAGTTAAGGGGTTGTTTTGCAACTTAAGGTTTGACTTGATAAGGTGATAACAAAAGGTACTAAATGAGTAAAACGTGTAATCTTGCTATATTTACACTTTTGACCCTCTACTTGGTATTATTGATGCTATAAACCCTAAACTTGAAAAACTTGGCATAAATGACCCTTAAAGTATGATAACACTTGTTTTCACTATTTTAACCTAATTTGACTTTGATTTTATCATTTATAACTAAATCTGCTAAATGCAAAAACCTGCTATTTTTGGAAAGTTACTAATTATAGAAACGTGCTATTTTTTAAAGTTGCTTAATATGGAAACCTGCTAATTATGGAAACCTGTCTATAATAAAAGTTACCTAAAAGTTACTAAAGTTGGGAACCTCGCTAAAAAGGAAAGCCGTCTAAAATGGGTAATCCGATCTTAATAAGCATTATCTAATTCATATAGGTTCCATGTAGATTGATTCATCGTATGACCTTACTTTCTATTTTGCTCTGCTCGAATGAGGTACAAATATTCTAACCTTTCTTATAAGGTTTCTCGTGATCTCTTTGCATCTTTGGTCTCTTGACACTTTGTTATTGAACCTTTGCTATTGACCCCTTGCTATTGAACTTTGATATTGAACCTTTGCTATTGAACCTCTGATATTGAACCTTTGATATTGGACCTTGATATTGAACTATTGCTATGAACCTCTGAATTGTAAACCATTGATATTGAACCTTTGATTATGAAGTCTTATATATTGCTACACTTTGAACCTTTTGTATTGACCTGTCAGTTTGATACCCGAGCCATTATACTAGGCATGGGGGTTTCATGTTCGTGTCATTGATGCACCAATGGCATGACTCCGGTGTGGATGAGTGATGTTCCACACCGTCCCCATATTGTATTGATTATGCGCGCTTCAGATATATTGTATGGCCACTATTGTTTTGCAGGGGCGTATGGATGCATCCTAGATTTGTATTGTATTGTATTGATATTGATATATTGTATTGGTGATGTGGTGCGTGTAATACACCCTCACATTCTGGAGCTAGCTACTCCATTGGTTACCGAGGTCTCCGCCCTATTGGTTTGGTATCCGAGGTCACCCTCCTAATACAATGGCTACTATTGGATACTTGGTCGCTATTGCCACTATTGATATTCGATTGTTCATGGTACGGGATAGATTTTTGACAACCCCTACACATTTGATATACCTATATTGTACCTTATGTATTCCCCAACACACCATATTCTGTATTAATTGTCCATTACTCAGTCCCCTTATGTGACTCACTCTACTACCATGATATATATTCCATCGCATTGATCTCGGCATACTCTTATTCCGTTATCGCACTATCATTCCATTCACGCATCCGTATTATATGATTATTGAATTTGATTATGCTATTCATGTTTTATGACTACCGCTTACCCTGCTACGATATGACTAATATGTGATTATATGATTCACCCGTTGTAATCGACTATATTTTATCTTACCGTTATGTGACCCTTTGATTTGTCCGTGACCATGATAGTGTAATCGATTGTTTTATCTGCTTATCATGTATACTTCTCGCTAATCTCGTGGACTATGATTATCCGTTAGTATCTTTATCTCGTAACTGTTGACCGCCATATTCACACTCTTGCTTATGCCACTGTTTGATGAGGTAAATGGTTCAGCCTATGGTATCCGTCTAGTTAATGTGTTTAGTTTCCCTGCTATGTCCTTAATTCATTCAGTTATAACGTTCATGCTATATTCCTATTTGATACTGTGGCTACCATTTTTGAATGCCATAGTATTTCGCTATTATGATACTTATTATGTTATTAACTATGGGTTACTTGACTTGTGTGATTGCTATGCTCACTTTCTAATTAGTTGCTTTCGCTAGCTTTTAGATTTCTCTATTTATATAGTATTATGATTTCCTGATAATTGTATGTCCGTTATTTAGATGTGCTTATATATAAGTCATCGACGTACTTGCTTTGTTCTCCTCTCGTATTCTGTTCTTTCCGGATATCTGTTACTATTGTATTCTGCAGTTCCTCATTGACTCATTGTTTCCGCTTGCGACCTGTATTGTTTCCCTTGTTTTATTGTATTTCTGATTTTCTTTAGCTTTCTTTTGTTATATCTGCTTCACGGGCTTTTAAGCTCTCAATTCTCATTTCTTTTCCTGCGGCAGGTTTTAGGTTTGAAGATGGGCTTTAATGGGCTGAGAGTTGGATTATCTGAGTGGACCAACCCTAGTTACCTTATTATCTTTGGGATTTATTTTCAAGAGCCATTGTTTTGATTTTCATTTCATTATGATATTTTGGATTTTGTAATCTTCTTTGTAAGTCATTCATTTATATGACTCGGTATTTCATTTTGTAAGGTTTCCGTTTGCAAAAATTTAGTTGTATGTTCTAATATGACACCAGAATGTAATACTTCTACCCTTGCCGGGTTGGGGTGTTACAATTATGGTATCAGAGCAAAGGTTTCGTCTTGTTGACCTTAGAATTGACCTGTGAGGACTTGGGTAGACACTAGGCTTCCGTCCGTTTGATCTCTTCATTCCTTTTGATTGTCTTCGATATTCTTTTGTCTACGCTGGTCTGACCTTCTCCTTTCGCATTTGATTTTGTTTGTTTTATCTTCGCGCATTCATTTATTGGTCGTTTAGATGGAGATTTCTCGTGGAGCCGAAGATGATGGTGCCGACCCCTGCATTGCCGCAACAATTTCGAGAGGTTCGTGGAACGAAGCCACACCGATCGTGATGCCGTCGGAGACGCCGTGGGATGCTGGGCGGAGCTGGACGGATCAACTAAAGGCGCAAAGATGGAGACAAGATTCAACCTGGTCGAGAAGGTTCATCTACTTCATATGATTAGCGCGACTTGTGCTGCTACACCGATTTGTTTATCACGTGTTTTGAGGCGGTTGATATTTTGCATGGTATTACTTTTCTTTGACTTGTTTAGAACTCGGTTTGAATCGTGAAGTTTTATCATTTAGCATTTTGGTGATATCTCGCCTTTATTATGGATCGCCAGAATGAGTCATGAAGAACCTTTTCGAGCAAGTTGGTGGCCTCTTCTTTTGTGATATGGTAAGTTGGTTTGATGTATTATATGTTGAATGGCGCGATATGGTCTGTTTTGGTATGTTACTTGCTACCTGCATGTTATCTGTTTTGTTGTGATATTGGTTATGTGGTTTGCCATGACCTGAGGCAGAATATGACGACAATAAGGACTTGTTATGTGATGCAAGTATTATGACGCCTGATCAACGTGGTAATACCGAGATCATATAAATTGACCTTATTGAAATCATACGACATCTGGGAAATGTGGGTTGGTACGTGAATGGACTAGAGCTTATATCCGTTATTTGTCAATCCTCATGTTCATTTGGAATTTGTACTTTGCGAGATGCTCATCGACATCTGTCATGTATAAGTTTTGTATGCTTTGGACCTGAATTTGTTTGATCTCGTGCGAACCTATGGACTATGCCCGCTTTAAACTTGTACGCCTATAACCCTTGCACTTCAATTTTCGAGGACAAAAATTTTCTTTTAGCGGGGAAGAGTTGTAAAACCCTAAAAATCGAAACGTGTTAAATGACCATTTTGAGCTCAAGTTAAATAATTGTGAAAACTCGTGAACGCGTCAATCTCGCTAAATACGTTTAGCATTTAATCACAAATAATTTACGCAAGACTATGATAAATGAATTATACTTATTTTTACAAATTATACTCACATCACACATTGAAATATTATTTGGACTATGTATTAAGCATATTCTAGATAATTAAAATTTAATTGTAACAACTAATTAAGGTAAATTGGATTTGACATGATTTGGTCTCACCCCCACCCTAATCGATATTGACGCCGATATCACCCTTTTATTTTTCCCATTTACTCTCCTATTAACTAGCATTCATTACTCCAAAAATAACACAAAAAGAAAACCCTAATTCTCCTAAACCTAAAGTGACGGCTACCACCATATTTTTCCCATTTTCTATCGACAACATGAAGGTTCCAAGGGAGTTTCGTATCATCGCGGAAGTGCTGTGATCGTGTGGTTTGAATGATAAGCCTTGGTCGTGGGTTTTGGTGCTGCCGGTCGTAGGGCTCTAGACAAACAAGGGGTATTAGTCATTTCGTTTGACCTTGTTTCTCTTCATCTCCTTTACGCCAAGGTAACTATCATCATCCTCATCCTTCTTTGATTCATTTGGTCATGGGTTTTACCTCCATGCGCACTTTCGTGACATACGTTAAAACAAGTAATGAGGCTACTTATGGTGTTAATTGGTAAACAAGGTGTCGACCCTATGCTTATGTTGAAATCATTTTACACCTTCCCTTCAAAAACATGTACACGATAAGGACTTATCGTTTAATTAATAACCTTTGTCACACATAAAATCATAATATGTACAAGTGTCGAATAGAATATGGCCATGAAATCTTTGGTAAAAAATCATTTTTGGACCCTCTCTTATGTCGCAAACATATATAATTTTTATAAAGAGTTAAATGAACCCTAGAACGTACATACATGTGTTTGATATATTGAATCGATAACGAATAATTTAAGGGCCTTGTTGGTTTATTTGTAAGGCGTATAAAATTGTTATGGCGAAGGGAATGTCTCGAATAAAATGGAATCACAAGGAATCGTATAATCATGTGATAATCGAGCTCTAATGATTTAAAACATATACGTTAGTCATAATCTAAAACAAGGGTTTTGTATTTCACGAGTTAATAAATTTAAGGGGTTGTTTTGTAACTTAAGGTTTGACTTGATAAGGTGATAACCAAAGGTACTAAATGAGTAAAACGTGTAGTCTTGCTATATTTACACTTTTGACCCTCTACTTGGTATTATTGATGCTATAAACCCTAAACTTGTAAAACTTGGCATAAATGACCCTTAAAGTATGATACCACTTGTTTTCACTATTTTAACCTAATTAGACTTTGATTATATCATTTATGACTAAATCGCTAAATGAAACCTGTTATTTTTGGAAAGTTGCTTAATATGGAAACCTGCTAATTATGGAAACCTGTCTAAAATAGAAAGTTACCTAAAATAGAAAGTTACTAAAAGTGGGCACCGCTAAAATGGAAAGCCATCTAAAATGGGTAATCCGATCTTAATAAGCATTATCTAATTAATATAGGTTTCGGGCGGCGAGATTGATTCATCGTGTGACCTTACTTTCTATTTTGCCTGCTTCAATGAGGTACGATATTCTGACCTTTCTTAAAAGGTTTCTCGTGATCTCTTTGCATCTTTGGTCTCTTGACACTTTGTTATTGAACCTTTGCTATTGACCCCTTGCTATTGAACTTTTATATTGAACCTTTGCTATTGAACCTCTGATATTGAACCTTAGATATTGAACCTTTGCTATTGAACCGCTACATGCTAGACTTATAATAGTGAGTGCCCGGGTGTTAGCAACTTAAACACTCACCCCTTAATTCTTAAGTTCATCCAAACGGTAGGTGATCAGTTGGTCAAATCGCACAAGTAGAAAGTCGCCGCTTGGTCATATCTTACCCTTCCCATCTCAACTTCACCTAGGGCTTGGTCATATCTCCTAGGCAATTGGCCTCTATTGCCATTCAAAACTACCGAAACAAGGGTAGCTACCAATAAACTATGCATGCATATACTTAGAAATTATACTGAAGTAAAGTAAACACAAGCAAAACAATTAAGGAATCATAACTAGGCCAGCACCAAGAGGTGCTTAGCCGCTTATATTAATCATAACAATCAATTCAATGTTTAAAGGTACGAAATACATGAATTGAAAGTAAAGAAAAGATAAAAATCTAATGCTTATCGTAGGGGAGTGATTTCTCCTGGAGATAGCTCAGATATCCCTCTAGACCTGCCTCTAGCTTTTTCCCACATTCTTTGGTTGTGGTGTGTGAAATGGGATGATTTCAAATGTCAGAATCGTGGGTTATTATAGGCCGTTCTTGCATGCAACTATAAAATGAGTTACCGCATCCTCTTATCCTTCGTAAATTGCACTAGATCTGCTGGTTACGGCGTAACCTTAGAAGTGGTTACCCGTATTCTTAAATAATCTTGGTTACCGTGTAGTTAGATGCATGAGTTATGGCGTAATTATCAGCGGGCGCTGAACCTCAATTCACCTAATATGGTTACGTCGTAATCTTTGGGAAGAGTTACGCCTTAATCTTCTAATAAGTTGGTTTTCTGAGCCACACTTTAGTTATGTTGTAATGTGAGAGATGAGCTACGCCGTAACTTCTTCAAAGTGAGCATACTATGATAAATCTTCAGTAAACTCTCTAATTTCACGTCTCTTTAGCTCCAATGCTCGTAATTTACGGTTGCATTTTGCATATGCAACAAGCCTTTTAAACCACTTGGTGTCCCAAGTGGACGAGTGAAGTCTCGTGAGGGTTTACAGGGAACACACCCACAAAGTTCATTTAAAATACTAATACAAGGTTACTGTGTTTTAAAATGAAATCGCAAGTGCAGAAAGTGGATTACATCGTAACTCTTATAAGGAGTTACGCCGAATGGCAAAACCCGCATATGCCGCAGAAAGCGTGTGGCTACGGCGTAACCACTGGATGGGATTACACCGTAAATGGTAATGCTTCAAGTTCGCGCAAGGGAAGTTGTTACGGCGAACCATCGAGATGAGTTATACCAG
Organism: Chrysanthemum makinoi; assembly: GCA_910596185.1. Taxonomy (NCBI): domain Eukaryota; kingdom Viridiplantae; phylum Streptophyta; class Magnoliopsida; order Asterales; family Asteraceae; genus Chrysanthemum; species Chrysanthemum makinoi. Next base: position 46,294,277 of record OU343222.1, on the reverse strand, counting down.
AACTATAGTCATATCGATGCTGCAAAGAAGAATCCCCTTCGCTTCCAAAAATTGTTAGAAACACAAAACCCAAAGAATGGAAATAAAACAAAAGAAATGGATAATTCAGGTTGTCTCCCGAAAGAGCACTTTTCTTTATTTACGAGTCTTTAAGTTAGACTCGAGCCTCGGGGATTTATGATGCCTTTGGCCAACTTCTCTACTAGTTGGCGGCAATCATTTATCCATCGATAAAAACCTTTTTCTTGCAGGTTACCAATGCTACATGTTCCAAATTTTTGTGAGAGCCACTCATTAAATGATATACATGACTTTCCCCAGTACCACGCCTTCAAAGAATAGGACTAATTGTTGTTGTACTCGTGTTCGATCTTTTATCATTGGTTAGTGTATCGAAGCGATAGTTATCGTAATTGCATTTCAGTTGTTTTACCAATCCCGTATTGATTTATGAGTCTCCAAATCTTATCTTGTACCAATCTTCAAATGCTAATTTCCTAAATTTAATATCATGTCTTTCACCGTGAGGTATATCCATTCATCCGCCTTTCCCTCACATAATTCACAAAAAGGGTTACACGAGGGCCATGATGTCACTGATCCTTTATCCTTGGTTAATATCGGGGTGCAATAATGTTTGTTTGGAATTGGAGCTTCCATAATACCCTGGATAATCTTTTCCTGTTTCTTGCAACTATCAACATTTTCTCCACTATTATCAGTACTAGGATCATAACACAAAGGTGGATCGAGTGATCGAACATTAACAACATCAACCTTATTTGAAACTTCTAATTTGGGTTTAAATGTTTTCATGCTAAAGTTATTCGCTCTTTTGGTTCCCAAAGAAATTTGTTTTTCAAAAGCCTTAATTTAAGCCCGACAAGTGGCTAAAAAAGGTCTTCCAACAATCAAGTTGTAAGTCTCCCATTCTCCCATGTCAATAACCACAAAATAAGTGGGAAAAAGGAGTTTTCTAATTTTAAGGAGCACATTATTTACTACTCCCTTTGGAATAGCCTTAGAGGAATCAGCCATTTCTATCATCATTGTTGTTTCTTTTAAATTGGTAAGTTTTATTTTATCAAACAAAGTGGTAGAAATAAGGTTTACCCCAGCCCCATAATCAGCTAATGTGGAAATTTTAAGATTACCGATAGCGCATGGAAGAAGAAAGCTTTCCTGGTATTGTTGCTTCTCAGAAGTTGGCTTATGTGTCCTCGTTGTCCTCCGATTTATCATCTTCTTTTAGGTAGTTAATTCCGGATAGATCATTGGTGATAGAGGAGGTAATGCTCTTTCTTTGGCTTATCTTGCACAAATATGGCTTTGCAGAAATAGCTTTGCATTACTTGTTTCGGGTTTTAGCTAACTTCCAATTTGTGTTTCGAGGTTTTTAATTGCAAAGATCTTGGTTTCAAGTTCATGTTGGTGTCTTCTTTACCTTGACCATCCATTCCTTTGAGTTTATCTCCTTTCTTGTAGATTCCTCGATGTGCTTATGCATTATTTCTTCAAGGCTTGGTCTAGGAGGATTGTTGTTGACTTTTGTGTAGAACCCTAGGGACTTTTCTGTGATCCGCCCATTATCATTGTATCCGTTGAAGGGGTTCCCACTCTCATATTTTACTTCTTCGATCCTTTTAACTTCCTCTTTGGAGGAACATTTAGTAGGGGGAGCTCCATTGTGTCCATTTTGTTCCACTTGTATGGAATGCACATTTTCCTTGAGCTTCTTCATGTCTCTTTTGATACTTTCTAATTTGTTGTTTATTGCTGCAAGGCCTTTCATATTTTCATTCGTACTTCTCGTTGCTTCCATTGTGTCATTTATGAGTGGTCACCATCTTCTCGAATAGTTTCCAGAGCCAATGTTTGAGTCATTCAAGGAATTGGTCCTTGAGAGTCAATCATTTTCCTTGAGGAGATGTTCCGACCTTTGTAGAAGACGTTCACCTTTTGTTGGCTATTGAGGTCATGAGTAGGCATTTGTATAACAGTTCGTTATGCCTTTCCCATGCTTGGTACAACGTTTCATCACCCTCTTGTTTGAAGTTATGGATTTCTTCTAATTGCTTAGCAGTCCTAGATGGAGGAGTATTCTCTGAATGAAATAATTTTTTAGGATAGGCTAGGTGTTGACTTTTTCCGGGTAATCGATCAACCCACCTGCATTGTAGAAATAGGGAACACTGTAACATGACAACATCGTTTGAGACTCTAGGAATTTTGAAGAGGTCGACAATGTATTCCACGTTGTCTATATGCTCATGAGCATCATCGGAGTGCTCCAGAGAAGGGATTTGCACGTAATTCCCTCATGAATTGAGGTCTGATTTCAAATTGAGCATCTTCTCGCGAAGCCGGTCTAACAATCCCCGGTCCTTGTTCTTCTCTTGTTAACGCCAAATATTCCTCGAGAGTGAGGTTATCAATGTTAATGACTTCCATGGTACCTGAAAACTTGAAAAGTGATCGTGAGAATTTGAAAATTTTAAAACAAAATGAAAATGAAAGACTTAATAGCAATCCTAATATAACTCCCCGACAGCGGCGCCAAAACCTTGATGCGTGTTTCTCGATTGTGTTTTAATATTTATAATTACCGTTATACATATGGCCTACCCTAATACACTAATGGGCAAGAAACCCTACATGTATAGTGTAGTATTTGGTAAAACCGAGGTAGTCCCAAGAGCTATGTGTGTTGGATTAATACTAAGTCTAGGTGTCACATATTTTAACATAATTTCGATAGGGAATTAAATAATTAACTACTAAAGCAAATAAAGGCAAAGGTGTGATCAATAGAGGAGAGTGGTGCTAACCTAGTTTTTCATCCTAGCTAGTAATGTCTACGTCTAATTAATTCCATTATTCATGTGGGTCAAAGTCGAGAGGACAACATTTGGTCGGTTCGCCCTAACCTATCAGCAAAGATGCCACCACTGAGAAATCAGGTGTCCCCTCATAAGTCCAGTTGTTCCTGGTCCCCTAAGCTGAGGCATTAAGTTCCGCTACATGCTAGACTTATAATAGTGAGTGCAGGATGCTAGCAACTTAAACACTCACCCCAATTCTTAAGTTCATCCAAACGGTAGGTGATCAGTTGGTCAAATCGCACAAGTAGAAAGTGGTCGTTGGTCATATCTTACCCTTCCCGTCTCAAATCAGCCACCTAGGGTTAGTTTGTCATATCTCCTAGGCAATTGGCCTCTACCGCCATTCAAAACTATCGAAACAAGGGTAGCTACCAATAAACTATGCATGCATAAACTTAGAAATAATTATACGGAAGTAAAGTAAACGCACAAAAACAATTAGGAATCATACTAGGCCGCCAAGAGGTGCTTAGCCTCTTATATTAATCATAACAATCAATTCAATGTTTAAAGGTACGAAATACATGAATTGAAAGTAAAGAAAAAGTAAAAAGCTAATGATTATCGTAGGGAGTGATTTCTCCTGGAGATAGCTCCGTATACTTCTAGACCTACCTCTCGCCTTCCTACGTTCTTGGTTGTGGTGTGTGAAATGGGATGATTTGAAATGCTGGAAATCGTGGGGTATTTGTAGGCCATGTCTTGGTTACGGCGTAACTATAAAATGAGTTACCAGTAATCTAATCCTTTCGTGAATTTGCACTAGATCTCACGGTTATGCGAACCTTAGAAGTGGTTATGCCGTATTCTTCATTAATCTTGGTTACGCCGTAGTTAGATGCATGAGTTACGGCGTGACCTAATATGGTTACGTCATAATCTTTAGGAAAGAGTTACCGTAATCTTCCGATAAGTTGGTTTTCTCCACGCTTTAGTTACGGCGTAATGTGAGGATGAGCTATGCCAGTAATCTTCTAAGTAAGCATACTATGATAAATCTCCTAAACTCCAATTCATCTTTTTAGCTCCAATGCTCGTAATTTACCTGAAATTGGAATATAATGGAAAACAAGCGTAAATCCATATAAACGATATAAATTACAAGCATTATCGAGGGAAATTGACACTTAATATTCAAGATAATTTGATGTTATCACCTCTGAATTGGGAACCATTGATATTGAACCTCTAATTATGAAGACTTCTATATTGCCACACTTTGGACCTTTTGTATTGACCTCGTCACTTGATCCGATCCATTATACTAGGCATGGGGGTTCCATGTCCGTGTCATTGATGCACCAATGGCATGACTCAAGTGTGGATGAGTGATGTTCCACACCGTCCCCATATTGTATTGATTATGCGCGCTTCGTATATATTGTATGGCCACTATTGTTCTCGTGGGGCGTATGGATGCATCCTAGATTTGTATTGTATTGTATTGATATTGATATATTATATTGGTGATGTGGTATGGTGTGCAATACACCCCTCATATTCTGGAGCTAGCTACTCCATTGGTTAACAGGTCTCCTCCTATTGGTTTGGTATTTCGAGGCCACCCCTCCGAATACAATGGCTCCTATTGGATACTTGGCCGCTATTGATATTGGATTGTTCTGTTTGCTCGGGATAGATTTCTGACAACCCTTACACTTTTCATATACCTATATTGTACCTTCTGTATTCCCCAATGCACCATATTCTGTATTAATTGTCCATTACTCAGTACCCTTATGTGACTCACTCTACTACCATGATATATATTCCATCGCATTGATCTCTCATACTCTTATTCCGTTACTTTAGACCATCATTCCATTCACGTACCGGGTATTATATGATTATTGAATTTGATTATGCTATTCATGTTTTGTGTGACTATTACTTTACCTGCCACGATATGACTAATATGCGATTATATGATTCACCGTTGTAACTGACTATAGGTTATCTTACTGTTATGTGACCCTTTGATTTGTCTGGTGACCATGCTAGTGTGTAATCGATTGTTTTATATGTTTATTGTGTATACTGTTCGCTAATCTCGACTATGATTATCCGTTAGTATCTTTATCTGCTAATTGTTGACCTGCCATATTCACACTCTTGCTTATGCCAATCGCTTTTGATGAGGTAAATGGTTCAAATTTATGTTATCCTTCTAGTTAATGTGTTTAGTTGCCTCGCTATGTCCTTAATTCATTCAGTTATAATGTTCATGCTATATTCCTACTTGATAACGCCGCTACCATGTTTTGACTGGCTGATAGTATTTCTCGTTGTTATGATACTTGTTATGTTATTAACTATGGGTTACTTGACTTGTGTGATTGCTATGCTCACTTTCTAATTAGTTACTTCGCTAGTTTTAGATTTCGTTTGGCTTATATGTATTCTGATTTCCTGATTAATTGTATGCCTGGTTATTTAGATATGCTTATGTATATGTCATCGATGCGTTACTTGCTTTGTTTTCCTCTCTTATCTGCTCTTCGGATATCTCACTATTGTATTCTGCAGTAAGTTCCTATCATTGTTTCCTTTCCGTTGCGACCTTGCTATTGTTTCCTTGTTTCATTGTATTTTCTGATTTTCAGCTTTCTTTTTGTTATATCTGTTCATTGGGTTTTTAAGCTCACCACATTTCTTTTATCAAGGGGTTTTAGGTTGGAAGATGGGCTTTGATGGGCTGAGAGTTGGATTATCTGAGTGGACCGACCTAGTTACCTTATTATCTTTGGGACTTATTTTGAAGAGCCATTGTTTTGATTTTTATTTCATTACGATATTTTGATTTTGTAATCTTCTTTGTAAGTCATTCATTTATATGACTTGGTATTTCATTTTGTAAGGTTTCCGTTTGCAAAAATTTAGTTGTATGTTACGATATGACACAGAATGTAATACTTCTACCCTGTTGGGTTGGGGTGTTAACACCGACCTATAAACTTCTATAAATAAAGACTCAAAAGACTCAGGCTAAACACAAAGTAAGGAGGAGAACAATTAAAAACAATAAAAAGAGCCAACCATCAAAGAAGACTCAGGAAGCAAGTACAAACAATGAAAAAAATGCCTTGTTACTTCAAAACAATCGGATCACGGAAGATCATGCGAAAAGAAGCCAGAATAAAGGTTGAAACACGCCACGGATGTATGTAGAAAACCATAATGAAATCATTCCCTGAGAATAAAAAAGGAACAAAGACCGTGACTCAAAAGAATTAGCTTCGGAGGAAGTAATGCCCGAAGGAAGCACGCAAGAAGTCGCGACAAAGAATCACATAAAGGATACAATATGGGAAATAACAAAACTAAGGGAAGGATACAGCCTTGAAGGAAAGTCCCGACAATAAACAAGCAAGGGTAGAAGCAAAAGGGTAAACCTTATCCGATAACCAAAAGGAGAGAAAATCTGCAAGTATAGATTTACGTTCCTTCCCAAGAAATATCATGTCAAATCCAACTGAAGAACAGACGCCCAGGCTACAAGCTTAGACACATGCTAACCTACCAAATACTAGAAAAAGGAAAACTCTAGCACATGCAAAAATAGTGAAATCTTCGCTATAAATACGTGAAGTAAAAAAGGGGGAATGCAGGAAAAGCAAAAAATAACCGTTGTCCTCCAGAATCAAACATCCTAACAAGAAAAATCTAAAGAAACTCATTTTGAAAGGAGCAGAAGATGTTATTCAGAAAAAGAGTATGATGGCACATAAGAAAGAAGAAATACAACAAGTTTCCATTTGGCAACATGTCGTCTACACGACAAAGAGTTAAACCCACATAGCCTAAACCTTCACCACCCTCAAAGGAAAAACGCAAAAGAAAACATGGCGAAAACCAAAAATGTTCTTAAATGACTACTAATAACGCTTTAGTCGTTTGAAATGGCGACTAATCACCAACCACCGCAATACCTCATAATACCCCTTCACTCAAACCTACTCCTATGGCATTTCCAAATACCTTGCAATTAACACTACACACCAAGGACGGAAGCAATAATGTCGATTAGACTCCCGTAGCCATTGGGAAATAAGATCGATAGGTGCTCATGGGTCAATCATGTAATGCCAAAGCAAGGAGCCATGCTGGGAAGTGAAATGGTGGGAGGAGTGATGGAGCGTGGAAAAGGATGGGTCCTTAGATAAGGATAAGAAAGAATGCTAGGGGCATGAGTTATATCGATAGTCCCTAGCTATCAAGAAGCTTCCCTTACAATGGCAAGAAACAAAGGATGTAAATTACACCTTCATCCTATTGTTGTTGCATCCCCGCCCTACAAGCACACGTCTACCTACCCAAGTAAATCAGTTGGATAGGATGAATGTAAGGAAAAGATGACCAAATTTTATGGGTGCTCTGGATATGTGTATAAAAGCTACCCCAACATGCTATACTTTCAAAAAGACTAACTATCCGGAAAAGATCCTTGAAAGTTCTACCCCACTTGCTGTATGACCTACAACATCACAAGCTCGCCGCTAAAAACGTAAAAGCATGCTTAGCGAGTATTCCAAAATTCTCAAGGAAAAAAAAATAACAAGCTCAGATTGATCCGCAAAACCGCCAAGTTTTCTCATGCAAGTTTCCACCACTTGTGAATGGCCAACCGTAAGAAACTTAAAACAGCTTAAGCAACTAATGCAATGAAGATCCTGAGTATAGGGTTTCCCCGGGTCGTTATGTCCCAGCGAGCTATGCAATGGATTACCAAACGTAAAGTGATCGAGAAATTTGAACAGAAAAAAGGATCTGAATTGATTATAAGATATAAACTACAAGGGCTTAAATGCAAATTAAAGAAAATTAAAAGATAAAAAATATTAAATAAACGCTATCACTATTTGCAAAATGATGTTTTTGTTTTTATGTTTTTACAAAACTGAAATTAAAACTACGCGACGTACCAATAAAAACGTAAAACTTACACAATATTAATCTTAAAAATATGAAAATGATGTTTTTACAATCCTAATGTTAAAAGAAAATATTTAGAAAAATAAAATTATTTTTTATAACTATTTAATTAATTATTATTAATTAAAAACTAATTTAACTATTAAATATTAACCTAAAATACAAGAAAATATGAAACAAAGCTAGAAAAATAAAATTTTGACTTAGAAAAATCTAAAATAACAAAATATAATTTTCAAAACTATTTTTGTATTTTTCTGAATATTTTTCTATTTTCTAGGAATTAAAAACTATTAAAAACTACTTAAATTATTTAAAAATACAAATTTAACTAAGAAAAATCTAGAAAAATATTTTTTTGTCTTTTTATATTTATCTTAACTTAAGAAAAATGAAAAATTATTTTTTTGAAACTTTTCTTAATTAATTGTATTAAATGCTATTTAAAAAAGGCTAAAAATGGATTTAAATTCAGAAAAATAGCAAACAAGCTTGGAAAAATCTGAAAATTTCAGGAAAACTCTAAAATTATATTTGGAATCTAGGAAAAATGGAAAAGCAAGTGCTTATGTGTGGAATTATGGAACTGATGTGTAAAGTGCTTAAAAATAAGCACTTTGAATAAGCAAATGGAGACCAATAAGCACCAAACCAAAACAGGAACTTGGATAAGCTAAAAGAACCTAAATGCAACAGATTACAACTATCTTAAACCTCTAAATCACAAGCTCAACAGATTTGATGAAATGAGCTTATAAGCTAAAACAGTTTCTGTGGGGCTACTTTGGACACAAGCACAAGCTACAAATTAAGCTAAAACTGAAAACCAGCAATTGGAACCTATCCTAGACCTGGCTGAGATCAAGTACACCAAAAACTAGACTTTGAAAAGCTCTTATGAGCCCTGTGCAACCTTGCAAAGATCTGAGAAAACTCAGCTTATGCTGAACATGGTGAACAGGGGAGATGAGACCTAAAAGACAAGCTTGTTTGAGACTTATAAAAAATTCACAAAAATGTATAAAAATGCTAATAACAAAATAGACCAGTTGAACTTCAAAAACCCAAGATTTCACTTAATTTGGCCCAGTAATAAATCAAGGAAAATTAATCTTAGTTTAGCTCAAAACTAGAATTTGCAATGTTGACTTTTGAGCAGTATTTGAAAAGTTGACTATTATGAAGTTTGATCTTAATTTCTCAACTGAAAATGATGTTAAGTGATTAGAAGAAGATACTGCAAGCTATGGATATGACTTTTAAACACAAAACAAGAGTTTTGATTTTCAAAAATCCAACAGTGAGCAAGTTAAGACAGTTAGATGTGATTTTTGACTTTTGATGTTTTGCAGGCACAAACTAAGACAGATAAGAACTCAAATGAGTTAAACAAGCATGAACCCATAAGACTCTACCACTGCATACACCTCTAAGACAGTTTAGACAGCAATGCCAAACACACCTTTATGAACTGTTTAAGACTCAAAACTGATCCAAACACTTAACTAGCCCATGATACTGATCCAAATGAGTTTAATTACTCTAAATACAACTATTCAAACAGATTTTAACTGCTTAAAACTACAAAAGCATTGCTAATGAAACTTAGAAAATCACTTACAAATAGGTCCTTAGCCACTATGGCTTGAAACATGTGAAACTGAGAACCACTATCCTAAATATCAACCCATATGAATCTAAATCAACCCATTTCCATGCTGCATCAACCCAAATCCACTTCCATGACCAATTTGAGCTTAGTTTGACTTTGGTTGACCAAAATTCAAAAGTGATTGAAACTTAAACTTAAGCTTACAACAAGCTATGAGGAGCTTGTATAAGCTATTATGAACTTGAAAAGAAGCTATATGAAGCTTGAATTTATGAGATGGAAACTTAAATTTTCAACAGTAAGCACACAAATATGAAACTAAATGAAACTTTGGAATTAATGATTAAAACTTGATTAAACTGAAAATGTAACTTGAGTTTAATACTTAGGAACAAAATATTACAACTTTTGAGTTAAACTAAGACATTACTAAGAAAAACGACATAAGAGTAATTTAAAACTAAACATCTACTACTTGTCTTGCTTCTTTTTCTTCTTTTATTCCAACTCCTTTCTCTCTATTCTGATTGTTTCCCACTTGAATTGATAGCCATTGGATGGCTAATATTCATCTTGGCCATTGAACGATTTGGCGCCAATTTTGCTTTTTATCCATTGGGGGGTTGAGTGAAAGGGCAGGGTGCATTAAATGATTTCGAGTTTTGTTGAGGTGGGAAAGGGAAGGAGGAGGGGGATGGGAGCTAGTGTGTTGCGTGGGTGAGCGTTAGAGAAGAAGTTTGGCGCCAAGGGGATTTGACCAGGGCTTTTGACCGGGTGTTAAATATAGAAGGGGGTCCAAAATGCTTTTTGACAGGGGGTCCAAAGCTTATGATAGGGTCCAAATGGGTTGCAAAGGTTTAAAACACAAGGGCCTAATGTGTAAATTCTGAAAACTGAGGGACCTAAGCTGCCAATTCATCAAAGATGTTTCAAGGACCAAAGTGACAATCTCAAAAAGTACAAGGACCAAACTTGCCATTTTCCAATTTCAAGCCATTTTCCCAAATTTCAAACTTGAAGGACCAATTTTGTAATTTCTCAAAACTTTTGACATTTTTCACCAAAGGACTAATTTTGACAAGTTATGATTTAAAAAGGACCTTTGGTGATTTTTTCTTTAAAATTATGTGCTCGGGACTATTTTGACAATTTTGAAACTTGGGGACTAAATCGCCAATTATGCAAACTTTGCTCATTTTTCATCTGATTTTGACCATTTTGCATCTGAAACATATAAAATGCAATTTTGGAATATTTTCAGTATTTTGATGCATATCTCGAGCATTTTAAACGTTTTGCGTTCAGATTGACTAAAAATGATGAGTATTTACACACTCATCAACCCCTCACACTAAACTATTGCTAGTCCCTAGCAATATTTTGAGAAAAACTTAATGGATTTGAATCTCTTTACCAAAAGCCATTACTTCCGGAGTAGCCAAATGTTTCAGTTCAAGTAAGAACCATGGTACACCGATAACCATGTGATTTTGAGCAAACCACCGCTTTCAACTTTTGATTTGTCTTTACAGAGCCGCTGCTCTGGACTAGCCAACTCTTAGATAAATTATCAAAATTATCTTTGGTGAGTCGATTACCAATTATGGTTTTTTCCACTGCCTTTACCACAAGCCATAAACTTACGGGTTAGCCAACTCTTCACTTTTTAGGATTGGTGAGTTGGATACCATACAATTGGGCAAAATTGCAAAGCTGATCATGTGGTTGAGATATCTTTACCAAAAGAACGTTTGCTCTGGATTAGCCAATCCTTTTGTTTATTAGACAAGGTGGACGTGCAAATGAGAAAGTGTAAAACACTTACTCACGAAAAAAAAAAAATTTTTGGCCAAAATGGGAATTAAATGGTATAATTACATGATAAAATTCGTGAAATTCCCCCCACACTTAGAAATGAATGTACCCTCAATAATCAAGAATGCGCCGTAGTTATGCGGAAACAAAGAGCATTAAAAGGGAAATCTCGGCCATTATTTAGAAAGAAGATTTTTTTTTTTTTTTTTTTTTTTTTTTTTAAACCGCAAAACATGTGAGCCTTGCTTTAGGGTGGTAGAAGATGAAAAGAAGTCAGAAATATGGGCGAAACCCATATGTCATGCTCTTGTTTTTTGATTCCCAGTCGCTAAGCTTGACTTCACCCCGTATTCATTTGTTCATGGGGGAGAAATAGCATTGGAAAACCAATCTCGATGTTACTTTAGTTCCTGATGTTAATAAACATATGAACATCGGAAAAGTTCCACTTGATGAGATATAACGGCAGTGTGTTAATAGTAGAAACTATAAGGGATGATGCAGGGGTCAAGATGGTGTCTCATTCCCGAAGAGAGAAAAGGGGAAGAGCAACCAGCCATCTGTGAAGAATGGAATAAAGGCATTACATGAGAATAAGTCCATTCCTCAGTGAGAGAGAAGGAAATCACCAGTTTGGACATCTTTAAGCTTAAACTTGAAGCTTAGATGAGTGTCAAGAAGATGTCGGGAGGAGGGTGGGAAGCGGTTCTTCAATCAACCAGATTTTCCGGAAAAGGATGTCTCCCTCAGGATCAAGTAGAATATTATCAATTCTGTTGGAATTGACTCATCCCTCTAAAGAAAGCACCGACTTCACTCAAAAGTTGTCATCTTCTCATGAGAGAAGGGATGGAAAGAGTGGGAATAAGACTAGAAGATGATGGATCATTTTTTAGCAATTCATCAATGAAGAATGTACTCCATTGGATCCTGAGCATTATCATCCAGCTTCAGGATAAAAACGGAAAGTTTGGTTTCATCCCGCGAGTTCTTTCATTTCGATCACGACAAGCTGATTCGGGTGGGACAAGATGATTGTGTAGCTCTTAGAGCTAGCAATTTCCACCACTTCGATGGGAATCTCCAGATTCTAGATCACATCATCATCATAAGAACACTCTTGACTTCCCCAGTGCTGACTTTGAAACCATTTGTTTGAACCGGGGTTGATTTTCAAAGCTTTGAGCTTCGACGTTTTTTGGTACTCGTCTTAGCGATGAGGGGCTTGGGGGTATTGCATTGAATCTTTAGGATCTTTGATCAATTGTGGCAACACTCTGTTTATCTGAAGGTTTGGAGTTACGGTTGATATTTAGCGTGAGCTCTTACGTTTAATGACCCGGTATGAATTGACTCTTGACAAACACATCAATCGAGCATGACTGGATTTCGAGAAAGCTCTCCCTAAGATGGGGGAACTCTGGGGATCTGCATGGGTCTACTACAACAAAGTCGTTGGGAAAGTGAAACCACTTTCATCGACATCCTCGGCTATCCCAAGTGGATGAGTTGTAATTACTGTTCAGCTAGATTAGAGTGTGTACAAATTGGATGAAAGTTTAGGAAGAGCGATTTCTTCCATCGCGAGAGTGGCATGAGGTTAATGCTTTAAGTAGGATGGAAGCCGAGTGGACATTGAACCATCCCAAAATCTACGGGATTAAGAAATACACTTGAGGGTCTTCACTTTTGGGAAGCTTTTTTGAGAAGGGCCGTGAGCATTGCTCATTTAAGAGGTTTAGCCATCTGGATAGCTTATCTTTGTTGGTGAGTAAGCCTTTAAAGCGTGGATGCAAATTTAGGCATTAGAGCAGAGCATCAACCGGAAACTTATATCAAGTGAATCATTGTGAAGATTTGGAAAAATTTTCCATTGCTCTTTTGTTTTGTCTTTTGAGCTTCTCATCATTCATTCTTGATGGGTAAGGAAGGCGACTAGACTTTTTGGTAGGGATGGAAGTCATTGCGGCTCGGATTTTCTTGAACTTGATTCCGGGACTTAAAACTTGGACTACGAAGGTGGGGCCGATGTCTTGATGCCGTGGGCTTGAATAATGCACCTTGTGGGTGTTTCCTTGGTAACTTGACTCAATGCTACGGAGGAGGGCATTGGAGTCGAAGGTCCATTGTCGTCTTACCACTCTGATGGTGGCTGACTTTCAACTCGGCATTGGTTGGGAATAGTATTGCCAGGAGTCCTCGAAGATGTGGCTTTGTTCATATTCATGTTCATGGCTGCTCATCATATTCTTTAACTCATTTTGTCTCTTGAGACATTTGTGGTATCAATTTCGCTTTTTAAAGCTCAACTCTCATGTTATTGTGTCCCAGGTTTGCATTGACGTATGTTTGACTCAGTCATTTCCTTGAAAGTCATTTAGCATAGAACTTAGGGAGGTTGTTGATAATTTTGATGATTAGGAACTTGGTATGGTTAGTTTAGAGTATTCGGTTTTGATTGAAATTTTGAGAGTTATTGAAATTTTGTCCTTGATTGAACTCGCGATTTTGATACCATGGTTTGCACGGGAGAAAACCCGGTGGTGTCATCTACATGATTACCGCAGTAATGAGGATCGACTGTGGTGCAGTGTGTGGTGTGGTTTACGAAGCTACAGAGCTTGGTAAAAGGAAGCATGTTGCTTGACAATCATATCACAGCGTATTGGACCACTACAAGTTTCACACACTTTTAATTTCTGGCTTTTGGTTGGATTCCGGAGCTTATGAATTTAAACTTTTGATTTCCTTGACATCCTTAATCATAAAAGCTGGATGGCATCCAGAAGCGTACTCGAGATTTTAACTTTCGAAAGAGTGCGGATGAAAGCCAGGGAGGGTTAGAAGTATTGACTTTGTTGTTCGATAGGAACTTTTGATTTTTGCTATGAAAATATCAATCACATCTTTAGGTCTACGATTCAAGATGTTGCGCTGCGAGCTGCATTGAGGAATCTTGATGTTACCGTTCAGCCATTGTAAAAGATAACTTATTTGAAGCTTCCATTGAATTCAGATGGGGCATTTCTGAGAGAGATCGCAGATCTCTCCCATACTCTCTCAAAGTTTTCGCCGAAATTTTGTGAAATCAGAGAATTTCATTTTTAAGATTGGTCGTCTTTGATGGAGAAAGAAATAATTCTAAACTTTTGAACAAGATCCTCCAAGTTTGATAAGATCGAGGGGGTTCTTTTTCCGACCAAATCGGGCTGTCCTCAGTGAGAATGGGAAAAGCATCAACTTGATGACTTTTGTGGTACATCCACCCAGGAATTGATAGTTGAAGTCAGCTTGTTAAACCAGCGGATGTGCATCACGGGTCTTCGCGATCAAACGTTGAATTGATTTGTAGAACTGGGAATTAGTGATGATAATTGATTGATGTCGAGGAATTGATTCGCGGTGGCGTGGCATCTCCACTGACCCTCGATTGGGTGCACGGAGCATTTCCACCATCAAACGTTAAATACGCCATATTGTTGCTTGAAATGAGTACGAATCTCGAGGTTGACTATTTGGGCATTCGATCTGAGAGCGTCTTGGGATTTGCATACTAGATCCATGAGAGGCTCTCAATGATCTAGAAGAGCGAGTCTTATGCACTAGAGTTAACTCTAGGAATCTGAGGAGTTAGAGAGGAATTATGAGTGAGGAAAGAAGATTATTTTTGAGTTTTTATGGTTATATACATATATAGAAACAAAGAAAATATTTTTGTATTTTATATGTTTTTAGATGTTTTTTTGGGTTTTGAAAATTTTTTATAAGAAAATAGATGAATATAGATAGATGGATAGGTATGAACAAAGAGTGAGGATTCAAATCACTAATGCGCTGAGGCAGAAGATAATCGTGACTCCCCATTGTGGCGCTAAAAATTTGATGGAGTGCAAAACCGTCAAGTTTTCTCGCATGGCTGACCACTTGTGAATGGCCAGCTAGAAACTTAAAGCGGCTTAAGCACAGAATGTGAATCTGAGTATAGGGTTTCCGGTCGTTATGTCCCAATGACTATCTGATGGATTACCAAGCGTAAAGTGATTCAGTACGAACCCGAGAAAAAAGGTCTGAATTGATTATAAGACATAAACTACAAAGACTTAAATGAAAATTAAAGAAAATTAAAAGATAAAAATATTAAATAGCGCTATCATATTTGCAAAATGATGTTTTTTTTGTTTTATGTTTTACAAAGCGAAAATTAATACATGACGTGCAAATAAAAGCGTAAACACACAATATTAATCTTAAAAATATGAAAATGATGTTTTTACAATCCTAATGTTAAAAGAAAATATTTAGAAAAATAAAATTATTTTTTATAACTATTTAATTAATTATTATTAATTAAAAACTAATTTAACTATTAAATATTAACCTAAAAAAATACAGAAAATATGAAACAAAGCTAGAAAAATAAAAATTTTGACTTAGAAAATCTAAAATAACAAAACATAATTTCAAAACTATTTTGTATTTTTAAAGATATTTTCTATTTTCTAGGAATTAAAAACTAGCAAAAAACTACTTAAATTATTTAAAAATACAAATTTAACTAAGAAAAATCTAGAAAAATAATTTTTTGTCTTTTTATATTTATCTTAAGAAAAAATGAAAAATTATTTTTTTGAAACTTTTCTTAATTAATTGTATTAAATGCTATTTAAAAAAGGCTAAAAATGGATTTAAATTCAGAAAAATAGCAAACAAACTTGGAAAAAAATCTGAAAATTTCAAGAAAACTCTAAAATTATATTTGGAATCTAGGAAAAATGGAAAAACAGGTGCTTATGTGTGGAATTATGGGCCGATGTGTAAAGTGCTTAAAAATAAGCACTTTGAATAAGTAAATGGAACCAATAAGCACCAAACCAAAGCGAGGAACTTGGATAGTAAGCTGAAAGAACCTAAATGCAACAGATTACAACTATCTTAAACCTCTAAATCACAAGCTCTTGATTTGATGAATGAGCTTATAGTAAAGCAGGTTTTACGTGGGGCTACTTTGGACATGACCTGAAGCTACAAATTAGCTGGCCGAAATGACGGTGGAACCTATCCTAGACACAGGCACGAGATCAAGTACAAAAACTAGACTTTGAAAGCTCACCCATGAGCCACAATACCATGCCACCAAGAATCACAGAAAACTTCGACTTATCTTTGAACATGGTGAGCAGGGGAGATGAGACCTAAAGACAAGCTTGTTTGAGACTTATAAAATTCACAAAATGTATAAAAATGCTAATGTAAAAATTATTGATTGAACTTCAAAAAACCCAAGATTTCACTTGAGTGGCCGATGGCCAATCGGAAAATTAATCTTAGTTTAGCTTCAGCGGAATTTCTGATGTTGACTTTAGTATTTGAAAAGTTGACTATTATAAGTTTGATCTTAATTTCTCAAGCGAAAATGATGTTAAGTGATTAGAAGAATCTATGACTATGGATATGACTTTTTTAAACACAAAACAAGGTTTTGATTTTCAGAAATCAACAGTGAGCAAGTTAGACAGTTAGATGTGATTTTGACTTTTGATGTGCGAGGCACAAACTAAGGCAGGATAAGAACTCAAATGGATTAAACAAGCATGAACCCATAGACTCTACTGAAACTGCATCTGGCATAGGCCAGGTTTAGGCTGCAATGCAAACACACCTTTATGGTATTTTAAGACTCAGCCAGAATCCAAACATAGCCCATGATCTTGATCCAAATGAGTTTAATTACTCTAAATCAACTATTCAAGCAATTTAAGCACACTTAAAACTACTAAAAGCAGTTAAGCTATGAAACTTAGAAAATCACTTACAAATGGTCATAGCCACTGTAGCTTGAAACATGTGGCCAGGAACCACTATCCTAAATATCAACCCATATGAATCTAAATCAACCCCGTTTCTCTTTGCATCAACAGAATCCCACTTCCGTGTTTGAGCTTAGTTTGACTTTGGTTGACAAAATTCAAAAGTGGATTGAAACTTAAACTTAAACACAACAAAAGTATGAGAACTTGTATAGCTATTAGACAGAGAAAAGAAGCTATATGACTTGAATTTATGAGATGGAAACTTAAATTTTCAATGATAAGCACACAAATGGAAACTAAATGAAACTTTGGAATTAACAGTTAAAACAGTTAAAGCGAAAATGTAACTTGAGTTTATGCCAAGACAAAATATTACAACTTTTGAGTTAAACTAGACATTACTGAAAGCGACATAGAGTAATTTAAAACTAAACCTACTTGTCTTCTCTTTTCTTCTTTTTATCATAGAGCTCTTTCTCTCTCTATTCGATTGTTTCCACTTGAATTAATTAGCCATTGGATGTTCAATATTCATCTAGCCGATGAAGCAGTTGTGATTGCTTTTATCCATTTTGGGTTGGTGTGAAGGGGTGCATTAAATGATTTCTTGGGTTTGTTGAGACAGTTATGGAAGGTGGAAGGTGAGGGAGGGATGGGAGCCTGAATGTGCGGGGTGAGCAGGTTAGGAGAAGAAGTTTGGCCAAGGGGATTTGACAGGGGCTTTTAGTAGGGTGTTAAATATAGAAGGGTCCAAATGCTGTGGGGGGTCCCAAAGCTTATGATAGGGGTCTGAATGGGTTCTGAGGTTTAAAACACAAGGGCACATGTATAAGTCCCAGCCCAGGGACCCTAGTGCCAATTCATCAAGATGTTTCAAAGGGACCAAAAGTGATAATCTCAAAAGTACAAGGACCAAACTTGCCATTTTCCAATTTCAGGGGCCATTTTGCCAAATTTTAAAGTTGAAGGACCAATTTTGTAATTTCTCAAAACTTTTGACATTTTTCACCAAAGGACTAATTTTGACAAGTTATGATTTAAAAAGGACCTTTGGTGATTTTTCTTTTGAAATTATGTCACCGGGGACTATTTCGACAATTTTTTGAAACTTGGGGCTGAAAACTGCGCAATTATGCAAACTTTGCTCGTTTTTCATCCGATTTTGAACATTTTGCATCTGAAACATATAAAATGCAATTTTGGAATATTTTCATATTTTGATGCATATCTGAGCATTTTAAGCGTTTTAAGTTCAGATTTGACTAAAAATGATGAGTATTTACACACTCATCATAGCTCCTCAGGAATCACCGTCAGAAGAGAGTGACGGGAGATTCCCTCAAAGAAAAAGCTAGCAGGAAAGGAAAGGATTCTAGCCCATAAAGGTAGCAAGAATACTTACAAAGACGTTACCATCGGAGAAAGCTGGCAAAAAAAGATAACAAAGGCACAACAACACGTTCGGCCAGAACAATTCTTCAAGAAAGAATATCACTAATATATAAGCAAGACAACCCATTGCAGACAACCGCTAAAATAGACGAGGAAACCTTCCAAGAAGCAAAGCCTCAATGAAAGGTGATGCCCGTCATCACCAAAATTCCGAAGGAAGTAAGGCTCCATTAAGCCATAAAACTAAAAGTAAAATTAAGAGAAACCTAGTAATAGGAAAAATGTCTGACAGCGTATTTGATTTTACTAATTTCTTGTAATGTATTTTGAAATGTGTCAAATCAATAAAAAGTGAAGATTAGCTACCTTCATTATTTTATTTTTCAAATAATTTCATTTTCATTAAGTGCATAAGACACGCAAGCACAAAATGGGGCATGACCCAAATATGTTATTTCCGAATAACAAAGAGTTATCACGTATAACCAACAGGTGAACAACGTAATCACCAAAGTACATAAGAGGTATTGCAAGCCCAGTACTGGGAGGATAGCCCAAAATTATCCGAAGACTATTACAAATGTGCATATCCATATACCGTTAAGCAATAGCACAGCACAAATAAAAAAAATGTGTGCACAAAAGATTATTAACAACGTTCATATCCGTATAACGTTAAAATAGCAACACAAAAAATGAAAAACAACATACAAAAAAGTTTTAGAACGTGCATGTCAGCATAAAGAAAAGATAAACATTATTCGAAGGAGTGCAAACATCCAGGAAAATAAGAAAAACTAAGTCTGCACCAAGCGCGCACACTCGCTTCAGTTCGGTCACGAAGGATCTCACTAACCTCGAGGATCACGGATCATCCGCAACATCAATAAGGGCACTAGACCCACCAAAATCATAATCATCAATGGAAAGGGCCTGCAGGACATGAGAGACACTTGCAGGAAGAAGAACAAGTGGCAAAGAAGTAGTACACGCTAAAACTAATTCACCAGTTGAAGGTACTTCCACACCCATAACATTACAGGCCGAACAAGGATTAACGAAAGAACTATAAACATCACAAGCAGATAGCCGATGAGTAGCAAGGCGCTTCCTGGCCTTATCAACTCTCTTCTGAACTACTCCTAGAGAACGAGACAAAGAACTAGTGCCAACAATAGCGTTATCACCCCTATCATATACAGGGACCACAAGCTATTTAAGATCAGGCTGTAAACCAGCAATCATAGGAGTATCCGCATGAGATCCCTCAACACGAAGAATATCCATAATTTTAGCAATACCATCATCTTTGCTAGACTTAAGAGCGGAAAGTAAGGAAAACTCCACATCCGCAAGGGCTTTCACAGCGGAAAGATAGTGAGCCTCCGTAGAAGGGTCATACGCAGCGAAATCAACAAGCTCTTTTTCCTCCTTGCCATGAACAATACCCGCTGCTAAACCATCTTGCATACCTTTATCAATAGCGCGACCGATAACGTCCGCCATTGCTGTAGAATACTCTAGAGAATTCAAACACTTAAACACAGCAAGGCTCATGCCATAGTCAACAACCAACGCAGACTAGATAGCAAAGTAAGAAAACGAGGATAAAACTCCTCATCATGGTGACTAGCCAGCGCATATAAGTCAACAATAGCCGAATCAACTTTCTTCATAAGTGCGGCTGACTTAGCATCCTGAATCTTGCAAAATTCTTCCTTCAAAGCATCAAGAGAAGGAATTCGGCTGCGAAGGTCAGAACATGACTGCTCCAGGGTGCGTATCTGCAAACAAAACAAAGTAAGGAGACAGTGGAAAAAAACGAGCAAGCGAAACAACTAAACCGAAAGGCACGGACGCATATCTGTCCGAAAATATTGGAATTTTGAGATATGAGAACAGCAACTTCAGCTCTCAAAGTAGACGACTTAGAATCTTTCCTATCAAGGGATGATCGAAGTGTCGCTACCTCAACCCGAATAGAATCTCGTTCTTGCTCAAGAGTAGAATTTTGACCCTTCAACGACATAAGTTCCGCAGCAGAAGCTGCTGAGGATGTAACAACGGAAGACAGCTCAGAAGAAGCAACTTCAGCAGCCTTAGCCTTAAGAACTGGAATCTCCTTGTCCCTACTCTCTAACAAAGATAATAAGCATTTTCGTTCCATCATATTATACTCCAAACGCAGACGGACCTCAGAACTAAAGCACACCTGTCATGCCGCAGCAACATTGAATTCAGCAAGGAAACGCTCATACCCCATTTCACGAACGGAGGAAAAATAATTAGGAGGGGCAAAATCATCCACCATAACGCGGCATTCATCAACATCATCAAGAAGCGAACTCTTGGTAACATTCCATTTGGGAACATAAATATCAACCGAAGAACTGGAATCCAAATCATCAGCAGTACGGATATCCCAGCCGAAATATCAAAATCGAAAAGGTCGTCAAGAATGGGATGAACGCTACCGGCAGTATGAAAACTGCAAAGAAGGGATGAAGGAACACCCACTTGATCCTTCTCCTTTTCAACAGGAAGAACAGTAGTAACAACAGCATCCGTCATAACCGGAGCAGGAGAGCTGTCAAAAAACAAATAAAGAACAAAAAAGTGAACGGACGAAAGAAAAATAAAGGAATCACGGAAAAACAAAAGCAAAGGATAAACAAATCTAGGGGAGAACCACCAAGATGGAGCAAACCAAAGTCAGATTCAGTAGATGTCCCAGCTTCATGAATAGGAGTAAGGGATAATGAAGGAGAATAAGAAGAATGAGTGGGCAAAGCATTCAAAGAAAATTCAAGAGTTTGCATACTTTGAGCTAACAACTACTGAAGAGATTCTGAAGACTAACCGCCAGTAGAGGCCCTAACAGAATCATTATGGTCGCTCCTCACTTTCTTAGGAGGGTTGACAGGGTTGGTGCAAACCTTCTTTCTTTTCCTCCTAGAACAAGAAGGCACATCACAATTAGATACTAGAAGACCAGCCTCAGAAGTAGAATAATCAGGTCGCACAACATCCACAAAACTATTATGTAGCCGAGAGGCCCAGACTTCTGAACAAGCAACTACATTTCCATCGGCACCAGAAGATGGAGAGGTAAGAGAAACAATCTGGATTTTGGTTAATTTTAACAACGGGGCTCATTTTCCTCGGTGATCGAGTATCAACCTTTAACTTCATAGGATCCTTCGTCCGAACCAAAGATAGCAAATCCATCGCTTGAGAAGTAGAAAGAAAAAAGAAACACGGGTCAGACCAAACAAAAATGATTAGCAAGCGAAGAAAACATAAACATGGTATACCCACCGACATTCTTCGTAAGAACGAGGTGAAAAATCTTCACCCAAAGTATAATTATGACTTAACCCAACAACACATAGAAAGACTGAAAATTTGTGAAAAGGAGAAGCGTGGCAACAAGGGAAGCAACATACTCAGCATAAAACTCAGTATCCTTAGGAGTAGCATCCTAAGGAATGCTTCACCCAACACAGAAAGGATGAATTGTAGGACAAGCAAATGAGTCAACCCAAAAGAAATGGTCATAAGAGAATCAAGGGGTTTAGTATAGCAAACGCCAAAGCTATCAACTCGTTTACTAAAAGAAAGCCAGCCATGTTTCTGAGAGAAAACATAAAAACACCTAAATAGACCAACTCAGGGTTTGATGCCGAGGGCAAAACAAAGAAACTCAAATTGAGAAACTTTAGCAGCACCAATGACAGAAAGTTACGATATATGGATGCGATAGTAGTCAAGAATCGAAACAAGAAAAACAGACAAAGGGAGGCGGAAGTTAGCAAGCTCAAAAAAAATGGGTATATACACCAATCTTCCCATTCGGTGCTTCCCGAATAGTTTGGTCAGGTTCAGGCAATTCCGGATGAACAAATTGCGGAATCGAATATCTAATACAAAAACGATCAAGCACCTCTTGCAATAGTTTAGATTTCACAGATGCAAACGTACCCATAACGGAAAAAGAAAAAGAGTTAAGAACCTAACCTGGACAAGGAACTTGGAAGGAGGAGACAACCAAAGGTAAATTGGATCAAAGAAAGAGAAAATAGCGTTTGCATGAGAAGAACAGTAAAAAGAAAAAATGGGGTAAAGCAAAAATAAAGGGTATTTATACAAGCAGAATGATGATTCCCCAAGAAAAAACCCTAAAGAAGGACACGTGCCCAAAAATGATCTGATCCAACGACCCAATTCACAAACACAGGGATAAGGATAGTAAAAAACAAGGGGCCCACAGAGTCCAATCAACCAGAACATGAAAAGTCATTAACCGTCCACATTGTAAAAAACACTTTCCAAGAAAAAAGGAGCGTTAGAAAAACGCTTCAAGAGTACGGAAGAAGAAACCCTTCGCCAAAATTAAGTCTAGTAACATCCACCGCACGCGACAATATCCGTACGCAGTGCACGTACTAGACTAGGGGGACTTGATGACGTAGCAGTCCCTAAAGAAGAGGAACAACAGAAGGGCATTACAAAAAAGGCACGGAAAAGAAAAGTGCTCAGTCAACTCAAGTCTAGTGACATCCACCGCATGCGACAATATCCGCACGCAATGCACATACTATACTGGGGGGACTTGATGACGTATAGGAAACAGACAGCAGGGTTGGGGATGGGGTCTTCGCCTGCAAGGAAACAGACATCAGTTAGGAAATGACCCTACTGATGTACTAGTTACGGCGTAACCACATTACAGGTTATACCGTAATCAAATTACGCAATAGTTATGGCGTAACATATCCCACAGGTTACGCCGTAACTTTCCCCAGAAACTTCAGCACAGCAGATGGTTACAATTAGCAATAAATTACGCCGGAACCATCAATTTTATCCAAGTGGTAAAAAGAATCAATAATTTTTTAACCTATTAGTGCTGAGGGACCGCGCCTAAACCATTAAGTTTGCGTTTGACCCAAAATCTTTTTAAACTAAGTCAAAACATCCCAAACGACCCATAATGTTATGACATGAATCAAAATAACATAGGGAATTCATCATAATTATTAATTAATCAAACGAATAGCAATAAAATAATGAAACAAGCAAGATCTCCAAAATATTAAAATATAAACCCTAATTGAATAATCGAAAGAAACGAATAAAAAAGAGTAGCAATAGATCTTACCGTCCATGGTTTGAGTGATGAAATGAAGAAACCTTGACGAAACATTTTGGGGGGAAAATTATACTGTTGTGGTAGGCGGTGAAAAGTGTTTATGTAAAAACCTAGTTTTTCATCCGAATAAGGGTTTTATACAGCCAGGATGTTACGGCGTAATTAGATAAAGAGTTACGTTGTAACTAAATTTTTAGTGATTAAAATTTTTGTTATTGTTAAATGATTACGTCGTAACTCTTAATAAAGGTTACGCCGTAGCTGAATTTTTAATTAAAACTTTAATTTTTTAGAATTCTTATAATTATTTAAGGATTACGTCGTAACTCTTAACAGAGGTTACGCCGTAACTAATAGCTTCGAAGAACAAATGTTTACTATTGCATTATGACAGATTGAGATACATACCTTGGTTTGGAAGTGCTCAATTCTCTTATTCAGGTAAATATGATATACCTTAGATCTTTCATTAACTACTCCCCGGAAACGGAGCCAAAAAGCTAATGTGCTATTTCATCCTGCTTTTAATATTTAAAAAACTTAGACAAGTTAGGATAAACACATACTAATGGGCAGAGAACTAGATCAGATGTAGTAAAGCCTTAGGTAAATCCGAGTATCGTCCCAAGAGAGCTGTGACCTTGAAAGAACTAAGATGATTAGAAATGATATTTATAATATATTGGTATGATAAGATTGTAAAAATTCATCAAAATGCTATAGTTATTCTAAACACACAGACACCAGAATTTTAGGATAAAGAGATAGATAAGCGAAGCTTAATGAAGAATACAAATATGAATTGATTCTCGATATAAAGATTCTATATAGTGGTTAATTATCACCAGACTCCTTTGGTCAATTCGTCATGGCCTATGTTTTTAGATTTCTCACAAAGATGAACAGGTCACCCAGGGATCATTCCAAACCTAATAGCGGTCATTAAGGGCCAAATCTACTAGATCTAGTCTATGGAAACCGGTCGTTAGGAACTTAGATTTCCCCTAACCGCTTAAATACTTCCACTTGATAGGTGATCATTTGGTCAGTTCGCACACTAAGAGTGGTTGTACTATGGCCAATTCCTCCTATACTTCGCAACCTATTAGACTGAGGTCAGTTGGTCATATCTCCCAACCCTTTAGATACTAACAAGCTTATAATATTACCCAGACTAGCGATCTATGAAAATACTAGTAAATGTCTATAAAGAAATAAAGAGGAGATCAATTAACATAAATGCAAACTTCAATTAATAACATGAATTCGTAGTATAAACCCTAGAAAAATATAAAAGGAATTCAAACTCGAATACAAATCAAATCGTAGATGAGAACTTCGTTATTCAATGCTCCTAAACCATGCTTCTTCTTCTGTGTTTGATCTCCCCAAACCCTAGAAGGTTTGGGAAAGAAGAGATGCTTAAAACTGATGAAATCTTTGACTATTTATAGGCTCAGATACTAGTTACGGCGTAACATTTATTAAGCAGTTTCATTGTAATTCTTCAAATCTTGTGCTTATCCATGGTTACGGCGTAATCATAGCTGGGGTTACGCCGTAGTCTTCGTAAATCATATGCATTTCTTCTGTTACGGCATAACCTGAGTTGATGGTTACACAATAGTCTTTGTAAATTTGATGTTTATCCGTTGTTACGGCGTAACCTGAGCTAAGGGTTACGCCGCATTATCTCTTTCAAAATAAGCTGCATAATGTTTAGTAGTCATGTTACGGCGTAATTATATTCTTTTGTTACACCATAATATTCATAATTATTATTACGCCGTAACTTCATCACTTGGTTACGCCGTTGATAAGAGAATAGTCATCTTTTTGGCTTGGAAATGTCCATTCACTGCTTCTTTGCATAAAATAGGTCCTGAAATGAAATAACAAGGAATAAGGATGTTTTCACTAGTATTTTACTCATAATGTGATGATAAAGGGGGAAATTAACGCTTAGAATATCAGGACAATTTGATGTTATCATCGATCTCATCCTTGAATCTAACTATCCCTAACGACGGATCATAAGTCATCCCGGTGTTTTCTATGAAGGGCTTTCCTAGAACTACATGGGACAAGCTAGGATCTATAGCCGTACTAATATCCTCCACAATCACGAAATCCATAAGGTACGTGAAGCTACCTACATAGATGGGCAATCTCTTAATTCTACCAAGGAAATTACAACTAACTCTAGGATCATTGAGGTCTTGCCTATTTGGGATAGGTTTTTTCATCACCCAATTATAGTATGTGCTAGTCATGATGTTTATTGGGGACTTGCGATCGATGTAGGCCTTTGCCACGAAAAGATGTCCTATGCAACATGGTATGTTGAGATTTCTAGGATTTCCAAAGGTGATTCGTGGGCATCTCTACTAACATTACATTGACGAAGGTCGGCAATAATAGGTGTGGTGGCATGAAAGTTCCTCTTCCGTAGGAAACTTATTGAAGTATTCATCACCTGCTTCGTCTATTTCATTGGTTGATTCATCCTTAGGAGTCTCACTAACCTCAAGTACCGTCTCATGGTTTGCTTAGTCACTATTCCAATTTGGTTTCACTAGGGTGATGGCATTGACGAAGTGAACATGCTTGGATGAAGATGGATCCCTAGTTTCGAAGTACTTACTTAGGTCTTTAATCTTAACACCTGGAAGTTTGGAGAATGAGTCGAGTTGGCATTAGTATTTTCGGTGATCTTCCTATCACTATTGGTCATGGCTTTCAAAAGGTTATCTATCTTTCTATCCATCTAGGCTTGTTGTTTGTAAAGCGTCCGAAAGCTGGCTATTTGGGCTTCAGGATGTAACTAGGTGTTGAATCATCCCTTCTAGGGTTTGTTGACTAGGGCTGTGAGAGCTTTGGTTGTGTTGTTGGGGCCATGGGGAGTCATTAGAGGTGAATTCTTTGGTTTGACCCCATTATATTGGGTTTGCCCTCCATGCATCGGGCTTTGTTGAAAGTCCTAGGGTCCGGTGTTGTGGGAATCTCCTCCCATTCCATTGGTACACGAGGGAGCGTGAGTCCACGGAATCTTGTTCGAGGAGTCTCGTGCAATTACGAGTGTCATGGGGACCACTACATATCTCACACAAGGAGGAGACCTTGTTCACTTGGCTTGAGGGCTTAGGATTCTCGTAGGAGCTCATTAGGAATTTGACTTGGTCTTCAAGTTCGAGCATCGTACGATTAGAAGGTTGTGAGTCAATAGAGGCAAGGATGTTGCCTTAACGGTTTTGGGAAACTCACCGGGGTCATTCCAACATTCATTGTCATAGAGGGCAGGAGGTCCTCTATTATACCCACCGATTCTTCCGCGGTAAGTTTACTAAGTTTCCCACCGCGGCTTGGCAGTCGATGGTTTGCCTAGTTGAGAAATTGACATGATCATAAAAGATCTAGACTTGAAGCCAAAGATCGATGCCGTGATGAGGACTTTATGAAGTAAGTCCTTGAATCGAGTCCACGCCTCGTAGAGAGTTTAGCCTTGACATTGCGGAACATCAAGATGTCATTCCTTAGTTTGGTAGTTCTCCTCGGTGGGAAAAATTAGGCGAGGAAATGAGTGGTGAGATCATCCCAACTTGAGATGGATCCAACGGGGAAGTCGCTCAGCCATTTACTAGCTTGGTCCGTAGAAGAGAATTTGAAGAGACGCTTGAAACACGTGGTCTCAGTGGTAGCATCAAGGTCGATAAAGTCAACGATTTTAAGGAAGTACTTGAGATGCTGATTAGGATCTTTGGAATGAAGTCCATGGAATGCACATCCGTTTTGCACCAACCGGATGGTGTCGGATCGCAGGCCGTAGTTTGAGTTTGTTCGGGGAGCTTCAATGGTGGTCCTACACCTGATGGTTGGTCTACGATATTCACCAAGAGTACGGCCTCTTGGCTGGTCAATTGGTGGTTGGTTGATGGGAAGTGGTTGATTTGGTGGGTTATCACCTTCCATGATGAAAAGTGATGAGGTTACGAACAAAAACACGAAGAAGGGGGATAAACTACAAGGAAGCTAATGAAAATGAGAAAAAAAATCTTACTTGATAGGAATCAAGCAAGGGAACCTAAACGAGATAGAGATCTAACTAGCTATTCTATTCCCCGGCAGCGGCGCCAAAAACTTGATGCGCGTGTGAAGCGCTTTCGGGGTCAAAGGAAACTTCCTTTTCTTCAAGTAATTTTTTCAACCTCCTAGGCAGTGAACACTAATCGTTGTAGTGTAGTATGGGGTAAGCCTTGGGGATTGATATGGTTCTCTAGGAGAATAGGAATGCTAGTAAGAAATATATGACGAGAAGGTAGGGTTGAGGATGATTCTTTTTTTTTCCTTTTTTATGGTTTTTTAAAAAGCTAAGGTAAATATCTCGGAGAAATTGGTTTGAGGGTGGTACTTCTACCGATTACTTCTACTTATCCAATTATCTAATTATCTAAATTCTACGGGTAGCTTATGTCTAATTAAGGTGTGCTCGTATAATGATTAAAGATGTGTTCACCTAGATACCATTACTCCTTAGTTATCTTTTATTGGTCGGTTGAGTTGTCACGTCCTATATCTTAACGCGTTGTATTCCTAAAGGTCGTAACGTATGCGTAGTCTCTAGTTCTTTGAGGTTATCTCTCATATATGACCTACGGAATCGGCAAGCCTTGGCTATGAAATGATGCAGGTTTTACTGACCAGGTCTTAATATTTATAGTGTCTCGCTATACCTATGGTCTACCCTAATGCACTAACGGGCAGTGTACCCGGTCGCGTGTAGTGTAGTAAACGTAAAGCGAGGTCATCCCAAGAGCTATGTGTGTTAGATTATTACTAAGTCTAGTGTCACAGAATAATTGTTTCGATAGGGAATTAATTAATTAAACTACTAATGCAGAATAGAATAAAAGCAGATAAATGGGAAAAGGGAAATCAATAGAGGAATAGTGGTGCTAACCTAGTCAATCCTCTTAGCTAGTTATGTCTACATATACCTACTTCCAATTACTTCAGGTGGGGTCAAATTTGAGAGGACATCATTTGGTCAATTCGGCCTAACCTATCAGCAAAGATGCCACCATAGTAGAAGTCAGGTGTCCCCTCATAAGTCCTATTGTTCCTGGTCCCCTAAGCCAAGTCATTAAGTACCGCTACATGCTAGATTTATAATAGTGAGTGCCCGGGCGTTAGCAACTTAAACACTCACCCTCTAATTCTTAAGTTCATCCAAACGGTAGGTGATCAGTTGGTCAAATCGCACAAGTAGAAAGGGTCGTCAGTTGGTCATATCTTACCCTTCCCATCTCAGTCCGCTCACCTAGGGTCAGTTGGTCATATCTCCTAGGCAATTGGCCTCTACTGCCATTCAAAACTACCGAACCAAGGGTGGCTACCAATAAACTATGCATGCATACTGTAGGACCTTATGAGTATCAACCTTATCACTTTACCAAGCAAACCCAACACACGTAACCCAAGTTACGCGTATAAAACATGAAACACAAACACAAACAAAGCTTAGAAATAAGATTAGAAAGATGGTGACTTGATGTTATATTCGTGTATGTGAGAGGATAAGATAAACACAATAAAGTTGTATATTCCAAAGGAAAAACACACACACACACACACTTTCAAGCACACCCCTCAAATGACCATTTGAGGGGTATTTATAGTACAAGAGGCATAAAACCCTAAAGGCTTTAGCTTGGGCTTTCTTTGGGCTTTCGTGGACTTGGATTGGATTACACTTAATAAAAGGCTAGCTTAACATAACTATTAGCCATTTAGCTTAACCCAATCCACGAGCCCGTTGACTATTCTATCACGATATCTAACACACGAGTTATAATGTTCCTAAATGTGAATGACCATCACTTTTAATAATACTATTAAGGCTAACAATCTCCCCCTAAGGGGTGGTCATTCAAACGATGCTCCACTTGATTAGGTCTCTACTTTTCTTGAGCTAGGACTTTGCGTGTAGATATAGAATAGTCTTGATTCTTTGTTCCTTCATGCTTTGTGATCAGATAATGTGGTTGTCTGCCGTTGTCAACTTCGTTGGTTGGGTATCTCCACGTCTTTCTCCACCATGCTCACACTTCTATTTGACTTTGATTTACCACTGACGAAGTTCTCGAGTCTTTACACTTTGTAGATTCTTTGACATAGACAAAGAATCATCTTTAACTTTGAGTTGCCTTTGATTTTGATGAGAACTTTCATGTGTTGTTGGTATGAGCATGTAGCGAGTCTTACGATCCATCCGCTCAGGAGCTTCCATAAGAAGAAAACATAAAAACAGGTTAGTAATAAGCGGATTCTGGCACTTACAAGTTTGAATTTTGAGGGTGTTATCAGCATAGTGTGAAAACACGTCTCTAATTCTCCACGAGGCCGTTCTTGAACGGAGTCCCACAAGTGAGATAACGCGATATCCGAAGTACATCTATAGTTCAGATGAGTCGGGTACACCCCAAGCATCACCCCACGACTTTAGACCGTTTGAGACACACTAAGCATAATCCATGGGGAGTTACCGAAGTGACTGCTTCGTCGGCTTGATGTTGACCGCAGAGTTTCCATTCAATCACGAAGATCACGATGTGAAACTTCTCATAAATGTTACAGCGGATTGCTAAGATCTGCATAAGACTCTAGAATATATCACTTGTGTCCTTATTGATGAACAACAAGCGATGTCATGTCAAGTGTTCCTGGAGATCTTTTGATGAATCTCGTGGCTCTAGACTCAATTAGTGCATTTTGGTTTTCCTGAGCGGAGACTAGGGAGAGGGTCTCCTTCTTCAATACCAATGATCTCTAAGAGAAAGTCAATAGATTATGTAGGGTTCCCAGTGAGAATAAAACAAATCCTTTTAAGAGGAATTGAGTGGCTAGAAGGTTTAGTGCAGTGCGTCACTGGGTCCATGACGTCTTGGTCTTCAATACCAGTGTCATCTAGTGACAACCAGTAGCAGATGAATTGAACCCGGTTTCTGCCCTAAGGTTGAATGTGGAGGGCTATTTCTTTTCACCCTTTCTTTTACATTTCCTTTTAATTCTTCAACCCCTTCTTTCTCCTTTCTCACATTACTCCTTTTTTCAATCATTCCTAAGGACTTCTAACACTAACAATTTGTGATGTCCTTGGGTAGATCCCTCCGACTCTGGTGGATCATAGGACGAATTTCCTATCCTTAGTTACCTTATAACTCCATGACTGTCCTATTGTTGCCATAAAACCATTTTCTTTGAAAATCTCTCAGAGTGTTTATGATAGAAAACATGTTTGAAACACTCCGTGAGTTTTATATTTTCAGAAACGCTCCCCCTTCACATGTGCTCATAAGTTTTGACAGAAATCTGCACATAGAGGGTAGAGTTCAAGACTTTTGAATTGATCGACTTTAAATGAACTAGGCGATCGAGACACATTTACATCACTAGAGAACTAGCTTGAAATTATTACCCGTCCTGGTCAAGTCCATGGAAAGTTTCTCGAGATGGTACATGATTCTTTGTCAATTCATTGGTCACGACTGAGTCGAGCTCATTTTGAGATTCAAACCACGATCATTAAACTTTTTTGATCACATTTTAATCACATCTCGTCCCCCTAAAAATAGCATATTCGTGATATTTTTGATATCAACGGATTAAATAACATTTTAGAATCTTTTGGGGAGACAAACGGATTTGATTTAAGCATGAATTTGGAACATTTTGGTTTTATACTCCCCCTTTAATAAAGCATAAACAATTAAAGGGTTTTAGAGGGAGTTATCTTGAGCACAAACTATTTGAAAAATTTTGAAAATCTTTTTGAACGATCTTGAAAAGGTGCTCAAGATGATGATGATTTCTCACCATTTTTAAATGTAGTGCACTGGCGTACACCTCATTTTTCAATCAAAGCACGAGTTTTGATTTGAAAATAATCAAAAGTCATCATTTCAGTCCGAGTTTCGTCGATGTATACGAAAGCCATCTTATGAAGAAATTTTGAGAAACGACATGTTTTAGAAAACATATAAAGAACTCTCGCTCAAGCATCTGTACATACCCGTATCATTGTTGAATGACATTTCTAGATACGTCATGAATATCGATTATACAAGAGACATGTCGTAGAAGAATATTTTTGGATTTTTTGATTTTCTATTGTTTTTGTATTTTTGAAAGTTTTATATTTTTATATTTTGCTTTTGTTGGTTTTATAAATTTTGTATTTTGTTTTTCAAAAATATTTACAAATAAGCTTTTGGAAAATCATTTTCAAGAAGAATCGAGAAGACGTTCTAACTCCTCGGGGTTAGGCCGCATTCAGATTCAATTCGTCGAACTAACTAGTCAAACCTTTCTTTTGGAAGGGCTTTAGTTAATAGATCGGCGAGTTGGTAATCGGTCTTCACGAAGAATAATTCAACAGTACCATTTTCGACGTACTCTTTGATGAAGTGATAGCGGACTCAGATATGCTTAGTCTTTGAGTGATGAACAGGATTGCATGATATGGCTATGGCACTTTTCGAGTCATAATACATAGGTATTTTATCGAAAGTAAAGCCATAATCTGTGAGTTGTGTTCTCATCCATAGAACTTGAGCACAACACGCAGATAGAGACACATACTCACTTCAGCCGGTTGAAATGCAAAGGCAATCTTGTTTCTTTGAAGACCAGCTTACTAACTTTTCACCCAGAAATTGTGCTCCTCCGGATATACTTTTTTTTGTAACTTGATCACTGCATGGTCCGCATCTGAAAAGGCAATTAGATCAAATCCAGATTCCTTCGGATACCAAAGTCCCATGTGAATGGATGTCTTTAGGTACCAAAAGATCCGTTTAACCTCTTTGAGGTGCGTTGTAGGCTTTGCCCGAAACCGTGCTAATAAGCAAACCGCAAAATGAATATCTGGTCGACTAGCAGTAAGATACATGAGAGAACCAATCATGCTCCGATATTTCTTTGGATCAATAGGTTTCCCAAACAAATCGGCTCCAATTTTTGGTGAAGTTACCATTGGTGTCCCGACCGAGTCACAATTATCCATACCATGATTTTTCAAAATCTCAGTTGTATATTTAGCTTGATTTATTAAAATTCCACGTGGGGATTGATGAATTTGTAAACCAAGAAAGAATTTTAGTTCCCCCATCATGGACATTTCAAATTTGCTTTTCATGAGATTTTCAAAATGTTTTGAAAGATTCGGATTAGTGGACCCAAAGATGATGTCGTCCACGTAAATCTGAACAATCAAAATGTCGTTTTTGCATTTTTGTGTAAACAAGGTAGGATCAACTGTTCCTTTGGTGAAATTGTTTTGGATAAGGAAAGAGGACAGTTCGTCATACCACGCTCTCGGAGCTTGCTTTAAACCATAGATTGCCTTTTTGAGTTTGTAGACGTAGTCGGGATGTTCCATGTCTATGAAGCCTTCTGGCTGACTCACGTACACTTCTTCTTTCAGAGTTCCATTCAAGAACACGGTCTTAATGTCCATCTGATAAACCGTGATGTTTTTGTGAGCTGCATAGGCCAAGAATATCCTGACTACTTCAAGTCTAGCTACCGGCGCGAATGACTCTTCAAAGATGATGAAGGTTGTTGTTGTGTATTCACTAGAGTTTGAGTCTTTGCAATGAGTGCCAATGGATCATGATTCTTTGCTAATCTTTCTTGCCTGACTTCATTCACTTCAGCTTGATTTTGTTTCAGAAAATCGTTGAGTTGATCAAAGTTCACTTGATGTAAGTCTTTTGTTTGATTGACAATAGTGACATATCGTCCCCATTCTTCTGGTAGATTGTTCAAGAACTTGATGTTGCTCACGATAGTTCTGGGTGTCAACTTGTTTCTGATCAGCTCATTCATTAGAGTGCAAAACCTTCCATAGTAGGATTCAATGGATTCTCCTGGAGTAGATGTAGCAGTTAGTAGCTTGTTCTCCGTATCTTGTTGACCAATTTCAGTTCCATGACAAAGTCGTCTAACACGTTCCCACATATCGAAAGCAGTTTCACAACCTCCTGTCTGACAAAAGATGTCTCTTGGTAAACCCGGTTGGATAATATGAATTGCCATGTCATCTGCCCGACTTTCTTCGATCCTCTTGAGTATTCCGATTCTTTTTGAAGAAGAAAAAATGGTGGGACAGGAGGTGTTGCATCAGCATTTCCAGGGTCTTGGACTTGTCGAGGTATGAAGGGTCCATCCCGAATGGATTTGATCATCAATTTTCCATTAGGTTTTGTCTTGATGTAACGAAGCATTCGACTTGTCCATTGAAGATAACCACCTTTTCCAACATAGGAGGGCCGGTTTTGGCACCGCTGCATGAATGTCTTGTTGAGTTGCCATTGATGAAGGTATGATACGATAAAGTTGATGTAGGATCGATTCAACGATAAAGGAGTTGTGGTTGATGAAGATTAAGCTTGGTTGAGGTTTTTCGGCAGTCACTTTCGTAACCTTGGTTCTTAAACAATTTCGCCCAAAATTTGAAATTCACTATAAAAATCAATTCTAAGGTCGTATGAATAATTTGAGTTATGACAATTTTGACGCCAAATTTGACCCGAAAAATTTGAATTTAGGCCCAAAAATTTGAATTTAGGCCCAAAAATTTGAATTTTTTACCAAAATTTTCACAGTTAAACCAAAATTTGAATCTCGCGTAAAAATTGAACGTTTATTCTCCTCAAAAATTTAAATTTTACTCAAGTTTTCCCGCCAAAAACCTTTATGCGTAGAAAGAGAGCTTAGGCGTAGAAACAGGAAGTTACGAGTAGACGAGGCTTAGGCGTAGGATCTTATGCGTAGGATCTTAGGCGTAGGATGCTTAGGCGTAGGAATCCTTAGGCGTAGGAAATTCTTATGCGTAGAACCCAACTTACGCGTAGCAAGAGTGCTTACAGCATAGGAATAGCTTCTGCAGTAGGAATGGCTTACGAGGAATGGCTTACGCG
Source organism: Chrysanthemum makinoi (assembly GCA_910596185.1). Lineage (NCBI taxonomy): Eukaryota > Viridiplantae > Streptophyta > Magnoliopsida > Asterales > Asteraceae > Chrysanthemum > Chrysanthemum makinoi. The sequence continues at coordinate 46,259,703 of OU343222.1, read as the reverse complement.
ATAGAATCCAAAAATCCTTTACACTATCACAGTGTAAGAGATATCCAAAGTCGAAGTGTTCCACAAACTTATCCAAGTGAGGGAAGCACTGAGTCACCGTTTAAGCTCGAAGAATCTGCACTAAAAAGTTATGAGTAGAACCTTATGAGTAGTTGACTTTCTTACGAGTAGAATTAGGGTTTTGACCTACTCGTAAAAAAAATTCAGCGATTCAACCAATTTCTCTTGCACAGATATCCTTAAAAACACTCGAATAACCCAAAAATGTTGACCTTTTTCACCCAAAGTTCTTAGAAAAGTTACGAGTAGAAATGACCAATGAACCAAAAACGAGTTTAAAACTTAACCAAAATGCGTAAAGCTTCGAACTTTTTGCAAAAAACTGAAACTTTAGCACCAAATAAACCTTAAACCACAAGAATCTTGAATTTTTGAGTGCAAAAATTAAAGCTTTAAGCGTGAATCTTTGAGAACGAAACTACGAGTATACTACACAAACAAAAACTTCAACCAAACACTCCTAAACCATTGTTAGGCGATTGATACCAATTGTAGAACCTTATGAGTATCATGCTTATCACTTTACCAAGCAAACCCAACACACGTAACCCAAGTTACGCATATAAAACGTGAAACACAAACACAAACAAAGCTTAGAAATAAGATTAGAAAGATGGTGACTTGATGTTATATTCGTGTATGTGAGAGGATAAGATAAACACAATAAAGTTGTATATTCCAAAGGAAAAACACACACACACACACACTTTCAAGCACACCCCTCAAATGACCATTTGAGGGGTATTTATAGTACAAGAGGCATAAAACCCTAAAGGCTTTAGCTTGGGCTTTCTTTGGGCTTTCGTGGACTTGGATTGGATTACACTTAATAAAAGGCTAGCTTAACATAACTATTAGCCATTTAGCTTAGCCCAATCCACGAGCCCATTGACTATTCTATCACGATATCTAACACACGAGTTACAATGTTCCTAAATGTGAATGACCATCACTTTTAATAATACTATTAAGGCTAACACATACACTTAGAAATAATTGTACGGAAGTAATGTAAACGCAAACAAAACAATTAAGGAATCATAACTAGGCCAGCACCAAGAGGTGCTTAGCCGCTCATATTAATCATACAAACCAATTCAATATTCAAAGGTATGAAATACATGAATTGAAAGTAAAGAAAATATAAAATGCTAATGCTTATCGTAGGGGAGTGATTTCTCCCTTGGAGACAGCTCTGTATGCTCCTCTAGACCTGCCTTGAGCTTTTTCCCACGTTCTCTGGTTGTTGTGTGTGGAATGGGATGATTAGAAATGCTGGAATTCGTGGGGTATTTATAGGCGGATCTGGTTACGACGTAGCTATAACAAGAGATACGCATAACCTTAATTAGTGGCTACGCCGTAGTCTTCAATAAACTTGGTTATGCCGTAGTTGATGGAATAGTTACGGTAGTTATCGCGCGTGGAACCTCATTTGACCTAATATAGTTACGTTGTAGCATTTGGGAAGAGTTACGCCGTAACCTTCTGATGAGTTTGTTTTTTGAGTCACGCTTTAGTTACGGCGTAATGTGAGAGGTGAGTTACGCCGTAACTTCTTCAAAGTCATACCTGCTTGTGATAAATCTTTTTGATATTTCTCCGTTCGCGTCTCTTTAGCTCAATGCTAATTTACCCGAAAGTGGAAAACAAGCGTAAATCCATATAAATAATATAAATTACAAGCATTATCGGGGGAAATTGACATTTAATATTCAGGACAATTTGATGTTATCAAATATCCTCCCACTTGAACTCTACTTGCCCTCAAGTAGATCTTATTAGAAAGATTCCTAAAAAGATATCTCCCACAACCTGGAAAATATAAGTTTACAAATCCCTTATGCTAGAATAAAACAAAGCCGAACAACTCACGAAATGGGAACAAAATACTCAAATCTCTCAACTATTCTAAGTGTCAATTTCGGGGTGATCACTCAATCACATAGTCATAGAATGTATTCTATCATAAGCTTGGCGGTTACACAAATCTCCACCACTAGAGTTAAGGGCTAAACAATTCTCGAAGGCAATATGGGTAGATACGACAAAGGTTAAGGGGTGACTCGTCATTACTAACATGCCATGGTGAAGTGGACAAAATCAATAATACATGACCAAATCCATGGCCAAGACACCAAAGATTGCTCGCTGCATCACCTAGACACGCTTCATGACTAAAGGGTAGGATAAGACATGGGATATATAAATGGTGTAAAATAAAAAACAAGAAGGTAGTCTAAATCTATAACCAAGTCATCACCACTTACCGTCCGCCCAAAGTTCAAGCTTTGAAGTCAAGAAACCGGATCATGAAATACAAGGTAGATGTGTCATTAGAGGACGTCGTGATGGGCACACTACCATTTCTCCAACTGTTGGCATAATTACCAACTCCAATATTCAAATGTGACCGAGGTGGCCTCCTCGATACTAGATCTATAAAACTCATAACATAGTGCTTATAACATCGCACTTTACAATAACTAAATCATAACAACTTTTTTTTTCAACATAACAATAATAACTAAACATGATATCCCCCCACTTGAGAAGAACAATGGGAATTCGGGGGGTCTTCAATGATCTTCAAGAATGTTGTCGATTAAAGCGTGATTTTCGAACCTTTCCACTTGAACCTTGAACTTAGGCAAATGATGACTTCCCAATCACAAATAAAGACTACAGGGTAGGCTAAGGTGTATAGGTGTAACGAAACAATATATCGGGTTAACAGAATGAAAGGAATGGCTCAGATGGGTGTATCTAGGGGTAACTTGCACTAAAGGTGAGTGCAACAAAAGGGTTTCACATGGGGGTCGAGAAGTCGAGGTGACTAATCGATAGACACACAATGGTAGGCTATTTGGGTGATAATCCTATAAAATTGCCTTCTAAAACTGAAAAGTCCAAATACATCGAGCTAACTCAACATACCTCGTCTATGGTTTTGAAATGATGCAAAAGGCCAAGTTCTAAAGTTTACAAGCTACCGGCACACTCATAATTTGGTGGATTTGGGGTAAAATATTGGAAACACATAAGGCTATTCTCACCATAATATATCAAGGGTTGTATGTGCTCGGCTAAGGTCTACTCTAGTTAGGTTAAGAAAAACATGTCAAAATTTAAAAAATGGCATAATTTTTCAAAATAAACTAGAAAAACGAGGGCAAAATAATGTTCAAGAGATAATTCTACTCCCGTCCCACCACTTGAATTGTACAAAGTCCCTTTTGTACTAAGCAATAAATAAAGGTGAAGAGAAAAGTAGAATTAGAGCGAGAACTTCCCTGAAATTTGCTCCATAAAGAAAGAAGGCCCACGAAAAAGAGACGTGCCTTCGTATAAGTATCATGAACAAACTTCAATCCCTGAAATCACACTACCGACAAGCATAATTCTAAAAAGAAAAAATGAAAAATGAAAAATGAAAAACAAAGCTAACTCACTTTCGTAGGAATCAAGGTTGCATTTAGCATATGCAACAAGCCATTTAAACCACTTGGTGTCCCAAGTGGACGAGTGAAGTCTCGGTAGGGTTTACAGGGAACACACCCATAAAGTTCATTTAAAATACTAATACAAGGTTATTGCGTTTTAAAATGAAAGAATTAAAGCAGAGGAAGGTTACGTCGTAACTCTTTTGAGGGAGTTACGCCGTAACTGGCAAAACCTGATATAAGCTGCAAAGCGAGTGGTTATGGCGTAACCACAGAGATGGTATTAAGCCGTAATTAGTAATGCGTCAAGAATTCTGCTACAAAAAGTTGGTTACGGCGTAACCACATAAATGAGTTACTGTAACTCACGGAATCAGATCGACAACCTGCAGACAATTACTTCCTCGTTTCTGCAAAAATGGTTAGAAAACACAAAACCCTCACGAAACAAAACAAAAGAAAGGGATAATTCGGGTTGTCTCCTGAAAGAGCATTTTCTTTATTTACGAGTCTTGAAGTTAGACTGAAGCCGGGGCTACCAGATTGTTGGTCATTTCGTGGATATGGCAATCTCCACGTTGGATCCAACTTACCAAATTCTCATCTCGTTTGTAGTCATCCCCTAATTCTAAACAGCCCAAGTATAAACTCTTGATTTTCTGGTAGGGGTGGTCAATACCTTTTTCTTTGTCTTCCTCACGATATCGGCGGTGGTTGGGCTTGGCTCAACTGCCTCTTGGTCCAATTTTTTAAGTTCTTGATCGTTCTCGGCATTTTGAAAATAGTCTTATCATCGTTTATCTTCAACCATACTAACCCATTTTTTTCATTTTTATCTAACCCCGACATTTCCTGGAAAGGCTTTCCTAAAGTTACTCCCGTAAGTCCATCTTCCACAAATTCGCTTACGTCGTCTAAAACAATAAAGTCCACCAAAAATGAATGAGTTCCAACGAAGACATGGATGTTAGTTGCAAACCCAATAAAGTTA
>OU343222.1:46077559-46255109 GCA_910596185.1 Chrysanthemum makinoi | reverse complement strand
CACCAAGTCATCATTTTATAAGTTTCAATGTCGTAGGCGGATGTACAAAAGACTAACAATACGCTCGCTTCATATGCTTAACAATCCATTTCAACTTCACATTAACTTTTACTTTCACGGTCTTAAGGTATTGCAAGCCTTTTACCCAAAGGATTAGATGGATGGGTCGCAACCCTTTGTCAACAATTAAATTATACGATTGCTATATTCTTGGTGAAGTAATTACACACAATGAGGCTATGCATCTACCATACACCTTAGGTTGTAAAAATTTTACGTGCAAATGAAACGTAAAGAGATGAATCAAAATTAGCAAAATATAGGCCCTAGTGGCCATCATGTAGATATTCATTTATGACTAGTATAACTAGTCCAACAGGCCATAGCCTTAACGATCAACAAAAACATATTGTCTTAGGCCGTAGCCTTCACCACATACATAAAAAGTAAATTATTTCATCAGGCATATTGCCTGGAAAGAGACATAAAGACATATTGTTTAACACATGGTACATACCACCCTGGAAGGTCAAATTACTACCACATGGTAGCCCTCATCATATCTTGGAATGTGTTGGATCAGCAGAACCTGGGTATGGGATCTTGGGAGATGGTGTCTTCTTAAAGAGAGGGGCTGAACCCTCCGCTTCTTTGCCAACAGTCCTCAATGGAGGTCGTTGGCCCTTCGCCTCGGCAAGGAATGGGAACTCTGCAGTGGATAAGGCATTGCCTGCATCATCGTATTCCTTCTCATGGGTTGCCTTGTAGTATGGAACACTTGCAATATCCACCGGTTTACCTGTCTTGGCTACCTCCTCAAGAGTAGTGCATTTGCCATGAAACATGGCTGCATTCACCAACTTCCCAATCATTATGCCCAGATCGTCACTATGGTACAATTCCATAGCAATATATGGGATGACTTTGGTCACTAAATCAACCCTGTCTTTTTTGAGCATTTTCAAATGAAGATCCAACCCATCCAGATTCTCTCTAAGCTTGATCTCTTGGTCAATCAGCTTTGCTCTCTCTTCTTCAAGGCCTCGACACTTGGTAGTCAGAACGGAAATTTTCTCTTTATAGCCTATGACCTTCGTGCCTTCTCGAGATAGCCTGCATCGCATCAGCTTGGCTTCTTAACTGACCCTTGAACTTCTCCACATCAGCTCGGAGATCTTGGACCAGAGGATTTTTGTTAACGTCTTCCATAGCATCCTCACACTTTGCATGCAGGTCTGCGTACTGCTTGTCCCTAGCCTTCTCCCTGGAAAGCATGACATGCATCTCTTCCCTAGCCTTGGTGACAGCACGAAGAAGCTCCCTCGACCTAGTGTTGAGCTGATTATCCAACATACATTGTCTTACATAGCTCTTATCATGAAGGTCGCAGAGTCTTTCAAAGGACATGTTATCCATAACCCCTTTCCAGCTAGATGGGTCACACGCTCAACGAGCAAGTGACAAGCTAGGAGGACTGAAGCTCCTTCGTATCAGGGAGTCCTGCAACAAAAATAAACTTGTTAGTATAATACAATATGCAGATAATTTTTTGCAACAGGGAAAAAGACTTACCATAAATGTCATCAGTGTTGGGCCATTCGATGGCTGGAAACACCACAGCCTTACCCTGAGCAATCTTATGCCGGGTAGTTCGAGAGGGAGGAGTGGGCAAGATAAGCTTCCTCTTCGATGCAGACTTAGCATCCTTCGAACTTGTACCCTTCCTGCTTCGGACCCTGTCCGCTATACTGGAGGACCCTACGATAGCCAACTGATCCTCCTAAGCAGGATCATCTAAGTCTGCCACATTCTCAACTAACTGATCTCAACATCCACAGGCTCTTTTTCTTTTGTAGGAAGGGCAGATGACACAGGCTCAATGGGTTGAGCATCAACATCATTGTTGTTAACTAAAACTGAAGGAGAATCCACACCGTAGCTAACCTCTTGGGGATCCTTCGGAATAAAGCTGACTTCCTTAGAACCACCAGCAACAACGAAATTCCGTAATGACATTTCTGCAAAAAGGAAGGAAACAGATAAATATCGAAAAGATAAGTTCCTATATCTTATTTTAATTGAAATTTTACATACTTTCTCCACAACATATACTTTCAGGATGTAACGGAGACCCTTCCCAACTTTCAGCAAGGCCAGCCATAAACAGTACTGGCTCTAGAAAGGTCTGGCAATCAGTTGGATGGCGAGCTAGGCGTTGATACAAGGGATCCCTTCTCACAGTATAGGGAAGTGGATCATTAAAACTCTTCTCATCAAAATGAAACTCTGCGTTTAGCAATGCAGGGTATTGTGGAGGTACAATGGTTTCTTGAATATAAAATAACTTCTCTTTCCAGTTTCTGATATTTGTAAAAGGCCTATCAATGAGAATGGGCACATCCCTTTCACCCTTTTTGGCCAATGTCAGCAAGTCTCCTCCAGGGTACAGATTCAAAAACCCTCTAGGCACAGTCAAAGATGATTCATATCCATACGCTTTACACATGACAATGTATGTTGTGAGCTTGGGTAGGTCAAACGGGTTACACCTAGATATGTGTACTTCGTAGTACTGAAGGAGTTCTAAAATCAAGGGATGCAATGGTATCCTTAGGTTAGAGGTGGTGAATGCATGTGTACACAAGCCTACATATTTCTTTGGGGCATCATAAATACCTTGGCTTTTGCTGGGTAACATGACCTTATATTGTTAAGGAATGGGATAATCAGCAAGGAAGGCTTTAAGCTCTTCCCTGGTGAAGGTACAACCTTGTTGTCTGATTACAAACTTATTATTGGCAGCCATGGAACCTTTAATCAACAAAAAAGTACTGAAAACGTAGTGATACGAAGGAATACTTTACCTTTTTTGTTCGAAAGCTTGCTCGGAAGACAGTTTAGTGGGTGTAAATTTTGGGCGAGGGATAAAAAATGAGTTAGGGTTTTACTATTTTGATTTTATATACCCTCTCACACCTAAAATCCTAGCCCTACACGTGTCCTGAGATATCACCTAACTTCTGGATTTCAAATCCGTTTTAAATTTTGAAGGGACGTTTGAATTTACCGAGATAGGGGTGGTTAGGAAAAGTACTCAGCATTAATTACGGGGTCAAAATATATTTGACTTTTCATCTTCATTCAATTTTGTGATGGAGGAGAGGTTTCGTATATATTTTTGAGTCGTAAGCAATATTTCTAGTTCGTACATATCACCTTCGACTGGGGGGCTTGATGACGTACCCTCCGATCACGGAAGGACTCCCCTTCGACCTCAGTTGAATTTGCATTACGAAGGCTCAAGTCTTTCTTCATAAGTCATTGGTGGCATAAAATCATTCATCATTGATATGGTTACCAGTTGGGAATTTGCCAGCCGAAGGCCTATGCGCTTCGGGGTCTTCTCTTGAAGACACTAAGACAAAGGAGAACATTGACTTGGTCTTCCCCCACGTTCCCACTATCTCCTTAGCTTCCCTGCCAAGACAGATAGAGTGGGGATGAAGCCCTAGCGATTACCACAAATCATGGGACGCCCCCATGATCTCTGAAACGTGTGCAAACACTCTCCAAGCTTATTTCTCCGTCTATAAATAGGTTAGATGAGTCATTCCAATGGTATGTTCACTCAACACAGTATTTCACATACTCTACATTACTTACAACACATATCATATACTTACTCTCACGTTGGAGGTGGTTCGCAGGGTCCAACCCCTGCGCAATCACTTAACGAAGTGTCTACTATTCATATTGCAGATTGGCTACAAGTTTGGCGCAAGCATATCACCCCTCATACCCTTCGATCACCATCCAAGGCCTGGTCGTGCAAATTATTGTACAATCAGCTATTTATACAAGTATGAATTTAACTATATCCTAAAAGACAAACTGACATAAGCTATAGAGACAAAATACTGATGCATTTTGTCTCTATTTACAAGAACCTATTTTGGATAACAGACAAGGTAGCTTTCTAGTTGTCATTGATGACACTGATCTTGGTTGTTAGCCTTTCAGGGAAAGTTTGACTTATGGCAGATAAGGACTCCTCCTTATAAGTTCAAACTTATCCCGCCTTGTCCCGCCCATTCTTCAGTCTTCTAGTCTTGAATATTGGTCTTTAGTCTTTGTCTTCAGTGATCATAGTTGATGAGGAGTTATGGGATTCAGTGAGTTATTGTCATCACTCACTGAACCCATCATCTTCTTCTTGACTCATTCTTCACCCCTTGAGTTCTGCCTCACTGAACGAAGAGACTTTTCTTCTAAGTCTCGTTCTGAGTATCCTGAAGATGACTCACTGAGTGACTATGTGCTCAGTGAACTGTTAGTGTTTAAGGTCATAAACACTTAGGGTATTTTCTATCCAAATCCTAGAATTAAGGGGTTTGAGTATTCCCTGAACCCAACATTACCAAGTGAAGAAATATCTAGTGGGATGTTCTATGACCCGGTGAGCTATCACAGTGGTACGAGAAAGGACATTGGTTATTGCTGACCCAGGCTATGTGGATTCCAGGTAGTGAAGTCCGATCATTACTTGCTTGTAAGTGACCGTCTTTGCGTCTGAGTAATCCTATCCTAGGAGCGGTAGACCTTTGCTCATTGTTTTCTCTTTTCTTGTTGTCCCTATTGGGTGCCACCCATTCTCTCTATTGATGAGAAACATGTTTATGGTGGGTGGCTATTATGTCTAAAGGGGTCTTACTATTAGGGGGTATGGAATTCCTCTAGAGCTATTGGGGTTGTCCATGGACCAGGTTCCCACCTTGAGTCACCCTTTTCAGTAGGTTCTGAGTCTGGCGTTTCTTAGATCGTATTAGCTACTATATGAGTTGCTGCCGGCTCTTTATAACTCGTGATATACTAGGATTATTTGTGTAATGTATCAGGCATGTAAAGTCCTGGGTTTTGTAATAGGGTGGTTTACCCTTATTGTATAATGAAATTAACAGCTCGTCAATTTATTATCTTGCATTTACATAGTACATGTAGGCCTGGAGTTTTTAGTTAGGATGTTGTAACCCTAAAATCTTAGTGAAATTAGCTTGTTTAGCCAATTTACTGTATGTATGTGATCAGGCTCATGTAGCCCTTGGATTTTTAGTTAGGATATTGTAACCCTGAACTCTTAGTGAAGTTAGGATAATGTAACCCTGAACTCTTGTGACCAGTAGGCATGGGTTTTTTAGTTAGGATGTTGTAACCCTGAACTTTTAATGAAATTAGCTTTCATGCCAATTTATTGTATGTGTTTGTTATCCTTATTAGTGATCAATTAAACATGAAGAATATCTGCCATCGAAAGTTTGCTTAACTTTGATACGATAACAAGTACTTGTGTTTTGTCGTGCACATCATAACTAATGCTATCAACTAGCTATCTTCCAACAACTCGGTCGTGGCAAGTTGTGGGTATTTGTGTACCTTGTAGTAGGATTGCACGATGAAGTCGTATCCAAGGCATCGTCGGGTGTACTCCCTGCTTTTTGACACGTATGTACCTTTTGTTCATGAGCATGTTCATAAAGGCTAATTTATGTTTGAGTAAATGTTTTCTTGTATGAATAGTCAGTTAAATGTTAACCTCTGTAAGAAAAGTGGTGAATTTTTTTATTTCATATTTGTAGAAATAGTACAAATGAGCTATCCTGGTTGTTAGAAGCTTTGATGAAAAGATAGGAAATGAAAAGTAAAAGATCCACCTAAGTGTAGCATGCCTATTGCCATTAGAGGGAAGTGTAACCCCCTTAGCTAGTGCCTAGCATGTAGGGCATTTCAAGCGCATCAATCCATTGTTAGATGTAGCATCGTTTGAGATTGGATGCGTGTCATGCTAGGGGTACGTCATCCTCTTCAGGTGATGTTAACATGTAGGAACCATTGTCGTTTTCTTGATGAATGATGTATGGCCCCTCATAGTTGGGAGCGATTTTGCACTGAACTGAGGCCTTGCTGACCTCATTTATACGCATCACATGGTTACCAAGTTTGAAGGACTCTGGGCGGACGCGTTTGTTGTAATACTTTTCCATTTTTTTTTGGAGTATGCTAGGCGGATGGCGGCCAGGTCGCGCTTTTTCTCATCTAGAGCTAGGTCCAGCCTGAGGGAATCTTCGTTTTCTTCTTTGTTTACCATAGCAACTCTTTCAGTGCGCGTAAGCAATTTAATAGGTATCCCAGCTTCAGTACCGTAGACTAGGCTGAAGGGTGCTTCACCTGTGCTTTCCTTTGATGCGGTTCCGTGTGCCCACAATACGCTTGAGAGCTCGTCCACCCAACAATTTAATAAGCCACTAAAATTAAAATATGTAACTTGGATTTCATGTTGGATTTTTATTAAATGTACTATGTTATGTACTTAATATATGAGTAAGTTACGATTATATTCAAATATCATTATAATTGTCGTGTAGTTATTTATATGTTATTATTATCATTTTTTAGATCTTTATATCGTTTTTTGCATTTAAACAAGTTAAATCGACAAACCACTAACTTTATTCACCGTTTGACCTCTTTATTTAAACAAGTTAAACGGGTCACAAATGGGTTACACATGTCATGCAGATCTGGGTTATGGTTGAGTTTCTTGACACGATTAATAAATGGGTCATGTTTAGGTAGAGGTTAAAATAACACGTCAACCCACGAACCCCGAATAGATTAACCCGAACACGACTCGATTGCCACCCCAAGGATCAAAACATAAATGTGTAAATGTGTTTGTCTTTAGGAAAATCTTTGGATATAAAAACAGAGTAATTATATTTATATTAGAAAATTATCAAAAAGGTAGAAAAATCCAAGCTTGATCCACTATGTAGACATTTTTAGGAATGCTTGGTAGAGAGTTTCAGAGGAAAAAAATGAAGTAGAGAATAGAAATTCAGAGAAATGAATTCGGTAGAGAAAATTGATGAATTTACGTTTGGTAACAATATAGAGTTAACTCAAAGAAATGAAAATAAATTTATTTGGTATAAAAACTCAAAAACCCAAAGTAGTTTATGTAGCAAATTAAATTCCAGCATTACATTTCTTCTCCCATTCACATATTGTTATCTATTAATATCATCGAAAGAGTGTCTTGTTTATTTATACCACTTTCTAACCGATCTTTCAACGAACAGTCGAGCAGATACAATAAAAAAATACGACTATTAACCAAGGTATATACAATGAACTAAAAAACAAGGTTGTAAAAATCGCTAGGCGCTAGTGAGGCGGTTGGGTAGGGTTTAGCGATTAATCGGTTACAATAATCGATTGGAATATTTATGCACAAAAATGTAATTTTAGATATTATATTATTTTATATGTATGAGATAAGCGTATTGCATCAAAGTTCAAATATTTCAAGTGTTCAAATATAGACATAATACATAATTCTTCAAAGTTCAAAGTCAAAAATAAATATTACTCGGTTTGTTGACCATTTTAAGCGACCTTTGACCTATTTTGTCCGATTAATCGGTTTGTTGACCGATTTTTAGGTGATTTTGTCCAATTTTTAAGCGATTTTGTTGACAAATTTTTAAGCGTTTTTTGTCCGGTTAATCTGATTAGACCGATTTTGTCCGATTAATCGGTTTGTTGACCAATTTTTAAGCGATCTTTGACCAAACCGATTAAATAGGCCGATTATGATAAATCAAGAAGCTTCGTGAGCGAACAGCGATTATGCAGAGATTAATCGGCCGCCTGGGCCATTTTACAACAAAGCTAAAAAAATAAACAAGAATGATATACCGAGGACAAGCCCATCTTTCAAAACTATTACCCAATAATCAAATCAATGTAACTTTAACTAGTAGACTAAAAAAAGAAGTAAAATAATGTGATAAGTTTCTAATTCACAAAAATAAAGAGATAAATAAAGGTGAGATGGAAACTGATTTGTGATTTAAAAAGTTTTTGTATTTGTGAGTTGCACGTGATGCATAAAAGCCCAATTCTTTCAATTTCCACTACTAGAGGGATGGAAAACAAAATACAAAGACGGGTGTTAGATATAGGATTTCACAAACACATCAAACCATGATTCGCAAGAGGCGTACAATCTAGATTTTAAAGAGAGAAAGTTGAGAAGTTTTGGGAACTTAGTGAGAGAAAGTAAAAGTATTATTATGAGCTCCAACCCTCTACCTTGGGAGGTAGAGGGTATTTATAGTATCTTACATAAACGCCACATACGGGCTGTAGATCAGGCATACAGTGGGTAAAGACCCGTCCGTCCTCCACGGTATTACTTAACTAAGTACTACCTAACATTAAATAATTACGACTACGAGCTTTCTAACGATTACATATACTTGAGGTGACCGACACTTTAATAAATGGATTTACTAAATCCTAACAATCTCTCCCTAAGGGAGGTCACCTCAAATTACATTGAATACAAACAGATTAACATTAAGATTGTTCTTGGATTCTTGTTAAAGTTCTTTGCTCAGTAGCCCGTAGTCTTTGATTCTTCATGTTTTGCATGTTTGGTTAATCCAAGTGGAGGTCTTTAAATGATCTACGTGATAATGAGTTTTGAGCCAACTTTGAGATCATCAGCTACCTTAAATCTCTGACTCTTCCTTTGTAGTGTTGACATTATGTGATGTTGTGACTTTTGCACCGACATGCTCACATTGTGGATCATGATATCTTCTCATCAGAGTAGCGAAAGCTTTAGTTGATTCATGATAATTGCAGCAGCGTAGCAGAAGCATGGAGTGAAAATATCAGAGTCGTTGATGCACTTATCACGATATCTTTAGAAATGAATGTGTTGTGTGAGCATGCGGCTATGGATTGATCTCTCTCCATTCCGATCACCAAACATCGGGTATACCTGCATACAACAAGTTAGCAATAAAACACACGAAAGTGTTTGATCAATTTCGTTGAATTGAGGTACACGCCCACGGTTCCCCGTTGATCAAGACAAGTCCTACTCGTGATGGTATAATTTCAAGAATCTCTCGACATGGTTTCGTTATATGCTCAATGCTTCTCAACCGAACGTCTCAAAGAAGACAACACGGAGTAAGTGAACCGAAATGAGATTCACTGATTGATGAAACATGATTTGAACAACAATCATGTATTGCTTAATATAAAGGGTTTTGCAATACAACGAGGGTTTTATGGTAAATCAATTATCAATCATAAAAAACATTTTAATTTTGAAAAGAATACGTCGATGTGCAAGAGAAAAGAATTTTAGGCACAACGACCGGTTTTTCAAAGGCATCCGTCAATCCATAACCTGAACCAGGGTTGATTCATAATTTTGAATCTCCCCATTGTTTCTGTTCAGTTGTCACATGGTTGATCTATTGGATAGATCTCACATGCCACCTACCAAGAGCTTATTTGATGTTGGCTCTAGAAGGCTTTCCATCTTCATTGTGAATATGTTTGCATATCACTCAGATGTTCTGTCAATACCACAAGGATAATATGTTGATCCCAGTTGAGCAAACGATCTAATATAGAAACTGACTTAAAACAAAAGCTTATTAAGTATTACGCGGAATTTAACACTTAATCTTAAGAAGAAGAACAGTTAACATTCAACACCTCAATATTATTTATTAATACGAATACTCTTACAAGATTAGGGTTTTGCAACCTTGCTGTATCGAATTTAGATATAAAACTTAATGTATATCTAATCTAACCTAGAACCTCTTTTATAGACCAAGGAGTCCTTTACATACTACAATATTTAACCTACAAGCATAAATATCTTTAATACCATATTTATCTAATACAATAAACTAAACCGACTATACAAAAACACCGCCAGCGGGTTACAATATATCATCCGTGGTTACACATTACTACTAGCCGTGGTTGTCTTTGTCACGTTACATTCTTACGTCGTGGTTATATCAAACCTGGTCCTGCGGGTTCCGAAGATTTAAAGTAATTCATGATTCAAGGAACCCAAAACCCAACAATCCTCCCCTAAACTTGATACATTCCAATAGAATTCTCAAGTTTCCTTTAAGCTCAAAACATCTGAAATGGAGGATGTAACCAAACACTTATGAGATTTAAGAATTGTCTCATATTTCTTCAACAAATCATAAGCTTGACCATCATAGGTAACTAACATCTTGATAATACCGTGTTTCAACATCGAGCAATAATTCCTGGATACTTATTCAACTGAGGATAATCACCTTCTACAAGTATGTGAATAACTTTTCTAGAAACAGTTAAAACATGAACCTGCTTAATATAAAACCATCTTGTTACGTACCATTGTAGAGTCCTTTCCCACCTCGTGTTCATCATGAGTTGGTTCAAATAAAATCTTCAAATTATAATAGACCGGTCTCTCATGATAATCATTTGGATGTACTTCACCAAACTTATTCTTGTAAAGTATCCAAAGATTCATCAAATCATCTCTTTCAAAGTAATGAAGCATTTGTGAAAATTTATTATACTCATAAACTTCATTGTTGAGTCTTTGAATTTTCCAAACTCCTTCACTTCCATCATTAAGCTTAAACTCATAAGAAACAATTTGATTAACATCTCTGACTTCTTTCAATCTTTTAGAATCGATGTCTCTTGAATCTCAGTTTTCTCTTCTTTTACTTTGCATCCACTCATCATGCTTCTTAATCCATTCTTCATCCTTCTCAGAATTCATTGGACATAAATCATCATGATTAATCTTCATACATCTTCATAAATCTCAGAATTCTTTCAAATGAACATTTACTAAGATTTTCAGAAATGGAATGCTGAATTCTTAATAATTTTCATTAGTACATTCTCATCAGCCATAAAAGAGGTTTCTTTCTTATAACCTTCTTCCTTTCTTTACCAACCTTCCTTGCCCATTCACCCAAAAGCCTAGCTTTTTCCTTATCATCCAACAAATTCCATTCTTGTGCAGAATATTCATCATGTATTTGTTGAGAAGCTTCAAGAAAGTTTTGTGATTCATACCATATAGCTAACATTCTCTGACTAGCTTCCTCTTCTTTCTGTTTTCTTTTCTCTAAAGCTTCTTGTTCTTCGAACCATATTCTTACAAACCTCTGATCATAAGCTTCTTGTTCTGCTTTAGATTTAAACTTCAACTCTGGTATTGCAACCCCTTTACCTTTTCCAACATCAGATTGAACCACTTTCTTCTTCAAAGGTTCACCAATAACTAAACTTTTTCCTCCGGGTTTGGGTTTAGTTGCAGAGTTTGAACAGATAAAATGCGATGTAGATATAGATGAAGTTTTTGCTTAGATTTATCAATGTACTAGCAACTTCTTTCTCAACTTCTTTAGACTTAGGTGGTGATACAGAGAGAGTTGTGACAACAATGGAAGTGGTTATGATAGCAGTGTATATGATAGTAGTAGGTATAGTTGTAGTGGTTATAGTTGCCATGCGATTCACAAAGATCGGGTTAGAAGAGTACTAGCGACCGTGGTTTCGGACATATACCATCGTGTTTGTGTTCGTACTACATCTTCTACAACATTCTTCACATTTTCAAGAACTGCCTCATTCCCATCTTTATTAGATACCAAAAACGTTTGATCTCCACTATCAACATCTTCTTCAATAGATACATTAACATCCTCCCCTGAATTCTTGCCTTCATTCCTCCCCTTTTTGGATACGTTCTCCATATTCGTAGAGTGGAGGAGTCCACCTTCTTTTTCTCGTCTCCATAGCTTCCTTAAAAGCAAAGAATCCCAGCCTTTTTATCTTCTCCAAAACCAAAACCCTGTGCTTCAATCTCCTAATATCCTTACCTTGAAACCACGACCAACTCCTGAGACCAAATTGTTTCCTCCATCTTAGTACATTTAGCCAGAATCCAATTCATTTAAGCGTTTAAGAATATCCTCCCCACTTCGATCTGTGTGAACTGGTCCGAGAGGTGGTTCACCTGGAAAAGTCGGTGTGTACAAACTCGAATCCGTCAATTCATGTTCTGTGGGGTTCCAACCTATCCTCATCACTTCGAGCTGTGTTAAGCGCCCGAGAGGTGAATCCTTGGATATAGAAAGCATAGCATCAGACCGAGCCTGAACATCTATGCACCCTGTATTAGCCAAGTGGCTAGGGATTCCTTCACATGTGTTAAGTTCCAAGGAACTCTCCGGATTAGAAGTTGCCAAAGGTTGGGTCTTATTTATGTTTCCACTATCCTCGATCAAAGATCTAAGCATGTATCAGTAGTGAAAGCCCTTCCAATCATGTCACCTTCACCACCTGTGACAGCCTCATGAGCAACACCACTAGCACTAGCCGAGGTAGCTCAGTGCCCTTCAATCTCCTAGTGAAAACAATGGTTGTATCAGTGGCTTGAGGTTGACTAGAAATGGATTGAGATACACTATCGCTTTTGTATTCTATCGGGGATTAGAGGATGCATCAGCCAGTGGTTTCATTTGGTGTAGAATCCTCATCAAACTCATGATCAGTGGGCAAAGGAATCATATGAGGAAATAAAGGAACATCTATAATGTTTACATTTTGTGGCTGATTCCTCATATGTGCTAAAACCTTAGAAAGCATATAATTTACTTCATACTCCTGAGTATGCTCAACAGGCTCCTCTATTTGACTTTCCACAATCAACTGAACAAACCTAGGATACAAATAGTATTTACCCTTTTTCCTAATGTTTTGAACTATCCCCTCATAGATCATCTTAGACCAATTGAACTTTATTCCATCAGAAGCTTCAAAATCTTCCAGGTTGCTCCCATCCCAAGTCATGTGCCCTGAGCAACCACTATCAAAAACTCCTTTGTCTTTTAGCTCATTTTGTAGATTGCCCTGCACATGAAATTAAACAAATTAGTTCCTTTTGTGGACCCAAGCCAATCGACTTGGGTCCGCCTGCATCAATATAATCAAATTTGGTTAGGTCCATTGATGCACAGTTGACATGATGTAAACCCTTGGTCTTAGGTTTCCATTGCCAACTAGCTAAGGCCTTACAAAACATAAAATGATTTCCAACCACTGTATCAGTTATCACCTTTGGAATTTTTAAAACTTCTTTGTTATCCGTGGTGATTTTTGGCTTATCAGTGGTTTGATTTTGCTTAGCTGTGTTTACACTTTGCTTAGCAATGGTTGGAACCAATTTGGGAGAAGCAGTGACAATTGATTTTGTATTCCCATTCCTCAGTAACTCTGCTTTAGGAATCATGTTTTTGTTACGATGAGGGCTTGTTTTCTTTGAAAAGTTTTGGTGATTTACCCTCCTCCAATGATTCCACACTTGTGGTCTGTTTTTATAACAATTTCTCTGTAAGTGCTCAAAACTACCACAATTATAACAAGCTTTCTTGACACATTGAAACTCATTACCTAACCTATTAGATATTAGGCCATTAAAGTTTCTCTGATTGCCCCTAGGTATATATCTTTTCATTTGTTCCCTAGGTACTTCCTTGTATTCTACCACTTTCTTAGTAATTTGAGCTCCAAATCTAGGTACAAGGTTAGCTTGTCTAGTATCAACTTTCTTAAGAGGTTCTAACTTTTCAGGTTGTGTTGATACATTACTATTTTCCTCAGAACCTGATTCCCAATCTTCAATGATGGGAGCATCAGATGACGTATCAGAACTTATCTTAGGTGTTTCAGTCTTACTTATTCCTTCCACAGGTTTGTTAAAACTGAATTCACTACTAAATGACAGTTCTTTAGCAGGTGGTGCATGTTGCATAAGAGTGGGTGGTGGCATATTGTTGTATCCTATCCCAGAACCCTTTGTCATTAGATGACTCTCTATAGATTTATGAACCAGATCGAGCAAATTGTGTTTTAGCTACCCTAACAATATGTTTTTCTTTTTCATCTAGGGCCTTTTGTTTTGCACTCTCTGCTAGTTCAAGTTTCTCTTTAATCATTTTAATCTCTCTATTTTTAAGATCAATTTCACCACCTAATATATTGATCTTATCTACATACTCAAACTCACATTTAATACAGTATTTAAGCTTCTCTTCTACACTCTCTAGACCAACTCTATAACCTAAGTTATCCATAGTTAGTCTTTCTACTTCTTTCCTCATACTCTCAGTGATAGCCTTTTGAGATTCTAAGTTATCATGAAATGATTTAAAAGAACAAGTAGACTCATTAGATACCTCAGAATCTGAACCAGAAGATGAAGCATAAGCCATAAGAGCAAAGTTATGCTCTTTTGAAGCTTCACTAGCAAGAAAAGCTGCATTGGGTCCTTCTTCAATCTGATCACTCCAATCATAATCACCAAGACCATCTTGAGCCACCAATGCTGAAGAAGGAGCAGACTCTTCAGTGATCTTCTTAACACCTTCAATCCTCTTAGGAGCTCGACATTCCCTTGCAAAGTGTCCCTTCTTCTTGCAGTTAAAGCACTCCATCTTGCTTTTGTCGAACCCTGCTCTCCTTTGACCATCATACTTAACTTGTCTTCCAGTCCTCCTCAAAACCTTCCTTGCTTGGAGAGTCAACATTGCCATTTGCCATTGAAGATTAATCTTATCAAGATCATCAGGATCAATTTGATCCAGATCTTGATTCAACACAGTAACACTAGTAGTTAAATCAGCCGAAAAAGCACAAATTGCACCATCACTGACATTATCACTAACAGTGGTATTGTTTGCAATAGCCGTGGTTATACCATAGGCAGCAGTGGATACATCTTGTGGGCTCTTGTGATTAGTGGATACAAAAGCAATGTTTTGATTAGCAGAAGATGCATTAGCAAAGTTATTCTCAGACTCATAAACCTTCAAGTTGTTGAAGAGATTATCCAGAGTCATCTTATCAAAGTCCACCTTATTCCTCCACACAATTGTATGAATAGCCCATTCAGATGATAAACTCCTAATGAACTTCAAATTAATATCTTCTTGAAGAACCTTATAATCTACAGACTTTAGTTGGCTGATAAGTTTTTGAAGTCTATTGTATGTGCCATCAATCTTTTCTCCACTAAGAGCAGTGAAGGTTTCAAATTGATGCTTGAGCATATTCATCCTGGACATCTTAGTAGCTTCATTACCAGCAAACCTTGTCTCAAGAGCATCCAGTAACTCTTTAGCAGATTCATATTGTTCAAAATCCAAAGCATAATCATTGGGTATTCCCATGGTGAGAATACTGTGAGCTTTGATCTCCAGCTTCCTTTTTGCTTTATCAATTTCACTAACAATAGCTATCTCTTGACCATCCTCACCCTTCTTAGGAAGAGTATCTCCCTTTTCAACAATATCCCAGAGAGCATAATCAATCATACGAATGTATTGCCTCATTCGCATTCTCCAGATTTGATACTCACCATGCTTGAGCATGGGTACCTTTGAAGCAGTCACCATGTGAGTTTCGTCAGACATCTTATCTTCATTGAACAAAATTTAACTTAACCACTTCTTGATTACAGTTTCTAGATCACAAGCTCTGATACCACTTGTTGATCCCAGTTGAGCAAACGATCTAATATAGAAACTGACTTAAAACAAAATCTTATTAAGTATTACGCGGAATTTAACACTTAATCGTAAGAAGAAGAACAGTTAACATTCAACACCTCAATATTATTTATTAATAATACTCTTACAAGATTAGGGTTTTGCAACATTGAAGTGTATCGACCTTAGATATAAAACTTACGTATATCTAATCTAACCTATAACCTCCTTTTATAGACTAAGGAGTCCTTTACATAATACAATACGTAACCTACAAGATAAATATCTTTACCATATTTATCTAATACAATAAACTAAACCGACTATACAAAACACTAGCAGTGGTTACAATATATCATCCGTGGTTACACATTACTACTAGCCGTGGTTGTCTTTGTCAGCGGTTACATTCTTCTGTCCGTGGTTATATCAAACCTGTCCGTGGTTCCAGTACTTAAAGTAATTCATGATTCAAGGAACCAAAAACCCAACATAATACGTAGGACTCTTAAGATATAATCTCTCTTTCCACATTGTGTGAAACAGAGAGTCTTCATTGACAGTGTCCTAATGAGATTTATTAGATGATCTCGTGGCTCTAGACTCAATTGTGCACATTTGGTTTCCTATGCCGGAGACTAGGGAGAGGGTCTCCTTCTTCAATATCAACAATCTCTAAGAGAAAGTCGATAGATTATGTAGGTTCCCCGTGAGAGTGAAACAAGCCCTTTTAAGAGGAACTTGAGTAGCTTGGGAAGTTATAGTGCATTGCGTCACTGGGTCCATGACGTCTTGTCTTCAATATCGGCGTTACCTTAGTAACAACCAGTAGCATATGAATTGAACCCGGTTTCTGCCCTAAGGTTGAATTATTGGAGGGCTATTTATTTTCACCCTTTTCACATTAATTTCTTTTTTATTCTTCAGCCCCTTCAGTGCTTACCGATACTTCATTACTAGAACCTTGTTTGGTTTATTCCAGTACTAGCTCTGTCTCAGTCGGCACTCTTCCCATTTCGCACTTTTCTCCTTTTTTTCATCATACCTAAGGACTTCTACACTATCTAGTGGATTGTCCCTGGGTAGATCACTCCGGCTCTGGCGGGATCGTGGGAACGAATACTTAAACTAACCATCCTTATATCACCGTACATAAAGTAAATTTGGTCGGTCTTTTTGGTATTGTTCATCTGCCATTGGAACCAATTGAAAAGCATTTGAAAATCAATCAAGATACTTGTGATATATTATCAAAGCATTTAGTACCTGAATTATTTTTGATATTTTAGAAAAAGAGCTCCCCCTCAACATGTGCAACGTATATTTGAAATCATTTTGGCACATGGAGGCAAGAGGAAGAATCCAATTCATTGATTAACATTTTCTAAAAATATCGACATCTCTTTCCCGATAATGATTAGTATTTTTCATACTTAGTTAAAGATATTTTTGGGAAATGATATGATTTTAAAAAAAATTGCTCCCCCTCAATATGTGCATCGAGATTTGAAAGTGTTTTGCACATATTAGGGAAAACCTGCACGTTGGAACAAATCAATCACGTTTCAATCCTTTTTGGTTTGATATAGATGCTCCCCCTTAACATGTGCATGGAAAATTTGAAATCGTTTGGCATATGTAGGGAGGAGAGCTTGCAAAACACTTATAAAACCATTTATCGAATTATCAATTTAAATCCAATTTAAATCACAAATTCTCCCCCGATCACAATTTTCAAATCATTTGAGATTTTTGATCTCTATAGATTTAAATTGTTTTTGAAAGCTTTTGAGGAGAATTGTGACTTGCTTGTGAGAACATTTAACCGATAAGGATCAAATTTGACACTATAAACTCCAACGATGAAACATGCTTGAATATCTTATGAAAACATGACATAAGCCTTGTCTAAACGAATTGTATGAAAAATAACCTTTTGATTTAATTGAAATCATTCTCCCCCTCAATCAATGACATAAGTTGTTGATTGAAAGATAGAGATTTTGACAAATGTCAAGTTCAGATGATTTTCAAAAATTGAGACCGAGTTATTTTTCAAAGCTATTGATTTTCATTAGATAACAAATATGAAGAATTTTTAGAAGGAAAAATATTTGTTAGGGAAACATTTGTCTTTTTGGTGACAAACATTTGATTTTAGAATCAGAGCATGAGATTTGAAAAATAAGATAAAGCATGGCTCTGTTCTTTCTTTAAAAACGGGTTATAGACTGAAATGACTATAAACCTTGTTTTACTTTCCCTCAATTTTTTTTTTTAATATGTACATTCGAACAACATCTAAAGACCCGTGTCACTCTTTGAATGACAGCTCAAAGACCGTAGATATTATCGAATCAAGAAAAACATGACAAAATGACAATATTTTTGAAAATTTTCAAGTATTTCAAATTTTTTTTTTGAATGTTTTATATTTTTCTATTTGCTTTTTGTTGGTTTTATAATTTTGTATTTTGCTTTTTGAATAAATATTTACAAGAGATGGGTGAAGAAAAACTATTACTCCTCGTCTTCCTCTTGACGACGTTTGAGTGTTTCTGGTTGTAGACTCTTTAGACCAAGTCGTGGGAGGATAAACTCAAAACGTTCTCTAGGAAGAGCTTTGGTGAAGATGTCTGCTAACTGGTATTCAGTCCTTACAAAATAAAGTTCCACCACACCGTTCTCCACTTGCTCCCTGATGAAATGATGTCGAATGTCAATATGCTTTGCTCTTGAATGTTGAACGTTGTTGCATGAGAGAGCAATGACACTTTTGTTACCACAATAAAGAGGGATTTTGTTGAATTCAAAGCCATAGTCAGATAATTGGGATTTCATCCATAGGATTTGAGCACAACAAGATGACATGGCTATGTATTCAGCCTCTGTAGAGGATATAGAAGTACTCATTTGTTTCTTTGAAGACCGGCTCACAAGCTTTTCGCCCAAAAACTAAGCACCTCCTGACGTGCTTCGACGTGTATCTTGACATCCTGCATGATCAGCATCTGCATAGGCTGTTAGTGACATACCGGTGTCCTTCGGGTACCAAAGTCCCATATTGATGGTTCCTTGAAGATACCGAAAGACCCGTTTAACCGCTTCAAGGTGCTTTTTGGTAGGCTTAGCCTGGTATCTAGCACACATGCATACAACGAACAGAATATCAGGTCTACTGGCTGTGAGGTACATCAGGGATCCAATCATACTACGATATTTCATTTGATCTACCATGATCCCTGAGTGGTCCTCATCCAGTTTAGTACGCTCTATCATGGGAGTGTCAACAGGGTCACAAGAATCAAATCCAAATTTCTTTAAAATCTCATTTGCATATTTAGATTGATTGATAAAAATGCCTCCGGGACTTTGTGAAATTTGTAATCCCAAGAAAAATGACATTTGTCCCATCATTGACATTTGAAATTTGGAGCCCATCTCCTTAGAGAAACGGTCACATTCATTGGGGTCAGTCGAGGCAAAAATAATATCATCAACATAGATTTGAACGTGAATTAAATGTTTGCCTGACTTTCTGGTGAACAATGTCAGATCAACTGCTCCTTTGCTGAATCCAGTAGATAGAAGAAACTTTGATAGTGTATCATACCATGCCCTTGGAGCTTGCTTTAAACCGTAGAGAGCCTTCTTCAAGCGATAGACATGAGTAGGATGCTCTGGATTCACAAAACCTTCAGGTTGGCTGACGTATACTTCTTCTTTTAGATCTCCGTTAAGAAAAGCTGTCTTTACATCCATCTGATAGACTACCATATTCTTGCTTGCTGCGTTAGCCAGGAAGATTCTTATTGCCTCAATACGTGCAACTAGAGCAAATGATTCTTCAAAGTCAACACCACTAGAACAAAAAGTGGATTTAGCCACACCGAATATGTGTGACGATATACATATAGTCACACATGATTTTTCGGCCATGTGTGACTAAAGGTGCCGCGACCATAGGTACTCTATGGTCACGTGTTTGACTTTTTTTAAGTCTCTATTGCAAAAGAGTAACCAAAATTGTAACATGTGTGACTAATTAGGTACAAATTTTGTTGGATTAATCCGTATTAGTGACCATAAACACTGTATAGTCACACAAAGCATGTTTCTTTTAGGTATTTAGTCACATACAATTAACCATAAAGTGGCCAAAAGTGTTAATAAGTGTGACCATATGTTGTTTAAGGTGAAGAAATATGTCTTTTGTGTGACTATTGATCATCCAATGGCCACTTGAATTTTATGTTTGTGTGGCTGTTTATAACATTTAGTCACACAAAGCATGTTTGTTTTGTGTATTTAGTCACATACAATTAATCATAAAGTGGCCAAATGTGTTAATAAGTGTGACCATATGGTGTTTAAAGTGAAGAAACGTGTATTTTGTGTGACTATTGATCATCCAATGGCCACTTGAATTTTATGTTTGTGTGGCCTTTTCTAACATTTAGTCACACAAAGCACGTTTCTTTTGGGTATTTAGTCACATACAATTAATCATAAAGTGGCCAAAAGTGTTAATAAGTGTGACCATATGGTGTTTTAAGTGAAGAAATGTGTGTTTTGTATGACTATTGCTCATCCAATGGCCACATTAATTTTATGTTTGTGTGGCCTTTTCTAACATTTAGTCACACAAAGCATGTTTGTTTTGGGTATTTAGTCACATGCAATTAACCATAAAGTGGCTAAAAGTGTTAATAAGTGTGACCATATGGTGTTTAAAGTGAAGAAATGTGTGTTTTGTGTGACTATTGATCATCCAATGGGCACTTGAATTTTAAGTTTGTGTGGCCTTTTCTAACATTTAGTCACACAACGCACGTTTATTTTGGGTATTTAGTCACATACAATTAATCATAAAGTGGCCAAAAGTGTTAATAAGTGTGACCATATGGTGTTTTAAGTGAAGAAATGTGTGTTTTGTGTGACTATTGCTCATCGAATGGCCACATTAATTTTATGTTTGTGTGGCCTTTTCTAACATTTAGTCACACAAAGCATGTTTGTTTTGGGTATTTAGTCACATGCAATTAACCATAAAGTGGCTAAAAGTGTTAATAAGTGTGACCATATGGTGTTTAAAGTGAAGAAATGTGTGTTTTGTGTGACTATTGATCATCCAATGGTCACTTGAATTTTATGTTTGTGTGGCCTTTTCTAACATTTAGTCACACAATGCATGTTTGTTTTGGGTATTTAGTCACATGCAATTAACCATAAAGTGGCTAAAAGTGTTAATAAGTGTGACCATATGGTATTTAAAGTGAAGAAATGTGTGTTTTGTGTGACTATTGATCATCCAATGGCCACTTGAATTTTATGTTTGTGTGGCCTTTTCTAACATTTAGTCACACAAAGCATGTTTGTTTTGGGTATTTAGTCACATGCAATTAACCATAAAGTGGCTAAAAGTGTTAATAAGTGTGACCATATGTTGTTTAAAGTGAAGAAATGTGTGTTTTGTGTGACTATTGATCATCCAATGGCCACTTGAATTTTATGTTTGTGTGGCCTTTTCTAACATTTAGTCACACAAAGTATGTTTGTTTTGGGTATTTAGTCACATACAATTAATCATAAAGTGGCCAAAAGTGTTAATAACTGTGACCATATGGTGTTTTAAGTGAAGAAATGTGTGTTTTGTGTGACTATTGCTCATCGAATGGCCACATTAATTTTATGTTTATGTGGCATTTTCTAACATTTAGTCACACAAAGCATGTTTCTTTTGGGTATTTAGTCACATACAAATTAAGCATAAAGTGGCCAAAAGTGTTAATAAGTGTGACCATATGGTGTTTTAAGAGAAGAAATGTGTGTTTTGTGTGACTATTGCTCATCCAATGGCCACATTAATTTTATGTTTGTGTGGCCCTTTCTAACATTTAGTCACGCATCGAATTAAGCAAACTGTGACCAAAAAGTGTTAATAATTGTGACTATATGAATCTTTTAGTCACATATAAGAAATCAATATATATCAAAACAAATTCAAATATATAAAAATATATTCAAAATATATTCAAATACAATAAAATTGGAATGTATATAATATTGTAATGTCGTACAATTTTAAAATTCTCAATAATTTAACGACTTCTGACTCTTGATCTTCTTAGCTTCCTTTTGCATGGCATCACTAGAGACGTAGCGCTTCGTTTGTAATATAGGTGCAGTTCTGTTCTTACCAATCAGTTTTATGGTACTTGGTGGTGTTACCTGTAGGAAACAAAAGCCAGGTGTATCAAACACTGAATTAAATATGAAGAATGATATATGTAGGTTTATAAAACACATGCATCTATGTACATTTTCATCGAAAACCACTTGATCCTTTGGCCATGCATAAAAACCACCTACTGCATCCATAACTGTTTTGAAACCGTTACTTCCTACATCCGGTATGCATGCTGGATCCACTAAAGATTTTTCAATAGACACTCTGTAGCAATCCTTCGGGAGTGGTTTGTTATGAAGCATTTGTTTTCCATCAGTTTTGTACACGGTACCCTCCGCAATAATAGTTGATTTCTTTAAGTGCCACAGTCTGCACTTAATTACCTAAAAAGATAATTTGTTGCATGTATATATGTATCACTAATTAATTAAACTAAAGAACATATGAAAATGTTTAAATACATACTTGTGGTAGTACTATTAATGGAGACTCATTTTCTTGTGATTCGGAAAGTTGACGTGAAGAATCCTTTCATTTTGATCTAGTCGATTTCTTAGATGCGACAGATTTAACAGTTTCCTATATATATAATACACGGTAAATAATACATGTATGTAGAATTCAAAAATACCAG
This sequence comes from Chrysanthemum makinoi, assembly GCA_910596185.1. Lineage (NCBI taxonomy): Eukaryota > Viridiplantae > Streptophyta > Magnoliopsida > Asterales > Asteraceae > Chrysanthemum > Chrysanthemum makinoi. The sequence continues at coordinate 46,232,839 of OU343222.1, read as the reverse complement.
GGGGATGATTTATTACTTACACTTATTTCCATTTCCTTTTCCAAAGTTGCAAGTCCATTAGACTTCTCAATGCTCGCAATTTTCTCACGTCCAGCAATACGTGTTCCGGCATCCTCATCAGCACTGCTATTTAAAAGATTAATGTTCACCGGAGACACCTAAAATATAAATTGTTTAAGAAGACTGCAGCATTATTTAAAAGGGTAAAAAAAATGATGGAATGTTACTTTCTTATGTCTTACTTCCGTTTGTGTCAATGGAGTTGAAGTTGACTGCAACTACTCCCTTTGTGGAGCCAATTATTTCATCAAATCCTGTATTACTGCCTCTTTTTCTTGACGTTGGCGCCTCTCATCATCAAGTTCACTTTGAAGTAACACCACTCTTTCATTAGATGCTTGTCTGATTCGAGGCAGATCAAAATACCTCTTGTAGGTTACTCCACCTCCCACTCCTCTCGCATATCCTCCCTTTTCCTTACCTAATACAACTGTCATGGCATCAGTTCCATGATCAAGCTTCAAGATTCCTTGTTTGATCTTGTCGTCCGTTTCTTTCTGCACACACAATATGGGAAATAGGTTATTTAATTCTACCAGTATTAACTTGTAACTAAAAGTATTAACTAAAACACTACCTGTATTAACTTATAACTAACAGTTTTAAGTAATACAGTAGCAGTATTAACTAATAACTAAACAAACATAATAATAAAATTTGCAGTCAAACTTACAAATTTTTCTCCCACTGATCTGATATCATCATCGTGGTATTCTCCGTCTTTTTTCACCCTTCCTTTCAACCACAGTGTACCACGCGGTGGTTCTTCATCTGGTTCAATTTCTTTACTCTCGATCTTATAAACATCAAATACATACAAATGTAAGATAAACGAATATAAACGAAAGTATGATGCTATTAAATGCAAATGTGCAAATGTTTGCTGTTACCATTTTTTCTATCACACGGGCGTATCCACCTCGTCCCATTGTATGATCATAAACAAACTTGGAACGCGACACTTTAGCTTTTGCTGATCTCACCTTGCAACACAAAATCATACGGCGTTTAGATGTAGTAATGCTGATAGTATACAACTAATACATATGGAAACATATGAAAAGGTGAAAGATATTTGAACTTGAATAAAAATGAATAATTAACACCTTGTATTCCTTGCTGGCTGTGTAGTTTGCAAAATTAACCCAATCTTCGGCTTTTATAATTGCACTATACTTTGCCGGGACTTCATTTAGTTTTGAAAGGGTATTTTGGTTGGGCAATATGTAGTTTTGTATCAATTTCATTCTGAAATTCCTTAGAAGTTGACCAAGACGATTCATTATCAGCTTTCTGACCGTCAAGTCAACATCAAAATATTGCTGCAAAGATTAAAAAATTGTTGTTAATTAGTTGCACATACTGTAAATGCAGAGATAAACTTATTAACACCTTGTATCTACGCATACCAACCACTACTAGTTAAAAAAAAGTATATGTGTACCGTGATTTCGTCCCACATTTTATCTCTTGCTTCTGAATCAACCTTCCTCCGGTTAGAATCCTGACACCTATATGCTCACGAACCAAATCACCCAAAAAACTCGAAAACAATGCTCTGTTTTTCCTGATAACCTATCCAGTGCATCGAAGGTTACACTAACCTTTATTCCGTCTGTTTTTCCATATTCCCTGCGAAACTTAGCTAACCTAGTTATGCCCCTCTTAACAACATTCGCATTTGAATGGTTGTTTCCAGCATCCCACCCTCATCCTGAATACGTCTCTGATTCATATTCTAAAGTGTTTTCATTTTCACGATCAGAATAAACCAAATCATCCTGACAATTGATTTGAGTTGCCATGATTCGTCAGAAGTAATGTGTTAAAGAAAATTAGTAAACTTAATTGGTAAATAATGGTGTAAAAATTGAAGTTCTGGTTGTTTTGCTTGAAGGCTAATTTATTGGAGTAAAAATAGGGCTAATGATGGGGCAGTTTTTCAATTAAGGAAACCATAATTTCCAAAGTAATTTTAAAAATTTTGGCTAAAATTTGGCTCCAAATTTGATAATTTTAAAATGTGGCTCCAAATTTATAATATAGAATTTAAATATTTAATTTTTGACTGCAATTTAAATATGAATTAGAAAATCTAATTTTTGAAAAATCAAACAATTTTTGAAACCAAAAACACCCCTGACAGAAATGGTGCTTACCCACAGTCCCAACACACCCATATTACTTCAAACCAGCTGTGTCAAAGACACATATAACTGCAGATACACTAAAATCACCACATGGCGCATACAAATGAACAATCAAAAGCTAAAAATGGACTTAAAGCAAATAATTAAGCAACTATAACTAATAAGCAGTTCCAGATAAACAATTAAGCACAAAAATAGGCAAATCAAACCAAGAACTGCTGATACATCAAACAGCCCTAAGACCTTGCTTTAAGCCTATAAATAAGCTATTTATAAGCAATTAGATAAGCTCTAACATCCTCAAGCAGTCAAAAAAAATCAAGAAAACATGTAAATGCAATTAACTTAAAGCAAAAACAACAACAAAAACACCCTAAATCTAGTGGTTCAATAAAAAATAATTGTCATGAACAAACGCCTCCAGTTCTAAACTTCATAATCAGTCATAAAAAAATTGACAACAATCTAAAAATTGAACATCCTAATCCTACAATAATACATTCTACCAGTGCGAATATGAACTTAAACACCACAACCAATTCCTAAATTCAAAACAACATGAAAAAAAAGATGAAACAAACTAGCGAACACATTACTTATATTAACAAACATATTTAGCATTCGTATGGATAAACCATCAAAAGATCCATACATATTCCATTGTTAATATATCTACATACCATCCCATTAAACCAAGACATTAGACATTAGACATTAGACATAAACAGATGACACTAGAGCAAAAGAAAACATCCCATTCCATAGCGAGAAACCCTTCAACCATTCATCGCCTGAATTTGTTCTTCATTGGTATCGATTTCCTCCTAAGATTGAATAATGAGATCATTCAACCCCTGCAGCTTAGACCTCGCAGCCTCCCTGTCATCCCTAAGATCCACCAATCTCTAAGGACCTAATGTTTAAAAATGGCAAACTAAGTCCTCCTTCTTTTAAACTATGACTAAAATATAGGGGTGTTTATCCGTTCGGTTATCGGGTTTTGTTTCGTTAAATCGGTTATATTTATATTTTGGTCAACACGAAAACCGAAACGAACCGAACTATAATTAAACCAAAGCGAACCGAAAACCGATTATGAATTAAGTTCGCTTCTTGGGTTGACCCGAAATTAAGCTCGATTCTTAGGTTGACACATATGGTTTTAAACTGAAAATGGATAATTAAGTTCGCTTCTTGAGTTGACACAAAATTATTTAGATTTTAAGCCATAGCTTCCATAATTAGCAACCTACAAACATAATGTTTGAGTAAATGGGACGAAAACGTGCAAAACAGCTAGAAACGGACGAATGTGTGTAAAAACTTATACAAACGGAGTAAAAGATGAAAAAACCAGCGAAAACGTGCGAAAACGGACGAAAACCTGTAAACAAAAACGGGAACGTATAAAAACCAATTAAAAGGGACAAAGACGTAAGAAAACAGACGAAAACGTATTAAAACAGACGAAAACATGTATAAACGTACGAATCTGTGTAAAAGTGTAAGAAAACCTATGAAAACGGTTGAAAAATTCTTAAAAACATACGAAAATGGGTAAAAACGGATGAAAACGGGGTAAATGGGACGAAAACGTGCAAAACAGCTAGAAACGGCCGAATGTGTGTAAAAACTTATACAAACGGACTAAAAGATGAAAAAACCAGCGAAAACGTGCAAACACGGACGAAAACCTGTAAAAAAAAGGGGAACGTATAAAAACCGATTAAAAGGGAAAAGGATGAAAAAACAGACGAAAACGTGTATAAACGTACGAATCTGTGTAAAAGTGTAAGAAAACCTATGAAGACGGTTGAAAAATTCTTAAAAAGATACGAAAATGGGTAAAAACGGATGAAAACGGGGTAAATGGGAAGAAAACGTGCAAAACAGCTGGAAACGGCCGAATGTGTGTAAAAACTTATACAAACGGACTAAAAGATGAAAAAACCAGCGAAAACGTGCAAACACGGACGAAAACCTGTAAACAAAAACGGGAACGTATAAAAACCGATTAAAAGGGACAAAGACTTAAGAAAACAGACGAAAACGTGTATAAACGTACGAATCTGTGTAAAAGTGTAAGAAAACCTATGAAAACGGTTGAAAAATTCTTAAAAACATACGAAAATGGGTAAAAGCGGATGAAAACGAGGTAAATCGGACGAAAACGTGCAAAACAGCTGGAATCGGCCGAATGTGTGTAAAAAGTTATACAAACGGACTAAAAGATGAAAAAACCAGCGAAAACGTGCAAACACGGACGAAAACCTGTAAACAAAAACGGGAACGTATAAAAACCGATTAAAAGGGACAAAGACTTAAGAAAACAGACGAAAACGTGTATAAACGTACGAATATGTGTAAAAGTGTAAGAAAACCTATGAAAACGGTTGAAAAATTCTTAAAAACATATTGAAAATGGGTAAAAGCGGATGAAAACGAGGTAAATCGGACGAAAACGTGCAAAACAGCTAGAATCGGCCGAATGTGTGTAAAAAGTTATACAAACGGACTAAAAATGGGTAAAGCGGATGAAAACGAGGTAAACGGACGGAAACATGAAAAAACTAGCGAAAACGTGTAAACACGGACGAAAACCTGTAAACAAAAATGAAAACATATAAAAACAGATTAAAGGGGACAAAGACGTACGAAAACGTATTAAAACAGACAAAAACGTGTAGTAATTTTGATTACACAATAGGTCGGAGGTAAATTCTTGTTGAGTTGTTATCGTCATGGTCTTTGCGGTAGTAATTTTGATTACGCAATAGGTTGGAGGTAAATTCTTGTTGCGTAATGTTGTTGTAACCTTGTCGGGTAATGTTTACATGGGTTTTGTTATACAAATTTGCATGGTTCGCAAATTAATAACCACCGCATTCATTGTTTGCCAAAGTTGTAGTGTCTATAAAGCAAGATTAGTCTTCTTCAGTTCTACTGTAGATGACTACATAGTAATGATGACTAACTTTGATTTTGGTCAATGTGCTACATTGTAAAGATGACTAACTTTGATTTTGATCGATGTATTGCAGTTGACATAAATTTTAAGAAGTTGAGATAATAAACCTTTTAGACATGTTTAGTCATTAATTTAAATTTAAACTGTGTATATAGTAGGGGTGTTCAAAAAACCCGAGAAACCGACGAACCGAGCCGATCCGGTCAATCCGAAACCGCTAAAAACCGATAACCGAAGAAACTGAAACCGAGAAAACCCGAAACAGAAAAACCCGCTTATCACGGTTCGGTTTCGGTTTTACTTTTAGTTATCCGTGGTTACCCGAACCGAACCGCGTATAATATACATGTAAGTTTTAACAAACCATTCATAAAAATGTACAAGTATTAACTATATTATTGCACTACTTTTATCATATAATGCATTTTTACTTATCTAATTTGATCATTTACTAACGTCCATGGATTACATATGATTAATGTGATCGTAATCTATAAACGTCAAATAATTAATATTAGTTATTTTGTTAGATATGGTAATTTGAATGTTGCCATTGCGACACAACAACATTACTATTATTCTAATATCTTTAATGTTATCTAATTTTACTAAAATGACATATTACGTTCTAATTTATGTTATTGTTCGCCCGATTCGATTCGATTAATTTTTTTGAATGGTTAACCGTGACCCGAACTGCGGGTAACCGCTCATTTCGGAGACCCGCATGTCCGGTTACCCGCCTAGTACGGTTCGGTTTTGGATAGTAAAATGAACTACCCGCCCTGTGATGGATAGTTAAAATCTCTAACCGAACCGAGCAGAACCGCCCCGTGAACACCCCTAGTATATAGGGGCTGGTTTAGATCCAATGAAAAAATGAAGGGTTTAAATTGCAATATTAGATATCTTCCTAAATACTCCTGCATATCACTTTTTTTTTGTGAACTATTGCATATCACATTTATGCATGGAAGAATATGAAAGGGCTACAGTAACACCCAAAATAAATTTTCCAATTCCTCTTAAGTGTTTTTTTATACTTACCTAACCATAAAATCAACACACAAGTATCAATCATTTTAACCCTAAACACACAACTATCAATCATTTTAACCCTAAACACACAAAATGTCTTCCACACCTAATATCGATGAAATGAAAGCCGCCACTGAATCCGGCAAGCTCAGCGATGCTTTCAGGTTGTTGATATTGCAAGACATAGCAGAGGAGAAAAAGTTGATCGAGCGGATGGGAGAAGAGAGCAGCATTCTGAGGGAAACTGTTGCCAAAAAAGAACAGACAATCGATGAGGATGGTAGATTGTTTACTCGTTTCAATGCTGTTGCAGCAACTGGTGAGTTTGCCCTTCGTGAGATACAGTTAAAGGATCGAAGGAAGATTGATTTGCTGGCTCAGCTTTTTGGTGCTATGTCGTCGGAGTCTGTCGGAGAAGGAGGAGTTCTTGGAAGATTTGGATGAAGTTGATGAGTCTGAAGATGGAGAATAGGAAGCTTTGGAAGTTTTTTTTTGTGTTTTGATGATGTATAGTTGATGGTTGTATGGATGCTTGCTATTGACTGCTACTTTGTTTATATAATTATAACTGTAATTATATGTAAATGATCAATGATCAATGATCAGTACAATGGTTAATTTTAGGTTTTAATGCTTTATTAACTTGAAGAAATAAGTTAGTTTTATTTATTTATTTACTTTTATTAGAAAATGGTCAAGTAGTGTGTGTTTGACTTTCAGATTTTCACACATTTATCTCTGTTACACTCGGTCAAAACACACAGTTAGATTCTAATTAATAGCAGATTTAGGGTTTTCAATCAAACGCAAAATCAATCAAAATAAATGTTAGTTAATGAAATACTCTTGAGTGCAATTATAAAGGGCTTGATTCTCTTCTGATTGAGCCTAATATCTCAGGTATAAATGTTATAATTTACTGCTAGTTTGTTAGTTTAGGATGTTTATTGATTTATAGATAATATTATGTTATGTTAGTTTAGGATGTTAGTCAGGGTATTAGTCATTTGCATAGGAAAAGTAGTTGTTTGATGATTTATGGATCATTAGTTGAGGTAATAACGATTACATGTTATACATGCAGTATGGGTACGTGAAGAATGAGACGCGAAGAATGAGATTAGTAGACGCGAAGAATGAGGTTATTCGTCAATGAGGCAGCGGAGCAAATTTCGGTGGGAGGATAGACTTAAGCTTGACATGATGGAGCTTCGTTTGACCGAGGACATGATCTCAGATAGGAAGGGGTGGAGGGATAGAATTAGGATTTACGGGTAGTGTTGCTAGGTTGGCTTTTAGGTGTCCCCTTTTGCCTCCTGGCGTGTTTTGTTTTGTGGCCTTTGCTTTGCCGTAGTCTTAGGGCCCGTGCATGGTTTGCGTTTCTGTGTTGTTGCTCCCTTAGGTTTGCCTGCTTTGTCTTGCTCCCTGCGTTCGGTCTTTTGGTGCTTGTGCGTGTTTCTTTTCCTGTATGCCCTGTTTGCTTGTTTGCTTGCTTTTTTTTACTACGCTATTGCCTTTTGTTTTTGTCGTATGCTTTCTCTATCCTTCCGCACTAGCACACATGCACTTGCCGGAGGTCAATAGTCAATAAGGTATGCAGTTTAGTAAATATAAAAAGCATAGTTAAATGTTAATGTATGGGGACTCGGAAGGGTTAACTATGCTTCTTTTTTAGGAAAACACTTTTTTTATGATCTTAAAAACACAATCAAACCCCTTCTGAGATCCCATACTGTTCCTTTTATTTTTACAACAATCTAGCAATTTGCCTGGTGCATGCAATTGCACAAAGGGAGTTGAAACGACAAAAGGACCAGTAGGGGATCTCGAAAGGTTTGATTGTGTTTCTTTTTTATGAGGTGTGTTGATTGCGATAATGATATAGTGTTTATTGTTCATGGCAGGCCACACTCCTTCATTATCCCATTCAACACATACACTTTCGTAGAATCGATAATTATTTACACTTGGTACTTTGAGCTTCCCCTCGAAATACCATTCCTATGTCACTGTCATAGCAACAGGTTTGGTGCAAATCTTTGCAGCCATTTCGTAGACATGGCAATGGGATTTCGAGTGGACGTTCAAAGTACTAAGCTGTCTCCACTTGCTTTCTTATAACATATTGACATTTAACTTTTATTTTTTCAACAATCAAACCCCTTCTGAGTTCCCATACTGTTCCTTTTGTTTTTTCAACAATCTAGCAATTTGCCTGGTGCAGGCAATTGCACAAAGGGAGTTGAAACGACAAAAGGACCAGTAGGGGATCTCAGAAAGGGTTTGATTGTGTTTCTTTTTTATGAAAAATATTTTATTTATTATCTTAAACCACCCATCTACGAAGTAATGTGTCCATAAAGTGCTTGCTACATTGAACTTCACTTTGAAAACCTCAATTATCAAGACACATCTTTCTAACGATCTAGATGGGTTCCGTTGCTTAGGTTGACAGAGTTCCCTAACTCTATTTTGTTCATAAGTGTCTTACTTTGATAGAGGCTGTGATGATATATCTTAATAAATCAATCAGATGATGTGATTTTCCGTGTCTTGGCTTGGCAATTCTATATTTTATACTACTGCAGCCATGGCGGTTATATCCTGATGTTTTTGAAACTATTGATTTATACAGATCTGAGCCTCACTATTAAGTGCAAAAAATGAGTCAAAATTTTTTTTGAATGTATGGTAGATGGGTTGCCTGTATACAAGATCTTATTCCCTAGTTTCAACATTAAAATTTTAACCATTGCACTTAAAAGTCTTTTCATCGCTGTAAAATTAACTTTTTGTAGAATAGATAATTATTTATTCGGCACACCTTTGGTACTTTGAGCTTCCCCTCGAAAACCCATTCCTATGTCACCGTCATAGCAATAGGTTTGGTGCAAATCTTTGCAGCCATTTCGTAGACATGGCAATGGGATTTCGAGTAGACGCTCAAAGTACTAAGTTGTCTCCACTTGCTTGCTTATAACATAGGTGTCTTACTTTGATAGAGGCTGTGATGATATCAATCAAATGATGTGATTTTCCGTGTCTTGGCGTGGCAATTCTATATTTTGAAACTATTGATTTATACAGATCTCAGCCTCACTATTATGTGCAAAAAATGAGTCAAAATTTGTTTGATTTGCCTGGATAGCCTGTATTTTGTGACTAATGGATTATTTGTATGTTAAGCTTACCATGACCATCAATGCTTTGATCAATTATGACGGGTAGTTTTAAACTTGAGATTGCCCATATCTTGACAAATTCAATTAATTTGTGAATATGAATTCATAAAGTGTATAGACGATTATGTCGCATGTTTGTGACCGTTTTATTTTATATGCATAATATTATCACAACCTTGTACTTTAATGAAGTTGGTAAATTTCTTCAGGTCAATCATGTTTCATTGTGGCTGGTGTCCGTTGGCGTCACGTGTATATATAGTTTCTGTTAGAAGCTATATATAATCATTGGTCCCTATCATACACCCGTCCCAATGAATCATGATTGGCTCGAAGATGTTAAGCATCTGTGTATATAGTCGTAGTACAATGGGCTGGAATTTGACATCGAATAATAATACTTTGATTGAAAGTGCCACAAAGTTGCTTTGAAAATTTAGATTTTTATATGGAAATGTTACTCATCCGCTTTAATTGCATCAACAGGTAAACAGACTCCGTAAACGGAGGCATTTCAACAGATTAATCCTGAACTATTGATGAGGATGTTGTTTCAGACTGGATCATGGAATGCAAACACAGAAAAAGGTAAGCATCGTAAAATTAGTTAACACAAACACTGGCTTTTATTTGATAAAATATCTTACAACCACCTGCCAAAGGCTAAAACCAAATATTACAGCAACATTCAAAATAAAATTCAAGACAAGTACATAACTGCAAATCCAAAGACCAACATAAACAAGACATCATGACCAACAACAGCTTCCCCCAGCTATGCAAACACACTTACCAATACATTAAGCCCTTAAGTTTCTGAATGAACACATCATGATTGCGAAAATTTAGCTCCAATCTAGCTGCCAAAATGCTCATTTGCATGAGCTTTTCTTCATCTCTTCAATATTCTGCAGTTTTCTGGGCATAAATGTTCCCAACTGTTTCTAACTCTTGAATAAAAGTAAGCCTCTCACGAGTAACACTCACCAAGCTAGCGCATAGGACATTCATTTGTTGTGACATGTGAATGTCCTGACCTGCAGCTTGGCGATAGTACAACACTAGCATCTCAGACCAGTTATTCGAATTGGCTTCTGCTCTAAGCTGATCACACTTAGGGTGTCTAGACATTGTGTTTTCTTCCTTCATTATTACAAGTTATGAAAAGTAAGGCTATATGTTTTGCATAGTTATAGACCCTCTTAAATAGGAAAAGTAGGCTATATGTTTTGCATAGTGATAGGCACATGTATAACATATAATTACACATTGACTACCATTTGCATGAAAACAAAATACACAGAATCACTACTGTTTCTGCAGATTTCATATTGATTCCCTTGGAAGGTATCTAACACAAATAGCATGCAAGTAAAAGCCAAATTTATTACTATTTGCATACAGGTAGTGCTAAGTTAATATTGGCAGAGATAAGTTAATACTGGCAGTGCTAAGTTAATACTGTCAGTGCTAAGTTAATACTGGCAGTGCTAAGTTAATACTTGCAGTGCTAAGTTAATACTGGTAGTGCTAAGTTATTAAATAGTATGTTTATTATTTAAAAAGTACCTACAATTATATACTTTATTACAACGTTTAAATTTTTTTGTTACTTGGATTCCACAGGTTTTTTATCATCACAGTGAACGTGACATTCAAGGACGGGAAACATCGTACAAAAACATTGCAAACGTTGATGCACTGGCAGTGATTCAATAGCTACATTGTATATTCGATTAACCAATATTGTATTCGACATATGTATTTATTTGCGAGAAGTTACGACATCGCGTATGTAAATGTAATATTATTTATTTGTATGTTAAGGTACTTAATTTTTAAGGTGGTTCTACCAAATATTTTGTATATATATAATCAAGGGTTTAGGTCATAAAATAGTTGCGTACTTTTTTCAAATGTACCGTTTTGGTACGTAATTGTTCCACTAAAACTTACATATTTGCATATATACCCAAAACATGCTTAAGTTGCATCGTACATCATGCATTAAAAACTTGTATTATGGATAAATATGAAACTTGAGAGTTTTAGTGGGTATATATGCAATGCTCCCATAATACAAGCTAAAAATATTTAACAAAAAATCCTTCCCTTAATTAATACTAGTAGTAATCATTGCAGTTTTGAGAACCGTGATATATTACGGCTACACTTAATCACATAGTCAAAGCAAAATATTCAAGTCTATCTTCTTCAACACAACAACTGCATCAACAGGTAATGTTACACATTGGTTTTTTTTTCTTTTGTTTTTTTAACCATGAACTGCAAATGTAAAGTGATTGATATGCATGTTTCTGATATGTTGATGGATACAAATGCATGTTTGGTATTTTTTTTGCAATGTTTAACATATCCTAAAGAATATAGTATCCTTTGATCATAATGTAACAGCCGTTTTATTAGAACTATATGCGATTTGATTCTTTAGAATATTGTGTGACATGTAAATATAGGATGATTTGAATAAAAAAAATCATGGATATATGTGGATTGTGGAAAAACGTAGCAGCTATTTGTTAAATAGCTAATTAGACAACTTGTAAACATATGTTTAATCTAGGTTAGTATAGCTTTTATATGATTTGGTAAAGCACTACACCTTATGTAATTAATTATTTAGGTTTAAACATTGGATGAAGCAATGGCGTATGGTATGTTGGGTAGATTATGGATTTCTTACTAGATTTTAACAAACGTATGGGGTAAAATGATTAAATGTAAAAAAATACAGATTTTTACTCTAAAAGGACTATATGATTATTGATTTTTGAGACATAGTTAAATATGTAGTATTACATCTTCAATCATTTTTTGTTTGACACCTTAATGATAAAGATGTATTGATCATCTAAGAATTGTATTAGTTGAATGTTATGCATATGTGATAACCTTATTGACCATTAAGACGATTGTGGTTTTAAAATAGAATGAGCATCCAATTGTTGGTGGAGGCAAACCGCACAAACATTAGGACATTGTGGGTAAGTTGTACTTAAAATGCTTACTTAAGGTTATAAATTTATCAATATAACCATCAAATTGATATACGTGCTTACTTTTTAAATTTTAGATGCTTCCTGCTTTGTTGACTAAAACACTGTACCCCAAGAAGCGCTGGATATACCTAATCCATAATAGGGGAACCAAACATAAGGTTTACTGGAAATTGGTTCGTGGTCGCATTACTTTGCAAAGGTCCGAGTGGCAAGCTTTTATTGATCAAAGCCAATACATCAATGTGGCCACATTCCATTTCATTCGTCAGGAAGAAGACTGTTATTATGTAACAGGGTACAACGATGCAGGCCGCGAATGCCCTGGATACGATCTGGCTCTTCTAGGTTACAGAAAACGTAGGTGCCTGGTTACGTTGGATGAATATCCTGCACAACCTCTGGTAAGAAAAAAATGTTAATCAATACATTGTATAAGTTTGTTGAAAATGGGGATTATTTTAATTGTTTGACCCGCTAATGTTTTCTTTAAACTAAACTGTTACGTAGGTCATTCCTTGCAATTTCCGGGACAATACTGACAATAACCAATTTGACGTTCTTGTTGCTGGCGTGCCCGTAGCAGCTATCACTCACCGTCAAATTGAAATACTGGAGGAAAACAGACACGTGCATGAGTTTGGTGGGCACGGATGGAATGTATTGGTTCACGATGAAAACCTGTTTGCTGGCACAAGAGTTGTTTTCACAAATCTCTTAAACAATACTTTTTCCCTGATACCATTTGCTGAAAATGGATTGATGATGCGTTCTGAACTTGTGCAACGTATGGAGCTGAATCGTACAAGACCGTTCATGAGAAACCCCGTAGATGAAGGTATGTTAATCAAAGTGTAGACATAATCTATGATTTTATTTTAAAAATAAACCTTTCCATATAATAGCTTTTAAATTATTAATTACCATTTTTATTAAATTCCAATTGCAGATGAGCGTATGAAACACATATGTGCATGGAACGAATGTACAGAGCATGAAAGTGAAAGGGATTGTTTTTACGCGCCCATCCTTGCATATGTCACGGACAGGAGTCGTTTGGTAAGTAATGATACAAATCGGACCATTTCAGTCATTATCTGCTTTCGCAAACACTAATATATGCTTCAACACATGGACATACTTTTGATTAGCATACTACATTGTTCTTTTTAATGCAGAACATACCACATAAGTTTACGAAGCGAAATCACATGTGGAAGTACCATAACGCATTGCTGAGATACCAGGAAGACATGGAGTTTTATGTGAACGTGAATCTGCAACACCACAGCGATAGGCCTAGAAGCAAGAACCACGTTACCATAAACGCCATATGGAGAGAGATTGTTGAGGAGTGTGAGTGGGAACGAAACAAAATGGTCAGATTCAATCTTGTTGACTTTGTCATCGATGACCAAGCTTCGGTGTCTTCCCATACTCCAGTTATAATTCCAGTATTTAGCATGTGTTAAAACGTAATTCCTGGTGTTATCAGTTGTTATTGGTAGACATGTTTATAAACAGATTTTAGGATTGTGTAGGATTTGGTTGGCTTCGTTTAGGGTGTGTGTTCCCAAGTAGTTGAAGCCATTCATGAGATGGAATGTAAACTACTTGGTATAGCCCCTATCTGGAAGTGTATGGTTCATACTGGTGCATTAAAAGGTGTTCTTTGTGATGGTTTTGTGCTGGTTGTCATCTGTCCATGGTTGTATGATATGGGCAGTTTGTGTTTGTTATCAGACTTATAAGAACATGTTATATCAGATATTGAATATTAGTGTGTGTTGATTTTTTCATTTTACAAAGTTTCCTTGATTAATACAAGTTCATCTTTGCACCAAAAAAATATATATATTTTGTGTTGTGGTCTACTTATAAACATAAAACTTTAGTGGTTAAAGCTGCCAGTACCAAGTTAAGTCTGGTAGGTTAGTTTTAGTGGTTAAGGCTGCCAGTACAAGGTTAAGTCTGGCAGACATAAGCTAAGTCTGTTTAGTATTCGTAGTTAGTTCTGTTTATGAAAAACATAATAGTTTTTTTTGTGACTATTGATAATCCAATGGCCACATCAAATTTCTTTTTGTGTGGCCTTTTCTAACATTTAGTCACACAAAGCATGTTTCTTTTGGGTATTTAGTCACATACAATTAAGCATAAAGTGGCCAAAAGTGTTAATAAGTGTGACCATATGGTGTTTAAGGTGAAGAAATGTGTCTTTTGTGTGACTATTGATCATCCAATGGCCACTTGAATTTTATGTTTGTGTGGCCTTTTGTAACATTTAGTCACACAAAGCATGTTTGTTTTGGGTATTTAGTCACATACAATTAATCATAAAGTGGCTAAAAGTGTTAATAAGTGTGACCATATGGTGTTTCAAGTGAAGAAAGGTGTATTTTGTGTGACTATTGATCATCCAATGGCCACATGAATTTTATGTTTGTGTGGCCTTTTCTAACATTTAGTCACATAAAGCATGTTTGTTTTAGGTATTTAGTCACATACAATTAACCATAAAGTGGCTAAAAGTGTTAATAAGTGTGACCATATAGTGTTTAAAGTGAAGAAACGTGTATTTTGAGTAACTATTGATCATCCAATTGCCACATATTAAGTTACGTGACCATATGTACTGGATTTTGGCTACACTTAAATAATATGTGTGACAAAACGTTTAGCGTGACCATATATGGCATTTGGTCACGGTGTTAGTAGCAAATGTGACTTTATAGATTAGCTTTTGGCAAGCTAACACAAACTAAACTTTAAACACACATATTAACTTACGTGAACATATGTACTGGATTTTGGCTACACTTAACGAATGTGTGACAAAACATTTAGTGTGACCATATATGGCTTTTGGTCACAGTGTTCAAGTGTGTGACATATATTTGTCACTGTTTATATGTATTTCGTGACTAATGCTTCAACTTTACTTTTCATTTGTCACTTGTTCCAATTTCAGATGTGGCTAAAGAGTTGGCAAAACATATCAGTCACCCTTAAATAATGTGTGACAAAACTTGACTCTATGATTTAGACACACAAAAAATTACTTCATGTGACTAACGCATCAAGGTTACTTGTATTTGTCACGCGTTCCAAATTCATATGTGGCTAAATGATCTGAAACAAAATCACCAGATACCTTTAGCCACACAATGTTCAATTGTGTGGCGATACAGTTGTAATGGTCACACAATCAAAATTTTCATGTGTGACTAATTAGTAAATGTTGTCAATTTTCGTACCTTCAGCCACACAAATATGCGAATGTGTGGCCGTTCCATTTCGACCATGCGTGACCAAATCCCGTTTTTGTACTAGTGTACCCTCCTCTTGACGGTATCCTTTTGCAACCAATCGAGCCTTGTTCTTTAACACATCACCATGCTCATCAAGTTTTACTTTGAAGATCCACTTTAGAGCAATGATCAATGCACAATCAGGAGCAGGTACTAATTCCCATACATCTAGTCGATCAAACTCATGAATTTCTTCTTGCATGGCATTGAACCAGCTGTCCTCATTCATGGCAGTTTTAACGTCTTTTGGTATGATCTTAGATAGTACGGAGTTGAAGAAGCACCATAAGGCATCAGTTGCAAGTTGTTTACGAGTGGATACTGGACGAGAGGGGTTTCCAATGATGTTGTCCAATGGATGGTCATGTGTCCATTTTCTAAGGTGTTCGTGTGGTTGTTGTTGAGGAACTGAAGTAGCAGAGTTTGGATCTCCTGTTGAAGATGGTTCTGGAGTTGGTTCAGGAGCAAAAATGTTTTCAAATGGAGCATCTTCTGGAGTAGCAAAAGGGTTTTCATCATCTGTAACTGCAGCAACATTTCCATTGTGTACATTCGAAGATTGAAGACTTGAAATTGATGAAGAGTGATCTGCAGTAGGTGCTTCATGAGACAGTGACACAGAGAGAACGATTTTGGGTGTAGCAGGCAGTGGCAATGGCTTCTGCCCAAAGAAACATTGGAACCTTTGAATAAATTAGCATAGTTCTTGCAGCTTCAACAAGAGTTCGATTTCGTCTTTCAACTACACCATTTTGTTGAGGCGTACATGGAACACTTCTTTGATGACTGATTCCAATGCTTTCATAAAATTGACTTAGGTCTTTGTTAACAAACTCAGCGCCATTGTCTGTTCGAGTTATTCTAACAGTCCTGTTAAGTCGAACCTGTAGCTGCTTGATAAGTTTGATGATGACATCTGGAGTTTCATCCTTTGTCCTCAAAAACTTAACCCACGTAAATCGAGAGTAGTCATCAACAACGACTAAAACATACTTCTTCCCATTTATTGTTTGCACTCTCATTAGTCCGCGCAAATCCATATGAAGAGTGTGAAGAACCTCCATAACTGGGTTCGCAGGTTTAGGTTTGTGAGCATATTTCCTGCTTTTTCCCAATTGGCATGCTGAACAAAGATGATCTTTTTCATACTTTAGTCTGGGTAAACCTCTTACAAGGTCCTTTCTGGAAAGATTATTAATGGTGCCGAAGTTCAAGTGATTGAGACGACGATGCCATAACCATGACTTTGTTTTCGAGGCCTTTGACAACAAGCAGATTGGAGAAGACTTCATCATGTCATCGATAGAGATGGTGTATAGGTTTGTACCACGAGTTCCTCTTAAAAGTTCCACACCATCAAGTTCTTTAACGAAACAAGTATGTTTTCTAAAAGCTACCTCTAGATCGAAATCACAGAATTGACCAACAGAAAACATATTATGACCAAGACCTTCAACATAATATACCTTGGAGATTACACTATCACCAAAAACATAGTCTCCATAACCCATAATTGCACCGAAATGGTCGTTCCCGAATCTAACAGTCCCAATGAATTTACTCACGAAGTTCATGAGCCGCGACCGGTCTCCAGTCATATGCTTGGAACAGCCTAAGTCCAAGTACCACAAAACGATTTGAACGACCTGCAGTTGAACACAGACAAAAATAGATAACTGTATAATTGGGATCCCCATGCAAGAATGGGTTCCATTTGGTTAGTAACATTGATTGGAATACCCAGATCGGAAGTAGAAACAATGGAATCATCAGGGATAGATGCATTGCTAGTGTACGTATTAGACCTATTCAAAGCATGTTCACTTCTTAAAGGAATAATTCTACCAGTAGGCATCCATTTCCTAATGGGCATTGACTTAGATAATTTAGGGCACAACTCATTAAGACTAAACTTGCGGCCAGTAGGTATCCACTGATAACCTACATTACTAAATTTTCTTGCTGTGGGTTTCCAATGTTTTCTACCCTTCTTCCACCATTGCTTTCTAGCCTTCTTAACCTGATTGTTGGCATTGACGATTTTAACTGGGTGTTTAACAGAATTAATCAAATCATTCACGCCACATTCATGATCAGTAATAGAAACCAAGCAATCATCATTACATGTTTTGCAGATAGTAGCATAATTCGAATTAATTACAGTACGCTTATAGCTAAATACTAGAATCAACATGATTTGTTTTATTCAACTCAAACTTAATGTTCCTAGGGTGGTCTTCTACTCTCTTCCATTGCACACTTTTAGCTTGCGAGGTCCTATCTTGCTTTGTATTGCCTGGAGGCTTTGACCTGCTCGCTTTGGTGTCACTTTTTACTCCTGTAGAGGGAATGGGAACATTAGTTGGTTTTGCTACTTTTTTCATTTCAGGTTTAGAAGTGTTGGGTTCTGAACTACTTGAAGGCACATTAAAGTTCACTTTCTTAATACTGGGCATAGGATGGGTTGCATACTTAGCACTAGGCATAGAAAAAGGCATCACAGCTTTATTTTTCTCACATAAGGATTTAGGACATGTTGCTCTTAAACATTCTAATAGCTCCTGAGATCGTTTGGCCTGAATGCAAGCAAACCTAATTTCACTATCAGGTGGCTTATTTATGAAATCCTCTTCTACAATCTCACGGAGACATTCTAGACTATCCTTAAGGTGAGCGAAATAGTTATGAAACACAAATTCGTTATTTCTAAGATGAGGAGGAATGTATTTAACAGTCACAGTATATTTAGAGTCTGCAGATGACTTTGATGCAACATTCTCATTAAAGACAAGTGGCATTTTCCCTTTTACCTGACTCCTCAGATTCTCAATTTCCTTTTGTAAAGACGTTATTTTTTGTTGTTCTTGTCACGAGTGACTTCCATTGAATCATATAACTCTTTAAAGTGTCGTTTAACCTTTTCATTTTCTTCTAAAAAACTCTCATTTTCCTGTTGTAAAACATTAACCAAGTTTTGAAGATGAAAAGTTTGAGAACACTGAGAATCTAAGGGAAGAGGCATTTGGGAGCCAGTTACATTGTTCTTTTCACCCTTTAATTGTGAAATTTGGGCTTTCAACTTTCTGATCGTGTTACAGTGAGCTTGAATATGTTCGTCACGTTTGTTTATTTCAAAAACTGCATCAAACTCTGGAACATTTGAAGATGTCTTGATGTTTGAGGTTTTGACATTTTCTTTAAGATGTTGATATTTTAGTTGTAACTTAAAATGTTGATATTTGAACATGTCTTGATGTTTGGGCTTTCAACTTCTAGCTCAACTTCAAGGTATGCAAGTTCTTCCTCTCAATCTCATTATATTTTAATTCTCGCTCATTGTCACTAACCTCAACTATCATTGCATCAAATTCCTTTTCCATTTCTTTAATGTCTAAATCTATCCCTTTTTGAAGACTCTCAAATTGACCTTTTAATTGTTTAAAGAAAGGCTTGACCTCAGTTAAATAACATTCTTTAGTTTGTTCAAAACCCCTTTCCCCTTCAGTTATCCCTGTAGGTGTGATTCTCTCCTTACATGTCTTCTCAAAATCAACGAATAGTTGATACACAACATACAGGCTGATTAAGGTCTTACTATTAGTGGAAATAGTTCCAGGAACTAAATGCATTGGTGTATTCGGAGGATACACAGTAGCTGCAGGCACTTTCCTAAGGGGAGTGTTTATTTCAACAAGTACATTAGCTTTTTGCTTATCCATATCTTTCTTCCAAAAGATCTGTTCTAGGGTTAATTGAGTTTGAGGCTTAAACATGTTCAGGGAGATCCAATTTTCCTTAGTGTAATCATGGGGTTTGATCGTTATGTTTTTCTTTTTACACTCAGGATCTTTTAGCTTCTTATCCATTTTCTCCCTAGAGGCATCTTCTAATTTTCTATCCTCTTCCGTGGTTCCAATACATGATGGTGTTTGCCTAGGCTTGAGTATCTCATTACCATCATATACAATGTTATGGAAGGCTTTAGCCCTTTTACAATACTCGAGATTTGGTTCCTCAACTAGGGGAATACTATGCTTATCGCTTAAGACTCTATGCTTAGTGATCATGTCACTACAAGAAAAGGGGGGTTTTGGGACGAAACTTTTTGGAACGGTCAAAAAATCATGCCAAATACACGTATTTGGCACTTGTAGGGTCACCGAGACAAAAAAAAGTAGGTATTTGAGACGGCTATTAAGAAACTGTTCCAAATACGTATGCATTTGGAACGTTTTCTAATAATGGTGCCAAATACATGTGTATTTGGAACAGTTCGAGTAACCCGTGCCAAATATTTATGTATTTGGGACGGTTAGTATCACCGGTGCCAAATTTGTATATGTCTTTGGAACGCTATCTACTGTTGGTGCCAAATACTCATGTATCTAGAACAGTTGCTACGAACGGTGCCAAATACCTATATATATTTGGAACATTCTTTAAAAAACTAACCCAATTTACACTTTTTTTCCGCACGTGTTGTCTATAATCTACTTTATCATCTTGGACATCAAATTAAATTTATAATCGATTTTATTAATTTACTTTGATATTCAATAGCCCTTCATCATTAACTTTTTATCTCTATAATTAATCCATATCGAATTAGTATGTATAATATTACTTAAAACGCATCATCTTTTATTTTTTGGTGAGTTAACTTTGTTGTTTCTTAAATAAACATTTTTTCCTTTAAGGTCAAGTTAAAAATATTCATATCATATATACACAAACGGATGAACAAATAATTGATCAGGTCATCTATGTTCAGATTACCTGATAGGGCGTGTCTTTGACTGAGATGCACGTGTTAGAATGATGTGAACTTCACTACTAGAAAACAGGGCAACAATGACGGATTTACTGACGGAAATAAATCTGTCTGAGATTACTGACAGAATTACCAACAGAGAATGTTGCTGACGGAATACCAATAGATTTCTGACGAATTACCAATGTACGAAATTTCGTCAGTAATTGGTCATGAAATACCGACGAATCTTGGGCGAACTAATGACAGATGGGAGATATCGTCGGTATTCCGTCAATGAAATCGATGGATTATCATTGGAAGAAGATCTGTTGGTAATCTGTCGTTAATTACCGACAGATTATCGATGATATCATCTAGGGTCGAAGATCCATTGGTAGTTTGTCGTTAATTACTGACGAATTAGCGATGTAAGGTTACTCATTTGTTATCTCTCATTATCACCAACGGATTAGCGACCGAATTTATGGTTCTATATATTTTAATGTACTAAACTTCTTGTTAACCTAATTACCGACGTATTAGTGACTTACTAATTAGAATTACACTATCAAGTGCCTAGAATAAGTTAATATAAGCACCCTTCAATCACGTCCGTATGCTACTAATTATTTTAGGATTTTATTTTTCTTTTTTTATATATAAACAAAGATTTAGAGATTTGTGTTAAATATATTTGTAAATTTTGATGGAAAACATTAAGATTTTCTCCAAAAGTTAATATGTCCTCTACTTCACATTTTCACTAAGGCTATGTTTGGTACATGGTTTTATGAGGGCTTATCGGAGCTTGAGCTTTTAAAATAAGCTGGATTATTTTGTCACGCATGTATATGGAGGCTTATGGCTTATAAAATAAGTCACAAGCCTTCATAAGCCTAAGCGCATAGAAATAGGCTTATAGTTAGGTAAATTACTTAAATATCTTTAAAAATATAATGAATTATCACGTAAAGTTAGAAATATGTATGAATTTAATTTGATATGTTTTTGGCTATGTTTGGCGACACGTAACACTAGCAGTAAGCAGTAAGCAGGAAGCAGTAGACAGTAGCAGCAAGCAGTAAACAGTAAGCAGTAAGCAGTAAGCAGTAAGCAGTAAGCAGTAGTTGTTTGTTTAAAAAACGTGTTTGGTAACGTAGAAAGAATTATAAATTGTAAAATTACTTAAAAAGGTCATATACATACTAAAATAAAATAAATGATTAAACAAATGAGGGTATATATGTAATTTCATAAACTAAATGCTTGGAGCAACTGTGGAATGCTTAATCAAGAAGCATTTAGATTGGAGCGGTAAGACAATATTCAAACGCTTGTTGAGGTGTTGCCAAACAAGCTTTTCATCTATAATGCTTACCGCTTGTCGCTTGTCGCTCCTAAATGCTTCCAAATGCTTGTTGCCAAACATGACCTTTATGTAAGCTTCAGTTACAACTAATTCGTCAAACAACTTATAAAAAAAAAAAAAAAAAATCTTTAGCTTTCGGCTTATAATATAAACCACAGCTCCCGCCCTAATTTTCTCCAAAATCAAAATGTCCCTCTATACATATTTTCACAACACTCGCCTACAACCTGCTCCCCTCTTTCTCTCACTGAATAAAAACAAACTCAAAGTAACCTTCTTATTCGATCTACTTTTTTCTTCTTTTCACTGGTACGATCTCATTATTATTAACTATGTGTTTTTCAATTTATGTAATATATTAGATCTGATATTAATTTGATTTTGTTTGTGTGATTACATTTGTAACTAACTAATTGAATAAGATTGAAGAAAATTTGTAATTGAAGATATTTGGAGAGCACCTAATTAAGAAGGGTGATAATACAAAATGCTATGAAGTTTTGGGGGTCCCACAAAGCGCATCAGCAGATGAGTTGAAGAAGGCTTATCGTAAAACTGCTATTAAGAACCATCCTGAGAAGGTATTATTCTTTATGTTTGATTTTCAGCTGATTTGTGGTATAGATTGTTGATTGATTTGGTAATTAGATGAAAATTAACTTAGTTGATCAAAGTTAGATCGATGTGTGCATAATAGATGATATGTTTTAATGTTTAGGTAACTGATATGTATATATTTATATTAATTGTATATATTGATGAATTGTCTATCATTATAGATGCAATGTTTTGTTCTTGATTAGCTTATGATGAATTGATGAATTATAAAATGCTCACAGATTCACATGCACATATATTTTTCTGTCATGTTTGTGTAGGTTGACTATGATGAGTATAAGTCTATTTGCACCAAGTATAAGGTGAGCAATTATCCTACCATCAAATGGTCTCCTAAAGAATTTTTAGACCAAAAAAAGTGAGTATCTTTTATGAATATTTTCTTTCTTCAGACATGATGGTGCCCGTACTGCTGATGCGTTTACTGGATACATTAATAATGGAGTAGGTAAATTCCTTCTCAGTCATTGATTTTTGTTATAGTCTATTCTATGTAATTATCTAAAATCTTATAATTGCTCTTTGTTTTGTTCAGATAGAAATAAAGGTTGATAAACGACTCTAATATTTTTTATGTTTAATAGAACTAGGACTTGATGTTGGTCAGAATGGACAAAGAGAATTATTTTTTTAGGCGTTTTATTTTAATTAAAGAATGAAGTGGGTTGCTTATTAAGTTCAAGAAAGGGCATGACATCATATTGCTACATAAACTATGAAACATGGTTCAAAAATAGATTTTTTTTCAGATGGCTTAACCGAAAAAAAAGTTATACAATGGCTTTATTGACAATAAATGCAAAATGCATGGGTATTTGATTACTATTTTCTCACATTTATGCAAAATGCATGCACAATACAATGGATTATTTGACTTGGCTTATAAATGGTCAACCTGTGTGCTCTTTTGTATCTCCACTACAGACATTGGTCTTCAACTGGCTTAGAAATTATAACAATAAGTTATGAAAAAGTAGCGTGTAGAAAATTGATTAGTACAGTAGTATATAGGAAGAAAGGAATGCCTTAATACGTGTTATACACACATACATTCATTCTAAAACCATCTGACGGTATACATAAGATATGTTCGATTCTACTTCTGTTTATAAAAAAATATTCACTGCGATTGTATTACATATCTTATTTGCTCTTCTTATTCTACTTTCAGGTCATTCGACTTTTCTTACTTACTAGATTGAAGTCAGATGTTGAGAAAGAATCGCATCCAAAAAAAGAAACCATTCTCAAGGTTGAAATGCCTAAAAAATGCAGGATCAGTATTATAAGGCTATGCTTCAGAAAGATCTTGAGGTTGCAAATGCTGGTGGTGAGTGAAAACATGTTTTGAATATCGCTATATAAGTTTAGTTTTAATGTAGCGATGAATTGGGCA
This sequence comes from Chrysanthemum makinoi, assembly GCA_910596185.1. Classification (NCBI taxonomy): domain Eukaryota; kingdom Viridiplantae; phylum Streptophyta; class Magnoliopsida; order Asterales; family Asteraceae; genus Chrysanthemum; species Chrysanthemum makinoi. The sequence goes on along the minus strand of OU343222.1, from coordinate 46,208,977 downwards.
GCTAAATAAGTTTAGTTGTGGGATATTGTACATTTGCTTTTTACTCAGCTTAATGCAATTTGACTGGAACTGGCTCAACTTTATGTTGTAGGAAGCACACTAATGAGTGATATTACAGGACATGAAGAGGGTTTTAGAAGCACTGTCGGACCTGTATCCAACTCAACCGTGGTGCCTAGTACCTGGGTGTGTTGTGATGATTGTCATAAATGGAAACGTACGCTACAGGACTGGAAAAGGGTTTTAGAAGCACTATCAGACCTGTATCCAAGTTTTGACCCGTTTAAAAAATTGTATACCCTTTCTATTGCTATTTTGTATATCACACTTTTTTCTTGTTTCATACATATTTCTAACGTTGGAATATTGTATTATGTAGGTTTTATGATGAAGACGTCATCCGACGAGCTTTATTTGTTCTCGTTTGTAATAAATCGACTTGGTGATTTATATTGAATTCTAGTTATGATTTTGTCATTCTAAAGACCATGGATTAAAAAGATGTTGTGCTAATTGTTGTTTACTTTATGGTATTCAAGTGACCATGTTGACTTGATTTTATTAATGATTAACAAAAATTGGGTTCAATTTATTTTTGGCTTTAATTGAATTATATTTGCGCATATATGAGATTGTTTGTTAATACGATGGTGTAGTAAAACCTATTTGTAACGAAAAATTGTGCTAATCCACGGTAGCAATGATTACGCAAACCGTGCCAAATAATTAATTGACAAATGCAAAAGCGTGCCAAATGATTTTTATAATGAACGCAAAAGCGTGCCAAATGTTTTTAGGCAAGGCGGACAATGTGCCAAATATGATTGGCACAAAGAAACAGAAACCGTGCCAAATACGTTTGGCACGGTAGATAAAACCGTCCTAGTTAATATTGGCACAATAAAATAGAAACTGTACCAAATACGTATTCGGCACAGGAGATGAATCAGTACCAAATACGCATTTGGCACGAGATATAAAAGTGTGACGAATGCCAATTTGGAACAGAAGATTGTCAGTCGTGCCAAATACCTCACTCATGGCACCACAAAGTTAAACCGTCCCATGAACCGTGCCAAATACTATTTAGCACGGTTTCAACCCGACCCAAATATATTTGGCACCCTCATATTTAGGACAGAGCCAAAAGCGTGCCAAAGCCGTGCCAAATAACATTTGGCACGGGTTTTTGAGTATTTGGTACAGTTTTTCACCCTCCCAAATACCCGTTTTTCTTGTAGTGAGCAATCTGAATGGTATTCCCTTGTACGTACAACTTATTTTCAAGCTTGTTTTTTAAAGTTTTTAGATTAAAAAAGTTATTCAAAAGTTTTGATTCCTTAGCATTAAATTCTTGTTTAAGCACTTTAACATTATCTTGAAGCTCTTGCTTTTGCTTAACAGTTTTAGAAAGCTTTTCTTGTAAGGAGTTTAACTCTTGTTTTAACACTTCTTCTAAAATTACTTTTCTAATAATTGTACGCATTTGGTCATCCATTTCGCCACGTAGTTAACTCAAACTTAGCACGTTGTTCATAAATAGAAACTTGTTCTTTATAGGCATTCCGTTCAGAGATAACAAAATCATCAGGAGCACATGCAGTATATTCATAAAAAACATAGTCATTATTGACTGCAGAAGATGCATCACTTGGTACAATCTCACTTTCACTTTGTGTCACATATTGATCAAATGGGACAATATTACTATTACCCACATTATCAACATCTGATTCATAAGTTTCAAGAGATTGTACTTCGTTATGTATCTTTTGCTCATCAACTTCATCGTATAGTTTTAATACCTCTGAAATGATTGAATCTTTGGATGGACCAGCCTGTCGTAGTGATGAGGCCTTTGGAGAGACCATTGGAGAAATGCTAGCCATGAAGATTGTCTAGGTAGGAGGTTCATCATCGACATCAGACTCAAATGCATCACAGTCAGCAACTTGAAAAACATTTTGATGATTATGACCTATCTCCTGAATTGGCTGTTCATCCACATCTGCATCATATGTTTTAGCATTTCCCTCTGCAAGAAACAGCAATTCTTCCTCATCCAAAACTGCTCCATTATCCTGAGCTTGCACAAGTAGCATCTTGTCTCAAGTATTCGCATTTTGTGGACGTTGAGATGTGCGCCTCGCAATATGTCCCTCACCACCACAGTTGTAGCACTTGATTGGCTTTGCTTGTCCTTGATTAGGATTCCTTCCATGATTCTGATTAGCCACATACCCTCCACCTCTTCCCTGTTCATAATGCCTTCCTTGAATTGGTTGCATCATAACCTTTCCATCTCTGACAGTAGCTTGATTGTGTGTATTGGATGCTGTTTTGAGGTTTTTGTTGGTGTGTGGGGTGGAATTCAGATTTTGACTCACCGTGAGGGATAATTGAGTGATGAAGTTTTCCATGAGAGAGTTTGAGTCTGGAGGCTTATATGCTGGATTAGGAATGAGCTTGTAGTTACCATTACCCATGGGTATGACTTGAGAAGCTTTGGTGGTAACCCCTACATTGGTGTAGAATGTTGAGTCATTTGTCGAGCTTGATTCTCCTGCTTAGATTTGAACTGCTTCAAGAATCATTCGTTCAAACATAGCATGTCTCTCATTCTGAAGAGGAATGCATACAATTGCTCATAGTTAGTGTTCCTCAAACCCTTAGTTAACTTGACTAAAGTGACAAATTTGTGCCATTCGAGATTCATGTTGTTCACAAACTTTGAGTTTAGTTGAATATTTGGCATAGTCATTTTGATATTTCTCATGTCATTCACAAGCTTGTGGAACCTCACATAATATTCAGTGACACTTTCCCCTGGCTTCATCTTAAAGTGCTCAAAGTCATCATACGCTTGAGATTCTCTGCCTTCTTTAGTTAGTTCGTAATCGATAGAAGCATCTTGACATTGTCCCAAACTGCCTTGGTTTCAGTGTTGTGATTGATCAACTTGTAGATGTCTTTTGGAAGACCCTGAAGTATGATGTTTGAAGCCCTGATATCAGATCGTGATCTCTTTTCTCCTTATCACTAAGCTCATCATACGCCTTTGGTCCGTCCAAACCTAAGATCATAGTACCATCCGCAGCTAGCTTTCAAGAACATCTCTGGTAGTTTCAATTTGATAAGGTCCTTCATCAATTGACCTAAGAGTGTTGATCCGATTCTCCTTTCCCAAGCAATATAACCTAATCCGTTGAGCCCAAGAGTCATAATCAGTTCTGTCAAGCATAGGTGGACGAGTATCGATCCAAAGCTTGAACGCCTACAAGAAAAAGATGATAGTGGGTACGTTGGTCGACATGATTACAAATTCTACGGGATTTTAAAACTCTTTAATTAAACCAGGAAATAAGTTCTTTCACGGGATTTTACTAAATCAAGAGAAAACCGTAAAACGTAATACAAAGAAAAACACCAAATCGCTCAAGAAGACAAATCGCTCAAAGGAACAACTCTCTCAATGGAACAAATAGCTTCAAGGAAAAAATCGCTCAATGGAACAAATCGCTCAAATGAGACAAGTCGCTTAACTGATCAACTCGCTTCAATAAGCAAGTCGCATAACCCAACAAACCTCTTAAACTCCACAAATCGCTTGAAAAGACAAATCGCACAAATAAGACCAATCGCATAAACTGACAACTCGCTTAAATAAGCAAGTCGCTGAAAAGATGAAAAGTCGCTTCTCCGAACAAGTCGCACAAGTACAGCCACTACCCGGACAAATCGCTTAAATAAGTGATTTGTATTTGACACAAATCGCTACCAAACCTAGACAAATCGCTCGACATAATATGTTACCGTGCCACAAATCGCTAATATGCAAACCACATAAACGCCACTTTAAAATCCAAAAACAATCCAACCACAGTGATTCAAGCTTTACAAATCAAAACCTAAGCACTTATGATGATTCTAAACACAAAAGTACAACCAAAATCTAAACTTTAACACAATAAATGGTCTAAATGATGCAAAAACCACTCAACTTTTTCAAACTCAAAAACCATGCAAAACCACTAGAAATCCAAGAGTATGTAAGAGAGATGATCAAACCATGGCTCTTGATACCAATTGTTAGATATAGGATTTCACAAACACATCAAACCATGATTCACAAGAGGTGTACAATCTAGATTTTAGAGAGAGAAAGTTGAGAGGTTTTGGGAACTTAGTGAGAGAAAGCAAAAGTATTATTATGAGCTCCAACTCTCTACCTTGGGAGGTAGAGGGTATTTATAATATCTTACATAAACGCCACCTACGGGCTGTGGATCAAGAATACAGTGGGTAAAGACTCGTACGTCCTCCACGGTATTACTTAACTAAATACTACCTAGCATTAAATAACTACGACTACGAGCTTTCTAACGATTACATATACTTGAGGTGACCGACACTTTAATAACTGGATTTACTAAATCCTAACAACGGGAATTCTCGAGAATTTTCAACTCTCCGCCAAACTAATTTCTTAAAGTTACCAAACAAGAGAAATTAGATTATTTCCATTTCTCTGTACCAAACCAAACACACTCTTAGTATCATTTTTTCATTTTGGTCATGCTCGACTGCTCAACTGCTAGATTTCATTCAAATTTTGACATGTGTCATTCCTTTAGCCGCCAATCGCCGATTTGATTAACTGACTCACTAATTTTGACACATGTCATTCTTGTGTACTTTTTTCTGAAAAAGAAAGTACAAATAAATCACACGTGTCAAAAATTGGATAGAGTCGAGCAGTCGAGCATGACAAAAACAAAAATGCTAAAAGTGTCTACATAATTGATCAAACTTGAATTTTTTTACCCTTTTGATAATTTTCTCTATTTATATATGAGTTAATTTAAATAGGTTTGACATAGTTTAGGGACTAGCTAGTTTTTAAATTGATATATTATGAAGACTTCGGGTATGTTTGGCGCAAGGGGCTGGGGTTGGAGTTAGGGCTTGGGCTAGAGCTAGGACTGGGGCTGGAGCTTATATTATAAGAATTTTTATTTCATAAACTTGTTTGGCCAAAATTTTAAGTTAGGGCTTATTATTGTAAAATTACTAAAAATGACATATAATTAAATTAACATATGTCTATATTAGATATTTTGTTGGTAATTAAGTAATTTGGTGGCAATGGGGCTTATATTTGAGGCTTTTAAAAGTTTTAGCCTCATTTTTGAGGTTGGGGCTTATGGCTAGGCCTTGGGTTTATAATTTCAAAAGCTCTCTATAAGTCTCTACGCCAAACGAGACTTATAAGGAGCTTTTAAAATTTAAGCCCCCTACGCCAAACACAACCTTCATCTTCTGTTGTATGTCCGGACTACAACATCCACTTCGATAAATCGGTTCCCTCAATTCAATTATATTCTTGTCAAGATGATGACCTCTTTTTATAATAGATGCAGGCCTCGATTTGTAATATTTTGAAACACAAATATTCAGTTAAATTTTTTTTTTTTTTTTGTTAATATCAGTTAGTAAAACTAGCAACTCACTAATAACTATAAGTAGCAAACAACTGCTACCTCCGCACCAAAATAAGTGTCCACTTTGATTTTTTGTATATTTTTTTTCTTTTAGCTTTGACCTTAAATAAGTTCGTTTGTGTTACATAATACTTGATCAAAATTGTATTAATGAAAAAAAAAAATTAAATCAATCAATTCATATATTTTTCATCAAGTATTATATAACATAAAAAAAATACGTAAGGTCAAAGTTAAAAGAGAAAGACTTCAAAAGTCAAATGTGAACACTTATTTTGAGACGGAGAGAGTAGTATTTTGAGTCAAAAATTACCGTCAAGTCAAATGAGAATAGATAGAGATTGAAGTTGAACACAAATATACTTCGAACAAACAGAATTCCGCATCTAAATTTACGAACAATGAAACGAAACTCAAACCAAATACAAACTTCCAAACATGACTGTTGATAAGAAGTTTATGATTTCTTGTTATGTTATGATTTAAGAACTAAGTTTCCTTGATAGATTGAAAAGAAAATGTGTGGCTGCGTAGGTTGTGGTGAGAGTGATATTAGGGCATAGTAACTTAAGGGTGTGAAGTCTTATTGTGTGCTAAAATTAGTGTTAATGCAAATATCGCGTAAAAACATTACTATTATAAATATAATGAACAATAATATAAACACAAGAACAAGAGAGGAGGAAGATAAAATTCTTATTAAGTTGTAATCCAAGAAGTTACAAGAGTGTATCTACTTATAGAGTAGATGATTACATGTAAACCCTAATGGGTCGGGCTAGTAAGCTAAGAGTGAATAGACATAAGCCCATAATATTAAATTACAACACTCCTCCTTGGATATTCACCATTTATCATACGCTATATACCGCCTCATTAAAAACCTTATCAAGAAAAACCCAGTGGGAAAAAAAAACTTGATGAAGGGGAAAAAGAGTGCAGTGCGCATAATGCTCCTCCTCAATTCAATGTATATCTTTCAAGCGCCGAATATTAATCTTCTCAAGCAGCTTGCTCAAACACTTTTGTCGGCAACGATTTTGTAATAAAGTCCATCGAATCATTGATGTTAAGAATATGTCCTGCAAAGATGACAAATTATATGTGTAGCTTCCAACCCAATATCAATGCATTCGTTGGAAAACATACATTGCTAATACAAAAAAATCAAGAGAGAAAAAGACACTCTCTTGACGCATATTACTTATTAAAACCTCAGTTGCACTTATGTATGGTACTTAAGGACCAATCATTTTATAAAGACATGTGCAAAAATAATTCATATAATATATGTCCAAATGATTTTTATCCATATAAGGATTCATTCAATTTGATCAAGTAGAGTTCATGAGAACTAGAAGTTAAAGTTGTGAGACAAATTAAATGCTTCTAATAAAAATTCATTTAGAGCAAACTAAACCCTTCAAGAACGTATGTCTCATAAAATATCAATAAGATATTTACATCCACCATAGGACAATATTTCTTTTAATAATCAACTTCATGTTTTTGTGAATTTATTTATTCACAATTCATGCCATAAAGGATATAACTTCAGAGCTTTTGTGCACAAAGACTGATGTATATCCAATAGATTTTACACAATCATGTGTATGGACTTCCTGTCCCAATACTTTTCGTATTTTCACGAGATTTCATTTTTTCATGTTGGCCAATCATTTCGTTGAGCGCACTTTTGAATAATAATTGATTTATGATCCTCATTATGCATAATACCAAGCGCTATATTGTATGCAAACAAATTTATCGACGTCGTTTTTGTTTCGATTCCATATGATTTTAGACATCATAGAATTAGTGAGATCTCATTCGCTATTTGAGGCTCGTTCGGAACCTTCATGTCTAGTGTCTCCTTATGAGACTATCATGGGGTCTTTTATACCTCGAACAACCATCTTGTTTTCATGCTCCATATTTTTCATCGAGGATTTTATTTTGGAATCGATTTGTCTACCATGCTTGAGGCATGTCATAATAAGATAATGTCCTTGAGGGACAACGTCTAAATAGAGCATGAGTAGCTGAAATATTATTTTCGGCCAATGTTTATTTATGGCTATTAGATTATCCATTGAATAATCAATTCATAAAAAAAATTTCTTTCGAGGATCAACAGAATATGATAATTCATTTTGAATTTGCAGCTACTTCTCTCCTCTTGAAGGAATTATCCATCTTCTATATCCCATATATGTGCATTTAGGTGGAATAACTTGCACACAAAAAACAATAGTGGGATATGTTTGGTTTATAACCAAAACCAATTATAAAAGAGAGGATTTATAATAACATATTGGCATGATGCTAATTTTGTTGTTGTGCATATTATAATATGGCCCCATACAACAACACAAAATTTTCTCTCAGTTTCATTTCATAATTTAGAAGTAATTCATCGCATTTTCATGATGAAATACTTACTCTGGAATGTTAGGCTCGCATTGAGCTATTAATCATGCAAACTTGAGGTTGCGATTTAATGACCATTTAGACGATGCTTCGATTTTAAACTCTAAATGGTTCATACAATGGATTTGTATGCTTACATATATCCATTTGTTTTCTTTCCTATTAACATTGAGGAATTTAATCCCCATTCTAGTTGATAGAATAATAATCAATTTTCTTTGAGAGATTATAACATTAGATTGAAGAATCTTATTCTTCCATAACTTTCGCATCATTAATGACTCAGGATGGTGTAACTGGTCATGCCAAACATATTATAATTATTATTGCTCATAAACTTAAGTTTATGGCAGCGATTAGCTTTTACTAATCTTTATATAATGCATGTCGGGGAAGATATAAAAGAATATAATGTATCTTTAATACTTAACTTTGTTTCTCATGACAATTTTATATTTCTTTTGTGGAGCAAAATGCGCTAGCATAGATTTTTAAATCTATGAATATAGTGTGTAATATCTTTGACACACTTTCATTTCATATACATCACATTGCATTTTTGCATAAATAGCATTTTTTTATGCTCCTTTCTTATTGTATTTTCGCCACTACTAGTGGTTTGTCATTGTCATACTTCCTCGACCATAGCATTTACCATGATAAATTATCTTTAACCATTTATCGTTACATTATCACATTCACATGAGGGAATAAGGATCTCATATTGATCATTTTATCTCATTCACTTGAGGGAATGAAGATCTTTATGTTGCAACTTGAGGTTGCCAACCAGTTTCTTTTAACACGACAATATGGAGCAAATTTAGTAAACGGGTTTATCGTGTTTGTTCAAACATTCTCATTTCTTTTATATCAAAGCATCGTTCTCGATATATAAGTATATTCGAGGCATTAACAATTTCATCGCTTTTTTTCTTTTCATCATTCAGATGTACTACTTAATATTGCGAAAAATGTGCTCGCATTTGCAAGAATCTCTTGCTTATGATGGTCAAATCTTTCTTTTAGATTTTGACATACATTTAACGGATCTTTCACCATTATATATTTTATTTTTAATTTAGATCTAACACTGAAATTGTGAGACCGAACTCACTTTGTTTTTTTTTTTTTATTTAATGCAACATGAGGTGCATACAATCATAGCGAGATTTTTGGGAATATTACTTGCTTTTTGTGGTAATGTATCCTTGAGATCTTACCATAATTTAACGAATCTTTCATCATCAAGTATTCGTTTTTTGAGGTCCTCACGAAGAAGACGGGGTTCTCTTAAAAAAATTTACAGTTAAAATAGATCTTAACATTAAAAAAATCCACACAAATATTAGGAACAAAAAAAAAATTGATGTTTGAGAACTTCAAATCGGACATGTGAACAAAATCAATATTTTTAACATTTCATTTAACTTATTGAAAAATTAGTACTAACTAAATTTAATCAAGGAACCCATAACATAAGGCATATCAACTTGGAGCATTCATGTATATATCACAATTTATTAGCATAGATTCTAACATCTATGAAGATAGTGTGTAATACATTTGACACACTTATTTTTTTTTTATACATGACATTTTTATTTGCTCCGTTCTTATTTTACCACTTGTAGTGATTGGTCATTTTTCATATTTACTTCAGCCATATCTATGACCATGATAAATGATCTATAAGCTGGATCATTAGATTATCACATTCACTTAAGGAAATGAAAATCTTATGTTGATCAATTCATCACATCCACTTAAGGGAATGTAGATTTATATGTTGATCAATTCATCATATTCACTTAAGGGAATAGAGATCTTTATGTCGATTATTTAATCGACCACGTCCATGATAAATATCATCATCATTGTCACATTCATTTTAAGGAATGGACGAATAGTTGAACTACTTTTATATTTTTCGTCGAAAGCTCATTAGCTTTTCTTTTATATAATATGAGAATTTGACAATATCTCATGATACTTTTCAAACCATGTTCTCGATATTGCTAATATAGAAGCATGTTCGAGACTTTGACAATAGAGAATGTTTTCTTAAACATCTCTTCATCAAGATCATTTTAAATCACAATTTTATTTGTTCGCATCTAACACCTAAAATTGTGAGATTTAACTCGCTTACACTTTTTTTTTCTTGCAACATGAGGTTCATACAATAGAGCGAGCTTTCAGAAAAAAAATTACTTTTCTTTTTCTCAAAACATAACATGAGGTTATGTTATTATGATTCACTTGATTAAGTAATGTTCCTCCTCTTCTTTCTTTAACATAATGAGATTATGTTATTTGATTCTCTTGAGAGAATCATCATAGAACATTCTAATCATAACTTGAGGTTATGTATTTGATAGAATCATAACTTGAGTTTTGTTTTTTTTTTTTTTTTTTACTAAACATGACGTGAGGTTATGATATTGTAATTCTCTTAAAAGAATAATAACTGAACTTGAGGTTCATTAAAAGAGATACAATAACTTGAGGTTATTGTATTTTTAATTTATTCATTGTAATAAAACTTGAGGTTTTATTATGAATAAATATAATCATAACATGAGGTTATTATATTGATTCATGAAAGAATCATATTAGAACTTGAGGTTCTAATAATTTTTTTTCAACCATAACATGATGTTATGGTATTCTTTTTATAAGAAATTATAATAGAAATTGAAGTTCTAACAATCCATGATACATCTATAGGCAACTGTAGTCATCGGAAAACAAAATCAGTTTAAATACAATTGGTCATCATGAAAGCAAAAGTAATATAATATCAAAGTAAACCATAGATAGAATAATATTCTTTGATCAGGTAATATAAAACCATTGATAGCAAAAATAATATGTGATTATTGATTATAAAGTATGCCTACCAAACTCTTGCAAATAATAACTTAAAACCGTTGAGGAAATAACCGTACTGACGAGTGACGAGCATTGATTATAAATGAGAATAAGCAAAATATTAAAAATTGAAAAAAATAATAATAATACCAGAGTGGAGATGCGGAGATGCCAAAAGAAAGAAGTGTAGGATTCAATGTAAATCCCAACATATGTTCTTTAATCGGGTGTAAAATATTCACATCACCCCTATCGAATAAGAAAAAAAACAATCTGCGTGTTACTTCAACAAAAAGCAAACCTGTTTATTTCGTCTTGTGGTTTCACGCCTCTCTTTAACTGAAATATTCGAAAATTGAAAAAAAAATTAAATAATTTTAGAGCGTGCTGATAACGTATTATAAATATAATGAACAATAATATAAACACAAGAACAAGAGAGGAGGAAGATAGAATTCTTATTAAGTTGTAATCCAAGAAGTTAGAAGAGTGTATCTACTTATAGAGTAGATGATTACATGTAAACCCTAATGGCCCGGACTAGTAAGCTAAGAGTGAATAGACATAAGCCCATAATATTAAATGACAACAATTACTTATATTTTACGGTCTTTTAAGGTTTTGATAATGAAAATTATAAATTGATACGACGTAAAAGTTTACGTAAACAAGTATTTAATTGTAACAAAACTACACCTATTTAAACTACAAAATATATATTTTACTCCTATTTTATTATTTTTGAAAATAATGCAGGACACAATAAAATTAAAAGATACTAATAATATACGCTTTGCTAAATTAAATACCTATATTTTAATGTAAAGAGCTCCTCTCAAGTTGAAGTACACAACTTGAGTCAAGTTGTGTAATTATAAGTTATTGGATTTAATCAAATTGCTCAAATTAAAAGAAGTTTTTTTGATTTGAGCCATTAGACAAAAAAAAATTCTTTTGATTTGAGCCCAATCTACAACTTAACTCAAATAATGAGAGAGGATCTTCACCCATGTTTTAATACAAATACAATGCTCACTTTTTTTTTTTTTTTTTTTTCTTTACTTTACTTTTAAATTTTATACAATGCAATTACTTCATTGTTTCCTAGTATGAAAATGAGAACAAGCGTGCTAGCGTTGTCACGTCAATAGTAAACTATATGAAGTTTGAAGGAAATAACATTTCACATTCACACTATCTACTTCCTCCCCTTTCTCTTTTCTCTTTAGTAAGGACACAATATTTATACATTTTTTATTCCTCTACACCTATCAAACAATCAGAAAATAATAATTTTACCTTACCGGGCTTTGCTTGTTATAAATTATACAATGAAGATGTGTTGATAGTAGTGCCCCTCATATACGAAAGATCCATTCCTACCACTTTAAAGCAGGGTGTCGTGGTTGCCCACTTCTCTTCATTTGGGCCCCACGTGTGTCACACCACCTCCACATCACTCCAACACACTAACTAAAAAATACCCCCAATGACAACTTACTCACTTTCTTCATTTTTAGCCCCACCCACCCCTCATTTTATTTTTTTAAAACATATAATCAGTTTATTTAAAACAAATGCATGAAGTGGTGAGACCCCTTGGTGTGGTGGCAAGGAGCAAAACAAAGTGGCGAATTGCAAAGTCTTTGTCGTATTCATATCGGGGAAGTGGCGAATTGCAAAGTGGTGAGCTACCTTGGTGTAGTGGCGAGGAGCAAAACAAAGTGGTGAGCTTCCATGTAGGATTCGGCGAGAAGCAAAACGTCCCACACCCCATGCTCTTAGATGTATATGGAGTATAAATTATATCTATCATTCATTACCATAGTGGTGGGCCCTCTCATATTAAACAAACACCTTTAATCACTTTCATAGTTATAGTCTCATTCTTATAAGGAGATACCAAACGACACCCTAATTCATGATTAATCACAAGCTACAAAATTTAAGGAAGCAACTTTTCACACGCTGTATGTAAAGTCGCTTGTCATTTTTTTCTATTTATTTTTATTTTTTTCCGTGATAGTAACAAGCCAAGACACCTTCTTTTGATTATTAAACGAGCGTTGTGCTCAAGGCCACGGTTTATTTGACTAAATAGTTTTGCAAATGATAGGTCACATAGGATGTCAAGTTACTTAATGACCGCCAAGTAATCCACCATTAGTAGGACTAACTTTCTAACAAACATCTAACATGAAGGACCAAGTATGTAAATTTTGTTACATCGCTTGTCCGTAAGGGACCAATTTTATTTTATAGTTTTCTTTGTCTTGAAGGACCCTTTGCTACTTAATGCCCGTATAACAAATATTAGTAGGACTAACTTTGTAGCAAACATCTAACATGAAAAGCCAAGTATGTAAATTTTGTTACATCGTTTGCCTATAAAGGACCAATTTTGCAACGAAAGTTACACCTCAAGGACTGTTGTCGCATTTTAATCTTTTTTAAATAGTAAAACAAAAGGTAATCGACTATTAGTAGATAACGGACGTTAACTAACGACCGTTAATCTAGTAAAAGTAATATTTTTTAGTTAGGAAATATTATAATAATATATAAAATTTTATAGCTTTCTTTGTGTTGAAGAAACCTTTGACGGATTACCGGAGGCCCCGATCATCATGAATCTGGAAATACCAAGGGAAGGAGAGACTCATGAAACAGCCGAGTCAATAAAGCAACGAACACGCAAAGTGGTAGCGCCAAGATTCACCTGGTCTAGGTCACCCAAAAGGAAAGAAGACGGATGGGAAACGGTGTTCAAAAGGTCAGCGCAAGAGTGTGTTCCACCGCTCGGAGACAAAGAAGAAAGTATTTCCGTACTCCAAAGACCCCTGCAGCACCACCATGTTACGAAAGAAAAGAGGAGAACAACCACAAAGACTCCCAATCACAACCGCGAGACTCGGATTCGTAAGGCACGGAACCGAAAGAGCTCAATCACGAAAAGTGGATACCGCTCAGAGATGGGTCGAACGGAAGTGGATGTCCTGAGGTCCAAGTCGAAGCGGAAACCAAGTGATAGCAACGACTATGACCTAGCCGCACTGGGTCCAAGGAGAATGATCCATTCACTCCACGATCCGCTACTCGAGATGCCAATGAAAACTCGAATGCCAATCAACGTGAAAACGTATGATGGGAGTGGAGACCCAGAGGATCATAATAAAATCTTCCGTGCAAATGCAAAGATAGAGCAATGGGCCATGCCAACTTGGTGCTCCACACTAACTGGATCCTCTAGGGTCCGGTTTGACGATCTCCCACCCGAAGTCAATAGACAGCTATGATAAATCAAGGAGGTTTTCTAGACTAACTTCCTCCAAAGAAAGAAGTGTATCAAAGATCCCGTAGAGCTTCATCATATCAAGCAAAGGGATGGAGAGCTAACTAAGACTTTGTAAGAAGGTTTAAAGAAGAAACCAGGGACATAAAGGGAGCCCCATAAATTATGAAAGTCTCAGGATTCATGCATGCCATCACCGATCCAGAGTCTGATTAAGCGTTACACGTACAATCCCAAACAGTCGATGAACGGGGTAATGAATACAACTACCTCCTTCCTAAGAGGGAAATAGCCAGAAGTCGCGAAAAGAAAAAGACACTGGGTACAAAAACCAATGGAACGAACAAATGTCAAGCATCGACAAAGTTTCAAAAGAGAATTTAAGAACAAACCAAGAATCAGAGAAAGGCAAAAGGGTTTCCGCAACCCACGAAAACCTTCGGGAAATATCGGCACAAAGGAAAGCAAGGTCCCAAACCTTTTCCCAACCATCTGCAATCGAGGAAAGAACTAAAGGAAAGTTCTACAATTTCACGAAAAGCAAGACACACCACAAAAGAATGTCTGCATTTGAAAAAGCAAAGGGAAGAAAGGACCGAGGATAGAGGTTGAAGAGCAAATGAGAAAACTAACCGCTTGGAAAAAAATAAAAAATACTTGAAAGTAGAATAAATGGAACCGCACACACATCTAGGAAAAGATGAAACCGGAACTTCAATAAAAGGTGGAAAGCAGGAACGCCAATAAAATAAACACGGATCAGGACATCCCTAACAGAGTGAATGAAGATCCTAATCAGAAACCCTAAAAATCGTAAACGTGTTAAATGACCATTTTGCCCTCAAGTTAAATAATTGCGAAAACTCGTAAAACACGTCAATCTCGCTAAATACGTATAACATTTAATCACAAATAATTTACGCAAGACTATGATAAATGAATTATACTTATGTTTACAAATTATACTCACATCACACATTGAAATATTATTTGGACTATATATTAAGCATATTCTATATAATTAAAATTTAAAATGTAACAACTAATTAAGGTAAATTGGATTTGACATGATTTGGTCTCACTCCTCCCCTAATCGGCCGATATTGACGCCGCATATCACCCTTTTATTTTTCCCATTTACTCTCCTATTAACTACCATTCATTACTCAAAAAATAACACAAAAGAAAAACCCTAATTCTCCTAAACCTAAAGTGACGGCTACCACCATATTTTTCCCATTTTCTCACGACAACATGAAGGTTCCAAGGGAGTTTCAGATCATCGTGAAGTGTTGTGATCGTGTGGGTTCAATGATAAGCCTTGGTCGTGGGTTTTGGTGTCACGGTCAGTAGGGCTCTAGGACAACAAGGAGGGTATTAGTCATTTCGTTTGACCTTGTTTCTCTTCATCTCCTTTACGCCAAGGTAACTACCATCATCTCATCCTTCTCTCTTTGATTCTGATTTGGTCGTGGGTTTTACCCTCCATACGCACCCTTTCAGATACGTTAAAACAAGTAATGAGGCTACTTATGGTGTTAATTGGTAAACAAGGTGTCGACCCTAGGCTTATGTTTAAATCGTTTTGGACCTTCTCTTCGAAAACATGTATACGCATAAGGACTTATCAAGCGAATTAATAACCTTTTGTCACATAAAATCATAATATGTACAAGTGGGTATGTCGAATAGAATATGGCCATGAAATCTTTGGTAAAAATCTGATTTTTGGACCCCTCTTATGTCCACACATATATAATTTTTATAAAGAGTTAAATGAACCCTAGAACGTACGTATATGTGTGTGATATATTGAATCGATAACGAATAATTTAAGGGCCTTGTTGGTTTATTTGTGGGGAGTATAAAATTGTTATGGGGAAGGGAATGTCTCGACTGAAAATGGAATCACACAAGGAATCGTATAATCATGTGATAATCGAGCTCTAATGATTTAAAACATATACGTTAGTCATAATCTAAAACTAGGGTTTTGTATTTCACGAGTTAATAAATTTAAGGGGTTGTTTTGCAACTTAAGGTTTGACTTGATAAGGTGATAACAAAAGGTACTAAATGAATAAAACGTGTAATCTTGCTATATTTACACTTTTGACCCTCTACTTGGTATTATTGATGCTATAAACCCTAAACTTGAAAAACTTGGCATAAATGACCCTTAAAGTATGATAACACTTGTTTTCACTATTTTAACCTAATTTGACTTTGATTATATCATTTATGACTAAATCTGCTAAATGCGGAAACCTGCTATTTTTGGAAAGTTACTAGTTATAGAAACCTGCTATTTTTTAAAGTTGCTTAATATGGAAACCTGCTAATTATGGAAACCTGTTTAAAATAGAAAGTTACCTAAAATAGAAAGTTTCTAAAAGTGGGAACCTGCTAAAAAAGGAAAGCCGTCTAAAATGGGTAATCCAATCTTAATAATCATTATCTAATTCATATAGGTTCCGGGCGGCGAGATTGATTCATCGTGTGACCTTACTTTCTATTTTGCCTACTTCGAATGAGGTACATATATTCTGACCTTTCTTATAAGGTTTCTCGTGATCTCTTTGCATCTTTGGTCTCTTGACACTTTGTTATTGAACCTTTGCTATTGACCCCTTGATATTGAACTTTGATATTAAACCTTTGCTATTGAACCTTTGATATTGAACCTTTGATATTGGACCTTGATATTGAACTATTGCTATGAACCTCTGAATTGGAAACCATTGATATTGAACCTTTGATTATGAAGACTTATATATTCCTACACTTTGGACCTTCTGTATTGACCTGTCAGTTTGATACCCGAGCCATTATACTAGGCATGGGGGTTTCATGTTCGTGTCATTGATGCACCAATGGCATGACTCCGGTGTGGATGAGTGATGTTCCACACCGTCCCCATATTGTATTGATTATGCGTGCTTCAGATATATTGTATGGCCACTATTGTTTTGCAGGGGGCGTATGGATGCATCCTAGATTTGTATTGTATTGTATTGATATTGATATATTGTATTGGTGATGTGGTGCGTGTGTGTAATACACCCTCACATTCGGGAGCTAGCTACTCCATTGGTTACTAAGGTCTCCCCCTCCTATTGGTTTGGTATTCCGAGGTCACCCCTCCGAATACGATGGCTACTATTGGATACTTGGTCGCTATTGCCACTATTGATATTCGATTGTTCGCTGTTACGGGATAGATTTTTGACAACCCTTACACTTTTGATATACCTATATTGTACCTTATGTATTCCCCAACGCACCATATTCTGTATTAATTGTCCATTACTCAACACTTTATGTGACTCACTCTACTACCATGATATATATTCCATCGCATTGATCCATTATACTCTTATTCCGCTACATTTCGCACTATCATTCCATTCACGCATCGTATTATATGATTATTGAATTTGATTATGCTATTCATGTTTTATGTGACTGCCGCTTTACCCCGCTAATGATATGACTAATATGTGATTATATGATTCACCTGTTGTAATCTGACTATATGTTATCTTATCAAGTTATGTGACCCTTTGATTTGTCCGGTGATCGATTCGTTAAACCGCCAAGTTTTTCACACAAACCGCCACTTGTGAATGGCAATCGTAAGAAACTTCAAACGGTTCAAAACAAATGCAATGAAGATCTGGTGAGTATAGTGTTTCCAGGTCGTTATGTCCCAAATGAAGCTATGCAATGGATCACCAAACGTATAGTGATCGAGAAATTTGAACGAAAAAGTGGATTGTGATTATTATAACTACGTAAATAGCCTATAAATTACAAGGCTTAAATGAAAATTAAAGGAAATTAAAAGATAAAAATGTTAAATAAACGCTATCACTATTTGCAAAATGATGTCTTTGATTTTATGTTTTTATAAAACTTACTTTAAAAATAATGTGAACGTCATAGAGAAAATGTGAAACTTTAACAATATAAATCCTAAAAATATGAAAATGACATTTTTACAAACCTAATGATAAAAGAAAATATTTAGAAAAAGAAAATTATTTTTACAACTATTTAATTAATTATTATTAATTAAAAACTAGTTTTAACTATTTAATATTAGCCTAAAATACAAGAAAATATGAAATAAAGCTAGAAAAATAAAATTATGACTTGGAAAAATCTAAAATAACAAAAGAGAATTTTCAAAACTATTTTTGTATTTTTATGATTATTTTTCTATTTTTTATGAATTAAAAACTATTTAAAACTACTTAAATTGCTTAAAAATACAAATTTAACTAAGAAAAATCTGGAAAAATATTTTTTTGACTTTTTATATTTATCTAAACCTAGGAAAAATGAAAAATTATTTTTTTGAAACTTTTCTGAATTAATTGTAATAAATGCTAATTAAAAAGGCTTAAAAACTGATTTAAATAAAGAAAAATAGCAAACTGTGATGAAAAATTATGAAAATTTCAGGAAAAGTCTAAAATAATATAGAGAATCTAGGAAAAATGGAAAAACATGTACTTGTGTGCAAGAATATGAAACTGCTATGCAAAGTGCTTTTAAATAAGCACTTAAGTTAAGCTAAAAGCTACAAACAAGCACCAATACTGAAACAGAAGCTATATTATGCTACAATTACCCAAATGCAACTAATAAAAACAAGCCTTAACCTTTATTTAGCTGAATACATAGATTTGATGATTTTGATTTCAAGTGATAAAAACAGCTTTCCGTGTACTACTATGTTCCTAAGAATAAGCACTCAAATAAGCTAGAAATCAAATACCAAATATGGAGACCTAAACTAGACCTGGCTGGGACCTTACAAACCAAATATCAGACTTTGGGAAGCTCTGATGAGCTCTGCACAAGATCTGCAAATGACCTGTGCACACTCAGTCAATACTGAGTGTGTACAGGGCAAATAAGACCTACTTCACAAGCTTTTTTGAAGCTTCTAAAAAATTAACAAAAATTCACAAAAATGATGATAAGTAAAGAGACCATGAAGTTTTTAAAATACCATGTTTCATGAATTTGTTCCGAAATGAGGCCACCAAAATCAACTCCGCTTGGACTCAAAATGACATTTTCATGTTTTGACTTTTGAGAAGTTGAGAAAAGTTTGACTAATGTGAACTTTGATTCCAATTTTAGGATTGACTATGAAGTATTATGATGAAACAAGCACAATGCAAGCAATGTCTAAGAATTCCAAACACAAAACAAGACTTTGGTTTGCAAAAACTTCAACAGATAAGCAGTTGAGACAGATTGATGTGATTTTGACTTTTGAGTGTTTGCAGGCACAATTTATTGACAGATATGAGTGCAAATGGACTTAACAAGCATGAACCAACAGATTTCAATCACTTAGCAGTCCTAAAATGCAGTTTAAGCAACAAATCCAAACACCCTTAAAAACACTGATATGCAAATAAAACTATCCAAACTGCTAAACTAGCTAATCCCAGTGATCAAACTGAATTTAATTAACTTAAATACTACTTAATAAACAGAATTGGGCTATTTATAACTACAAATAAAAGTCATGCATTGAAACTTTGAAAATCACTTACAAAAGGGTCCTTAGCCACAATGGCTTGAAACCTGTGAACCAATGAACCACTAGCCTATATTAACCAACCCATTAACTCTGAACCAATCCATTTCCATTTCTGCATCAACCATTTCCATTTCATACCCATTTTTGCTCCATTTTGACTTATGTTGACCAAAATCCAAAATAGCTTAAACCTTGAATACAAGCTTACAGAAAGCTATAATAAGCTCATATAAACTTGTTTTAACTTGGAAAGAAGCTGTTTGAAGCTTGAATATCAGAGTTTGAAATTAAAATTTTCAACAGTTAACATAAAAGATGGAAAATGAACTCAAATTTGAATTGATACTTTAAAAATAGTTGCAATACACTTAAACACAGTAATTTGATACAAGGGAACTTGAAATAACAACTATTGATCTATTTTAAGATTTAAGAATTAAAAACGACATACAATTTTAGAAATAAACTAAGTACTCTTTTCTCTTGCCTACTTCTTCCACTTTTATACACCAAACTTCTTTCTCTCACCTCTCTCTTCAAATCCCAGCAGTAATCTTGGCCCTTGGATGGCTAAAATGGATATTGGCCATTGGATGCATTTTGGCGCCAAAACTGTTTTAACAGCTGGGGGGATAACTTGTGACAGAGGAAGAGGCATTAAATGATCTTTGGCTTGGGGTGTTTGGAGTGATAAGGAGTGATGATGATGGAGGGGGGTTGAGTGTTAGCAGGTGTTGCAGGGGTGATGATGAAGATGGATACCCGTGAGTTGGAGGGAAAAGGTGAGTCAAAGAGGTTTGATGCTTTAATAATAGAAAGGGAAGGGTTCAAAATGGCAGGGTAAAATGGAAAAGGCAGGGGTCATTTGGCTTGTGACAAGGGTCCAAGTGGTATTAAGGGTTTAATAATAACAAGGACTAGTTTGTAATTTCTGAAAATCAAGGGACCAAAACTGCCAAATCTGCAAAGTTGTCACAAGGACCAAAACTGACAAGTTCCAATAGTACAAGGACCAAACTTGTTATTTTCCAATTTCCAAGGACTAATTTTGCCAATTTTTAAACTTGAAGGACCAATTTTGTAATTTCTCAAAACTTTTGATATTTTTCACCAAAGGACTAATTTTGACAAGTTATGATTTTAAAAGGACTTTGGTGATTTTACTTTTGAAATTATGTGCTCAGGGACTATTTCCGACAATTTTGAAACTTGGGATCTGAAACGCCAATTATGCAAACTAAGCTCATTTTTCATCTGATTTTGAACATTTTGCATCTGAAACATATAAAATGCAATTTTGAGATATTTTCAGATTTTGATGCATTTCGAGCATTTTTAAACGCTTTGCAGTGATTTAACCAAAATGATGAGTATTTACACACTCATCAATCACCCACACTAAACTATTGCTAGTCCCTAGCAATATTTTGAGAAAAACTTAATGGATTTGAATCTCTTTACCAAAAGCCATTACTTCGGGAGTAGCCAAATGTTTCAGTTCAAGTAAGAACCATGGTACACCGATAACCATGTGATTTTGAGCAAACCACCAGATTCCAACGGATTTGATTTGTCTTTACCAGAAGCCGCTTGCTTCTGGACTAGCCAACTCTTAGATAAATTATCAATATTATCTTTGGTGAGCCGATTACCAATTATGGTTTTTCCACTGCCTTTACCACAAGCCATAAACTTGCGGGCTAGCCAACTCTTCTCTTTTTAGGATATGGTGAGCTGAATACCATACAATTTTGGGCAAATTGCAAGCCGTCAACGGATTTGAGATATCTTTACCAAGAGCCGCTTGCTCCTGGATTAGCCAATCCTTTTGTTTATTAGACATGGCGGATTGATAACCAATTGAGTAAGTGTAAAACACTTACTCCAATTTTTGGCCAAAATGGGGAATAGGGTGGTATAATTACATGATAAAATTCGTGAGAATTCCCCCACACTTAGAAATGAATATTGCCCTCAATATTCAAAGTACCGGTGGTTATGCCTAAACCGAGAACGTAGGGAAATACTACGGCCATTATTTAGCAAGATTTTTTTGAAACTTGCATATATACACAACATGTGGGGCAAACCCCCCACACTAGGGTGGTAGAAAGATAGAAAGAAGTCAGAAATATGGGTGAAAACCCATATGGCATGCTATTGTTTTTGATTACCGAGTCGCTAGCTTGACTCGATCCCCGCATTCATTGGTTCTTGGGGAAAGTTTGTAAATCCGGACAACCACAGGAGGAATGTCCTCTCCAAAATAATGCTTCAACCGATGACCATTCACTTTAAAGTTTGGACCATCGGGTTGAGATAACTCAATGGTTCCATATGGAAAGACTTTAGTGATGGTAAATGGTCCGCACGGGATTTTAGTTTTCCCAAGAAATTCTTCAATCTTGAGTTGAAAAGAAGGACTCGATCACCGACGTTGAAAACGCGGTTCTTGATTTTAGAGTCATGAATCTTCTTTGTCTTTTGTTTGTAGATCAAAGAGTTCTCGTATGCTTGATCACGGAGTTCATTTAATTCATTCATTTGAACTTTTCGGTGATCACCACCGTGTCAATATCAAAGTTGGCATGCTTCAAGGCCCAAGATGCCTTGTGCTCAAGCTCAACCGGTAGATGACATGCCTTCCC
This sequence comes from Chrysanthemum makinoi, assembly GCA_910596185.1. Classification (NCBI taxonomy): domain Eukaryota; kingdom Viridiplantae; phylum Streptophyta; class Magnoliopsida; order Asterales; family Asteraceae; genus Chrysanthemum; species Chrysanthemum makinoi. Next base: position 46,186,669 of record OU343222.1, on the reverse strand, counting down.
GTATACAAGCTTGTATGGAGTGCACCCGATGGGTGTTTTGTAAGTCAGACAAGGCCCGAGTGCGTCATCTAACTTATCCGACCAAGAGGCACCTTTTCGCCAACCGTCCTCTCCAAGATTCTTTAATCCCGGTTGGAAACTTTCCCTTGCCCACTTGTTTGGGGGTGGTACGCAGTAGAGAGACGGTGAGTTACACCATACTGTTGCATGACTCTATCAAATTGGTCATTGCAGAAATGCGTACCACGATCACTGATTATGGCTCGTGGAGTTCCAAACCTAGCAAAAAGAGATTTTAAGAATTTCACAACAACTCGGGCATCGTTGGTAGGCAAAGCCTTAGCTTCAACCCATTTTGACAAGTAGTCAACGACCACGAGTATGTACTTATTACCGCGAGAAGAAGGAAATGGCCCCATAAAGTCAATGCCCCAGATGTCAAAAATCTCACACACTTGAATGGCGCTTTGCGGCATTTCATTTCTTTGTGAGATATTCCCGTGACGTTGACAAGCGCCAGTGTTTTGACAAATTCATGGGCATCCTTGTAGATTGTGGGCCAATAGAACCCGGAATCAAACACCTTCTTGGCGGTGTAGTTGGGGCTATGATGTCCACCAAGAGGTCCGAATGGCAAGCCTTGAGAATGTCGTAGCTTCGACCATATACACATCGCCTGATGACTTGATCCGCCAAATTTTAAACAAGTAGGGTCGTCCCCGATAATGTTTCACATCTGTAAAGAATTTGTTTTTCTGTTGGGACGACATCCCTTTCACCACAAAGTTACCCGCATGGTAATTTGCAAAGTCAACAAACCATGGGGTAGAAGAGTCTCCACGAAAAGAAACCACATTGATTGTTTCGAGAGGAAATGTTTGTTTATTTCCTTTTTCTCAAACACATCCGGTGAGGGTTTTCTAGACGGGATAGATGATCGGCACTGTGTTCTCCTTTTTATCACGTATAATGATATCAAATTCTTGCAGGAGAAGAACCCAACGGAGCAATCTCGACTTTGCATCTTGTTTTGCAAAGAGATATTTGAGAGCCGAGTGATCCGTATACACCACGCATTTGGTCAAGATAAGGTATGGCGAAACTTCTCAACGCATACACCACAACCAATAATTCTTTTCGTAGTGGTGTAATGGGTTTGAGCTTCAGCCATAGTTTTGCTTGCGTAGTGGATAGGCTGAAAATGCTTAGTTTTGCGTTGCCCCAAGACTGCACCGATAGCAAAATCACTTGCATCGCATATGAGCTCAAAGGGTAAATCCCAGTCGGGGCAACTAGAATGGGTGCTTCCGTAAGCTTTTTCTTTAGTGTTTCAAAAGCTTCGATGCACTCAGGAGAGAAGATAAAAGGAGCATCTTTTTCGAGAAGATAGGTCATAGGTCGAGCGATTTTAGAGAAATCTTGAATGAATCTACGATAAAACCCGGCATGACCTAGAAAACTCCTAATACCTTTGACGGTAGTAGGATGAGGTAATTTAGCAATAACATCAACTTTTGCTCTATCTACCTCAATCCCCTTTTTTGAAATCTTATGGCCAAGGACTATGCCTTCTTTGACCATAAAGTGGCTCTTCTCCCAATTTAGACATAGATTGGTGTCTTCACACCTTTTCAGCATTTTATCTAAATGGGAGAGGCATGTTTGAAACGAGTCCCCAATGACCGAGAAGTCATCCATAAACACCTCCATTGTTTCCCCGATCATGTCGTGGAAAATTGCCATCATACATCGTTGGAACGTGCGAGCGCTACATAAGCCAAAAGGAATACGTCTGTAGGCAAACGTCCCGTATGGGCAGGTGAATGTGGTCTTTTCTTGATCCAACGGATCAATGGGGATCTGAAAGTAACCCGAGAAACCATCAAGGAAACAATAGTATTCGCTCCCTGCTAATCTCTCAAGCATCTGATCCATGAAGGGTAGAGGAAAATGGTCTTTACGGGCGGCTTCGTTTAACTTGCGATAGTCAATACACACACGCCATCCCGTAACCAATCGAGTTGGAATTAACTCGTTTTCTTCATTTGTGACAACAGTTATGCCACCCTTTTTGGAACACGTGAATGGGATGACCCAAGGACTATCAGAGATCGGGTAAATCAAACCAGCATCAAGAAGTTTGAGAACCTCTTGTTTGATAACCTCGTGAATCTTAGGATTCACCCTTCTCGATGTTGGACTGCGGGTTTGAAGTCATCCTCCATTAAGATTTTGTGAGTACAAAACTCAGGGTTGATACCCTTAATGTTGGAGAGTTTCCAAGCAATTGCTTGCTTGTGTGACTTCAAGACCTTTATGAGAGCAGTTTTCTCCTCCTCGGTTAAGTCTTTAGCAATTATGACGGGTAATTTATCATCACCCTCCAAGAATGCATACCCGAGATGAGGAGGTAGGTCCTTAAGTTCAACCTCGGGAAATTCTTCAGTAGATGTTTGTACCGATTTGATTTCCTCAGTGATTTCTTTCGAGGGAGTGAAGGTAATGGATCTTCATTAAGCAATTGCTCAAGATAAAGAATATCCCCATCCGAATCATAAACACCATCAATTCCAAAGCGGAATTGATTCATCATAAGCAAGAAATTCATCGATCTCTTCCGAAGGAAGTCACCTCCCTCAAACGGAGCGTGAGAGGGGAAGAGTCGGCAATGATAGGTCGAGAAGATGTGGTGGAATCCCCACTCACAGAATTATGAAGATAACCAAGAAACTCTTGAGAGTACTCCTTTGAAGCAATATCAATTAAATCGACTCGAATTGATTCAAGATTATAATTTGAGGAGTACCTCAAGGTTTGATCAAGGTTAAAGGTAACGTTTCATTACCCACACGTAATGTGATTTCTTGCTCAAATACATCTATGAGAGCACGGCCCGTTCTCGGAATCCCCTCCCAACAATGAGGGGAACCCGAGGATCAGCATCGAAATCAACAACCACAAAGTCAGCTGGAAAATGGAACTTTCCTACTTTCATGAATACATCCTCGGCGATGCCAAGAGGACGCGATATAGAACGATCTGCAAGCTCAAGAGTCATGCAGTAGGAATAAGTTCTGGAAGAGAAAGTTTCTTCCACACTGAATAAGGCATCAGATTGATGATTGCACCAAGATCGGCAAGGGCAAAGCATTCAATCATCCAGTGGAAAACACAAGGAAGAAGGAATTTTCCGGGATCTCCTAGCTTCTCGAAGCTTCTTTAACGAACGGTGAGCATTTCTCGCTCAAAGGAGTCTTAGTCATTTCAAACAGCTTTTCCTTGTTGCTCAACATGTGTTTGAGAGTAGATGCAAACTTGGGCATCAACATGATGGCATCCGCAAAGCTTATATCAAAATGAAGTTCTTGGAAAATTTGAAAAAATTTTCCATTTGATGACCGGCTTTCGCTGAGTTTTTGCTCATTTAAACGTGATGGGTAAGGAATAGAAGTTTTGGATTTGGGGTTACCAACCGAGGTTCAAAACAACTCCGTTTGGTATTGGGTTTCGGACAACCCGAGGATGGACATTGCTGGTACTTCCGTTATTAGTAGGAAGTTCCTTGTCCTTTGTCGCCTCAGGTTCGCTTCCACTACCTTCGGAGAGAAGAAGAAGAGGTAGTAGGAATAGCGGGTCCATGATAAGTACCACTTCGGTTGTGATCGCCTTTGCATCGCCCCTCGGATTAGCGATCGTGTTGCTAGGTAAAGTACCGGAGCCCGAGGGTCGATCATTTAAAGACTTCTTAATGTCGAAATCGGCTAACCAACAACCTATTCTTTTCCTCTTGGGATTTCATGAATTGTTTCAACAACTCATCAGATGATGGTCCAGTTGGAACAATGGCTTGAGTTTGCACAGGAAAATTCTGGCCTCTATTGGGATTAGGGCCTTGATTTTGAAAATTTCCTTGATTATTGCCATGAAAATACCCTGGATTGAAATTTCCCTGACCTTGGTTTCTATTGAAATTTCCTTGGTGTTGGAAATTTTGATTTTGATTTTGAAAACCGTTGTTTGGACTAAAATTACCTTGGTTTTGAAAACCTTGGTTTGGTCTATTTTGATTTTGATTACGGTTTTGGTTGAAACCGGAGGTCCAGTAGTGGTTAGGGGACGGTGGTTCGGTCTATAGAGCACGGTATTGGTTGCCTCCTTGATTAGAAATCCCGCCACAAAGATTAGCTTCAAAAGGGTTACGATCGGTGGCCATACAGTTGTAATAAGCATGGGGGCCACCACAAGTAACACAGACTTCCACTTTCTTAACTTCAACAGGAGGTGAAGTTTGTGGAAAAGAGACTTTCTTTTGGTTGGAGAGAACCAAAGCTTGGATAGCTTCCGTGAGTTTGTCAATCTTAGCATCGGTGCTAGATTGACTCACGGGCGATGAAGAAGAAGGACCAACACTGACTTGGGAAACAACCGCTTGCTTCGCGGTGGCGGACTTTAGACTTATTTTCAATGATCGCTAAAGCTTCTTTGACAGTTTTGCTTAAGAAATTTCCTCCAACGGAGGAATTGAGAGAATCTTGATCAGATTGACTCACTCCATTGTAGAAAGTATCGAGTTGCATCAACTCGGAGAAACCGTGGTGAGGACATTTGCGAAGCAATTCCTTGAAACGATCCCACGATTCACTGAAGGATTCATCAAATTTTTGAGTGAACTTGATGATTTCATTTTTAAGACTCGTGGTTTTGGAAGGTGGATAAAATTCATTCACAAATTTCTTCACCGATCTTCCCATGTCTCAATTGACGAGGGGTTGTTTTTCAAGCCAACCGCTTGCCCTCAAGAGAAAATGGGAACAAGCTTAACAAAGATCGTAGGGACATTCTTGTATTTGACGGTAGATGCAATCTTGTTAAACCATCGAATATGAGCATGAGGATCATCCCGCTCAAAACCGTAGAATTGATTTGAGGTTACAAGATTCAGTAACCCAGTTTTGAGTTCAAAATTTTCACCACAATGGTCGGTACAACAATAGCATCTCCATACCCGCCGATGGGTGCCGGAGAAGCTCACACATAGGGCTTCTTCCGCCATGATAACGGAAGTAGTGTGAGCAACCGGATCTCGATCCGACCGATGGAGCAGAAAGTCGACGGACACGCCTTCTTGGAATCTTGACAAGCTCACGAAATGGGCTCACAGATCTAGAAGAGCGAAAAGATATTACTAGAGTTAACTCTAAGGAATCTCAGAGTTAAGGAGAGAAATGGGAATTATGAAGATATTTTATGAAAATGGGGTGAGAAGAATCTTTTTGGGTTTTCTGGTTCTGACAAGTATATATAACAACAAAATCAATTAAAACAAAATCGAGGCAAAACAACAAAGGAACTTAACCAATAAACCAAGATGAATGGCTTCTTTGAAAAAGGTACACCAATCACAAGGACACAAAGGCAAGTTTTAAATCTTTGGTTCGAACTTATTATGGTCGCATTCCCGCTTAGGTAGTACACTTGCCTTGGTTTGCGGTTGTAATCTTTTATGTTGTTATTATTAAAGAAAACGACAAATCTTTTTGTATTTTTATTTTTGATACATATATAGAAACAAAAGGAAAATATTTTTGTGTTTTATACGTTTTTGGATGTTTTGGGGTTTTTGGATTTTTTATAAGAGAATATAGATATATATATAGATAGAGATGGATGGTATGAACAAAGAGTGAATATTCAAACTACTAATCTGCTAAACGGAATATAATCAAGCACAAGACCAACGCGCCAAAATTTTGATTCAGGCTAAACCGTCCAAGTTTTCACACAAACCGGCCACTTGTGAATGGCCGACCGTAAGAAACTTCAAACGGTTCAGAAACAAATGCAATGAAGATCTGGGGAGTATAGTGTTTCCCCGGGGCGTTATGTCCCAGCGAGCTATGCAATGGATCACCAAACGTATAGTGATCGAGAAATTTGAACAGAAAAAGGGATTGTGATTATTATAACTACAGAAATAGCCTATAAATTACAAGGCTTAAATGAAAATTAAAGGAAATTAAAAAGATAAAAAATGTTAAATAAACGCTATCACTATTTGCAAAATGATGTTTTTGATTTTATGTTTTTATAAAACTTACTTTAAAAATACGTAACGTACAAGAGAAAATGTGAAACTTAAGCAATATAAATCCTAAAAATATGAAAATGACATTTTTACAAACCTAATGATAAAAGAAAATATTTAGAAAAAGAAAATTATTTTTACAACTATTTAATTAATTATTATTAATTAAAAACTAGTTTTAACTATTTAATATTAGCCTAAAATACAAGAAAATATGAAATAAAGCTAGAAAAATAAAATTATGACTTGGAAAAATCTAAAATAACAAAATAGAATTTTCAAAACTATTTTTGTATTTTTCTGATTATTTGTCTATTTTTTATGAATTAAAAACTATTTAAGACTACTTAAATTGCTTAAAAATACAAATTTAACTAAGAAAAATCTGGAAAAATATTTTTTTGACTTTTTATATTTATCTAAACCTAGGAAAAATGAAAAATTATTTTTTTGAAACTTTTCTGAATTAATTGTAATAAATGCTATTTAAAAAGGCTTAAAAACTTATTTAAATAAAGAAAAATAGCAAACTGTGATGAAAAATTATGAAAATTTCAGGAAAAGTCTAAAATAATATATAGAATCTAGGAAAAATGGAAAAACATGTACTTGTGTGCAAGAATATGAAACTGCTATGCAAAGTGCTTTTAAATAAGCACTTAAGTTAAGCTAAAAGCTACAAACAAGCACCAATACTGAAACAGAAGCTATATTATGCTACAATTACCCAAATGCAACTAATAACAACAAGCCTTAACCTTTATTTAGCTGAATACATAGATTTGATGATTTTGATTTCAAGTGATAAAAACAGTTTCCAGGTACTACTTGCAGCCTAAGAATAAGCACTCAAATAAGCTAGAAATCAAATACCAAATATGGAGACCTAAACTAGACCTGGCTGGGACCTTACAAACCAAATATCAGACTTTGGGAAGCTCTGATGAGCTCTGCACAAGATCTGCAAATGACCTGTGCACACTCAGTCAATACTGAGTGTGTACAGGGCAAATAAGACCTACTTCACAAGCTTTTTTGAAGCTTCTAAAAAATTAACAAAAATGATGATAAGTAAAGAGACCAGCTGAAGTTTTTTAAAATACCATGTTTCACTGAATTTGTTCCAGAAATGAGGCCACCAAAAATCAACTCAGTTGGACTCAAAATGACATTTTCATGTTTTGACTTTTGAGAAGTTGAGAAAAGTTTGACTAATGTGAACTTTGATTCCAATTTTAGGATTGACTATGAAGTATTATGATGAAACAAGCACAATGCAAGCAATGTCTAAGAATTCCAAACACAAAACAAGACTTTGATTTGCAAAAACTTCAACAGATAAGCAGTTGAGACAGATTGATGTGATTTTGACTTTTGAGTGTTTGCAGGCACAATTTATTGACAGATATGAGTGCAAATGGACTTAACAAGCATGAACCAATAGATTTCAATCACTTAGCAGTCCTAAAATGCAGTTTAAGCAACAAATCCAAACACCCTTAAAAACACTGATGTGCAAATAAAACTAACCAAACTGCTAAACTAGCTAATCCCAGTGATCAAACTGAATTTAATTAACTTAAATACTACTTAATAAACAGAATTGGGCTATTTATAACTACAAATAAAAGTCATGCATTGAAACTTTGAAAATCACTTACAAAAGGGTCCTTAGCCACAATGGCTTGAAACCTGTGAACCAATGAACCACTAGCCTATATTAACCAACCCATTAACTCTGAACCAATCCATTTCCATTTCTGCATCAACCATTTCCATTTCATACCCATTTTTGCTCCATTTTGACTTATGTTGACCAAAATCCAAAATAGCTTAAACCTTGAATACAAGCTTACAGAAAGCTATAATAAGCTCATATAAACTTGTTTTAACTTGGAAAGAAGTTTGTTTGAATATCAGAGTTTGAAATTAAAATTTTCAACAGTTAACATAAAAGATGGAAAATGAACTCAAATTTGAATTGATACTTTAAAATAGTTGCAATACACTTAAACACAGTAATTTGATACAAGGAAACTTGAAATAACAACTATTGATCTATTTTAAGACTTAAGAATTAAAAACGACATACATTTTTAGAAATAAACTAAGTACTCTTTTCTCTTGCCTACTTCTTCCACTTTTATACACCAAACTTCTTTCTCTCACCTCTCTCTTCAAATCCCAGCAGTAATCTTGGCCCTTGGATGGCTAAAATGGATATTGGCCATTGGATGCATTTTGGCGCCAAAACTGTTTTAACAGCTGGGGGGATAACTTGTGACAGAGGAAGAGGCATTAAATGATCTTTGGCTTGGGGTGTTTGGAGTGATAAGGAGTGATGATGATGGAGGGGGGTTGAGTGTTAGCAGGTGTTGCAGGGGTGATGATGAAGATGGATACCCGTGAGTTGGAGGGAAAAGGTGAGTCAAAGAGGTTTGACTGGCGTTTTAATAATAGAAAGGGAAGGGTTCAAAATGGCAGGGTCAAATGGAAAAGGCAGGGGTCATTTGGCTTGTGACAAGGGTCCAAGTGGTATTAAGGGTTTAATAATAACAAGGACTAGTTTGTAATTTCTGAAAATCAAGGGACCAAAACTGCCAAATCTGCAAAGTTGTCACAAGGACCAAAACTGACAAGTTCCAATAGTACAAGGACCAAACTTGTTATTTTCCAATTTCCAAGGACTAATTTTGCCAATTTTTAAACTTGAAGGACCAATTTTGTAATTTCTCAAAACTTTTGATATTTTTCACCAAAGGACTAATTTTGACAAGTTATGATTTTAAAAGGACTTTGGTGATTTTACTTTTGAAATTATGTGCTCGTGGACTATTTCGACAATTTTTGAAACTGGGGACCTGAAACGCCAATTATGCAAACTTAGCTCATTTTTCATCTGATTTTGAACATTTTGCATCTCAAACATATAAAATGCAATTTTGAGATATTTTCAGTATTTTGATGCATTTCTGAGCATTTTTAAACGTTTTGCAGTTCAGATTTAACCAAAAATGATGAGTATTTACACACTCATCAGTGACCATGATAGTGTGTAATCGATTGTTTTATCTGTTTATCATGTATACTTTCATTCAGTTAATCTCGTGGACTATGATTATCCGTTAGTATCTTTATCGCTAATTGTTGACCGCCATATTCACACTCTTGCTTATGCCACTGTTTGATGAGGTAAATGGTTCAAATTCTATGGTATACGCCTTGTTAATGTGTTTAGTTTCCCTGCTATGTCCTTAATTCATTCAGTTATAACGTTCATGCTATATTCCTACTTGATACGTGTGGCTACCATGTTTTGACCGCCGATAGTATTTCGCTATTATGATACTTATTATGTTATTAACTATGGGTTACTTGACTTGTGTGATTGCTATGCTCACTTTCTAATTAGTTGCTTCCGCTAGCTTTTAGATTTCCGTTTGGCTTATATGTATTCTGATTTCCTGATTAATTGTATGCCTGGTTATTTATATGTGCTTATGTATATGTCATCGATGCGTTACTTGCTTTGTTCTCCTCTCGTTATATGTTCTTTCGGATATCTATTACTATTGTATTATGCGTGTTCCTCATTGACTCATTGTTTCCTTCCGTATGCGACTGCTATTGTTTCCTTGTTTCATTTCAGATTTCCGATTTTCTTTAGCTTTCTGTTATATCCGCTCACTGGGCTTTTTAAGCTCACCGCATTTCTTTCCTCGCGGGTTTTAGGTTGGAAGATGGGCTTTAATGGGCTGAGAGTTGGATTATCTGAGTGGACCGACCCTAGTTACCTTATTATCTTTGGGACTTATTTTCAAGAGCCATTGTTTTGATTTTCATTTCATTCTGATATTTTGGATTTTGTAATCTTCTTTGTAAGTCATTCATTTATATGACTTGGTATTTCATTTTGTAAGGTTTTCGTTTGCAAAAATTTTAGTTGTATGTTCTAATATGACACAAGAATGTAATACTTCTACCCTTTCCGGGTTGGGTGTTACAATTATGGTATCGAGAAAAGGTTTCGCCTTGTTGACCTTAGGATTGACCCGTGAGGACTTGGGTAGACACTAGGCTTCCGCCTGCTCGATCTCTCCGATTCCTTTTGATTGTCTTCGATATTCTTTTGTCTTCGCTGATTTGACCTTCTCCTTTTCGCATTTGATTTTGTTTGTTTTATCTTCGCGCATTCGTTTATTTATCGTTTAGATGGAGATTACATGTAGAGCCGAAGATGACGGTGCCGACCCTGCATTGCTGCAACAATTTCTCGGCGAGGTTCGTGAAACGAAGCCGCACCCGATCGTGATGATGCCGAGACGCGGATGTCGCGGAAGGGAGCTGGACGGATCAACCAAAGGCGCAAAGACGGAGACAAGATTCAACCGGTGGCTGAGAGGGTTCATCTACTTCATATGATTTGGGCGCGACTTGTGTTACACCGATTTGTTTATCACGCATTTTAAGGCGGTTGATATTTTGCTCGGTATTACTTTTCTTTGACTTGTTCAGAACTCAGTTTGAATCGTGAAGTTTTATCATTTAGCATTTTGGTGATATCTCAGCTTTATTTCTGGATCGTCAGTAATGAGTCATGAAGAGCCGTTTCAAGCAAGTTGGTGGCCTTCTTTCTTTTGTGATATGGTAAGTTGGTTTGATGTATTTTATGTTGCATGTATGCGATCCGGTCTGCTTTTGGTATGTTACTTGCTACCGCATGTTATCTGCTTTTGTTGTGATATTAATTATGTGGTTTACCATGACCTGAGGCAGAATATGACGACAATAAGGACTTGTTATGTGATGCAAGTATTATGACGCCTGATCAACGTGGTAACACCGAGATCATATAAATTGACCTTATTGAAATCATACGACATCTTGGGAAATGCCCGGGTTGGTACGTGAATAGACTAGGGCTTATATCCGTTATTTGTCAATCCTCATGTTCATCCGAATTCTGTACCTCTTTGCGAGATGCTCATCGACATCTGTCATGTATAAGTTTTGTATGCTCTGGACTTGAAATTGTTTGATCTCAGGCGAACCTATGGATTGCTACGCCTTCCTTAAACTCGTGACGCCTCTGTACCCTCGCGACTTCAATTTTCGAGGACAAAAATTTTCTTTTAGAGGGGAAGAGTTGTAAAACCCTAAAAAAACGCAAACGTGTTAAATGACCATTTTGACCTCAAGTTAAATAATTGCAAAAACTCGTAAAACATGTCAATCTCGCTAAATACGTTTAGCATTTAATCACAAATAATTTACGCAAGACTATGATAAATGAATTATACTTATGTTTACAAATTATACTCACATCACACATTGAAATATTATTTGGACTATGTATTAAGCATATTCTAGATAATTAAAATTTAATTGTGACAACTAATTAAGGTAAATTGATTTGACATGATTTGTCTCACCCCACCCCTAATCACCGATATTGACGCCGCATATCACCCTTTTATTTTTCCCATTTACTCTCCTATTAACTACCATTCATTACTCCAAAAATAACACAAAAGAAAAACCCTAATTCTCCTAAACCTAAAGTGACGGCTACCACCATATTTTTCCCATTTTCTGTCGACAACATGAAGGTTCCAAGGAGTTTCAGTATCATCGTGAAGTGTTGTGATCGTTTGGGTTCGAATGATAAGCCTTGGTCGTGGGTTTTTGGTGCTGCTGGTCGTAGGGCTCTAGGACAACAAGGAGGGTATTAGTCGTTTCGTTTGACCTTGTTTCTCTTCATCTCCTTTACGCCAAGGTAACTATCATCATCCCATCCTTCTCTTTGATTCGATTTGGTCATGGGTTTACCTCCATGCGTACCCTTTCAGATACGTTAAAACAAGTAATGAGGCTACTTATGGTGTTAATTGGTAAACAAGGTGTCGACCCTATGCTTATGTTTAAATCGTTTTGGACCTTCCCTTCGAAAACATGTACACGCATAAGGACATATCAAGTTTAATTAATAACCTTTTGTCACATAAAATCATAATATGTACAAGTGGTATGTCAATAGAATATGGCCATGAAAACTTTGATGGAAATATGATTTTTGGACCCCTCTTATGTCGACACATATATAATTTTTATAAAGAGTTAAATGAACCCTAAAACGTACATATATGTGTGTGATATATTGAATCGATAACGAATAATTTAAGGGCCTTGTTGGTTTATTTGTGGGCGTATAAAATTGTTATGGCGAAGGGAATGTCTCGAATGAAAATGGAATCACACAAGGAATCGTATAATCATGTGATAATCGAGCTCTAATGATTTAAAACATATACGTTAGTCATAATCTAAAACTAGGGTTTTGTATTTCACGAGTTAATAAATTTAAGGGGTTGTTTTGTAACTTAAGGTTTGACTTGATAAGGTGATAACCAAGGGTACTAAATGAGTAAAACGTGTAATCTTGCTATATTTACACTTTTGACCCTCTACTTGGTATTATTGATGCTATAAACCCTAAACTTGTAAAACTTGGCATAAATGACCCTTAAAGTATGATAACACTTGTTTTCACTATTTTAACCTAATTAGACTTTGATTATATCATTTATGACTAAATCGCTAAATGCAAACCGCTATTTTTGGAAAGTTGCTTAATATGGAAACCTCTAATTATGGAAACCACTAAAATAGAAAGTTACCTAAAATAGAAAGTTACTAAAAGTGGGAACCTGCTAAAAATGGAAAGCCGTCTAAAATGGGTAATCCGATCTTAATAAGCATTGTCTAATTAATATAGGTTACGGGCGTCGAGATTGATTCATCGTGTGACCTTACTTTCTATTTTGCCTGCTTCAAATGAGGTAAAAATATTCTGACCTTTCTTATAAGGTTTCTCGTGATCTCTTTGCATCTTTGGTCTCTTGACACTTTGTTATTGAACCTTTGCTATTGACCCCTTGCTATTGAACTTTTATATTGAACCTTTGCTATTGAACCTCTGATATTGAACCTTTGATATTGAACCTTTGCTATTGAACCGCTACATGCTAGACTTATAATAGTGAGTGCCCGGGTGTTAGCAACTTAAACACTCACCCCTTAATTCTTAAGTTCATCCAAACGGTAGGTGATCAGTTGGTCAAATCGCACAAGTAGAAAGGGTCGTCAGTTGGTCATATCTTACTCTTCCCGTCTCAGTCCGCTCACCTAGGGTCAGTTGGTCATATCTCCTAGGCAATTGGCCTCTACCGCCATTCAAAACTACCGAAACAAGGGTAGCTACCAATAAACTATGCATGCATACACTTAGAAATAATTATACTGAAGTAAAGTAAACACACAAAACAATTAAGGAATCATAACTAGGCCACCAAGAGGTGTTTAGCCGCTTATATAAATCATAACAATCAATTCAATGTTTAAAGGTACGAAATACATGAATTGAAAGTAAAGAAAAGATAAAAAGCTAATGCTTATCGTAGGAGTGATTTCTCCCGGAGATAGCTCGTATACTCTCTAGACCTCGCCTCGGCTTCTTCCCACGTTCTTTGGTTGTGGTGTGTGAAATGGGATGATTTCAAATGTCAGAAATCGTGGGGTATTTATAGGCCGGTCTTGGTTATGGTAACTATAAAATGAGTTACCGTAATCCTCTTATCCTTCATAAATTGCACTAGATCTCGCGGTTACTGGTAACTTTAGAAGTGGTTACCATTCTTCAATAATCTTGGTTACGCTGTAGTTAGATGCATGAGTTATGGCGTAATTATCGGCGCTGAACCTCAATTCACCTAATATGGTTAAGTCATAATCTTTGGGAAGAGTTACGCGTAATCTTCGATAAGTTGGTTTTCTGAGCCACGCTTTAGTTACGTTGTAATGTGAGAGATGAGCTACGCCGTAACTTCTTCAAAGTGAGCATACTATGATAAATCTTCAATAAACTCTCTAATTCCGCGTCTCTTTATCTCCAATGCTCGTGATTTACTGGTTGTATTTTGCATATAAACAACAAGCCTTTTAAACCACTTGGTGTCCCAAGTGGACGAGTGAAGTCTCGTGAGGGTTTACTGTGAACACACCCACAAAGTTCATTTAAAAACTAATACAAGGTTACTGTGTTTTAAAATGAAATCGCAAGTGTAGAAAGAGGATTACGTCGTAACTCTTATAAGGAGTTACCGTGGAATCGCAAAACTGGCATATGCCGCAGCCGTAGCTACGACGTAACCAATCGGGATGGGATTACACCGTAAATGGTAATGCTTCGAAGTTCTGCTGCAAAGGGGTTGTTACGTATGAGATGAGTTACCAGAACTATAGTCATATCGATCTTTGCAGCAAGAATCCCCCTTCGCTTCCTCGCAAAAATTGTTAGAAACACAAAACCCAACAAAAATGGAAATAAAACAAAAGAAATGGATAATTCGGGTTGTCTCCCGAAAGAGCACTTTTCTTTATTTATGAGTCTTTAAGTTAGACTCAGAGCCTCGGGGCTTTATGGCGGCCTTTGGACAACTTCCTCTACTAGTTGGCGGCAATCATTTATCCATTCGATAAAAACCTTTTTTCTTCCAGTGTTACCAATGCTACATGTTCCAAATTTTTGTGAGAGCCAATCATTAAATGATATACATGACTTTCCCCAGTCATCACCTTCAGCAATAGGACTAATTGTTGTACTCGTGTTCGATCTTTTATCATTGGTTCTTGCATCAGTAAGGCGATAGTTATCGTAATTGCATTTCAGTTGTTTTACCAATCCCGCATTGATTTATGAGTCTCCAAATCTTATCTTGTACCAATCTTCAAATGCTAATTTCCCAAATTTAATATCATGTCTTTCAGCCTCGTGAGGGTATATCCATTCATCCGCCTTTCCCTCACATAATTCACAAAAAGGGTTACACGAGGGCCATGCTGTCACTGATCCTTTATCCTTGGTTAATATCGGGCTGCAAAAATGTTTGTTTGGAATTGGAGCTTCCATAATACCCTAGATAATCTTTTCCTGTTTCTTGCAACTATCAACATTTTCTCCACTATTATTAGTACTAGGATCATAACACAAAGGTGGATCGAGTGATCGAACATTAACAACATCAACCTTATTTGAAACTTCTAATTTTGGGTTTAAATGTTCTTTCATGATAAAAGTTATTCGTTCTTTTTCGGTTCCCAAAGAAATTTGTTTTTCAAAAACCTTAATTTGAGCCTGACAAGTGGGTAGAAAAGGTCTTCCAACAATCAAGTTGTAAGTCTCCCATTCTCCCATGTCTATAACCACAAAATCAGTGGAAAAAAGGAGTTTTCCAATTTTAAGGAGCACATTATTTACTACTCCCTTTGGAATAGCCTTAGAGGAATTAGCCATTTCTATCATCATTGTTGTTTCTTTTAAATTGGTAAGTTTTATTTTATCAAACAAAGTGGTAGAAATAAGGTTTACCCCAGCCCCAAAATCAACTAATGCGGGAATTTTAAGATTACCGATAGCGCATGGAAGAAGAAAGCTTTCCTGGTATTGTTGCTTCTCGAAGTTGGCAGGTGTCCTCGTTGTCCTCCCGATTTATCATCTTCTTTTAGGTAGTTAATTCCGACAGATCAATGGTGATAGAGGAGGTGCACGCTTTTCTTTGGCTTATCTTGCACAAATAGGGCTTTGCAGGAAATAGCTTTGGCATTACTTGTTTCGTGGTTTTAGCTAACGCCCAATTTGTGTTTCTAGGTTTTAATTGCATCTTGGTTTCGCAAGTTCATGTTGGTGTCTTCTTTTACCTTGACCATCCATTCCTTGAGTTTATCTCCCTTTCTTGTAGATTCCTCGATGTGCTTATGCATTATTTCTTCAAGGCTTGGTCTAGGAGGATTGTTGTTGACTTTTGTGTAGAACCCTAGGGACTTTTCTCGGTATCTGGGCCCATTATCATTGTATCCGTTGAAGGGGTTCCCACTCCCATATTTTACTTCTTTGATCCTTTTAACTTCCTCGTTGGAGGAACATTTAGTAGGGGGAGCTCCATTGTGTCCACTTCGTTCCACTTATATGGAATGCACATTTTCCTTGAGCTTCTTCATGTCTCTTCCGATACTTTCTAATTTGTTGTTTATTGCTGTAAGGCCTTTCATATTTTCATTCGTACTTCGGTTGCTTCCCCCATTGTGCCATTTGTGAGAGTGGTCACCATCTTCTCTCGAATAGTTTCCAGAGCCAATGTTTGAGTCATTCAAGGAATTGGTCCTTGAGAGTCAATCATTTGCCTTGAGGAGATGTTCCGACCTTTGTAGAAGACGTTCACCTTTCGTTGGCTATTGAGGTCATGAGTAGGGCATTTGTATAATAATTCGTTATGCCTTTCCCATGCTCAGTACAACATTTCATCACCCTCTTGTTTGAAGTTATGGATTTCTTCTAATTGCTTAGCAGTCCTGGATGGAGGACAGTATCTCTGAATGAAATAATTTTTTAGGATAGGCTAGGTGTTGACTGTTCCAGCAGGTAATCGATCAACCCACCTTTTAGCGACTCAGAGAAATAGGAACACCCGTAACATGACAAAGATCGTTTGAGACTCAAGGAATTTTGAATAGGCTGACAATGTATTCCACGTTGTCTATATGCTCATGAGAATCATCGGTAGTGCTTCCAGAGAAGGGATTTGCACGTAATTCCCTCATAAATTGAGGTTTGATTTCAAATTGAGCATCTTCTGCGATAGCCGGTCTAACAATCCCCGGTCCTTGTTCTTTTCTTGATAACGCCAAATATTCCTCGAGAGTGAGGTTATCAATGTTAACTACTTCCATGGTACCTGAAAACTTGAAAAGTGATCGTGTGAATTTGAAAATTTTAAAACAAAATGAAAGTGAAAGACTTAATAGCAATCCTAATATAACTCCCCTAGGCGTAAAACCTTGATGCAGTTTTTGACGTGTTTTAATATTTATAATTACTGTTATATATATGGCCTACCCTAATACACTAATGGGCGTGTACCCGTCAGTATGTAGTGTAGTATTTGGTAAAACCGAGGTAGTCCCAAGAGCTATGTGTGTTGGATAAATACTAAGTCTAGGTGTCACATATTTTAACATAATTTCGATAGGGAATTAAATAATTAACTACTAAAGCAAATAAAGGCAAAGGTGTGATCAATAGAGGAGAGTGGTGCTAACCTAGTTTTTCATCCTAGCTAGTAATGTCTACGTCTAATTACTTCCAATTACTTCAAGTGGGGTCAAAGTCGAGAGGACAACATTTGGTCCCTAATCTATCGCCAGAAAGATGCCACCACTAGAGAAATCGGTGTCCCCTCAAAAGTCCGTTGTTCCCGGTCCCTAAGCCGAGTCATTAATTTTCGCTACATGCTAGACTTATAATAGTGAGTGCCCATGCTTAGCAACTTAAACACTCACACCTAATTCTTAAGTTCATCCAAACGGTAGGTGATCAGTTGGTCAAATCGCACAAGTAGAAAGGGTCATCAGTTGGTCATATCTTACCCTTCCCGTCCCAGTCCACTCACCTAGGGTTAGTTGGTCATATCTCCTAGGCAATTGGCCTCTACCGCCATTCAAAACTACCGAAACAAGGGTAGCTACCAATAAACTATGCATGCATAAACTTAGAAATAATTATACAGAAGTAAAGTAAACGCAGACAAAACAATTAAGGAATCATAACTAGGCCAGCACCAAGAGGTGCTTAGCCGCTTATATTAATCAGAACAATCAATTCAATGTTTAAAAGTACGAAATACATGAATTGAAATTAAAGAAAAGATAAAAAGCTAATGCTTATCGTGGGGGAATGATTTCTTCCTTGGAGATAGCTCCGTATACTCCTCTAGACCTGCCTCTGGCTTCTTCCTACGTTCTTTGGTTGTGGTGTGTGAAATGGGATGATTTGAAATGCTGGAAATCGTGGGGTATTTGTAGGCCAGGTCTTGGTTACGGCGTAACTATAAAATGAGTTATGCCGTAATCTTCTAATCCTTTGTAAATTTCACTAGATCTGATGGTTATGGCATAACCTTAGAAGTGGTTTTGCCGTATTCCTCAATAATCTTGGTTACGCCGTAGTTAGATGCATGAGTTACGGCGTGACCTAATATGGTTACGTCATAATCTTTGGGAAGAGTTACGCCGTAATCTTCTGATAAGTTAGTTTTCACACGCTTTTCAGTTACAGTAATGTGAGATGAGCTATGTCAGTAACTTCTTCAAAGTAAGCATACTATGATAAATCTCCAGTAAACTCTCCAATTCCACATCTTTTTAGCTCCAATGCTCGTAATTTACCTGAAAGTGGAATATAATGGAAAACAAGCGTAAATCCATATAAATGATATAAATTACAAGCATTATCGGGGAAATTGACACTTAATATTCGTGATAATTTGATGTTATCACCTCTGAATTGGGAACCATTGATATTGAACCTCTAATTATGAAGACTTCTATATTGCTACACTTTGGACCTTTTGTATTGACCTGTCAGTTTGATACCCGATCCATTATACTAGGCATGGGGGTTCCATGTCCGTGTCATTGATGCACCAATGGCATGACTCAGTGTGGATGAGTGATGTTCCACACCGTCCCCATTATTGTATTGATTATGCGCTTCGGATATATTGTATGGCCACTATTGTTCTTATGGATGCATCCTAGATTTGTATTGTATTGTATTGATATTGATATATTGTATTAGTGATGTGGTGCGCAGTGTGCAATACACCCCTCACATTCGGGAGCTAGCTACTCCATTGGTTACTTGAGGTCTCCCCTCCTATTGGTTTGGTATTTCGAGGCCACCCCCCGAATACAATGGCTCCTATTGGATACTTGGCGCTATTGCCACTATTGATATTGATTGTTCGTTTGCTCGGATAGATTTAAAACCCTTACACTTTTCATATACCTATATTGTACCTTCAGTATTCCCCAATGCACCATATTCTCGTATTAATTGTCTATTACTCACACTTTATGTGACTCACTCTACTACCATGATATATATTCCATCGCATTGATCTGTCATACTCTTATTCTGTTACTTCGCACCATCATTCCATTCACGTACCGGGTATTATATGATTATTGAATTTGATTATGCTATTCATGTTTTGTGTGACTACCGTTTACCCTGCTACGATATGACTAACATGCGATTATATGATTCACCTGTTGTAATCTGACTATAGGTTATCTTACTGTTATGTGACCCTTTGATTTGTCTGGTGACCATGCTAGTGTGTAATAGATTGTTTTATATGTTTATTGTGTATACTTTCGTTCAGTTAATCTCGTGGACTATGATTATCCGTTAGTATCTTTATCTCATTAATTGTTGACCGCCATATTCACACTCTTGCTTATGCCCTTTGTTTGATGAGGTAAATGGTTCACCTATTTATGTTATCCTTCTAGTTAATGTGTTTAGTTGCCCTGCTATGTCCTTAATTCATTCAGTTATAACGTTCATGCTATATTCCTACTTGATACGTGTGGCTACCATGTTTTGACTGATAGTATTTCTTGTTATGGTACTTGTTATGTTATTAACTATGGGTTACTTGACTTGTGTGATTGCTATGCTCACTTTCTAATTAGTTACTTCCGCTAGCTTTTAGATTTCCGTTTGGCTTATATGTATTCTGATTTCCTGATTAATTGTATACCTGGTTATTTAGATATGCTTATGTATATGTCATCGATGCGTTACTTGCTTTGTTCTCCTCTGTTATCTGCTCTTCGTCAGATATCTCATACTATTGTATTCGCAGTACCTCATTGACTCATTGTTTCCTTCCGCTTGCGACCTTTGTTATTGTTTCCTTGTTTCATTTCAGATTTGATTTTGTTTAGCTTTCTTTTTGTTATATCTGCTTCGGGCTTGGGCTTTAAGCTCAACCACATTTCTTTTATCAAGGCAAGTTTTAGGTTGGAAGATGGGCTTTGATGGGAGAGTTGGATTATCCTGAGTGGACCGACCCTAGTTACCTTATTATCTTTGGGACTTATTTTGAAGAGCCATTGTTTAGATTTTTATTTCATTATGATATTTTGGATTTTGTAATCTTCTTTTAAGTCATTCGCTTATATGACTTGGTATTTCATTTTGTAAGGTTTCCGCTTTGCAAAAATTTAGTTGTATGTTCCGATTTGACACCGAATGTAATACTTCTACCCTTGCCGGTTGAGGTGTTACACCGAATCCCTATAAACTTCTATAGATAAAGACTCAAAATGCTCAAGACAAACACAAAGTAAGGAGGCTAATAATTAAAAAAAAAAAGAGCCAACAATTGAAGAAGACTCAGAAGCAAGTACAAACGCTTGAAAAAGCTTTGTTACTTCAAAACAATCGGATCACGGAAGATCATGCGAAAAGGAGCCAAAATAAAGGTTGAAACACGCTACGGATGTATGTAGAAATACCATACGGAAATAATTCCCAGATAATAAAAAGGAACAAAGACCTGCGACTAAAAAAGAATTAACTTCGGAGGAAGTAATGCCCCGAAGGAAGCACGCAAGAAGTCGCGACATAAACGACATAAAGGATACAATGTGGGAAATAACAAAACTAAGGGAAGGATACAGCCTTGGGAAGGAAAGTCCTCGACAATAAACAAGCAAGGGTAGAAGCAAAAGGGTAAACCTTATCCAGATAACCAAAAGGAGAGAAAATCCAAGTATAGATTTACGCTCTTCCCAAGAAATATCATGTCAAATCCAACCGAAGAACAGACCAGCGCTACAAGCTTAGACACATGCTAACCTACCAAATACTAGAAAAGGCAAACGCTTAGCACATGCAAAAACAAGGAAATCTTCGCTATAAATACGTGAAGTAAAAAAGGGGAATGCAGGAAATGCAAAAAATAACCGTTGTAATCCAGAATCAAACATCCTAACAAGAAAAATCTGATGAAACTCATTTTGAAAGGAGCAGAAGATGTTATTCAGAAAAAGAGTATGATGGCACATAAGAAAGAAGAAATACAACAAGTTTCCCATGGCAACATGTCGTCTACACGACAGTAGTTAAACTCCACATAGCCTAAACCTTCACCACCCTCAAAGGAAAAGCGCAAAATAAAACATGGCGAAAACCAAAAAATGTTCTTAAATGACTACTAATAACGCTTAGTCGTTCTGAAATGGCGACTAATCACCCACCACCGCAATACCTCATTATACCCTTCACTCAAACCTACCCTATGGCATTTCCAAATACCTTGCCAATTAACGACGACACCGCGAATCGGAAATATCGCCGATTAGACTCCCAGTAGCCATTGGGAAATTAGATCGATAGGTGCTCACGGTCAATCATGCGAGGCGCGGCAAGGAGCCATGCGGGAAGTGATATGGTAAGGGAGTGATGGAGCGGAAAAGGATGGGTCCTTAGAAGGATAAGAAAGAATGCTAGGGCAATGAGTTATATCGATAGTCCCTAGCTATCAAGAAGCTTCCTTATAACGGCAAGCAACAAAGGATGCAAATTACACCTTCATCCTATTGTTGTTGCATCCCACCCAGCCCCACAAGCATACACGCCTACCGCCCAAGTAAATCGGGTTGGATAGACAATGTAAGGAAACGATGACCACTATGTGTTCGGATATGTGTATAAAAGCTACCCCAACATGCTATACTTTCAAAAAGACAGAACTATCCAGAAAAGATCCTTGAAAGGTCTACCACACTTGTCGTATGACCTACAAAGATCACAAGCTCGCCGCTAAAAAAAAGTAAAAGCATGCTTGGCGAGTATTCCAGCTTCAAGGAAAAATAACAGCCCTGGTAGCTCCTCAGAATCACCGCCGAAGAGAGTGACGGAGATTCCCCAAAGAAAAGCTAGCAGTGCAAGGAAAGGATTCTAGCCCATAAGGGAAGAAAGAATACTTGCAAAGACGTTACCCACACTGGGAAAGCTGGCAAAAGATAACAAAGGCAGCAACGACGCTCACCGCAATTCTTCAAGAAAGAAAATCAAAGCTATCATAAGCAAGACAACCCATTGCGCATACAACCGCTAAAATAGACGAGGAAACCTTCCAAGAAGCAAAGCTCAATGAAAGGTGATGCCCGCATCACCAAAATTCAAGGAAGTAAGGCTCCAGTAGCCATAAAACTAAAAGTAAAAAGGGTAAGAGAAACCGGTAATAAGAAAAATGTACAACAGATTTGAATTTACTAATTTCTTGTAATGTATTTCGAAATGTGTCAAATCAATAAAAAGTGAAGATTAGCTACCTTCATTATTTTATTTTTCAAATAATTTCATTTTCATTAAGTGCATAAGACACTAGCAAAAATGGGGCATGACCCAAATATGTTATTTCCGAATAACAAAGAGTTATCACGATAACCAACAGTGAACAACGTAATCACCAAAGTACATAAGAGGTATTGCAAGCCCAAGATCGAGGATAGCCCAAAATTATCCGAAGACTATTACAAATGTGCATATCCATATAACGTTAAGCAATAGCACCGCACAAATAAAAAAAATGTGTGCACAAAAGATTATTAACAACGTTCATATCCGTATAACGTTAAAATAGCAACACAAAAAATGAAAAACAACATACACAAAAGTTTCGAACGTGCATGTCGAAGATAAAGAAAAGATAAACAGATTCAAAGAAGTGCAAACATCCGTGAAAATAAGAAAACTAAGTCTACACCAAGGCACACACTGCCGAGTTCGGACAGGCGTAAGGGATCTCACTAACCTCGTGATGCGGATCATCCGCAACATCAATAAGAGCACTAGACCCCCCAACATCATAATCATCAATGGAAAGTGGGCAGCAGGACGCCGAGACACTAGCCGAAAAGAACAAGTGGCAAAGAAGTAGTACACGCTAAAACTAATTCACCAGTTGAAGGTACTTCCACACCCATAACATTACCAAGGCGAACAAAGGATTAACGAAAGAACTATAAACATCGCGGAATGGCGATGAGGTAGCAAGGCGCTCCTCGGCTTATCAACTCTCTTCTGAACTACTCCCAGAGAAGGAGACAAAGAACTAGTGCCAACAATAGCGTTATCACCCCTATCATATACAGGGACCACAAGCTGTTTAAGAACTAGGAGACAAAGAACTAGTGCCAACAATAGCGTAAACCAGCAATCATAGGAGTATCCGCATGAGATCCCTCAACACGAAGAATATCCATAATTTTCGCAATACCAGCATCCTTGCTAGACTTAAGAGCGGAAAGTAAGGAAAACTCCACATCAGCAAGGGCTTTCACGGTGGAAAGATAGTGAGCCTCCGCAGAAGGGTCATACGCAGCGAAATCAACAAGCTCTTTTTCCTCCTTGCCATGAACAATACCCGCTGCTAAACCATCTTGCATACCTTTATCAATAGCGCGACCGATAATGTCCGCCATTGCTGTAGAATACTCTAGAGAATTCAAACACTTAAACACAGCAAGGCTCATGCCATAGTCAACAACCAACGCGGACTAGATAGCAAAGTAAGAAAACGAGGATAAAACTCTTCATCATGGTGACTAGCCAGCGCATATAAGTCAGCAATAGCCGAATCAACTTTCTTCATAAGTGCGGCTGACTTAGCATCCTGAATCTTGCAAAATTCTTCCTTCAAAGCATCAAGAGAAGGAATTCGGCTGCGAAGGTCAGAACATGACTGCTCCAGGGTTCGTATCTGCAAACAAGACAAAGTAGGAGACAGTGGAAAAAAGCGAGCAAGCGGAACAACTAAACCGAAAGGCACGGACGCATATATGTCCGAAAAGATTGGAATTCTGAGATATGAGAACAGCAACTTCAGCTCTCAAAGTAGACGACTTAGAATCTTTCCTATCAAGAGATGATCGAAGTGCCGCTACCTCAACCCGAATAGAATCTCGTTCTTGCTCAAGAGTAGAATTTTGACCCTTCAACGACATAAGTTCCGCAGCAGAAGCTGTTGAGGATGTAACAACGGAAGACAGCTCAGAAGAAGCAACTTCAGCAACCTTAGCCTTAAGAAGTGAAATCTCCTTGTCCCTACTCTCAAACAAAGATAATAAGCGTTTTCGCTCCATCATATTATACTGCAAACGCAGACGGACCTCAGAACTAAAGCACACCTATCGTGCCGCAGCAACATTGAATTCAGCAAGGAAACGCTCATACCCCATTTCACAAACGGAGGAAAAATAATTAGGAGGGGCAAAATCATCCACCATAACGCGGCATTCATCAACATCATCAAGAAGTGAACTCTTGGTAACATTCCATTTAGGAACATAAATATCAACCGAAGAACTGGAATCCAAATCATCAGCAGTACGGATATCCCAACCGAAATATCAAAATCGGAAAGGTCGTCAAGAACGGGATGAACGCTACCGGCAGTATGAAAACTGCAAAGAAGGGATGAAGGAACACCCACTTGATCCTTCTCCTTTTCAACAGGAAGAACAGTAGTAACAACAACATCCGTCATAACCGGAGCAGGAGAGCTGTCAAAAAACAAATAAAGAACAAAAAAGTGAACGGACGAAAGAAAAATAAAGGAATCACGGAAAAACAAAAGCAAAGGATAAACAAACCTAGGGGAGAACCACCAAGATAGAGCAAACCAAAGTCAGATTCAGTAGACGTCCCAGCTTCATGAATAGGAGTAAGGGATAATGAAGGAGAATAAGAAGAATGAGTGGGCAAAGCATTCAAAGAAAATTCAAGAGTTTGCATACTTTGAGCTAACAACTACTGAATAGATTCTGAAGACTTACCGCCAGTAGAGGCCCTAACAGAATCATTATGGTCGCTCCTCACTTTCTTAGGAGGTTTGACAGGGTTGGTGCAAACCGTCTTTCTTTTCCTCCTAGAACAAGAAGGCACATCACAATTAGATACTAGAAGACCAGCCTCGAAGCGAGTAATAATTAGGTCGCACAACATCCACAAAACTATTATGTAGCTGAGAGGCCCAGACTTCTGAACAAGCAACTACATTTCCATCGGCACCAGTAGATGGAGGGGTAAGAGAAACAATCCGGATTTCGGTTAATTTTAACAACGGGAGCTCATTTTCCTCCAAAGAATCGAGTATTAACCTTTAACTTCATAGGATCCTTCGTCCGAACCAATGATAGCAAATCCATCGCTGCAGAAAGTAGAAGAAAAAGAAACACAGGTCAGACCAAACAAAAAACAGATTAGCAAGCGAAGAAAACATAAACATGGTATACCCACCCTGACATTCTTCGTCGTAGAACACAGGGTAAAAATCTTCACCCAAAGTATAATTATGACTTAACCCAACAACACATAGAAAAGACTCCGGAAATTTGTGAAAAGGAGAAGCATTGGCAACAAGGGAAGCAACATACTCAACATAAAACTCAGTATCCTTAGGAGTAGCATCCTTAGGAATGCTTCTCCCAACACAGAAAGGATGAATTGTAGGACAAGCAAATGAGTCAACCCAAAAGAAATGGTTATAAGAGAATCAAGGGGTTTAGTATAGCAAACGCCAAAGCTATCAACTAGTTTACTAAAAGAAAGCCAACCATATTTCTGAGACAAAACATAAAAACACCTAAATAGACCAACAGAGGGTTTGATGCCGAGGGCAAAACAAAGAAACTCAAATTGAGAAACTTTAGCAGCACCAATGACAGAAAGTTGCGATATATGGATGCGATAGTAGTCAAGAATCAAAACAAGAAAAACAGACAAAGGGAGGCGAAAGTTAGCAAGCTCGAAAAAACGGGTATATACACCAATCTTCCCATACGGCGCTTCTCGAATATTTTGGTCAAGTTCAGGCAATTCCGGATGAACAAATTGCGGAATCGAATATCTAATACAGAAACGATCAAGCACCTCTTGCGATAGTTTAGATTTCACAGATGCAAACGTACCCATAACGGAAAAAGAAAAAGAGTTAAGAACCTAACCTGGACAAGGAACTTGGAAGGAGGAGACAACCAAAGGTAAATTGGATCAAAGAAAGAGAAAATAGCGTTTGCATGAGAAGAACAGTAAAAAGAAAAAATGGGGTAAAGCAAAAATAAAGGGTATTTATACAAGCGGAATGATGATTCCCCAAGAAAAAACCCTAAAGAAGGACACGTGCCCAAAAACGATCTGATCCAACGACCCAATTCACAAACACAGGGATAAGGATAGTAAAAAACAAGGGGCCCACAGAGTCCAATCAACCAGAACATGAAAAGTCATTAACCGTCCACATTGTAAAAAACACTTTCCAAGAAAAAAGGAGCGTTAGAAAAACGATTCAAGAGTACGGAAGAAGAAACCCTTCGCCAAAATTAAGTCTAGTAACATCCACCGCACGCGACAATAGCCGTACGCAGTGCACGTACTAGACTAGGGGGACTTGATGACGTAGCAGTCCCTAAAGAAGAGGAACAACAGAAGGGCATTACAAAAAAGGCACGGAAAAGAAAAGTGCTCAGTCAACTCAAGTCTAGTGACATCCACCGCATGCGACAATATCCGCACGCAATGCACATACTATACTGGGGGGACTTGATGACGTATAGTATGTATAACAGTCCTACTAGGCCCAATACACACTATACACATACTGGGTCCAGGCCCATTAACAATAAAATAACTACGAATTCTGGATCAACAGTAAGCCCAATGAAAAAATTGGCTATAGTCCAAGCTAAAAGACGCACACAGGACACTTATAAGGTCGAGCCTTCGGCCACCGAAAGC
Source organism: Chrysanthemum makinoi (assembly GCA_910596185.1). Lineage (NCBI taxonomy): Eukaryota > Viridiplantae > Streptophyta > Magnoliopsida > Asterales > Asteraceae > Chrysanthemum > Chrysanthemum makinoi. The sequence continues at coordinate 46,159,874 of OU343222.1, read as the reverse complement.
ATCATGTGTCCGTATCCACGATTGACACGGAACCTTGTCCGACAAGGGTCGGGCTCCGGCGACTAACCACTATGTGCGAGTATCTAGGAAACCCTAGTGGTAAGCCTCGCCTATAAAAGGGGCTCTAATCCCCATACAAGGTACAACTTTCTCTCTCATAATTATACACACATACTATTACTCTCTATGACAACAATAATGTGTACTTACACTCATGCCGGAGTTTAATCGTGGGGTCCGTCCTCATGGTAAAGCTAACGGTTTACTCTTCTTGTGCAGGGAAACCAATCAAACTACTTGGATTAGTACAAGATCAGCCCATTCGTAGCTTGTTAGCCAGGTCCGACAAGCTATACTCATATCCATTACAACCCGTCACACTTTTTGTACTAACAATACCCAATACACTAATAAAATAATTTTTTTAACAAAGTTGCACACTTTCTTATTTTATTCACTAATAGCTGCCCCTCCCTAAATTAATAGGAGCTAGTATATTTTTTTTTAATTTGCAAAACCATGCTTATTTTTCTTTTCATTTGAATTTGAACTTATGACCTTTAGGATTATCCCTTGAACCACAAGACCATGACTTAAATGGAGAGACAAGAAAATGACAACACCAATTCTTTTTTTTCCTTTTTTTGTCGACCGATCATCCCAAACACAAACACTAACATATTTCATTTTTTTATTAATTAGCTTAAAACTAGCATTCAAGTGCCATACTTACTTTAATGAAAAACGAACATGATTGCCCGCGCATTGCTGCGGAGCAACATCATTTTAAAAACTTAAAAACGAAGACTTAGTAAGCTTTTTAAAAACTAATAAGATTCATATTTGTCAAACAATGCTTGCATTGTACGTAGTTCAGCAAAAACGGTTTGTTGCTGCACAAAAAGTCAACATTATGTTTCAACCAAATCCCTTTGCAAAAGAGGTAGAACTATTTTGAAGCAAACACCCTTCAACATATCAGAAGGATACATTTTTTGCTCAAAGAAAATCAACATAATAAACAGCATAAGAGAACAACTTATTAGCCAAATTGCTAACATAAGAATAGCTATACTTTCCATACATAGGTTCTTTGGTACACTTTTGAACGTTCAACTTAAAAAATGCTATAAAATTCAAAAGAAAATAGTCTAGTAGTGCGCTGACTTGGCTGAAGTTTTGTACTTTTAGCGTAACATAGCTTGCCGACTTTGCTATTGTTCTGAACGTCCAGGTCGAGACACCTAGAATTACAAATGGGTAGCAAACCGTATCCAGCTTCCGTTTCCCCAAGACTCGCAGAAGATGATTGGTCCACAGTTTACGGGGTTTAAATTTTGCCAGTCACTTGGAACACATCCTAAAATGAATTTGATGAAAAAAGACTATAGATAGTACATTTACACTATGTAATATTATGAATGGATGAAATATCACATAAGTCTATTATTTATACCTTCGGGTTTCATGCAAAACCAACAAAAGATGACTCTGATTATGATTATTCATTCAGTCCTATAAGTTTTGGAATATAGATACAAAATACCATAATTATAAGTTAGTATAGGTAAATCAACATGCTATAACATAACATGCTATAGTAGACAGTGTTTCAAAATACTTAGATTAAATTATTAGATAGTTAATTATGTTGGATTTAGTATGAGAGCGATAATTCAAACAGATGATCCAAACGCCCCTAAAAAACAGTTGTACAGTTCTTTTTTGAACATAATTTCAAGGGAAACTTCCTTTTCTTCGAGCAAGTATTTCAACCTCCTACGCAGTGAACCTAATCGTTGTAGTGTAGTATGGGGTAAGCCTCGGGGATTGATATCGTTCTTTAGGGGAATAGGAATGCTAGTAAGAAATATATGACGAGAAGGTGGGGTTGAGGATGATTCTTTTTTATCATTTTTATGGTTTTTTAGAAAGCTAAGGTAAATATCTTGGGGCAATTGGTTTGGGGATGGTACTTCTACCTATTACTTCTACTTATCTAATTATCTAATTATCTAAATTCTACGGGTAGCTTATGTCTAATTGAGGTGTGCTCGTATGATGATTAAAGATGTGTTCACCTAGATACAATTACTCCCTAGTTATCTTTTATTGGTCGGTTGAGTTGTCATGTCCTATATCTTAACTCGCTGTATTCCTAAAGGTTGTAGGGTATACGTAGTCCCTAGTTCTTTGAGGTTATCTCTCGTATATTACCTGCGGAATCGGCAAGCCTTGGCTATTTCATCCATAAACCATATCATCATAAAGCATACTCAAGCATTAAATACAACGAAGATGCCTAGTTGCACTCCTAAGCCAATTTCAATTAAGATAAGAAACAACCAAACAATAATCAATAACCTAGGTTTCATAGATCCAAGCAAACACACAAGTAATTTAGCTAGACATGATAGACAAGCAAGCATACACACAATCAATCGAATACGGGATAGACATAATGATAATTTGGATAAATAAACTTATCTCGATGTGTAAAATAGGGTATGGGACCCTAAGATACTGTCCAAGTCAGACTATAAATGATTTAGGGTTCTTACTCTAAAAGTGTACCTCTCAAAATACAGAAAAATCGAATTCTATATATAGATTTACAATCGCGAAGGCGTCACCTTTTGCATGGGACGCCGTAAGCTCATCGTCATTAGCGTTTCGTCTTAGCCAAGTCATCGATTGGACGGTGATTCCTCCGAGAAGAGATCAATAATAAGAAGTTGTAGTGATGGTGGGTAACTCAAACGTGTTAGGTTTGAGCACCGAGATCGTTCCGAACGAGGGTTGAATGGAGTTTCCAACTCACGTCGCGATTATCAGGATTTGAATGGGAAAAGGGGATAATATGAAGTTATCTAAACTACTGGGCAAGGGAAGCATAAAAGGGAAATTACACTACGGGGAATCCTAAGTTACGCAATTTATACTAAAACGTATTAAAAGAAACGAAAATAAAATGCAACTACGTCTAAATATTATCCTAAAAATGCCTAAAATTACTTTTACTCTAGAAATGCAATGTGAAAACTATTTATGAATTAAAACTATTTTTTTATGATTTTTCTAGAATTTACTAGAATTAAAAATTAATTTTTAACTTTTAAAACTAATTTAAAATACTAAAAATATGAAAATTAAGGGGAAAAATATTAAACTAATTTTTATAAAATCTAAAATAACCTAAGAGAATTTTCAAAACTATTTTTTTATTTTTCTGATTATTTTTTCTATTTTCTACAAATTTAAAACTATTTAAATCTAATTTAAATTGTGAAAAATACCAAATAAAAGGAAAAAAAATAGGGAAAAATATTTTTTATGCTTTTTATATTTTTCTTAAACTGTGAAAATTGAAATATTATTTTTTTGAACTTTTTCTTAATTATTTGCAATAAAAGCTATTTAAAAATACCTAAAATCTAATTTAAATTGAGAAAATAGCAAACAAAGGACCAAAAAATTATGAAAAACTCAGGAAAGTTCTAAAATATTAATCTAAATCTATGAAAAATAAGAAATCATAAGCTTATGTGTGAGATATGAGGGTCAGAGTGTAAACTAATATGAAATAAGCTAATTAAAATAAGCTAATAAGCACTATAATCTACCAAAATACTACATGGCTGAGTTATGCTAAAATAAGCTAATTCCAACTTATTCCACCTAATCCTAACAAGCTACAAGCTCTGACTTAAGAATTATGCAAACTGACTAGTTAAACCAATTAGCTCTTTACCCCTATCGTTTGAGCTACTCCACGTGCTTATTCCATAAGCCAAACCGATAACATGTGTGGTTCTCAAGACCACCTACCAAAGAATTATTGTACCAAATTTCAAGCAAAGTTAATCCAAAATGAACAAGTAATGGTTGTTTAAACACTGGCACAACTCCGGTTAATGCTGAGTGTGCACAGGGAGATTAGCTTCTAAAGAAGAGTCATTTAGAGCTTATCGTGTTTCTAAACATTTTACAAAAATGAGATATCAAAAGTTTCGACTAACCTGAACTTGAAAAGCCCAAAGTTTCAAACACTCTTACTCAAAAAGGAATCAATGATTCATCCACAAAGTTTGGTGAAAAACTAGTTTTGACAGTTTTGACTATTTTAGACAAGAATGAAAAGTTGACCAAAATGAGTTTTGATTCAAAATGATGAACTGATCTAGATGAGAAATGATGAAATTCAACTATTGCAAGCTAGCTTATCACTTTATACACTTATATGCTAAATATCATTAACTCGATTCCAAAGAAAATGAAATAAGGACAGTTAACCTTGATTTGACTTTTGAAAGTGTGTGGATGCAATAATAAAGCTAAAGTGATATAAGTGACTGAAATAGAGACCCAGTAAGCAGCTTTCCAAGCACAAACCAAAGCTTAATCACAAATTCCCAAACTGATCCAAACACTAATTTCAAAACAAGTATGCAATCTATTCTATCAAATCCTGGCTAAATCACAATAACAAGATAATTCAAACTACATAACAGATTCATTGCATTAAACAAAGCTAATATGACAAAGAATAATCAAAACTATAACAGATCAAATTGAAATAATAATCGCTACTTTTATTAAGCTTAGTAATGAGATTAAGGCTAAACTTACAAGATGTCCAACCACTATGGCTTGCAAATCCAAAAGTACCACTAATCCTAAACCATTTAACATCAAATCAACCTGCATCCATTACTAGTTCAGCAATTCAAACCCACTTCCAGCCTTTGACTTTCATTGACCAATAAGAATTTGAGTTTGAAACAAAAGTAAGCTCACAATAAGCTATCACAAGCTTATATGAACCTAATGAAACAAAGCTAAGTGTGAATCAATCCACAAAACAGATTGATATGTTTTTTATTTTTTAATGATTTTATCTGATTTTTTTGTATTTTTGAGTTAATGAAGAAATTAGCTAAAAACAGATTTATACTAATGAAATAAGCATTTAAACAAGGATAATAAGCATATTTAAAAGCATAAACAATTGAACAATTACTTGAGAATTAAAAACTGAATTTAATTAATCTAAGAATTTAAGTACAAAGAGTAAATTACAAAGGCTTATCAAAACTTAAAACATTAAAATGAAAATACAACTAACTATGCTACTGAAGAATTAAAGAAGAAGAGATATCTTTAATGTGAATGAATGAGGGGTCTTAAATAGGTGAGCTTGAGATCTTGAGGCTCTTGGAAGGATCTAGAAAGATGAAATCTGTGCTTCTTTGATTGCTTGTCATCCATTGGATCATCATACACCTCATCTCATTAATTTCAACCATTAGATCATGAATACCACGTCTCTTGCACCAATCAGAAGCCAGGAAAGGGAATGTTGCACGCGGATTGATGACCTGGCACCCCACATGTGTCAGGTGTGTCAGAAGAAAGTACAATAATACCCTTAATTACGGTAATTTTGACCAATTGACCATTGAGGTAATTAGGGTTTATGTGATTTCCGTGTTTGGGGTAAAAAAGGCGTTGGGTTATTTTTTATATTTGTTTGATAATCTTGACCGGTATTGCTGACTCCTGTAAAATGGCGGTAAATGGGTTGGATAACCGCATAGGGTTAGGTCAATGGGTTAGGATAGTTATTGGACCGGGTTTATATTTTGGGCCGTGGATTTAGTTATTGGACTTAGGACTAGATAAATGATCCAAGTAATATTAAAGGACCAAAAGTGTAAATCTGAAAATGTTCATCAAGGACCATTCTTGTCATTCTTAAATAATCCAAGGGCTGAATTTGTAATTCCAGAAACTTGAGGGATCACTTTGCCAATAACCGAAAGTTCAGTGGACCATTTCGACAATTCTTTAAACTTAAAAATCATCCTCGTGAGAATAAAGTCTTCCAAAATGCACAATCCCGACCTTCCGGCTCAGCTTAAGCTCTCTTAATCTCTCGTGCTCGGATTTACGCCCGATTTGGCTTCTTTTGTGTGTTTTACATATCCGCTGCACAAGCATAAACTTAAGAAAACCACAAATATTAGCAATAAACGGCTCTTTCTTGGTTATTTTGGGTCAATTTTGATAATGAAAAGATATGTGTTTAAGCACATATCAAAATACCCCAGACGAGACCATTGTCGTGTCCCCACGCAATGCAATCAACTCACGCTTCTAAAATCAAGGATTTCAAACTCTTTCTACTAAACCTATGAAGAAGTAGCAGAGATTCCTCAAAAGAGATTAAGAAAGCCTTAATTCTTAAAACGCCCCGTTTACCTTTTAATTAACATGTAGATATTACGATTAAGCACATTCCGGTTATGAGTGACGATTTGCTGAACTTTCATGTCGATCAATAACTCCAACATTTTTCAATCAACACTTTAGGATCACTGAGTAGAAAACACAACACAGCGTGAATGACCATACGGATAGAATACATCGTCCCTGATTTTTCACAAGTCCCCAAACTAAGCGTAAAATCGAAATCATTGTTACATATGACTCTAGATGCTAACACTACCCATGGAAGTTACTTGTGTAATTACCTTTTGCTCCCATTTTCCTATTTTCCTCTAGATTTTTTTATTTTTGTGAGACATGAATTTCTTCATTATTCTCGTTTCGATAACTTTTATTCTGATAAAGATATAAAGCTAAGTCGATAATTAGTTATCCGCTTCTCTCAAGAACCATTTTCCCAAAAATGAGGTCCACATCAAGGAATTTTTATTCACTTATACTTTTGACTTTTTTCAACATTTTTCAACATCATTTTTTTTTTTGCACTTATACTTTTTATTTATATGAGCTATGAACTACGAGCTTCACTGAGTAATTTCAAGACTATAGGCTTCATGAAATGAGGATCCCGGCTGGCTAGGCTAAGACCTCACTCAATCCCGCCTAAAGATCCAAGGGTCCGATCTCACACGTAGCTCATAACTTTACTTATTACTATATCACTTATTACTTATTGCTCATTCATTACGGATCCTTGATGTGTACCCAATTTTTAAAACAAAGATTCTTTTAAGAAGGTAAAGAACTAACTATCGCCAAAAACTCAACATCTCTAATTATTTATTTGACAGATATGGGGTGAAACAATTTTGTGGGAACAAAAGCCATAAGTACCTTCGATGGGCTCTAAAGAGAACCAACTACTCCACGCTTAGCATCTAAACTCATAAGTAACTCTATCATTTCTCGATCTCCGAAAATTTAAAATCCCAAATAATGAGATCCATGATGCTTAAATGCCGATAATTATTAGATTATCTATGGTTAAGGGAACAAGCTAGGCTCAACACCGGTCAAGTCGAATTCCATTCCTACTCTCACCACCGGAAAGTCAACAAGGTGTCAAAACATATATTAACTTAGCAAATGCTTCGCCTAATGAAATCAAGTCATGCATATTTAAAATCACTCAGGGAAACTTGCAAATTCTTGGCCTTGTGAGCTAGAATTCGTATTTTATAGCTTCTTGTCTAAGAGACTAGCAAACTTTTCAATCAAAAAGACTTAACAAAAGCTTAAAAATTTTAAATTTTTCACATTTTTGCACAATTTTTTTCATTTTCTAAGGAAAAACGGCTGAGAGTACCACGACAAAAATAAGCAAGTGCGTTAAATCAAATCAAGATTACCCTACCCCAGTCTAGAACGAAACATTGTCCTCAATGTTTAAAAGCAAGGGTATCAACGAAAATCTAAAAGCCGCTTATTAAGTATGCTCAAAGATAAACGTTAGTCGATAAGATTTCGATATCGGATTTCCATCAAAGATCGATCATGAAACTCGAGTAGAGAACAAACTTCGAGCACGAGAGTCTTCATATCGGGAAAATCCTACACACAACATCACAAACAACCAAACACGAAAAATCGAAGAGGCTAACCCCTTCACGCCACTTATTAGAAAATAGAAAGAAGATAGAGATAAGCATGGGGTGCCTCCCACGCGCCACTGTTTTTCTTAAATGAGTCGCTAGCCCGACTCGGCCCCTCAATTCATTTGTCCTTGGGAAGAAAGTGGTAGAGATACCAGTGGTCAAAAGCGGTGTCCTCATTCCTAAAAGAATGAGACCGGGTGGGTCAGGGAGGAAAGAAGATGTCGGGCTCAAGCACATAAGGAATGACTCCTCCCAAACTTACATAAGGTATGTGAAAGATTGATCCATCATCCGGCGGTTTTGCGGGCGGACAAAGGGATGAAGGATCGATAAGAGAATACTCCAAAGAAGAACGGAGCTCATGGTATAGAAAGGTGTGACTCAAAGGTTCACAAATGAAGGCATCCATCCGAGGATCCTTATCTCTAGAAATGATTTTAACAAAAGGCTCATCAATGCATATCCCGGGTTTAAAGATTTTGTCTTCACATGTCGGCTCAACGGGATAAAGGATGGTGGACTCATCAGAGAAAGAGGAGTCAATAAAACCATCAAGAACAACCATATCCTCATCAGGATCAACAACATCCTCAATACCCGGTGGTATTGGGTCATCAATCGCATCCTCAATGATCGGATCATTCGCTGAATTATCGGAAATATCGTTCAAAACCTTGCTCATATCAACCTCGAAGTAGAATCGCTTAAGAATCGGAGGATAAACATCGACATAATAGTGGAACCGCCACTAATCTCTTCATCAAATCGGAAAATCTCAAGCTCGGGAGAGAAATCACTATCTTTAACGAGATAGGAGTAACTCAATTATCGCTTAAGGCTTCAATCTTTGAAATGAGAAGATGGACATTCGACAATGTTTCACGTAATGCTTCATCCTCGATCTAAATATCATCGGGCTCAATATCTTCATCTTCCGCTCAAAATCGCTTTGCTTCTTCTATGTTGACGGGTTCGTGAAGGTAAATCGTCGACAAATCGATGTCTCCATAAGAATCATCATCGAATCGAATCGAGAATATCTCATCGTGATCATTCGAAATATCAAGAGAAGGCTCATCACAAATATCGATAACAACCCCAGACTCTCTTGGGATTGGGATAAGGATCTCAGATACTAGACACTTCGCTTCCGAATAGTACTAAGATACTCATCCCCCATTATGAGAGAATCAACGGGTTCAACGATGTTCGTAGAAATATGATCATCGACCTCTTCCAAAACGGCGTCACTTCTCTCAACCGTCGTGAGAGAAGGGAAGGATCGAAATTAAAGGCTCGAAACAAGAGAAGGAAAAGAATCCTGAGGTGGGACAAGTAGTGTGCTCGAGAGCTAGCAATTTCCACCACTTCCGCTGGGGTCTCGGTTCTTTTGAGAAATCGCTTTTAAGCTCATAATGTAGTTTCGTGTTGTTGTAACTCGACCAACTCTTAATAGTGAATTGGGAAAGACTAGGATCGATTCTAGACTTCTTAGAATTTGAGTTGAGAGTACAAACGGAAATCACCCTGTTCAGAAACATGTTCCATCTCCCTCACCGGAGAGGGAGTAGGAATTGAGGGTTCATCAGTCGTATGTTTCAAAATTTTCGACAAGGCTTCAAATTTTTCAACGTTGTTAAGAAAAACACGACGTTCAAAGAAATCGCCTCCGTAATCCCTGGGGATTCTTCTGTAGCTCGAATAGTGTGATTGACTTCCAGAACTTGGACGGCTTTTCATTAACACATTGTCGAGCTTGAATCAGACTTAAGAGAGTTCTGCACATACTTTCAATGTTGTTTTGATGTTGCTCAAATCTTTCTTCAAAATCGATGGAAACGCCCTCGATACCCTGGTGGGTTCTTCCAAAGGGCAACACATACAAGATTCGCGATAAAATCCACACCCTTTACAAAAACAACGTTCACAAATTGAATCATCTTTTAATAAGTCTCTACAATTAAAGCAATAAGGTTGAAAGAAATTTTGAGACTCCATGAGAATTAATCATAAAAGAGGGATAAAAGGAAAGAATTATCAAATCAGAGGGTAAAGAAGAATATTTTGGGGTTTTTAGAAAACATATTTTGAAAAGGAAAATCTTTTTGGGTTTTTGAAAAGATATATTTACAAAAACGACGGTAACTTCATTCGGGGAAGGATCTTCAAATGCACGCGATTCGAGACGGAATACGAAAACTCGCTACAAGCCTCCCCGGCAGCGGCGCCAAAAATTGATTCCTCCGGGAAGAGATCAATAATAAGAAGTTGTAGTGATGGTGGGTAACTCAAACGTGTTAGGTTTGAGCACCGAGATCGTTCTGAACGAGGGTTGAATGGAGTTTCCAACTCACGTCGCATTATCGGATTTGAATGGGAAAAGGGGATAATATGAAGTTATCTAAACTACTGGGCAAGGGAAGCATAAAATCGAAATTACACTACGGGGAATCCTAAGTTACGCAATTTATACTAAAACGTATTAAAAGAAACGAAAATAAAATGCAACTACGTCTAAATATTATCCTAAAAATGCCTAAAATTACTTTTACTCTAGAAATGCAATGTGAAAACTATTTATGAATTAAAACTATTTTTTTATGATTTTTCTAGAATTTACTAGAATTAAAAATTAATTTTTAACTTTTAAAACTAATTTAAAATACTAAAAATATGAAAATTAAGGGGAAAAATATTAAACTAATTTTTATAAAATCTAAAATAACCTAAGAGAATTTTCAAAAACTATTTTTTTATTTTTCTGATTATTTTTTCTATTTTCTACAAATTTAAAACTATTTAAATCTAATTTAAATTGTGAAAAATACCAAATAAAAGGAAACAAAATAGGGAAAAATATTTTTTATGCTTTTTATATTTTTCTTAAACTGTGAAAATTGAAAGATTATTTTTTTGAACTTTTTCTTAATTATTTGCAATAAAAGCTATTTAAAAATACCTAAAATCTAATTTAAATTGAGAAAAATAGCAAACAGTGACCAAAAATTATGAAAAACTCAGGAAAGTTCTAAAATATTAATCTAAATCTATGAAAAATAAGAAATCATAAGCTTATGTGTGAGATATGAGGGCTGTAGTGTAAACTAATATGAAATAAGCTAATTAAAATAAGCTAATAAGCACTATAATCTACCAAACTACTACGAAGTGAGTTATGCTAAAATCAGCTAATTCCAACTTATTCCACCTAATCCTAACAAGCTACAAGCTCTGACTTAAGAATTATGCAAACTGACTAGTTAAACCAATTAGCTCTTTACCCCTACTGTTGAGCTTACTCCACAGGCTTATTCAATAAGCCAAACTAATAACCAGATGTGTGGTTCTCAAGAGCACCTACCAAAGAATTATTGTACCAAATTTCAAGCAAAGTTAATCCAAAATGAACAAGTAATGGTTGTTTAGAACACTGCTGCACAACTCAGTTAATGCTTGAAAGTGTGCATGGGAGATTAGCTTCTAAAGAAGAGCTGTTTAGAGCTTATCAGTGGTTTCTAAACATTTTACAAAAATGAGATATCAAAAGTCAAAACCTAACTTGAAAAGCCCAAAGTTTCAAACACTCTTACTCAAAAAGGAATCAATGATTCATCCACAAAGTTTGGTGAAAAACTAGTTTTGACAGTTTTGACTATTTTAGACAAGAATGAAAAGTTGACCAAAATGAGTTTTGATTCAAAATGATGAACTGATCTAGATGAGAAATGATGAAATTCAACTATTGCAAGCTAGCTTATCACTTTATACACTTATATGCTAAATATCATTAATCGATTCCAAAGAAAATGAAATAAGGACAGCTTAACTTGTGATTTGACTTTTTGAAAGTGCTGGATGCAATAATAAAGCTAAAGTGATATAAGTGATCAAATAGAGACCGAAAAGCAGCTTCCAAGCACAAACCAAAGCTTAATCACAAATTCCCAAACTGATCCAAACACTAATTTCAAAACAGTTATGCAATCTATTCTATCAAATCTGCTAAATCACAATAACAAGATAATTCAAACTACATAATGCATTCAGCAGCACTAAACAAAGCTAATATGACAAAGAATAATCAAAACTATAACAGATCAAATTGAAATAATAATCGCTACTTTTTATTAAGCTAGTAATGAGATTAAGGCTAAACTTACAAGATGTCCAGCCACTATGGCTTGCAAATCAACAAAAGTACCACTAATCCTAAACCATTTAACATCAAATCAACCCCATCCATTACTAGTTCAATTCAAACCCACTTCGCAGCTTTGACTTTCATTGACCAATAAGAATTTGAGTTTGAAACAAAAGTAAGCTCACAATAAGCTATCACAAGCTTATATGAACCTAATGAAACAAGAGCTAAGTGTGAATCAATCCACAAAGCAGATTGATATGTTTTTTTTATTTTTTAATGATTTTATCTGATTTTTTGTATTTTTTGAGTTAATGAAGAAATTAGCTAAAAACAGATTTATACTAATGAAATAAGCATTTAAACAAGGATAATAAGCAGATTTAAAAGCATAAACAATTGAACAATTACTTGAGAATTAAAAACTGAATTTAATTAATCTAAGAATTTGAGTACAAAGAGTAAATTACAAAGGCTTATCAAAACTTAAAACATTAAAATGAAAATACAACTAACTATGCTATCAAGAATTAAAGAAGAAGAGATATCTTTAATGTGAACGAATGAGGGGTCTTAAATAGGTGAGCTTGAGGTCTTGAGGCTCTTGGAAGGATCTAGAAAGATGAAATCTGTGCTTCTTTGATTGCTTGTCATCCATTGGATCATCATACACCTCATCTCATTAATTTCAACCATTAGATCATGAATACCACGCCTCTGCACCAATCGGCCGTGAAAGGGAATGTTGCACGCGGATTGATGACCTGGCACCCCACATGTGTCAGGTGTGTTAGAAGAAAGTACAATAATACCCTTAATTACGGTAATTTTGACCAATTGACCATTGAGGTAATTAGGGTTTATGTGATTTCCTGTGTTTGGGGTAAAAAGGGCGGGGTTATTTTTTATATTTGTTTGATAATCTTGACCGGGTATTGGGCGCTGACTCTGTAAAATGGCGGTAAATGGGTTGGATAACCGGGTATAGGGTTGGTGGGTTGGGATAGTTATTGGACCGGGTTTATATTTTGGGCCGTGGATTTAGTTATTGAACTTAGGACTAGATAAATGATCCAAGTAATATTAAAGGACCAAAAGTGTAAATCTGAAAATGTTCATCAAGGACCATTCTTGTCATTCTTAAATAATCCAAGGGCTGATTTTGTAATTCTAGAAACTTGAGGGATCACTTTTGCCAATAATCAAAGTTCAGTGGACCATTTCGATAATTCTTTAAACTTAAAAATCATCCTCAGAGAATAAAATCTTCCAAAATGCACAATCCCGACCTTCCTCGCTTAAGCTCTCTTAATCTCTCGTGCTCTGATTTACGCCCTGATTTGGCTTCTTTTTGTGTTTTACATATCCGCACGCACAAGCATAAACTCAAAAAAACCACAAATATTAGCAATAAACGGCTCTTTCTTGGTTATTTTGGGTCAATTTTGATAATGAAAAGATATGTGTTTAAGCACATATCAGACGGCGTCACCTTAGAGTTGTGACGCCGTCAGTCTTCAGTTGGGACATCGTCTTGATTCTAGATCTGGGCCGTCTGGAGTGAAAGTTGTAAGTGACGTCCTCCTTCTTTAAAGCGTGATGTTGTCAGGTTGTAAGACCAGAAATTTAGCTGAGCCGTCGCGTGCATTTATTGATCAAATCTTTATAAAGTGACGGCGTCGCCCTTTGGTTGGGACACCGTCAGGTTCTGTTGAACAGCTTTGAGTGGCTTTGATCTTTACTTTGCCATTTTCTTCATGTATTTGCTCATTTTCGTCCAAATGTGCTTCATTCCAGCATTTTTCTTCCAAAAGACCTAAAAAGTAAAAAAGAACAAAGTTAAGCAGTAACGGATATAAAATATGTCAAAATAGGGCTTAAATGACCCCCTAAAAGCGTACGTTTTAAATCCTTATCCAATATCCCTACACTTGGTATTTGCTTGTCCTCAAGCAAATGTGCTTTTGACCAATCAATTTATAAGTTAGGGGGCATGAAGCATTGGTTTAAACTATTTTACAATGAGTAAAAGCACCACAATAGTCATAACAAGCACAAAAATTATACACTAGCACCTCACAAGTGGTGTTTGGATTCTCTCATCTCTCGGGTTTATATGAAATATAATATGAATGGAAATGGAAGATAAACACTCATTACCTGGCATAGTACATAGATTACCATAAGCTTAAGAATAGATCAAACCTCTACCGCTTTGGCGTAAGCACCTAGGAACAACTATCTAAGAGGTCTTTACAAGGGTTGTAACGTTAGGATTAGGGTAGGGAACCAAAAGGTTTTATTGGATAGGGGATATTTAGTGGTGGCAAGTCAAAAAATCTTATGTTACATGCATGAGAAGCGTGGCGTTGCTAAGCCAAGACTCGACTCACTAACTGATGACGTACCCTCCGATCAGGTCGAAGGACCCCCTTCGGCCTCAGTCGAATATGCATAACGAAGGACCAAGTCTATCTTCCTAAGTCATCGGTGGCGTAAAACCATTCATCATTGATATGGTTACCAGTTGGGAATTCACCAACCGAAGGCCGAAGCCCTTCGGGGTCTTACCTTGAAGACACTAAGACAAAGGAGAACATTGACTTGGTCTTCCCCCACATTCCCACTATCTCCTTAGCTTCCCCACCAAGACAGAAAGAGTGGGGATAAAACCCTAGCGGTTACCACAAATCGTGGGACGCCCCCATGATCTCCGAACCATGTGCAAACACTCTCCAAGCTTATTTCTCTATCTATAAATAAGTTGGACGAGTCATTTCAATGGTATGTTCACTCAACACAGCATTACACATACATTACATTACTTACAACACATATCACATACTTACTCGCACGCCGGAGGTGGTTCGAGGTCCAACCCCTCAAGTAATCACTTAACGAAGTATCTACTATTTCTTATTGCAGATTGGCTACAAGTTTGGCGCAAGCATAACACCCCTCATACCTTTCGATCACCATCGAAGGCCAGGTCGTATGAATTATTTTAAAATCACTAACTCTAGATAACTTGAATCAAAACAAACATAAATTTAAAAACATAAACATAAAGATAGATGTAGGATGGTAGCCTGTATGTTTTTCTTTTCATTTTTTTAACACTATTTTTTTTTCATACTGATGCAGTTTTTACTGACCAAGTCTTAAAATTTATAGTGTCACGCTATACCTATGGTCTACCCTAATGCACTAACGGGTAGTGTACCCGGTCGTGTGTAGTGTAGTAAATGGTAAAGCCGAGGTCATCCCAAGAGCTATGTGTGTTGGATTATTACTAAGTCTAGTGTCACAGAAAAATAATGGTTTCGATAGGGAATTAACTAATTAAACTACTAATGCAGAACAAAAGCAAGTAAATGGGAAAAGAGAGATCAATATAGGAATAGTGGTGCTAGCCTAGTCAATCCTCCTAGCTAGTTATGTCTACGTCTACCTACTTCCAATTACTTCAGGTGGGGTCAAATTCGAGAGGAAGATTTGGTCAATTCGCCCTAACCTATCAGAAAGATGCCACCACAAGAGAAATCAAGCCCACGTCATAAGTCCCGTTGTTCCCGGTCCCCTAAGCCAAGTCATTAAGTACCGCTACATGCTAGATTCAAAATAGTGAGTGCCCGTCAAGTAGGAACTTAGACACTACAACCCCCAATTCTTAAGTTCATCCAAACGATAGGTGATCATTTGGTCAAATCGCACAAGTAGAAAGGGTCGTCAATTGGTCATATCTTACCCTTACCGTCTCAGTCCGCTCACCTAGGGTCAGTTGGTCATATCTCCTAGGCAATTGGCCTCTACCGCCATTCAAACTACCGAATCAAGGGTGACTACCAAAGAACTATGCATGCATACACTTAGAAATAAGTTTACTAAGTAAAGGTAAACGCGAACAAACAATTAAGGAATCATAACTAGGCTAGCACCAAAGGGTGCTTAGCCGCCATATTAATCATGCACATCAATTCAATATTCAAAGGTACGAAATACATGAATTGAAAGTAAAAGAAATATAAAACGCTAAATCTTATCGTAATTGAGTGACTTCTCCCTTGGAAACAAATTGTATGCCCCTTTAGACCTGCCTTGAGCTTTTTCCCACGCTCTCGAGAGTGTGTGTTGGATGGGATGATTAGAAATGCCGGAATTGTATTTATAGGCCGTGTCCGGGTTACGGCAGAATCAATAGAGGAGTTACGCCAGAACCTTCTCTTCCGCCCAGAATGCACTAGATTCGCTAGTTACGGCAAGAACCTAATAAGTGGTTACGCCGTAGTCTTCAATAAACATGGTTACGTCGTAATTGATGCAAGAGTTACTGCTGTAAGTATCACCGCATGGATCCTCATTTGACCTAATGTAGTTACTCCAGAATCCTTTGGGAAGAGTTAATACCAGAACCTCTTGATAAGTTGGCATTCTCGAGTCACGCAATAGTTACTACAGAATGTGAGAGAGGAGTTACGCCGAATTCTTCAAAATAGGCATACTGTGATGAATCTTTAGTATGTTTCCATTTTCGCGTCTCTTTAGCTCCAATGCTCGTAATTTACCTGAAAGTGGAAAACAAGCGAAAATCCATATAAATGATATAAATAATGAGCATTATCTGGGAAATTGACACTTAATATTCGTGATTATTTGATGTTATCAAATATCCCCCACCTTGAACTCTACTTGCCCTCAAGTAGACCTTATTAGATAGATTCCTAAAAAGATATCTCCCAAAACCTGAAAATATAAGTTTACAAATCCCTTATGCTAGAATAAAACAAAGCCGTAACACCTCAACAAAGGAACAAACACTCAAATATCTCAACTATTCTAAGTGTCAATTTCGGGGTGATCACTAAATCGCACAATCATAGCATGTATTCTATCATAAGCTTGGCGGTTACACAAATCTCCACCACTAGAGTTAAGGGCTAAACAATTCTCGAAGGCAATATGGGTAGACACGACAAAGGTTAAGGGGTGACTCGTCATTACTAACATGTCACGGCGAAGTGGACAAAATCAATGATTCATGACCAAATCCATGGCCAAGACACCAAAGATTGCTCGCTGCATCACCTAGACACGCTTCATGACTAAAGGGTAGGATAAGACATGGGATATATAATTGGTGTAAAATGAAAACAAACAGTAGTCTAAATCTATAACCAAGTCATCACCACTTACAGTTCGCCCAAAGTTCAAGTTTAGAAGTCCGTAAACCGGATCATGAAATGCAAGGTATATGTGTCATTAGAGGACGTCGTGATGGGCACACCACCTTTTCTTCTTCTGTTGGTAAAACTACCAACTCCAATCTTCAAATGTGACCGAGGTGGCCTCCTCGATACAAATCAATAATGCTCAAACTATAGTGCTTATAACAACGCACTTTACAATATCATAACTCAATCTTCTTTTTTTTTTTTTTTTTGAATCATAACATAATAACATAACATCCCCCACTTGAAATGAACAATGGGAATTCGGGGGGTCTTCAATGATCTTCATAAATGTTGTCGATGAAATCGTGACTTCCAAACCTTTCCACTCGAACCTTGAACTTAGCCAAATAATGACTTCCCAATCACAAATAAAGACTACAGGGTAGGCTAAGGTGTATAGGTGTAACGAAACAATATATTGGGTTGACAAAATGAAAGGAATGGCTCAGAAGGGTGTATCTAGGGGTATCTTGCACTAAAGGTGAGTGCAACAAAAGGGTTTCACATGGGGTCGAAAAGTCGAGGTGACTAATCGATAGACTCACAATGATAGGTCAGAATGGTGATAATCCTATAATATTGCCTTCTAAAACATAAAAGTCCAAATACATCGAGCTAACTCAACATACCTCGTCTATGGTCTCAAATGATGCAAAGGCCAAGTTCTAAAGTTTACAAGCTACCAGCACACTCATAATTTGGTGGATTTGGGGTAAAATATTGGAAATGGATAAGGCTAATCTCAACATGTAATGTCAAGGGTTGTATGTGCTCGGCTAAGGTCTAATCTAGTTAGGTTCGGAAAAACATGTCAAAATTTAAAAATGGCATAATTTTTCAAAATAAACTAGAAAAATGAGGGAGAAATAAAGTTCAAGAGAGAATTCTACTCCGCCCCCACTTGAATTGTACAAAGTCCTTTTGTACTAGGCATTAAAATAAAGGTGAAGAGAAAGGTAGAATTAGAGCGAGAACTTCCCCGAAATTTGCTCCAAAAAGAAGAAGGCCCACGAAAGAGAACCGTGCCTTCGCTTAAGCCATGAACAAACTTCAATCCCCTAAATCACAATACCGACAAGCATAATTCTAAAAATAAAAAATAAAAATGAAAAACAACCTAACTCACTTTCGTAGGAATCACGGTTGCATTTAGCGTATGCAACAAGTTTTTTAAACCACTTGGTGTCCCAAGTGGACGAGTGAAGTCTCGTGAGGGTTTACAGGAACACACCCACCTAAGTTCATTTAAAACTAATAAAAGGTTACCGTGGTTTTAAAATGAAAGAATTAAAGTAGGAGTTACGCCAGAACTCCTATGAGGGAGTTACCCGAATCGCAAAACCTGTATGAAGCTGAAAGCGGAGTAGTTAAAGCGCGTAACCATCGAGATGGTATTACCGTAATTGGTAATGCGTCAATAGTTCTCGCTGCTAAAACGCTGGTTACGCGTATCACCAAGATGAGTTACGCCGTAACTCTCACATTAGCAATCTGAATAGCATTGCCTCGCTTCCTCGCAACAATGGTTAGAAAACACAAAACCCAACAGAAAAGAAATAAAAACAAAAGAAAGGGATAATCGGGTTGTCTCCCCAAAGAGCACTTTTCTTTTTAACGAGTCTTTTGTTAGACTCAGAGTCATGGGGGCCCTGGGTCCATGGGGCCTTTGAGCTTGCCCCACTTCTTCAATATCCTTCATCAAATTGTGCCTCATCCATGCAACATTCAAGCAGCTCGACGTATTCATTGGTTTTGACTTTCCTAACTTTACAAAATTTCTCATCCGGTCCTGTGGTAGCGGTGAATTCATATTTTTCGACAATAATTGAGGAGGTCTTTGTAGAATCCCCGTGAGTTTGCAACTCCTTTGTTCGTAAGCCTCGTCATCGGGATCAGTGAACTCCTCATTTCCTTGCATCTCAAGGTAATCTAGGATCCCCTCAATATCATCATCATTAGAAGCTGTGTCTTTGAACCATTCTTCAACGAGCAGATTCTCAACTAGAACGCGCTTGCATTCTTCTTTATCATCACTAACCAACTCTTTGTCTTTTTCAATTGTTATCTCACTCGAGTTGTTGAGACTTCTGTTGTTTGAATTTTCTTGATCCATGTATTCCTTCCAAATCTTCTCGTTGGTTAATGTGTCTACATATCCATACTTAATCTTCACCCAACTATCGAATCCTAGGTTGTCCAGCCAAGGCAAACCCGTTCTCTCCTCATCATTGGTTGAGGACCAAAAGCATTCATCCTTTCCCATTCTTTCAGAGCTGCTTCCTCCGTTACACATATCATCATACGGTTGCATGACGCCCGTTAAAACCCCCAGTGAGATTTTACTTTTCGCACTGTGATCACTGTAATTTCTTGTTGTCGGCCACTTAAATGCTCATTCGTACATCTAAGATCATTTTTAGCCTCTTCCCTTTTTCCTCAATGTGCTCTTCGTGAATCAATTTTAAGCTTCTTAAGGAGATTTGGATTGATCTTGGCATCCTCGAATTGAATTGCGTACCAATCTTTAAATGCTAAATCACCGAATCTTATACAATGTCTTTCACGCTCATGAGGGCATGTCCACTCTTCCTTTCTTTCATTGTCTCCCCATTGCAATACTCGGGAAGGGGTTGCATGTAGGCCATGCTCTTGTGGTCTCCTTTGTCGGTTATGATGATAGGCACACCAAAGGAGTTATTAGTGGTTCTTCTTCATCTTCAAGGGAGAGTCTTCGAGTCTTTCATCATCGTAAAGTTGTTCCCCATAAAAACTTGTTATTCTTGATTCTTTCTTTGTCGGACCCTCCATCACAAGTTTTGTTTCTAGGATCACACGAAGCCCATAGGTCAAATGAGTCCCCCTTAGCTATTGGTATAGCTTTGCACCGCTGATATCTTTTAGATGGTGATAAAGGAAATAGGTTAATATCGTGGGACCATTCACTAGTTTTCTCGAGTCCCCGATTCGCTTACATCAAGGAAGCCGTCACCACGTATCCCGCTTACGCCAGAATCGAAGTTTCTTGGTTATGGCGCAATTGCTAGAGTGAATTTTCTCATTATTCTTCATAACCCCGCTATCGCTGCAAACACATAGTTACGCTGTGACGAACTCATTAGGCATGTTACGCGAACTCCGATCTGGCCGACCAATCATCCCTAATCCGTATCATGGATCTCAACCTTCGAAGTTATTATCGAAAAATTATCTTACATTCCATAGCCGGGTTTAGATCCTTCGTGTTTTTCGTCATTCCTCCATACTTTTTCAATCGAGCTTCATCACCATGGATTCAAGGTTTTTCAGAGTTGTGTCGTGCTTGGAAAGGTTTCGCCGTGTTTTCCTCGAATTCTCTCAACCACTCATCTTGCTCTTTTGTTTCAATGGGTTTCCGTGAACTTATTAATTGTTTCTTCAAGACCGGCTTTTCTCCATAAGGCCCACGATTCAATTTCCACGATAACTATTACTATTTCGATTATCTCCGTAAAATGGTCGATTTTCTCCATACTTAGCTTCTTCAATATTCTCTTCGTCCATATGATGACAATTTTCGAAGATGTCCTCCCTCCATAAATTTCACAACCTACTTGGATGGCATGAACGGCTTTCTCGACTTTCAAAGATATCTCGACGAGATTTTCAATTTTACAAGCAATTGTCATGCAATCGTCCAAAACTTCCGCCTTGGTTTCTTTTGCTTCCACCGTCGTGCCTTTTTTGAGAGTGGTCCGCCATTTTTTGAATGGCTTCAATTGCAGCGGTAGGAGTAATGTTCGGGACAGGCCCTTGATAGTCCAGCATTTGTCTTGTAGTAACGTCAATTCCTTTGTAGAAAATATTGACCTTGTTAATACAAATAAGCAGTAAAAACGTTTATTTATATTTTACGATCTTCTAATGTTTTGTCAATAACAAACGTAAAATCATTTTAACGAAACAAATAAAATACGTAAATGGTTTGAACTAATAGTTTCTAACATATTCACATTTTCACACAAAACACTAAAACAAGTATAAGTGATTTTATGATTTAATATTACATATGTACAACAACTAGTGTTTACATATTTGGGTAAAATATACACATAACTAGTATGTAGTATATTGGGTAATATAAATGGGTAGAAACTTAAGTATCATAACCCATTGGCAAATACATTGAATGTAGTTGGGTACAACCCAAAGCCCATGACCCATGGAGCTTGACCTATAACCCATTGCATGACATCATGCTTATATCATATATGGATAATATCCATAACCCATGGTATTGACCCATACCCAATGTCTAGATACATTGAACCCTTGGTGAGCACTCAAGAGAATGTCTAGATACATTGAACCCTTGGTGAGCACTCAAGAGATACATTGTATCTAGCTAAAGACCCATGGATCAACCCATGACCCATGACCCATGACCCATAACCAAAAATACCCATGGGCAAAGAGGAGCGTTCCACGGATCCCTGGCTTTGTGCTAGCCGGATCCCAAGTGGAAGGGATCCGTGGGATCCGGGGAACAGTAGAGAATTTTCTCTATAAATAGAGAGCCATTTCTTCCTTTCTATTCACCATTTTTACACACATACTTCCCCCAAGTATTATAACCCTCTAACCTCAGATCCAAGTGATCTATGTAGTTTGTCTTTTGTTTTTGTGTGATCTTCTAGGTTCCTCTTAAAGGCGAGATCACCACTTCTTGAAGACGAGCAAGCTCAAGTCCATGAGTTGCCAATCATCAAGACAACTAAGGTTCTCTTGTTGATAGTTCTTTCTTCCTTCCATAGATGTTGGGACGAGGCATTAGTGAAGAATGCCGAAAGTGTCAAGATGAAAGCATTAGTGAAAGGTGCTTATCTTCCGTGTCAAAAGCATTAGTGAAGAATGCTAAAGGTGTCAAGACGAAGGCATTAGTGAAGGGTGCCAAGCGTTGTGTCAAAGGCATTAGAGAAGGATGCCTAAGAACCAAATCAAGTGGCATTTGGGAAGAGTGCCTAGGTCGTATAATCGATGAGGTGCATCGTTATACATATAAGTATTTGTTTATTTCCAAGGATGGTGATATCCTTGATGGTGTTGTAACAAGGAGTAGATCTCCTTGAGATTAGGTGTTGTGTTGTGAAGGGTAGTAGTTCCTCCATAGTAATGGAACTAGGTGCTTAGCCTAGTACCTAATAAAGGGTAGGCGACGTTGTGATAGGATTAGTTCTCCTTGGTGTGAAAGAACTCAGTGGTTAGCCTAGCACCGTATAAAGGGTAGGCGACATTGTGTTAGGTGTGGTTCGCCTTGGTGTGAAGGAACTCGGTATTTAGCTTTGTACCGGAAAAAGGTTGTTTACGTTGTGAAGGCTTATCCACCACAAGGAATTGGTGTAGTGCTTACGAACTCTCGAGTAGGTGACTCGGGGAGTGGAGTGGGCAAGGAAGGTGTCCTTGTAGCCGAACCACTATAAATACTTGTGTCGTGGTGATGTGCTTCTTACTCTTTATCTTTCATTACACGTTTATATATCTATCTATCAACGTACAACATAAACAACCAAATAGATTGACATAAGTCGATCTAAATATTTAAAAGGAAGTTTTAAATTGGTAAAACTATTCAACCCCCTTCTAGTTTTCCACAATTGGCATCGAGCTTCTACTACCAAGTTTTTTGTTGTATATTGTACTTTGAAAACTTGATACGATCCGTGTATGTTTGAAAACTACAAAGAAGGGAATTTCTTAAAACAAAAGTCATGTTTTTAGAAATCATCATATGTTGGATAGTGATAGATCATTCTAACATTTTCCTTTGAGAAGTCTTCATACTAGGATTTGGGTATCTTAGAAGATCATGAAGTATTTCGCCTCTATGGTTTCTAAAACCATAAAAAGGGAATATAGCAAAGGATTGGGGTATCTTAGAAGATCATGAAGTATTTCGCGTCTATGGTTTCTAAAACCATAAAAAGGGATACAGCAAAGGTATGTTTTCTTAGTTACATTTTTTAAAAACATGCTAAATTGCTTATGGACAAAATGGTGATATATGCTTCTATCTTATAATAAGCATAATATGAAAAGTGTTTTAGTGATTTTTTCTTTGAAGTTTTGTTGTTAGATATCTTGTTAATCAAGCTTGAATAAAGGTAAAATGGGTAATATAACTTCACTAAAAAGTCTACAAAGACTAAACCTTTCGTCGGGTCAAAACGCATATTTTTGTAATTCTGTGTTAGATCCGCGGATCCCTCAGTTACACCGACGGATCCTCAAGCAAGGGATCCGTGGGATCCGTGGTACGAAGACAGCTTTTGTCTGAATTTCAAAAATTCATAACTTTTTAACCGTAAGTCGTTAGAAGTCGTGTCACCTATCGTTTTAAAGGTATTTGAGTCTACTTTCATTTAAAAATGATTTCATAAACTGATTCAAAACAATAATTTACAGAATCATTGATTTATAATAGAAAGTCATTTTTTGGTCACAACTTTTGCACAAACTTTTGATCTAATTAGAGACGGATGTTTTCGCTTTTGAATAACAATGTGTCCTCTATTGAAATTAAGGTTTTGATCATATTTATAAATATAAAAGAAACTAATCAAGCTTGGTATACATGTTTATATTTAACACAAAGCGATGAAAAAAACTTTCGTATGCTATGCTAAATGATAAATTGTCTTCGTTGCATTACTTGATTATTTGCTCATCTCAAATAGCTTTTGTGCTTGTTTGATTGAATAGCATATGTGGTTTCCTTACCTTGCTATTCATTCTCTTGTTTGTCGATTTAGTAATATTCTACTAATCAATGTGCTATATGAAGGAGTGTTTGGGATAACATCTAGTTGTGTCGAAAATGTTAGTTTAGATATTTAGATAAGTCATATAGGTTGAAAAATGTTTAAAACATATAACACACTAAATGGAATTTTTATTGAGTTTGTCATATATGCTTATATGATTTCCTTTGTTCTTGTATCATTTTCTAAAAACAACAAGAATGTACATCGGATCATAACCTACACTTGTGTTGATGATGTACTCTCCCATTTTCCTTTTCATGATCGCTCTCCAAGCTTCATAGTAGGATTGACAACTTGATTATTTCATCCGATATACTCAAGTAAATTATTTTGCAACGCAAATATAATTGTTCATATCCGAAAGTCCAAACTCAAAGCTTTCCAACAACATATGTTGAACTAGCTCATCCAACCATTTTTGTTGTTTACCATATGGACAACTTTTAAACTTATTTTTAACATGACGCCTTCGTCACCTTATTTGTCTCAAGTATAATATTAAAAGAAGCAAAGTATCATCATTGTTACTCTTCGATAGGCCATTGTAGGAATATAAATTTTCCTAACTTGAGAATGAATAATGGAGAACTTATTGCACTAGAAACTCAATTTGACCTAATGGTTGAATTGCTTCCTTGATAGAAGTTGGGTATGTGGAATCACCCGTAAAAATGGTCGTGTTTAGCCGTAATTGAGCCCCGCTAGTAATAGTCTCATATTCATTCTCTCACTTGGGAAATTTATACTCCTATGTTTTCCTAAAGTAAGTTTACAATGGAAATACTTTGCATTGTCTTAGGATTACTAATCAAACAAGTTGTAAAATAAAATTTTCTTTTAGTTAATCACAACCACTTGCCTCATCGTTTATTATCTTGCTTTGTTCGAGAAGAGCTACATGACTTCATGGACGAAGTTCATTGTATGCTAATCACCATCCGTAATGACTATACATAGTTCATTGCTTCCGTTGGCCAAAACAACCCTATTGTCTTGAACACCATCATCTACTCTGCACGCCATTGTTAATACAAACGATTTACTAATCTAGATCGTAAATCTATTTTGAGCTTCTTGAATAACGGCTGTTAAGTTTGATAAACCTATGTGTTACTTGTGAGCTAGATCTCATTTAATTGCTTATGTGCTATTTCTACATGCTCTTAGTATGTTTTACTTTTATACATGTATACATTAGAGATCATTAGCTTCTAAGTTCGATACTTAGAACAAACGCCACTGTTAAGTAAAATCGTTCCGCATGCCGATCCCTAGTTTGTAACTATCCGGATCCTCAAGTGAAGGATCCGTGGATCCGCCGAATAGAAGTGGAGTTTCAATCCTTTACACCTCAAACCATGTTCCTAGACTACTTCACACTAGCTGAACTTAATACCTTAGGATCTCTTAAGTCCTTCTCAAGCTTAGTAAGCTTCACACTCACTTATAACTCATTAAGGATCACACTCAAAGTGCTTTTCGATCTATCATTTCACCTAAACTCATTACTCTTCCGCTCTCTAGATCACTCATTATTTCTCACATGGTCCCTCACATCTAGACCTCTAAATCTTTCGATTATGGCAAAATTGATCATAATCATCCTTACCTCAAAATTGGTCGAAATGGATCAAATTCTAGTTCTTCCACCTTAAAACCTTTAGAATCTTCTCCAAGACATTATCCTAAGTCACTATCTGATCACTAGGATCATCTAGCTCCATTTGAAACTCTCAAGATTTTAGTGTCATCTTTGTTCATTCATTGGTACTCACGAAAGTTCTAATTTCTTTCATATAAGGCAATCATTAGCTACATCACTCATTGCCCTTGAACATTTAAGTACCCTTCCATTTAAAGACACTTAGGAGAACTGAAACATTCAAAAAAGTATAGGCTTTAGACCTTCAAACATCACTTATCCTTTCCTAGCTACTGAGAGCCGGATCCCTAGGATTAGCCTAGACGGATCCCCCATTGGTGGGAACCGTAGGATCCGTGACAGATTATGTCAACTCTTGCTAAAACAATCATTTCAAGCTCATCTTGCTAACTTGAACACTCCACCTCATCCTAATTAAATCTCCGAAGTTGACTCTTGTGCATGCTAATCATCACATTCCAAAGGATATTAGAGACTTAAGTCTTGAATGCACTTGCTAAATCCTTCCCTTTATAAGTCATCTTGCTAGAATCCCTTAGTCATCAAACACAACATAATTCTCAGAATTTAGAAACCTTTTCCTTAGTCATTTCATCATGAGGAAATCTCCTAGTGCTAACTCATCCAACCAAGAACCACCTAAGAAACTTGCTCGTGTTGTACACGAAATTTCCTCAACCGAATCATCTCCGTTAAACCCACAAATGGTAGGACTTCCCATCCACCAATCATCATCCGTAAGAGATAATAGTGCTAGAATCTCACCTCAAGAAACCCAATCAACAATTGCCAAGAGAACCGCAATAATTAGCATTAAACCTCTTAGGTTAGAAAAGGGATCATCGAGCTCTAAACCAAACGTACCTAGTTCTAGGAAAACGTCTAAACCTTCATTCCTAGAGCATGGACTACAACTTTTACCGAGCCTCTCTTTATTCATTAGAGCATTCACCACCGAGAACTTCCCATTCACCAACCTTCTCGTTAAAATAGGAACCACCTACATCACCAACTAGTCCATCGTTGGAAACAAGGAACCACCAAGGACTTGATCATATGGAGGAATTTCCATTACCACCACTCTTATTCCTAGTAGAACCTCATCCTAAATTACTCAATGTACCTCCACCATCATTTGTAGAACCTCCTCAAAACATCCTGTTCCTAATCAAGACAATAATTGCTCTAATTGTCTAATCACCCAAGGACTTGTT
The DNA here is from genome assembly GCA_910596185.1 of Chrysanthemum makinoi. Lineage (NCBI taxonomy): Eukaryota > Viridiplantae > Streptophyta > Magnoliopsida > Asterales > Asteraceae > Chrysanthemum > Chrysanthemum makinoi. Next base: position 46,132,945 of record OU343222.1, on the reverse strand, counting down.
CAAGAAGTACGAAATGAGTTGCATTTCATATTTAATTATCTTCCTGAAATATTGGACCAAATTAACAAGTCTACTCATCCCTAGACTCAAGCACATTGTTGCTTCTTAAGCTTTGGTCACTTATTAGTATTAGTAGAATATGGCTAAATCATTCTCTTAGTTTTTAGAGATTTGTTGATCATCTCTTATGTTTTATTGAATGATAGTTTACTTGCCATATTGCATTGAGTATATGTTTGTTGGTTGAATACATATCTCATTTTGATGTTAACATTAATTGTTACATCACCATTGCTGAATTTAATCATCAGCTATACGGATCCCTTAAAATTGCCTAGAAGGATCCCTACTAGGAGGGAACGGTGGGATCCGTGAGACAGAAAACTATTTTTCTACTAACTTGGATCACATATGCAGGAAATTGTGCATTATACTTGTTTTCTAACCTTTGTTTTGTAGTTATTCAATCTACACTTGAAGCCTTTGACACCCTAAAGCTAGGGGAGCTTTGTGTCAAAACAATACATTGCAAATTACTTGCAATATTAGGATTACATTTCTCGACATTCCTTTTCAAAATTGCAATCATCAAGGGGGAGCACATTCGTCACTTAGACGAAATCTTTTGCAAACTTAGTTGCAAACAAACTAGATTAGTATTACTTTCTTGACGCCTTTACCTAGGGATGGACTCGTCAAGGGGGAGTAAAGACGAGATCCTTTCCCGATACTTGCTCTCTACCTCTTTTTATTTCTTTCACATGTTTTTCTTAAAATCAATGTGTTGCTTTCTTTCAAGGCTCTTTTTGTTTCGACAAAAAGGGGGAGAAGAAAGTAAAACTACAAATTCAAACTTTTACGAATTTTAGTTTTTCCTTAAAATAATTTTATGTTTTGTCATCAACAAAAGGGGGAGATTGTTAATAAAATAAGCCGTAAAAACGTTTATTTATATTTTACGATCTTCTAATGTTTTGTCAATAACAAACGTAAAATCATTTTAACGAAACAAATAAAATACGTAAATGGTTTGAACTAATAGTTTCTAACATATTTACATTTTCACATAAAACACTAAAACAAGTATAAGTGATTTTATGATTTAATATTACATATGTACAACAACTAGTGTTTACATATTTGGGTAAAATATACACATAACTAGTATGTAGTATATTGGGTAATATAAATGGGTAGAAACTTAAGTATCATAACCCATTGGGCAAATACATTGAATGTAGTTGGGTACAACCCAAAGCCCATGACCCATGGAGCTTGACCTATAACCCATTGCATGACATTATGCTTATATCATATATGGATAATATCCATAACCCATGGTATTGACCCATACCCAATGTCTAGATACATTGAACCCTTGGTGAGCACTCAAGAGAATGTCTAGATACATTGAACCCTTGGTGAGCACTCAAGAGATACATTGTATCTAGCTAAAGACCCATGGATCAACCTATGACCCATGACCCATGACCCATAACCAAAAATACCCATGGGCAAAGAGGAGCGTTCCACGGATCCCTGCTTTGTGCTAGCCGGATCCCAAGTGGAAGGGATCCGTGGGATCCGGGGAACAGAGAGAATTTTCTCTATAAATAGAGAGCCATTTCTTCCTTTCTACTCACCATTTTACACACATACTTCCCCAAGTATTATAACCCTCTAACCTCAGATCTAAGTGATCTATGTAGTTTGTCTTTGTTTTTGTGTGATCTTCTAGGTTCCTCTTAAAGGCGAGATCACCACTTCTTGAAGACGAGCAAGCTCAAGTCCATGAGTTGCCAAGCTTCGTCATCATCAAGACAACTAAGGTTCTCTTGTTGATAGTTCTTTCTTCCTTCGTAGATGTTGGGACGAGGGCATTAGTGAAGGATGCCGAAAGTGTCAAGACGAAAGCATTAGTGAAAGGTGCTTATCGTCAGTGTCAAAAGCATTAGTGAAGAATGCTAAAGGTGTCAAGACGAAGGCATTAGTGAAGGGTGCCAAGCGTTGCTGTGTCAAAGGCATTAGTAAGGATGCCTAAGAACCAAATCAAGTGGCATTTGGGAAGAGTGCCTAGGTCGTATAATCGATGAGGTGCATCGTTATACATATAAGTATTTGTTTATTTCAAGGATGGTGATATCCTTGATGGTGTTGTAACAAGGAGTAGATCTCCTTGAGATTAGGTGTTGTGTTGTGAAGGGTAGTAGTTCCTCCATAGTAATGGAACTAGGTGCTTAGCCTAGTACCTAAAAAAGGGTAGGCGACGTTGTGATAGGATTAGTTCTCCCTGGTGTGAAAGAACTCGGTGGTTAGCCTAGCACCGTATAAAGGGTAGGCGACGTTGTGTTAGGTGTGGTTCGCCTTGGTGTGAAGGAACTCGGTATTTAGCTTTGTACCGGAAAAAGGTTAAGCGATGTTGTGAAGGCTTCTCCGCCATAAGGAGTTGGTGTAGTGTTTACGAACTCTCGAGTAGGTGACTCGGGAGTGGATTAGGGCAAGGAAGGTGTCCTTGTAGCCGAACCACTATAAATACATGTGTCGTGGTGATGTGCTTCTTACTCTTTATCTTTCATTACACGTTTATATATCTATCTATCAACGTCCAACATAAACAACCAAATAGATTGACATAAGTCGATCTAAATATTTAAAAGGAAGTTTTAAATTGGTAAAACTATTCAACCCCCCCTTCTAGTTTTCCACAGACCTTCTGCTGGTTATTCAGATCATTGGTAGGACACTTATAAAGAAGATCGTTGTATCTGTCCCAAGCTTGATACAGTGCTTCATCATCTTCTTGTTTGAAATTGTGGATTTCCAAAAGCTGATTAGAAATCTTCGATGGTGGGCATATCTTTGATAAAGTGTTTCTTTAGTAGCCTTCAGTATTAATCAGCCTTACGGCAATCTTTCTATCCATCTTCTTGCCTCCAGAAGAGTCATTGGGAAAACCTTAGCATAACAAAGATCATGAGACACGCTTAATGTTAAAAAGGCCATGTATGTATAGGACATTTTCAACGTGCTCATATGCGCCGCCCCTCGCTTCCTCGAAAAGGGTTAGCGCCAAGCTCCTCATAAATTGGTCTTTAATTTCAAACGTAACATCGCCTCCCATTGCCGGCCCTTACTTTGACCCGCCCTTTGTTCTCATTCTTGTCAACGCCAAGTGTTCCTCAAGAGTGAGGTCATCGATGTTAACAACTTCCATGGTACCTGAAATCTAAAACTATGATCGTGAGAAAAGTTTAAAATGAAATGAAAGACTTAATATCAATCCTAATATAACTAAGCGGGCTTCAAAACTTGATGCGTGTTTTATTGACTAGGTCTTAAAATTTATAAGTGTCTCAATATACCTATGGTCTACCCTAATGCACTAACGCAAAGCACCCTGGCGCAGTGTAGTGTAGTAAATGATAAAGCCGAGGTCGTCCCAAGAGCTATGTGTGTTGGATTATTACTAAGTCTAGTGTCACGTATAATAATGGTTTCGATAGGAATTAATTAATTAAACTACTAATGCTAATAATAGCAAGTAAATTGGAAAAGAGAGATCAATAGAGGAATAGTGGTGCTAGCCTAGTCAATCCTCCTAGCTAGTTATGTCTACGTCTACCTACTTCCAATTACTCGTGTGGGTCAAATTCGAGAGGACATAATTTGGTCAATTCGCCCTAACCTATCAGCAAAGATGCCACCATAGGAGAAATTAGGCGCACCGTCATAAGTCCCGTTGTTCCCGGTCCCTGCCAAGTCATTAAGTACCGCTACATGCTAGATTCTAAATAGTGAGTGCCCGACCGTTAGGAATTTAGACACTACACCCCCCCAATTCTTAAGTTCATCCAAACGATAGGTGATCAGTTGGTCAAATCGCACAAGTAGAAAGGGTCGTCAGTTGGTCATATCTTACCCTTCCCGTCTCAGTCTGCTCACCTAGGGTCAGTTGGTCATATCTTCTAGGCAATTGGCCTCTACCGCCATTCAAAACTACCGAATCAAGGGTGACTACCAAAGAACTATGCATGCATACACTTAGAAATAATTGTACGGAAGTAAAGGTAAACGTAAACAAAACAATTAAGGAATCATAACTAGGCTAGCACCAAAGGGTGCTTAGCCGCTCATATTAATCATGCAAATCAATTCAATATTCAAAGGTACAAATACATGAATTCAAAGGTACGAAATACAGGTCTGGGTTACGGCGTAACCAATAAAGGAGTTACGCCGTAACATTCTATTCCGTCGTAAATGCACTAGATTCTAGTTACGGCGAACCTAATAAGTGGTTACTTATAGTCTTCAATAAACATGGTTACGCCGTAGTGATGCAGAGTTACGGCGTAAGTATCACGTGGGCGGATCCTCATTTGACCTAATGTAGTTACGTCCGTAACTTTTGGGAAGAGTTACGCGCAACCTCTTGATAAGTTGGTATTCGAGTCACGCAATAGTTACGCGTAATGTGAGAGAGAGAGTTATGCCGAATTCTTCAAAATAGGCATACTGTGATGAATCTTTAGTATGTTTCCATTTCCGCGTCTCTTTAGCTCCAATTCTCGTAATTTACCTGAAAGTGGAAAACAATAGAAAACAAGCGTAAATCCATATAAATGATATAAATAACGAGCATTATCGGGAGAAATTGACACTTAATATTCAGGATTATTTGATGTTATCACATACCTTTTTACTCTACCATCCTCTACGATAACATCAAAATATAAGGGATTTATAGGAGCATCCCTACACTTGAGTTTTTATTTCTCTAACACTAATTGACCCGATTTGAAAAGATCAAAACACTTGGAGTATTTAATTACGTAGACAAAGAGAATTTGAATTTATCGTTCTTTCCCTCGTACTCCATAAAATATTACTTTTTACCCAATCGTCCCAATCGTCCCAAAACTGTGTACATAAGATACGACTCGGCTTAGCAACCATCAAGTAACTAGATATTTGAACTAAGGTTTTAGTAATGATAACAATAATGCACTAAATATGAGTGCATACAAGGTAGGCTAAGGTGATTTGGGTGTACATGGCGGTGGATTGTAAACAATGCTCTTCATTGATATTCTGGAAAACCGAAACATCACGAGAACCGCGAAAAGGATAGGCTCTGAGGGTTAACTAGGGGTATCATGTACTAAAGATGAGTACATCATAAGGGTGTGGGGTAATTACTCAACCGATGTGGAAGATGTAATTATAATACAGGTTTCAAACAAGGGTTATCCTAATGCCTCTTTTCACTTAGTTATTCCTAACTACACAAGTGTAGTCTCACTAGCGATCTCGGAATGCATCACAAAACAAGTTCTAGAATCTATTATACTACCGGTACACTCTCTAAGCATTAAAAGTGAATGCTTTTATTCCTAAAGATCTAGGGGCGAACCTCACATTTTTGGGGTGGAATTTGAGTGGTAAACGGTTTTTTGTGCTAGTCATATAATTCCTATCCATGAGACGCTTTATTAAGATTAAAGTTTAGCTCATAAATGTCATAAAAAAATTTAAATTTGGTGCTAAAATTGCCCTAACCAATATTTCTCATAGTTTATTACACAAATTACCAAGGACAAGACAAATGATTAAGTGAGTGAATAGTTTCTAAGTTCCCGTTTTATTCTTCCTCCCTACACTTAAACTGAACTCCCCTGATTAGCTCTAAGAGGATATGTATGAAGTTGCGGTTAAATTCTTTTCCAAGAAGAATACATGAGTAATAAGTTTCATCCAATTTGTGTTTCTACTTGCCAAATATAACATGCACACTTATAAGAAAACAAACGAAACCCTCGCCTAAAATCAGCGGTAAACTATATATGACACACAACTATACTAGAAAGCAAGTATGATATAATGCTTGTGGAATGGATGTTTGTAGTTTTTCTGAAAAATTAAGACCTGGAAATTTCCAAAAATTTATAAGTAGTACATAAAATGAAAAACTGACAATCTGTTTCTACATATCCTGATGTCGTCAGGCCTTAATCCTAACGCCGTCAGGTTGTCCTGACAGAAAGTGGTCTGCTTCGTTTTTCCGAAAAATTACATCTTTAAAACCTGAAAAAATTCCTGCAAAACATCCATTATGACTCGATACAAGCATTTGACTCTAACAAACATACATATATATCAGTTTCACTAATTGCAATTCTCATGTTCATGTTCTTAAAATTGTATATGATCTTCCCTACACTTATCTTTTTGTAAAATACCTTTATATGTAATTAAGACGAGGTTAAAGACAAAATAAAGCATTTTCACAAAATTCTAACATGAGAATAAACAACAATGAAAAAGATATAAGACACACAAAAATTGAAAAACAAAACAAGCAAAAAATTAAGCATGGGTTGCCTCCCACAAAGCAGTTTTCTTTATTTATGAGTCTTGTAGCTAGATTCGAAGTCGTGCTCCTACATGACTTCCTTACCGTCATCTCCTTCCTCATGACGATCTCTATTAGGGTTTTCCATGGTATAGTTATGTCCTATCGTATATCTTTATAAGAAGTCATCTTGCCCCCAATTGGTTCTATGTTCTGGTCCTAGTTTCAAACAATCCTTGTAGAACCCAAATATCTTATTCATCACATAGTCTACTCCTTTCTTTTTATCCTCCTCATTTCTATAGTAGACCGATAGCTTAAGTTGCTTTTCATCATTGGATAGTGATAAAAATTTCTCAATCTTAAATGGCATTTGGTAAGCAACGTCATCGATTGATGTGCTATTTCATCCTGCTTTTAATATTTATAAAACTTAGACAACTTAGGATAAACACATACTAACGGGCAGAGAACCCGATCAGATGTAGTAAAGCCTTAGGTAAATCCGAGTATCGTCCCAAGAGAGCTGTGACCTTGAAAGAACTAAGATGATTGAAAATGATATTTATAATATATTGGTATGATAAGCGAAATGCTATAGTTATTCTAAACACACAGACACTAGAATTTTAGGATAAAGAGATAGATAAGCGAAGCTTAAAGAAGAATACAAATAGTGGTTATATATCACCAGACTCCTTTGGTCAATTCTTCATGGCCTATGGTTCTTAGATTCCTCACCAAGATGAACAGGTCACCCGATCATTCTGAACCTAATAGCATTAAAGGGCCAAATCTAGTAGATGTAGTCTATGGAAACCCGGCCGATAGGAACTTAGATTTCCTCTAACCTCTTAAATACCTCCACTTGATAGTGATCATTTGTTCGGGCCAAGACACGAAGAGTGGTTGTACTATGGCCAATTCCTCCCATACTTCGCAACCTATTAGACTAAGGTCAGTTGGTCATATCTCCCAGCCCTTTAGATACTAAAAAGCTTATAATATTACCGAGACTAGCGATCTATGAAAAGACTAGTAAATGTCTATAAAGAAATAAAGAGGAGATCAATTAACATAAATGCAAACTTCAATTAATAACATGAATTCGTAGTATAAACCCTAGAAAAATATAAAAGGAATTCAAACTCAAATACAACTGAAATCGTAAATGAGAACTTCGTTATTCAATGCTCCTAAACCATGCTTCTTCTTCTGTGTTTGATCTCCCCAAACCCTAGAAGGTTTGGGAAAGGAGAGATGCTTAAAACTGATGAAATCTTCGACTATTTATAGGCTCAGATACTAGTTACCGCGTAACATTTATTAAGTAGTTACGTCGTAACTCTTCAAATCTTATGCTTATCCATAGTTACGGCGTAACCATAGCTGGGGTTACGCCCTAGTCTTAGTAAATCACATGCATTTCTTCTGTTACTGCTTAACCTGAGCTAATGGTTACACCGTAGTCTTTGTAAATTTGATGTTTATCTGTTGTTACGACGTAACTTGAGCTGAGGGTTACGCCATATCTCTTGTCAAGTAAGCTGCATAATGTTTAGTAGTCATGTTACGGCGTAATTATGTTCTTTTGTTACGCCGTAATCTTCATAATTATTGTTACGCCGTAACTTCATCACTTGGTTACGCCATAGTTAAGAGAATAGTCATCTTTTGGGCTTGGAAATGTCCATTCACTGCTTCCTTGAATAAAATAGGTCCTGAAATGAAATAATAAGGAATAAGAATGTTTTCACTAGTATTTTACTCATAATGTGATGATAAAAGGGGAAATTAACACTTAGAATATCAGGACAATTTGATGTTATCAAATATCCCCCCACTTGAACTCTACTTGCCCCCAAGTAGACCATTTTAGACTGCAAAAGATACATCCTCAAGGAATGTGCAGTCAAGATTTTCATACTAGAATATTTATACAAGCCGAACACCTCACGAAATGGGAATGAAAACACTCTCACACTCATCCTAATCTAAGTATTAATTTCGGGGTAATCACTCAATTGCACTGGCTTAGCAAGTATTCTATCATAAGCTTGGCAATTACACACATCTCCACCACTAGAGCTAAGGTTAAGACAGATTTCAGAAAGCAATGTTGGGTAGATAGTGATTCAAAGGCTATGGGGTAGTGTCATTACTAACGTGTCACGGCGAAGTGGACAAAATCAATGATACACGACCAAATCCATGGCCAAGACATCAAGGATTGCTCGCTGCATCACCTAGACACGCTTCACGACAAAAAGGGGCAAGGTAAGGCATGGGATTATTTAATGGGTGAAAAGAAAAAGAAACAAATAATCTTAGCTTAAAACCAAGTTCCATCGCTCAACCGTTCATTCAAGGTTCATAATTCTATTACGGACATAGGATCATAATACGTCACGGGAACACACCATTTAAATATTTTTCTTTCTTGAATCGATGGTGTCTTTGACTATCTTCCAATCTTCAAATGTGATCGAGGAGATAATTGGGGGATCTTTAATGATCTTTAACAAGATGAAGTTGATTTGGTATGCCTTCTGAAACTTTTACTCAAACCTCGAACAAGGGCGGACAATGACTCCAAGATCAAAAGATAAGATTACACGGTAGGCTAAGGTGCAAAGGTGTAACGAAAATAAGGGTAAGAAGATTAAATGATAGGCTCAAATAGGTGTAACTAGGGGTATCTTGCACTAAAGGAGAGTGCAACAAAAAGGGTTAACACGGAGGTCGAAAAGTTAATGTGACTAATTGATAAACACACACAAGTAAACACATATGGGCTATTTGGGTTTAATCCTAAAACATTTGCTTTTTCAAATTGCCTCTACCAAATGCACCAAGCTAACTTGACATACTACTCGTCTATGGTCTCGAAGTGATGTAAAATCTAAGTTCTAAAGTTTACAATACTATCAGCACACTCAATATTTGGTAGATTTGGGTATAATGGGGGAAATGGAAAGGCTAGATCTCACCAATGACAATAAGGGTTATAGTGTGCTCGGCTATTATGTAATTCTAGATTGGTTAAAAATATGACAAAAATTTTCAAATAGCTTAAAATTTTAAAACCAACTAGAAAATTAGGGCAAGTAGGCTAAGTAATCATACACTTCATTTCTATTCCTATCCCCTCACTTGAAGTGTATAAAGTCCCATTTGTATGAAAAAGGTAAAAAATAGAAATGAAAAATAACCGAGAAAGAAATAAACTCCCTTCTCAAATGCTTGCCTAGATATCTCACTAAAGGTTGAAGGTGGGTCACGAGGTTGCTAATGCGTATCATTTCCGGTGACTACGCCTTAACTAATATGTTGTCAAAAATTTTCCTGTTGCTTCACAGGTTACGGCAGAATCACCCAAAAGGGTTACGCTGCACTGCGATCACGCATTAAAACCTGCACAGAATACATAGGAAAATTTTGTACCTATCGGTACAATAGATTATCAAACACACAAATATCCTAGTTATTAAGTTATTACAGACATAATGTTGAAATTGTTTTAGAAATTGTTCAACAAACAGGGGAATCAATCATTCCCTGTGGAGAGCATGGTCCATGGAGTGGAACTGAGTTGGGTCAAATGGAGTGCTTGCGATGCTACCAGAAGTGGGCTCGGTCTGCATAAATGCCACTCCCTGCTGGATGCCAATGTCGGGGATGTCGGGCTGGTACACATATCCCGGACCATGCCATCGAGGATGGCTCAGGTGCATGCTCTGGAGCATTTGGCTTGTAAGATCTGCACTCCAGTTAAAGAAATCCTATTGCAGCTGCTGCACCTGATCCATTGTACCTGCAAAACCCTCAAACTAGTTACTCAGACCATATAAACCCACCCCGAGGCTATCAATATCCTAGTTGAAGTGGGTAGACATCCCCTTGATCCGCTCATCGATCATCTCTAACCTATCCCCAACATTAACGTGTGCCCTACGTCGACCCCTAGGCACACGTTCCTCAACATCCTTTTGGGCACCACCAACACCACTACCTTCCCCGACTTCTCTCCTCAGGGCAATCCCAGCTAACTCAATCACTCCATACATATCTTGGGTGCAAATCCCAAACTCTACTAGCTTATTCAACCCAATCAAGCTAGTTTCCTTCCCACGAGATAGCCAAGCCAACGCCTCCTCATTCATCAAGTCATAACTCCTCGCCAACCTACCAATAAAATGAGCTCCCTAAATTGGACTCTTCCCAGTAAAACCCTTAGCTTCACTGCCCATGACCCTCGCCAAATAATGGGGGACATCAATGTGATTTCCCCCGTCCATCCCATCTAAGAGGTACAAATCGTCCATGGTCATATTCTCTTTGGCAAAGTGCCTTGCCCTTATAGAGCAAGCAAGGAGTCAGTGTACCAGACGGCGAATAGGGTTCCTTACCAGGGTGTAAGTAGGAGGCTGCCTCGAGTTGTACCCGGTCACAGCAGAAATTCGGTTAAAATAGGTGGCGGGATCATAGTCTTCGGGCCTATGCCTCCAACAAGTATTGTAAAACATTTAGAAGGTTTCAGAATCCATCTTTTACCGTGTGTACAAACCCATTCTTTCGGTAAAATCCCTCAAAGTTAACTGCCTTCTTTCACCTCCCAGTTGAAAATGCAAAGAAACCTGATTATCATTCTCGATTTCACTTCTGAACTCAACTGTAGCAAGAAACACCCGAACATATTCCGGAATAATTGACTCGGTGATCCGAAAGAGCCTTAACCAAGCATTGCAAGTGAAATCCCCCTGCGAGCACGTGTACTTGATCTTGCAAAATTTTCTCAGTTTCCTCCCAGCAGCCCCATTGGCAATCCCATCAAACACCTTGAAATCCAAGGCTTCGGGCTGACTAATGTCTTTTCTTTTCAACATCGCATAATCATCAAGACATAGTTGCCTAATCTCTTCATCTTCAAATGCAAGAAACCTAACCTACTCAGCGGGGTTGGGGATGGGGTCTTCGCCTGCAAGGAAACAAACATCAGTTAGGAAATGACCCTACTGATGTACTAGTTACGGCGTAACCACATTACAGGTTACACCGTAATCAAATTACGCAATAGTTACAGCTTAACATATCCCACAAGCCACCGCATTTCCCAGAAACTTCAAAGAAAGCCAGATGGTTACAATTAGCAATAAATTACGCCGGAACCATCAATTTTATCCAAGTGGTAAAAAGAATCAATAATTTTTAACCTATTAGTGCCGAGGACCGCCTAAACCATTAAGTTTCGCTTGACCCAAAACCTTTTTAAACTAAGTCAAAACATCCCAAACGACCCATAATGTTATGACATGAATCAAAATAACATGGGGAATTCATCTTAATTATTAATTAATCAGACCAATAGCAATAAAATAATGAAACAAGCAAGATCCCCAAAATATTAAAATATAAACCCTAATTGAATACTCGAAAGAAACGAATCAAAAAGAGTAGCAATAGATCTTACCTTCCATGGTTTGAGTGATGAAATGAAGAAACCTTGACGAAAAATTTTGGGGAGAAAATTTTACTGTTGTGATAGGCGGTGAAAAGTGTTTATGTAAAAACCTAGTTTTTCATCCGAATAAGGGTTTATACAGCCAGGATGTTACGGCGTAATTAGATAAAGAGTTACGCTGTAACTAAATTTTTAGTGATTAAAATTTTTGTTATTGTTAAATGGTTACGTCGTAACTCTTAATAGAGGTTACGCCGTACCTGAATTTTTAATTAAAGCTTTAATTTTTTAGAATTCTTATAATTATTTATGATTACGTCGTAATCCTTAACAGAGGTTACGCCGTAACTAAAGCTTCAAGAACAAATGTTTACTATTGCATTATGATAGATTGAGATACATACCTTGGTTTGGAAGTGCTCAATTCTCTTATTCAGGTAAATATGATATACCTTAGATCTTTCATTAACTGCTACCCAGCAACGGCGCCAAAAAGCTGATGTGCTATTTCATCCTGCTTTTAATATTTATAAAACTTAGACAAGTTAGGATAAACACATACTAATGGGCAGAGAACCCGATCAGATGTAGTAAAGCCTTAGGTAATCCTGAGTATCGTCCCAAGAGAGCTGTGACCTTGAAAGAACTAAGATGATTAGAAATGATATTTATAATATATTGGTATGATAAGATTGTAATAATTCATCGAAATGCTATAGTTATTCTAAACACACAAACACCATAATTTTAGGATAAAGAGATAGATAAGCGAAGCTTAATGAAGAATACAAATATGAATTGATTCTCGATATAAAGATTCTATATAGTAGTTAATTATCACCAGACTCCTTTGGTCAATTCGTCATGGCCTATGGTTTTTAGATTTCTCACCAAGATGAACAGGTCACCCGAGATCATTCGGCAACCTAATAGCAGTCATTAAGGGCCAAATCTACTAGATCTAGTCTATGGAAACCCAGCCGTTAGGAACTTAGATTTCCCCTAACCGCTTAAATACTTCCACTTGATAGGTGATCATTTGGTCAGTTCACACACTAAGAGTGGTTGTACTATGGCCAATTCCTCCTATACTTCAACCTATTAGATTGAGGTCATGGTCATATCCCCCTTTAGATACTAACAAGCTTATAATATTACCCAGACTAGCGATCTATGAAAAGACTAGTAAATGTCTATAAAGAAATAAAGAGGAGATCAATTAACATAAATGCAAACTTCAATTAATAACATGAATTCGTAGTATAAACCCTAGAAAAATATAAAAGGAATTCAAACTCGAATACAACTGAAATCGTAGACGAGAACTTCGTTATTCAATGCTCCTAAACCATGCTTCTTCTTCTGTGTTTGATCTCCCCAAACCATAGAAGGTTTGGGAAAGGAGAGATGCTTAAAACTGATGAAATCTTTGACTATTTATAGGCTCGGATACTAGTTACGGCGTAACATTTATTAAGCAGTTACGTCGTAACTCTTCAAATCTTGTGCTTATCCATGGTTACGACGTAATCATAGCTGGGGTTACGCCGTAGTCTTCGTGAATCATATGCATTTCTTCTGTTACGGCATAACCTGAGTTGATGGTTACGCAATAGTCTTTGTAAATTTGATGTTTATCCATTGTTACGGAACTTCGAAATGAGGTTACGCCGTGATCTCTTGTCAAGTAAGTCGCATAATGTTTAGTAGTCATGTTACGGCTGCATTATATTCTTTTGTTACGCCATAATCTTCATATAATATTATTACCGTAACTTCATCACTTGGTTACGCCGTTGTTAAGAGAATAGTCATCTTTTTGGCTTGGAAATGTCCATTCACTGCTTCCTTGCATAAAATAGGTCCTGAAATGAAATAATAAGGAATAAGGATGTTTTCACTAGTATTTTACTCATAATGTGATGATAAAGGGGGAAATTAACGCTTAGAATATCAGGAACATTTGATGTTATCATCGATCTCATCCTTCAATCTAACTATCCCTAACGACGGATCATAAGTCATCCCGGTGTTTTCTATGAAGGGCTTTCCTAGAACTACATGGGACACGCTAGGATCTATAGTCGTACTAATATCCTCCACAATCACGAAATCGGTAAGGTACGTGAAGCTACCTACATAGACGGGCAATCTCTTAATTCTACCAAGGAAATTACAACTAACTCTAGGATCATTGAGGTCTTGCCTATTTGGGATAGGTTTTTTCATCACCCAATTATAGTATGTGCTAGTCATGATGTTTATTGGGGACTTGCGATCGATGTAGGCCTTTGCCACGAAAAGATGTCCTATGCAACATGGTATGTTGAGATTTCTAGGATTTCCAAAGGTGATTCGTGGGCATCTCCTAACATACATGTGACGAAGGTCGCACAATAGGTGTGGGTGGCATGAAAGTTCCTCTTTTGTAGGAAACTTATTGAAGTATTCATCACCTACTTCGTCTATTTCATTGGTTGATTCATCCTTAGGGGTCTCACTAACCTCAAGTACGTCGCCTCATGGTTCGCCGTCACTATTCCAATTTGGTTTCACTAGGGTGATGGCATTGTGGGCTGAACATGCTTGGATGACGATGGATCCCTAGTTTCGAAGTACTTACTTAGGTCTTTAATCTTAACACTGTAAGTTTTGGGAGAATGAGTCGAGTTGGCCTTAGCCTTTTCGGTGATCTTCCTATCATTATTGGTCATGGCTTTCAAAAGGTTATCTATCTTCCTATCAATCTCGGCTTGTTGTTTGTTAAAGTGGTCTGAAAGCTTGGCTATTTGGGCTTCTTGGGATGTAACTAGGTGTTGAATCATCCCTTCTAGGGTTTGTTGACTAGGGCTGTGAGAGCTTTGGTTGTGTTGTCGGGGCCATGGGGAGTCATTAGAGGTGAATTCTTTGGTTTGACCCCAATTATAGTCGGGTTTGCCCCTCCATGCATCTCGGGCTTTATTGAAAGTCCTAGGTCCGGGTGTTGTGGGGAATCTCCCTCCCATTCCATTGGTACACGAGGATGCGTAGTCAACGGAAGCTTATTCCGGGAGTCTCGTGCAATTACGAGTGTCATGGGGACCACTACATATCTCACACAAGGAGGAGACCTTGTTCACTTGGCTTGAGGGCTTAGGATTCTCGTAGGAGCTCATTAGGAATTTGACTTGATCTTCAAGTTCAAGCATCCTACTATTGGAAGGTTGTGAGTCAATAGGAGGCAAGGATATTGCCTTAACGGTTTTGGGAAACTCACCGGGGTCATTCCAACATTCATTGTCATAGAGGGCAAGGTCCTCTATTGTACCCCACGATTCTTCCGCGGTAAGTTCACTAAGTTTGCCACCGGCAGCTTGGTCGATGGTTTGCCTAGTTGAGAAATTGACATGATCATAAAAGATCTAGACTTGAAGCCAAAGATCGATGCCATGATGAGGACTTTATGAAGTAAGTCCTTGAATCGAGTCCACGCCGAGAGAGTTTCCTTGACGTTGTTGGAACATCAAGATGTCATTCCTTAGTTTGGTATTTCTCCTTGGTGGGAAAAATTAGGCGAGGAAACGAGTGGTGAGATCATCCCAACTTGAGATGGATCCAGCGGGAAGTCGCTCAAGCCAATTACTAGCTTGGTCCAATTTGAAGAGACGCAAGCGCGTGGTCTCCCGTGTGGTAGCATCAAGGTCGATAAAGTCAACGATTTTAAGGAAGTCCTTGAGATGCTGATTAGGATCTTTGGAACGAAGTCCATGGAATGCACATCCGTTTTGCACTAACCAGATGGTGTCGGATCGCAGGGCCGTAGTTTGAGTTTGATCGGGGAGCTCAATGGTGTTCCTACAGCCTTGATGGCTCTGGTCTTAGTATTCACCAAGAGTACGGCCTCTTGGCGGGTCAATTGGTGGTTGGTTGATGGGAAGTGGTTGATTTGGTGGGTTATCACCTTCCATGATGAAAAGTGATAAGGTTACGAACAAAAGCACGAAGAAGGGGAATAGACTGCAAGGAAGCTAATGAAAATGAGAAAAATCTTACTTGATAGGAATCAAGCAAGGGAACCTAAACGAGATAGAGATCTAACTAGCTATTCTATTCCCGCAAGAGCGGTGCAAAAACTTGATGCGCGGAAGCTTATTTGGGGTCAAAGGAAACTTCCTTTTCTTCAAGCTTTATTTTTTCAACCTCCTAGGCAGTGAACCCTAATCGTTGTAGTGTAGTATGGGGTAAGCCTCGGGGATTGATATGGTTCTCTAGGAGAATAGGAATGCTAGTAAGAAATATATGACGAGAAGGTGGGGTTGAGGATGATTCTTTTATCCATTTTTATGGTTTTTTAGAAAGCTAAGGTAAATATCTCGGAGAAATTGGTTTGAGGGTGGTACTTCTACCGATTACTTCTACTTATCCAATTATCTAATTATCTAAATTCTACGGGTAGCTTATGTCTAATTAAGGTGTGCTCGTATAATGATTAAAGATGTGTTCACCTAGATACTATTACTCCTTAGTTATCTTTTATTGGTAGGTTGAGTTGTCACGTCCTATATCTTAACGCGTTGTATTCCTAAATGTCGTAGCGTATGCGTAGTCCCTAGTTCTTTGAGGTTATCTCTCATATATGACCTACGGAATTGGCTAGCCTTGGCTATGAAATGATGCAGGTTTTACTGACCATGTCTTAATATTTATTGTGTCTCGCTATGCCTATGGTCTACCCTAATGCACTAACGGGCAGTGTACCCGGTCGCGTGTAGTGTAGTAAATGGTAAAGCCGAGGTCGTCCCAAGAGCTATGTGTGTTGGAGTATTACTAAGTCTAGTGTCACAAAATAATTGTTTCGATAGGGAATTAATTAATTAAACTACTAATGCAGAATAGAATAAAAGCAGATAAATGGGAAAAGGGAAATCAATAGAGGAATAGTGGTGCTAACCTAGTCAATCCTCCTAGCTAGTTATGTCTACATATACCTACTTCCAATTACTCGTGGGGTCAAATTGAGGAGGACAAAGATTTGGTCAATTCGCCTAACCTATCAAGAAAGATGCCACCATAGGAGAAATCAGCGACCGTCATAAGTCCTATTGTTCCTGGTCCCCTAAGCCAAGTCATTAAGTACCACTACATGCTAGATTCAAAATAGTGAGTGCCCTACGTTAGGAACTTAGACACTACACCCCCAGCTTCTTAAGTTCATCCAAACGATAGGAGATCAGTTGGTCAAATCGCACAAGTAGAAAGGGTCGTCCGTTGGTCATATCTTACCCTTCCCGTCTCAGTCCGCTCACCTAGGGTCGTGGTCATATCTCTAGGAAATTGTCCTCTGACCATTCAAAACTACCGATTCAAGGGTGACTACCAAAGAACTATGCATGCATACACTTAGAAATAATTGTACGGAAGTAAAGGTAAACATAAACAAAATAATTAAGGAATCATAACTAGGCTAGCACTAAAGGGTGCTTAGCCGCTCATATTAATTATGCAAATCAATTCAATATTCAAAGGTACGAAATACATGAATTGAAAGTAAAAGAAATATAAAACGCTAAAGCTTATCGTAATGGAGTGACTTCTCCCTTGGAAACAGATCCGTATGCTCCTCTAGACCGCCTTGAGCTTTTCCACGTTCTTAGAGAGTTGTGTGTGGAATGGGATGATTAGAAATCTTTGCCGAATTGTGGGGTATTTATAGGCAGTCCGGGTTACTGGTAACTAATATAGGAGTTACGTCGTAACCTTCTATTCCGTCGTAAATGCACTAGATCTGCTGGTTACGGCGTAACCTAATAAGTGGTTACGCCGTAGTCTTCAATAAACACTTACGCCGTAAGTGATGCAAGAGTTACGGCCTAAGTATCGGCGGTGGATCCTCATTTGACCTAATGTAGTTACGCCGTAACCTCTTGATAAGTTGGTATTCCGAGTCACGCAATATTTACGGTAATGTGAGAGAGGAGTTCTGTAGTAACTTCTTCAAAATAAGCATACTGTGATAAATCTTTAGTAATGTTTCCATTTCCGCATCTCTTTAGCTCCAATGCTCGTAATTTACCTGAAAGTGGAAAACAATGAAAAACAAGCGTAAATCCATATAAATGATATAAATAACGAGCATTATCGGGGGAAATTGACACTTAATAATAATTACTATTTGATGTTATCATGAAACCATATCATCATAAAAGCATAGTCAAGCATTAAATACAACGAAGATGCCCTGTTGCACTCTTAAGCCAACTTCAATTAAGATAAGAAACAACCTAACAATAATCAATAACTAGGTTTCATAGATTTAAGCAAACACACAAGTAATTTAGCTAGACATGATAGACAAGAAAGCATACACACAATCAATCGAATACGGGATAGACATAATGATAATTTGGATAAATAAACTTATCTCGATGTGTAAAATAGGGTATGGGACCCTAAGATATTGTCCAAGTCGGACTACAAACGATTTAGGGTTTTTACTCTAAAAGTCTACCTCTCAAAATACACAAAAATCGAATTCTATATATAGATTTATAACTGCGACGGCGTCACCTTTTGCATGGGATGACGTCAGCTCGCCGTCATTAGGGTTTCGTTTTGGCCAAGTCATCGATTGGACGGCATCACCTTAGAGTTGTGACGCCGTCAGTCTTCAGTTGGGACGTCGTCATGATTCTAGATCTGGGCCGTCTGGAGTGAAAGTTGTGAGTGACACCCTCCTTCTTTAAAGCGTGATGTCGTCAGGTTGTAAGACCAGAAATATAGCTGAGCCGTCGCGTGCATGTTTTGATCAAATCTTTATAGAGTGGCGTCAGCCGCTCTTTGGTTAGACCCGTTTCATGGAACACTTTGAGTGGCTTCGATCTTGACTTTGCCATTTTCTTCATGTATTTGCTCTTTTTCGTCCAAATGTGCTTCATTCCAAAGATTTTGCTTCCAAAATACCTAAAAGTAAAAGGAACGAAATTAGCGAAAGAATATATAAAATGTGTCAAAATAGGGCTTAAATGACCTCCTAAAAGCGCACGTTTTAAATCCTTATCATCATCCTTTTCTCGATGCCTTTCACAATCTCTCTGTTGGCTACCTCTGGCTGACCATTAGCCTGAGAATGGTAAGGAGACGAGGTAGCTCTAAGGATACCCTCATTTTCACAACATGATTTGAATGGCTCGCCAACAAATTGGGTTTAGTTTTCAGTTATGAGTGTTTGTGGCATGCCGAATCGAGTGATAATTTGATCGTAGACAAAGGTTAAGACTTTTCTTGAAGTGATGGAGGCTAGCGGCTTTCTTGAAGTGATGGAGGCTAGGGTCTCTCACGCAGAAAGTTAATACTCTTCCATTAATATCTAAGTACATCTTTACTAGTCTATGTGACTCATATTGTCGATAATAAGTAGACATTCAAAGATTAGGAAAGTCAATAAATTACTACTTGCTTTTCACTGGTGAAGAAACACTTATAATGCTGACTAATCCAGTGGGAGCAATGTGGTTTATCTCAGAGATGACATACTTGTAATGTTGTTTGATTCAGTGGGAGCTATAAGCTTATCACCTTGTAAGTGTCCCATTTTATTTCTAGCTTGTCTTGAAATAATACATTACTTTCCACACATCTGAAGCATAAGAGTTTCAAAACAATCATTGCGTTTTATTTTATATGATAACTAGTTTCCGATGTCGCTTCCTGAAATGTTATCTATGAAATAGCTATGCATGATTCCTTATTAAACAATAAAGTTCTATATATATACTTGCAATGCTGATATGATTTGAGTTTGACTTAAATCATAGGTTTTCTGTGACACTGTCGTATTGTCCATACAAACGAACGAGTGTAGTGTTATCTGTATACTTGCATGATGTTTCACCCTGCACAAGTGGGAAAATTTTTAATTGTGGGCAAGGTATAACACATAAAAATAGTGGGTCGGGTGGATTGACTAACGGGTCAAAATTGGTAATTAAGATGTTGATCAAACTCATTCGAGTCGGGTTGACTCAAAACATCATTTGTCCACAATTTTTAAAAAAATAATATGTAAGCAGACGGGAAAAAGTAAAAAATTATGGCTATCGAAAATAAATATAGTTTAGTGTGTAATATGT
Source organism: Chrysanthemum makinoi (assembly GCA_910596185.1). Classification (NCBI taxonomy): domain Eukaryota; kingdom Viridiplantae; phylum Streptophyta; class Magnoliopsida; order Asterales; family Asteraceae; genus Chrysanthemum; species Chrysanthemum makinoi. The sequence goes on along the minus strand of OU343222.1, from coordinate 46,113,024 downwards.
GATCTATTTTCTCAAGGAAGTTATTAATTTTTTGTGAAAATAACTTTGTAGGTTTTATGCCATATAAATACATTTTGAGCGACTTTTAACTCGTTTGACCCAGTAAAGATAGAATTAACATAACTCGAATTAACTCATTCATAAGTAAATGTGTTGAACTTGTATAAGTATATTTTTATGCTTCTATTGTCAAATTGATATTTTAGTTACCGTAGGTGGTTGGGTCTGCAAAAACGCTAAGTCAAGACAAGCGCCAGAACTGGAAAAACCTGAATACAAGTGCAAAGGAGAGAAATTGTCTTTTCAAGGTAGGCTGTCTAATTGCTCAATTAACATGCAGCTAGTCTTTTTATGACCCCTCTCTTTATTTTCAAATAAACATTTTACATCATTAAATACAATTAGGAAAAGGATATTAGCACAATAATATTCTAAATGTTTAGATCAGGTGATTCAGCTCTTCTCTGCATGAAAAATGCATTTCGGTCGACTTTTCAACCCATTTCCTTTTTTTTAGCTTAAAATTTTCATTTCAACCTTCTATATAATAAGATGATAGGTGAAAATATACTATCTCTACTATGATCCTAATTTCGAGATGTTTTGTTCTATTTTCTTAGGTTCCTAAGCCACACACAGAATTATTTAGTGACAATAACCTCGCTTCCATGGTAGCAGAGGAGGCTGTTCCAAAGGAATGGCGCCTAGATGACATGGATACCGATGCACTAGGTTATGATCTTCCCACTGAAGATGATCAGGCTCCACTAGATGATGATTATGAAGATGATGTTGGGGTAGTATATGATGGTGGCATGGATGACTAATTACTAGAAAAGAAAAATATTAATGCATGTCTTTGCATTTTTCAGCGAATTCACATGTAAATGTCTAAAGTGTTGTGTGCATATACTTCCTAAGTACAAAACTAGTAGTGTTGAAACTAAAAGATATAACGTGGAAACAGAGTTTTTTTGGAGGTTGCGTTCCATTCATAAGTAGTTTTTTACAGTACTTCATAGAGATAACAGCACATCTGGACCAAAGCCAGATCAAAACATAATATTTGTCGGTCTTTTTAAACATGCGATACAGACACGAGACACCAACCTTATATTATAACTACATCGTCAATTCGTCATCTGTATCAGGTTGGATGATGCTTAGTGCTCGCCTACTCACCCCTGCGGATACATCAACACTGCTCGAACCACCTACATTTATACTAATTAGCCAATTGTCTGCTCCTATGTTGGGATGCAAAGACAACCTTTGCATAAAAGAAGCATCAACACACTATGTAACATCAGAATAAAAAAACTGTATGCAATTTCGAAACATATACCTATTAATGGGTCGGTTCTGGCAGTGTTTTATCTCTCACGGTCAAACATAAAATTAACAAAAGTTGGCTCAAAAGAAAACACATCAAAAACCACCTGAAGCGTATATATCCTAATGACAATATGCCAATATGCCAACACTTCGTCAAAATAGTAGACCATCAATGTTGTTCCATCTTCTAAGCCCCCAATGAGATACAAGGGTCGCAAAACCAGATCGTGACTAATACTTCGCTTGATCACCACCTCTTTATGCCAAGATTTCTTGATCCAGTAACAAATGTATGAGATTGACATAAACAACCCTTTAAGATTGCCAGACTTTCTGCAGGAATACGAGCATCATCAAAAGCGTCAAAAGGAGGTGAAGGGAATAATTGGAAGGTCTCCTTGTCAATATCAAAAGAACAAAGCTTTTCAGGGGAATCCTTGTCACGAACCATCCAATGAACACTTTGTATTCAGAAATGGCTCATCCCAATCATTAAGCCAGTAAGGGACATGACCAAGACTTCTCCGATCCATTGGCCCGTGCCAAGGGTTTATACCTCCTCTTCTAAGAGACGAGGCCGAGACAATGAAGGGGGATTTGGTGTTATATTCCCTTGGAAAACAGTACCACTTTGTATTTCTTTGTCTTTAAACCGACTACAAAACCATAAACAATTCTGGTGGTACTTTAGCGATAGTATTAAACCACGGTCCCACAAGCAGAGAAACCATTGACTGAGCCAACTAGACTTATGTTAGAGTTTTTCGGAAAAGGGTACAAGATTAAGATCAAGAGCATTGACAGGATCATATATGGCGTAATTGGCGGTGATCAAGTTCCTCTTTAATCTCCACCCACTTCAAATTAATACTCACATCTAGCATAGAAATTAGTAAGATTTATTAAATAGATTCAGGCCGGCCGTGTGTTGTTGGAGCTGAGGGAATGATAGAAGACCGATTTGAGATGATCAATCTCCCAAGAAAATAGATAAAGAAACCGAGAGGATAAGGCCCTTTGAGCGGGCAAGACTCCAAGAAACTAGAGAGAAACTAGACATCTAAATTCTTCTTCATTCATTCATATCATGGAAACAAACTACATTTAAATACTTGAAACACTAACTACCACTAGCCTAGTATTTATAAACAATTCTGTAAACATGGACTAAAAATGGAAACGTAAATTCTAATACAATTAATGGGGCTATAACCACTTCTTCCTAATTACATGCATGCAAACAAGTGAATATGGAGAACATGGGCACGGACCGCACGGTGTATCAGCATCCAGAAACTTGGTGTTTAACTCATCGTGCACGTATCAGAGAATATCAGCCATGACATTTTCTGGTAGGTCTTCGATTAGTATGGTACGCTTTAGCACATCCCACCGCCAAAGCGACTTAAAAACAAACAAAAAGGTTTGTTCCACACTCATAACCCTGTAAAACCACACAAGCATGACACCTTTTAGATAATCCATTCTGGTTAAATACTAATTCTAATCTCCAATGTTGCACTTCTTCGGACCCCAAGCCTCATTCAATTAGTAAATCTGCATTCAAAAACCAAATAAATTTCATGAGAATTGATTTTGTCTTTCTTTATCTACAGAGCATGGCCGGGGTGTTCGACCGCACAGGGTCTCCAAATTTTAGGGGCCTCAAGATTTGAATGGACGTAGTGTTTTAGTTCTGGTTTTTTCTTGTAAAATTGATGAAGTAAAACCTAAGATACAACGATTTTGATCAAACCCAAGTAAGAATCGAGAAGTTTTAAGCTTTTATAAGGAACATGGCAAAAAAAGCTGGTTGTTTATACGTTAAGTACAAAACCCTATAATGTGTCAGATCAATCAAAGGTCACGAGCTGAGTGCAAATAGCAGGACCGGTGCCCCGCTGGCTCAACGTTAGAATTTCTGCAACGGAATTAATGCAGGGTCGAATGTTTTTGGATTTATAAATGGGACAGAGCTGCAGTAACAGAGCCATCACCATCACGATCACTGTTCCACTACTTTTGTTATTTTGATAATTCATCTTTTGTATTTCCTTTGAAATAAATTTCAGCTTCTTGTTTTCTTGCACTATTTTTAATCTGAAAATTTTCACAAAAATATAGTTACTTAAAAACATTTTCTTCGTCTTAATTATGACAAATTAACCTCTCCTATTTAGTTTTAAAACATCTTTCTAAATCATTTTTAGTTATAATGTTTTAAACTTTATAAATTTTTAGTAGGCTTCTTAATTACATATTTCCCCACCAAACATCTTAATTAACAAATATACCCAACTTTTTTTATTTAACTACATATTTACCCATCTTATCTATTTTAATATCAACTATTTAAAACATGACCATCTTACCCTTTTATATAATTCCCATTTAAACTTCAAATAAGTAAAACCATTATATAAAACAATATCACATTTCAATAAATAAAAAAAATCTATGTCTGCTGCAAATCAATATTGCATCACGAATTCACCCAATTAACAATCTTTTAATATCAAAAATAATAAAACTCTATGACTAAATTCAAACAAAACAAATATTTAATTCCCCGTTATTCATCTCAAATCCATGTAGAGAATTAAAACATATGCAAAATGGGTTGTATGACGAAATCTTGAGAGGTACCCAACTTTTCACCACATGCGTTTCCAGCACCAATACTTCCACTATGCTTTCTTTCTTTTAGCAGCACTCTTTTTTCGACTACAATACAAATGATTGTAAGCATTCAACAAGTACTACTGAGATATGTTAATGAATGAAAAATAAAGTGGACACGAAAATTTCTTTACCTCTTACTCGTAGATGCTTCAGATTCTTCAAAATCCTTCGAGGGTGCCGGGTTCTTGCATTTGTTTTCATGATGTCCAGTTTTATGACATCTTCGACATCTTTTTTTTCTCTTCGATTCATCATGTGCCACAATTCTATTTTTTCTTGGTCTTCCAATTGGACGTTCAAAGACAGGTGGGAAAATTTTTTCTCCTGATTCTCGGGGTACCCAATGATCCATCGTAGGCAAAGGAGCAATTTCGAGAGCATATGCTTCTTTAAATTTCTGGATTGTGAAATACGGGTCAACATATTTGTCCCACGTGCTATCTCTTATAAAAGCAATGAAAGCTGCTGCATGTACACATGGCAGACCTCTGACTTGCCAAACTCGACAAGTGCATTTTTTCTCATCTAGAACAACCTCCCAACGTTTTCCCTTGTGCTTCACTTCTGCTCTATTGTCGCTACTTCTGCAAACTGCATACTCACCTAAGTTCTACATGCAAAAGAGACAATAACACGTGGAAAACATTTATTAATCAGAATATAAAGTAGACATAATAACCATAATTTGTTCTACTTACCTTCGAGATATTCTTGAGATAACTTTCCACAGCAGGAACTAATGTACCTTTCCATTTTCTTACAACCCTTCTTTTCTTATCAAAGCGTGCCATAAGCATTTCCCTAATACCATCAAGTAGATTAAGCACCGGTTGATAACGCAAATGACCAACCCATGAGTTAAATGCTTCTGATAGATTGTTTGTAATGTAATCACACTTAGATGTGGTGCCAAACTTGCATCGACTCCATACCTTATTATGGTTCGCATGTAGATATGTAATTGCTTTTTCACTTACACCAGCAATGTCATTTAATAATCTATCATGCTCATTGACGCAATAGGTTTTTGCAGCACCCCATAATTTTTTGTTGTAGATATCACCACGAAAATATTTTTGAAATTGCTATACAAGTGCCTTAAGCATTCTCTCGTGTTCGTCGGCCGATATACTTGTGTAATAGCTACCTCTAGTCCTTTTTGCATATCGGATGATATAACAATACCATGTGGCGTCCCGATTGCTTTCTTTAATAATTCAAGAAACCATACCCATGAGCTTGTATTCTCTGATTCAAGAATACCATAGGCTACTGGAAACATGGAGCTATTACCGTCAATTCCAGTTGCAGCGACTAATACACCATTGAATTTCCCTTTCAAATGACATGCATCAAGACAAATGTAGGGACGACAACCAGCAAGAAAGCCCATAGAGCAAGCTACTAGTGCAATAAAAAAGAGTTGGAAACATTTCTTATCGCCATTTCTCTCAAAGTCAATGTCAATAACGCTTCTGGGGTTCCTATTTAGAATTTCATCTTTAAAGTGTTCTATATTTATGAAGGAGTCTTCCCACTTACCATATGTGTCGTTGTATGCTTGTTCTTTGCCTCTATATACCTTCTGGTATGGTAGTTCAACATTATAGTGTTTCATCAGCCATTTTCTAAGTTGTGTAACATATACATCCCCATCAGAATTCAACTTATGACTAACTACATTTGCAACCCATCCTTGAGTTGCACGCCTATTGCCACCCTTATTGCTTCGAATACAAGAATGTTCTTCTACCAATTTCTTAACCTACAAGAATTTTATATAAAAATAAGTTATGTTAGAAATACAAGCATTTTACTAAGTTAAATATAACTTAGACGATTCTAAAAAAGGAAATTAAGTTGGCTATATACTTACTTCAAATGTAACTTTATCATCCATGATGCACGCATGAATATTCCACTTGCAATTTAAGTTCGCACACCTTGCTGTAACCCGTGTTGGTTCACTTTTCTCGATTAAGTACTCAAATTCATTTATTAGCGCATAATGGTTTAAAGCTCTTCTAAATTGAACCACATTCACAAATCTTGAATTCACTTTCATGATGGGACTCTTGTTAATGTGTAAGCAAGTCCCGTATTCATAGTTTAGTAGCTCATTTTCATTATCTGTGCTTAGACGACTATGGTAACTTTCTTCACTTGGGCAATTTTCCGAGTCATCGTCATCTTGTGGTTCATCAACATATTCATCTTGACTCCTGTACCAACATATTACTTAGAGATAAGTGAAAAGATATACATATTCACATAATAGAATTTACCTTTGTTGTATTTCATTCAAGCCGCAAGCATTATTCTCTGTCGTCACGTATATAGTTACTTCTTTCTCCACCTCATGCATGTCAAGCATCATTTTAAACTTCTCATCATAATCAAGTTCAATAAAAGATTGGTATGTTGCATATTGGTCAACAAAAAGAACTGAGAGGACTAGATCCCTATCTGATGGGTAACGAGTTACAACTTCTTCAATTAGATCCCTTAAGTGGTACGAGCATGTGTCGATATAGATGCTTTTTTGATGTCTGTAACAAATCTTCTCCTTTTACATGAGTTCTTGGCTAATCGAAAGTATCCTCCATATTTTAGTTTTAGCTTGTATTTGGATGATACTTGTCTGAAATTAATCTCATTCAAACTTAAGATTTATGTACAAAACTATATACTTCAATAAAAGAAAATTTTGCACCCTAAATATTGCATGAACATACTCAAGTATCGGTGATTCAACCACGCTCTCGCATCTTGTTTGTGAGTTTTGTTGGATATTAGAGTCTACACAATCACCCATCTTTAACTACTTCACATACGAATCTGTGTAAAGTTGACCATACGACATATCATCACATTCTCAAACTTAACCCAATAATGCGTCTTATTTAAGGATAATAGAAATTTTAAAACACAACTCATTTCACCTAAATAACATCACAGAAAAGCATCTAAAAAATGTGTTGGTTTACTTACAAGAATCACCACATTTGTATGTCTCTTTTAAACCACATGATCATCTCTAAATATTCTAACCACATGATTGATTTGCATATAATATTGTTATCAATTCATATTAATAAGCGCAAGAATAATACCTCCTTGTTATGACGTTATGATACACTATTAATATGAATAAATTAATAAAGGATACTTACAGATGATGATGAACTTGTTGTTTACCACAATAAAATAAATTATGTTTTCCACTTGATAAAGAATGACGGCAAAAGATATAGATGGCGGTAAAAAAAGTGATGTTTTGGCGCCCAAATCGAGGATTATTAAAAAGGGTATAAGTGTGTGAGAATTAGCAATAATGGGTATATTTGTTAATTAAGATGTTTGGTGGGGAAATATGTATTAAGAAGCCTATATTAAGGATGTATGTAATTCTCCCTTTTTAGTTTAATAATATTAGAGGTGGCAAAACGGGCGGGCACGGGCAACGGGCTAAACAGGCACTAGCCCAACGGGAACGGGCTTAAACGGGCATGGGCCAAACGGGCATGGGCCAAACGTGCTCATGTTATATGAATCGGTTTAGAAAAGACCTAAAACGACCCAAAAAAAATCCTCGAACGTAACACATCATTTATATTTGAGTAACTAAATATACCGTATCTATAAGTTTTTCATTAAAAATAATTTAATGTTTGAGAAAAACATGTGCCCATTATGCCCATTTAACTTCTAAATGAGCAATATATGCCCATTTCACAAAAAGAATGGGCTAAGTGTGCCCAAATCTTTTAAAAAGTTACCCATTTAGTTCATTTTTTTTTATTTTGGGCACAAATTGCCACCTCTAAATAATATTATCGTCTTCATTCTTGATCCAATCTCGGTGCTTTCTTATCCTTTCTTATTAATCTTTCTATTTTTATTTTTTATTTTTTGTTTAAGAATGATCACCCCCTTATGGGAAGATCATTGGGTTTAATAGCAGTTATCATTATACGATCATTGTAATGTCAACGAGTCTTGTATGAAGTGTAATAGAGTTGTAATAGTCTAATGGGCTTTAATTATGTATTATCTAAGTCTTAATGTAATGGAACAAGTCCATTACATAGTCCAATAGACATGTCCATAGTCCGCCCAGAGGCCCAAATCATCCAACCTTGGACGTATAAATACCCTCTCCTAGCCTCGGAGAGGGTGTGTGTATCTCATATTCATATGTGTGAACACACACTCTCTCTCTCTCTCTCTCTCTCTCTCTCTCTCTCTCTCTCTCTCTCTCTCTCTCTCACACACACACACACACACACACATATGATGATCCATATGTGTTCTTGATACCATGTTAGGATCCTACATTGTTCATATATACTTTTAGCCTTGATTAATTACAAAAGGTTGGATACATATATGAAAGAACATATTGTTCATATATATTTATTTGTTCATATATATACTTTTTGGTCTTAAGTGATGAAAAAACATGTTGATTTTGGTTATATATGAGAATTTTAAAAGTTGAGAAGGATATTGACACAATTACAAAAGTTTGGGAAAGATATTGATGTAATTACAAAATTTTGGGAAGAATTTTGACATAAGTATAAAAGTGAGAAGGAAATTGGTGTAATATTAAACTTTAGTAAGGATATATATGTAATTGACCTGATAAAAAAGACGAAGATTACGTATCATTAAAGATAAAGCCCAAATTTTAGTAGGTCAAGCTCAAAAAATAAAGATAATATTATACCCAACTTAAGGGAAAAATGACTCGATTAGTTCTATACTTTGTTATTTTTCCCACTCTAAGTACTATACTTATCTATACTACTTATAAAGTAGGGTTATTAGCACGAAAATGCATTATATTTGTCACTTTTTATCATTATGTGTAGTGTACTTAATTTTTTTCAATTTTGACACCAACCTTTTGTATTCGTGCTATTGTGTGTATTTTGTGACCATTTTACCCTTACTTTTTTCAAATTTTAAAAGGTAAAATGGTCATTTTAAATGACAAAATAGTCACCAAATACACACAATAACTCGAATTCAAAAGGTTGGTGTCAAAATTGAAAAAAAATAAGTACGCTACACACAATGACAAAAAGATACAAGTATGATGTCTTTTTGATGTCTTTTTGTGCTAATAACCCTATAAAGTATTTAGCACCCTCTCTCTTCCAATTTTCTAAGACTTCCATATATATATTTTAAGCAAATACAACTACTTAAGCTATATGTACAATTAATTTATGCATAAACACCTACACATATTGACTGGTCAACATTTATAATTAATGTTATATTTAAAATACCCATTTGATAAAAGGTTACTTAATAAAACACAATGTACAAACTATTTGAAGCACAAATACAACTTGAAAAATACTATTCAACACATGTGGTAGCTTCGGTTAACAGGAGACAGAATTATTTCAACTGTCTTAACTAAAGTTATTGTTATTTGTAAACTAAATGTCTAGTAAAAGTATGGCCGCATAACATAACATTGTCAGAAAATATAGACGCAGGGTACCCGCCGCCGCATCGCGCAGGTACCCTGCTAGTTTGTAATATGTACGAGTCACTATTTTTTCAAATGTTTATCATTTTAAGTACTCTACTTAGTTTATGAGTATATCAATTGCCTGAAACCTGAAATGAGTGAAATTACATGCGACTAAGTTAGAGATATATCTAATCAACAGCCTCATGATAAATTTAATTAAAAGATCAAATTATTTCATCGTTTGCCTAATAGATCATCTTGTTTTGATATTCTCGATCAAAATACACAATCTGGGGTGACATTATACTCAAGCGAGATTTCTGTGACTTTTATAGAGTGTTTAATGATTTCTTATTTTTATTAATCTGCAAATTTTGACAAACTCGACTATAACCTCTACATAGGTTGAATGAGAATTTGCAAGTTATTACCATTTTAATATTTAATGTTTTTTTTTCTTTTTTGCTCTTGTGATATAAAAGTTTGTGAGTATAAATGAGAAAAATAAGTCTAACAAGAGCAAGAAAGAGAAGAAAAAAAACATAAAATATGATCTATTAGCTGGGAGATGAAATAATTTGATCTTTTAATTAAATTTATTACTAAGGTTGTTGATTAAATAAATAAATTTTTAACTTAGTCGCATGTATTGTCACTCATTTCAAGTTTCAGTTAAGCGAATAAAAATTCTAAACATATAAAGTAAGTAGAATAATTAAAATGATATACACTTAACAAAACAGTAACTCGTACATATTATAAATAAGTATAATAACTAAAGTGAGAAAAATAAAATAAACATTTGTTTTCCTATCTATTCAACTAGGTACACTTCCGGCCGTGCTAAAACACGGCCCAAGAACGCTGAATGGTTAGTTAAACATGAACATATACACATCCACAAAGGCAAAAGTTCAATATAGATCCAAAATTTACCATAGATCCAATGAACCAATAATAGTCATTCATTTTTTATTATGATAAACTTTCACCCTTTTTAAAAAAATTAAATATCTCGCAAACCGTTAATCGTTATGCGATAAAAATTATACCATCGCGACGAGAATTAAATTATCTTTATATAGATATGCACTACTATATATTTTTAACAACTTTTTTTTTTTAAATTTCGGACAACAAAAATCATACTATATGATTTGTGAAAATCATATATGATTCGATTTTTACTAATCACATATGATTTTTGAGAATCATATATGATTGTAAAAATCATATGTGATTCGTAAAAATCGAATCATACATGATTTTTTTAAAATCATATATGATTCGTAAAAATCATATATGATTTTTTGGACTAAATTTTGAAAAAATGTTTGTCGAAAATATATAAAGTCATATCTATAGAAAGAAAATTTAATTCTCGTCACGATGGTGTATTTTTTATATTTTGAAGATTTACCGTTTGTAAGATATGTTGTTTTAAAAAAAAGGTGGAAAATGATTTTGAATTAATTTAGATAAAAAATGGATGGTTATGATTGGTTGATTTGTTCTATGACAAATATGAGTTTTATATTGATCTCAACTCCATCCACAAAATGTCAAGGAAAAAATTTTTTACGCCACCTAGTGTAAATATTATAGGTTTTAAGGATAATTTAGTTGAGGTTACAAACAAATCTCCGATTCGTCCCCCCCAAAATAAATGGTTATGTTCTGCCACTGTGTACAACTATATTATGGACAAAATAGAGTGTATCAATCAAAACTTTGAGTGTGTAACTCAATTCCCTATAATGTTGAATGTAAAGTTCTTCGTGATAGTGACAAGACATGAAATTAGTATTGACCAGTTTTTTTTCTTCATGGCATGAAATAACTGGGAATAATTGTAATTAAAATTCTACTGTGTACAACATCAAGTAACTATTTACACAAAGCAAATCATAATAAGTTTGATGGCTATCCTAGTCAAAGTCAACAGATTCCATACTCCTAATTATATTTACTGGTTCAATCTCCTAAGTAGAAGTCATGTATATATCGAATCTTGTTCTTCAAACATCTTCCTCATTACTCCAGGAGGTATATGAACGGAAAAAATGAGCTCCAAGATACACTGGTTGACGTATTGACATGACGCTTTTAGTATGGGTCAAATGACACCAGATTGGGTCAAATTAACCTGCATATACAAATATATTGATTTACAGATAACGGATTTGTTAGTCATGATTACAATAAGAATCAAAATACTTAAAACAATGTACAATAAGCAAGGATTTCAAATGACTCTCAGCTTGTTTGACCCTTCCGACAAGCTTGGACTTGTTCGCCTTTCAAATAAATGATTCAGCTTATTTGCTCTAAAACACTATTGAAGTGGATTCGCTCATATCCTAATGGGTTAAAAATGTCATGTATATAAGATTTTTTAAAGAACTTACAATGGCATGTGGTGTGCATAGACAAAGTTATCGTTGCTGGAGCACATCAACTCCTGAGCCTTGGATTCTGGACCACGCTTCCCACATAAAATGAGACAGCTGTACATTTTGAGGATTAAATAAAAACGATCTAGAAAGTGGCAAGTCTAAAACATCAACATTTAGTTAATTTAATTGTATACATAAGGAAACTTGAAACTAACATGCAATGACACTTATTTTGATATTTCTTTCAAATAACCAAACAAAAATCAAGTGATATAAACAAGTCTACTAAAGTGTAATTTACAGCAGTTTTGTACATGTCAAATTGAAACTGCAACATTGTGACTTAATACAAACTATAATCAAGTAACACTAATCATAAAAAGGTAAGTTGTAAGGAGTTGAAATTCCAACTGTACAATGAATTAATCATGTAAATCATATTTATTTGGTTAAAATTACATAACAAGCATGGTTATTACTTTAGTTTGTCAAGCAACAAAAAACAAAGGTGCGTACTCATTTATTCAACAAAGGGCAACTAACAATTTTAACTTAGCTAAGCAATAAAAATAGAGGTATATATGTCCAATTGTTAATTTACTCGAGAAAGGGGCTTTAGGTATAAGAAGCGTACTGGCATCATCAACCTCGGATCATCTTCATCCTTCAGACATGTATAGTGGGTCAATATCCTATTCCAAAAATAACAAAATTAATTGATTGAGGGTAAATATAAAAGTTAGAATGACTTATAGAATAATAAATTATAGAGATATAATCTAAAATCCAAAGAAATAATGAGTGTAAACAAAACTAAAATCCAAAACAGAAACCGTCACAAGACAACTGCATGTGAAGATGAAGATGTATGGAATGTACCTATAATAGTGCCATGCTGACAGCTGCGTGTGAGAAATGTTTGTTTTGGGCGCCATTGTTTTAGCAGGTGGTGGCTATCGAGGAAGTAAGAAGTGCGGCAGCATTGTGAGAAAAGATACATAACGTCAAGTTTAAACATTTGTTTATTGCCTTACAAATAAAAGAGGTGAAAATTGAGGTGAGTTTCACGCCATGATGACATCATACCAAACACACCCTTATAATAAAAGAGAACAAACAACTAAAGAGGACCTTTTAAATTTTCAATGTTAGTTATCAATACAAAATTGAAAGCATATGACTAGACGACAACAAATAAACATTTCTATTTTTGTATTAACAACGTGGTCTTGATTGCGATCCCTCGTTAAGTTAAAACATCGCGATATAGGTCGCATTTATTTAAAATTGAGAGCCTTTTTATTGTTTCTTTTTTTTTTTTTTTTTTTTAATTAATAAATTTTGACTTATCACCATGAAAATAATAAGTTGATTTTAAATTTTAATAGTTATTTCTAACAAAATCGTATGTAATTCAAAAGCAGTGCAATATTGGGGCTCATTTTATTCGAATTTTGAAGACTTTTTTGTAAGAAAATTGATGAATATTTGAAAGATAACTGGTTAACGGATAGATCAAATTTGTTATATAAAAAATTGTAAAACGTAAAATTTTAAGGTAGTTTTTGTAATTTGTAACATAATTTAGGTGTGTGTTTTGAAATTTTATTATTATTAGATTTATATAAAACAAACTTAAGGTGATTTTTTAAGTTATTAGATAGGCGTAATTTGACACTTTTTTTAACAAAAAAAACATTAAATTCAACATTTTTAAAAAACCGTACGTAAGTTCAAAGTACTGCAATATTTGGCTCATTATGTTTGCAATTTTAAAGCCTTCAACGGGTTGTTTTTTTATTTGAGAAAAGCACTAGATATTTGTTAGATATTTGATAAATAAATTTTTTAACATAAAGAAATCATAAATAGTTAAAAGTATAAGGTAATTTTGTAACTCGTAGCATAGTTTGGGTGTAAGTTTTGTAAAAAAAATTACTTTAGGGTATATGACTTTTTAAATATGGATAAAGATCCTTTCAAGTTATTTATCAACATGATAGGTCATCTTGTGTGTAATGTGAGGAGGAAATTATAAGCGTGTCCCTAATCTCAATTAAAAGAAAAACATTATACATTTTACTTATTCATGATTGGTCAGCATGACCTATCATGTTAAAACCAACTTTAGAGAATTTCAATCCTTTAAATATATCCGAAAAGTTTTTGAAAATTATGGAGTCCTATAGGTATCTTTTTCGAAAAAAGAATCGTAGTAAATCAACGTTTAACATATTTTGATGAGGTTAAAACCAATTTTGAAGATCTTCGAGTGTACTTTCCAATGAATTTGGTCTTAGGTTTTAATTTAAATTTTAAGTGAGTCAAATTAGCAAAATGCGACATACTGTCAAGATTTTTTGTTTTGTTTTAACAAAAGAATTGATTTTCCGAGTTCAGGCGTTATAATTTGATACAGCAAAACAAGAAGTAAAGAAAGATCAAACCAGACATGATGATTTATAGTGGTTCAGTCACGAAGCTCCTTCTTCGCCTTACTCCACTCACCGAGATTCCGACTCGAGAGTTACTTCACTAAGTCAACAAGCTCCCTTCTCGGCGTAGAAAACTTTACAACGTCGCTTACATTCTTTACCGATACTAAGCTAGAACACGATGATTTATAGTGGTTCAGTCACGAAGCTCCTTCGCCCTACTCCACTCACCGAGTTTCCGACTCGAGAGTTACTTCACTAAGTCACCAAGCTCTCTTCTCGTGAAAACTTTACAACGCCGCTACATTCTTTACCGATATTAAGCTAGATATCGAGTTCTTGTTCATATACAACCAAATTCGTTATCTTTTAAGGCCCAAACATAACAAACCTATTACCCTTGTGTTTTAAGTCCTAAAGACATAAACCAACTAACCTCTAGTTTGAAATATAATGAGTGATACATGTGTTTGTATGGTAGCGAAACATGGTGGTATATAAACTTCTTCATAATTACTACAGGGAGACCATTTTTTCTTGTCTGTTTCCATACTCTTGGCTAATATCAAGTTCAAGCATCAACTTGTACTTTTCAGAAGATACTGACTACAGTGTTCTTTCGCTTGTGCGAGTCCTTCTTTAGCTTTATCGAAGTCTTGAATCTTCCTATATATTCTTCCTTAATTTTTTTTAAGAAAAGAATATCTTGAATGGATATAGGCTAAATGGGTTGAATGTTGCAAATGTATTTACTGCCTCATATTACTTAAATTATCACTCATGAGATTAGTTGTTGATAAAATAATATAGTTACAAAATAATGAATAGATAAATTCATATTTTAAAGTAACTACTGACAAAAAGATGAGTCGGTAACTTCAACGAGGTCACCCTTTTAGACCGGTAGGAAATTTACTCATTTTGAACGGTTATCGAGTCGACTATGCCATTTTGCCAAAACTCTAAAGTACTTGAGATCGGAAAAAAATGCGTAGTGATTTCAGCTTGAAAACAATAAACATGGGATGAAGGGCCTTGTTGTAAAGAAAGGGCCTCCCCCATCTTAAAACTTTCGGAGGTGTTTGTCAGTCCCCAATTAACTCTAGGATTGTTGCTTTCTGATTCAAAAATACAAATATTTTAAAAGTATTGATTCTTTTTCACGATACCAAAGCAAAAAAGGTTATCTGGTATATGCTATATTTAGGTAGCATATGAAATTACTATTTGGATGCAATATAAAATCTTCAAAACTCATTGATCATACACGAGCTGCGACAAGAGGGTCCATATGCAAAGTACACCCCTTCAACTCAAAACTCTTGTTTAGAAGATTATATCGATGTTGAAAACCTTCGCGTATTCAAGGGCCTAAATAGAATACATAAGTTTTACAAAATCTAACAATTTCCTGCTTGATCTCATAAAGTTTTTGTTTGAAAATTGAAATAATATAAATCAACCAATATACCTTGGTCATTGATCTCATCAACAACATTCTTTCAGCCACAAAATTGTAGAGTTGGGTTAATCGACAACATGATTTTAATGACAAAGGAACCTCGAATACAAAATGATAATGATACAAGATATCATAGTTGTAACGATTCGTAAAATAAATTTTACATGCTATTTAACGCAAATAATAATAGCTTTGCATTAAATAAATTTTATATGAACTCTCCTTATACAACATTATGTGTTATTATTTGCGTGAAATAGACAATTAATCATGTAAAATTTATTTTCAGGTCGTTACAACTATGATATCTTGTATCGCCATCATTGTGTATTCTAGGCTCCTTTTTGATTAAAATCACGTTGTCGGTTAGCTCAACTCTACAATGGGACGAAGCAAGAAATTGTTGAATTTTGTAAAACTTATGTATTCTATTTAGGCACTTTGAATACGTGAGAGAAGGTCTTCAACATCGATATAATCTTCCAAACAAGAGGTTTTTTGTTTTGGGCGAAAGGCGTGTTCATTTTGAGCGAAAGGCGTGTACCTTGCAAATGGACCATGTTGTGGCCACTAGTGTATCGGTTTTGAAGATTTTATATTGGCTCCAAATAGTAATTTCATATGCTACCTAAATAGCATATACCAGGTAACCTTTTTTGCTTCGGCATCGTGTGCCTTTAAAAAAAATCAATACTTTTAAAAAATTTGTGGTTTTTGAATCAGGAAGCAACAATCCTAGAGTTAATTGGGGACGGACAGACGGCTCTGGAAGTTTTAAGATGAGGGGAGGCACTTTCTTTACACCGAGGCCCTTCAATTTACGTTGGTCGTTCAAGCTGAAATTGGTAAGTATTCTTTTCCTATCTCAAGTACTGTATAATTGGCAAAATGGCATAGTCGACCAAATAACCAATCAAAACTAGTAATTTCGTACCTGTCAAAAAGGGTGACCTGATTGAGGTTACCTATTCATCTTTTTGTTGGTAGTTAGTTTGTCAAATATGAAATTATCTATTCATTATTGTGTAACGGTGTAACCCTATTATTTCATCAACAATCTAATCTCATGAGTGATATGATTTAAGTAATATGATGCACTAAATACATTTTGCAACTTTCAACCCGTTTGACCTATATTGATTCAAGCTATTCTTTTCTTTAAAAAAAAAGGGAAGAATTTATAGGAAGATTCAAGACTTGGATAAGGCTAAAAAAAGACTTGTACATGCGCAAGAACACTGTAGTCGCGTACCTTGTGAAAAGTGCAAGTTGATGCTTGAACTTGATACTAGCAAAGAGTCTGTAAAACAGACAAGAAAAAAATGGTCTCCCTATAACAAAGACTATGAAAAAGTTTTTGTCTGTTTAACTTATGCTAAAAAAGAAATAGAATACTGAACCTTATGAGAAGTGGCCTAAGAACTCAAAGTACCGCTGCAAATGTTGAGATACCATGGTTGGTTCCCGTTCATCTACCATGGCTGGTTCCCTTGCATCTACCACCAAGGAAAAATCAGCTGGTGTATTAGAGGTGATTACCCAGTCTAACTCTTTAGAGAAATAGAAAAAATAAACGAATACCTGACATTTACGATCCATAGTGTACTTGTACTTTGCATAGAAAATCTAGTTTTTCCTATAGTTCTCCATACTTACAAGAGCTATTCCCAACTGCAAAAGCGAAATCATAAGAAAATACAACTAAAAAAGTTATAAGCTATATTGGGGGACGTGCTAAGAGAATAAGATTCTACCTCTAGCATACGATTATGCTCCAATAAAGTTAGAACAATCCTTTCTGCTGCCAAGTAATCGTCATCATCATCATCATAACTTATGGGTTTGATAAGATGTATAACATTCCGGGTTTCTCGCTCCACGATAATTAATAGAAGATAGTAGATTATATATGCGCATTTACTTCACGATAGCATCGATACTAGATTTTTCAGTTTCTGGATTCCTTGGTAAAAAAGAAGCTGAAAGTATAGTTCGCAAAATCAGCGAACAAGCAAAACTAACAGCAATATATCATCATCGACAATTTAAAAATAACAAACCTTAAAACACAAAATTTACACATCAAAATTATCAATATTTACTACTAATATAACATGAAACTGAGATCATGCTTAACTCACGAATCGGATGATTCGGGTTGATTAGTTATGATTATGAAGATCGATTGATTTAATTAGATTTTGATTTATTAGGTTTACAATTGGGGATTTCTTTTGTTTTGTTTTGGGATGAGGGTTTGTGTGTATTTATAGTCTTTCTTGTTACGAAAGAAATCTTTTTTCTTTTCTTTTTTTAATTGTTTTCTTATTTACTTTTATCCTTTTTAGTAATTTGAATTTAGGAACACTTTTAGCACAATTTTACTTTAATTCGTTTATTACTTTTTATGCTAGTTATAATATCCGTGCATGCACGAGATTTTTTCTAAATTTTCTAATTAGGTATTACTATCGATTAATTAAAACATCTTAATGTGCTCTAAATTGTTTTACTTGTTGGAACAAAAAGGAAATCCTATGCATATATGTTTTTATTTATATGTTATTTTTAGATAATGATTTTGGATTCAAAATTATCTTTCATTATTCAAATAAAATGTCATGCAGTAAAATTATCTATTGTTTATCTATTTTTATTAGTTGTATTGTCTATATTGATACTCTAAAGATGATTCTTGATACATGAGATATTAGTAATGATCATAATCCAAGTTTGGTTACATTAATTATAAATACTGATATTTTTGTTATATTTTTTGTTTCGTTACTTGAACATTTAAGATAATTGATTAAAATACAAATAAATTAACGTGTCCTAAATGTTTTTACTTGTTAGATTAAAAAATATATATATTTTGTATATATGTTTTTATCTATTTTTTGTTTTAAGACAATGATTTTGAAGTCGACACCTCATCAGCAATCTACACAACCAAATGACCTCAGATGATTCTGAGCAGTCTTATGAACAATCCTTGGCGTATGATATCCTCGCGTCCTTCCCAACAATTATGATCTGCATTGCACAATCTCTGATACGACCTACTCGTATCGATAGTAGCACAACTTTTAGCGTGTGCGGGCTCCTAAGAATTAGAGAAGAAGATGCAGAGAATTATTTGACAAAACTTACTGATTTCATTGATACGATGAGTTTAAATACTCACAAAGAGATAACCTAAACAAACACAAAGTACTTATCCTAATACGACACAAACACGTTTCCTAAACATTTATCCTAAACACGTTTCCTAAACATTTATCCTAAACACAGATAATTGTGATGTTTATCTCAACCCATCACAAAGTCCTGGTGCCAACCAGGCGCATTCCTTATCCTCTTGCTGTCCCGAACCGAACGTTGCAATCAGCGGTGTAACATTCCCCTTTCTTCAAAAACAACCTTGTCCCCAAGGTTATAATGCTGACAGGCATTCGAAAATCCGACAAGCATTCCCAAGTGGCCTCTTCGGCGATCCGTTATCCCACCGCACCAAAACACGTTGAATTGGTTTCCCATTCTGCAATACCTCACGTGAATCACACACGGCTACGGGTTGCTCCCTAGGCCGACCATCATGAACTTCTTCAGGTAATTTCGTCACAGATTCATCCGCTTTGCCTAAGAAAGCCTTAAGAATGGATACGTGAAATACAGGGTGTATCTTACTCGTAGCAGGAAGTGCAACACGATAAGCCACCTTACCAATGCGTTCCACCACCTCATACGGGCCATAATACCTTTTAGCGAGCTTGTTAGAAAGTCGCTTAGCCAATGTCAGTTGTCGATACGGTTGAAGCTTCACAAGTACCATATCTCCCACCTTAAACTCGACGTCCGACGCCTCGATTGGCCTTGTTCCATACGTTCCTTGGCTGCCAATAAATTATTTTTGAGTTGCCTCAACAACTCATCCCGCTCCACTAGCAAGTCTTCTACAGCCGCCACTTTAGAAGCACCTGGTGGATATGGAACAACTGATAACGGCATTCTACCATACAATGCTTGAAAGGGTGACATCTTAATACTACTTTGATAACTAGTATTATAACAATACTCCGCCCAAGGTAACAAACGAGCCCAATTTTGGGGTCGTGTCGACACCATGGCCCGCAAATATTGCTCCAACCCTCGATTAACAACCTCGGTTTGCCCATCCGTTTGAGGGTGATAAGCCGTACTATGGTTCAATTGCGTTCCACTCAAATGAAATAACTGTTTCCAATACTGGCTAACAAAAATAGGGTCACGATCCGACACGATGGTCTTAGGTAATCCATGATGTTTAATGACAATTTCCAAAAACACCTCAGCAACTTTATGAGCATTGAAGCTCGTGGGTAATGTTCCAAAATGTGCATACTTCGTGAAACGATCTACTACAACCAGAATAACCGTGAATCATTTGGACATGGGTAAACCGGTGATAAAGTCCATAGAAACATCCTCCCATACAGCCGTAGGAGTCGGTAAAGGCTGTAAGTATCCACCAAGAGCTTGAGTTGAGTACTTTGTTTGTTGACAAACAAGGCATTGTTTAATAAAATCTTCCACCGACTTACGCATCCCAGTCCAATAGAATAAAGCAGCCAAACCCACCATCATTTTTTTAACTCCACCATGCCCCGCGCTAGGAGTTTCATGAAATTCCTTTAACAGTAACAATTTCAATTTCGATGAGTGCCCCAGATAGTAACGGTCTTGGTAAATTAACAGCCCATTCTCACTTCAGAAGCCCAGTGACCCGTCACCGCTATCCAATTTCTGATGTAAACTTTTTAACTCCTCCAGAGACTCGTTTTCTTTCCTTAAATCGTCAAGCAGCTCAAGCACCGGTTGACTCAAAGCCATGAAGGCAGCCATGACCTGCTCGTCATCCTCAAACATCCTGGATAGAGCATCCGCAGCCTGATTGGCCACACCCGGCTTATATTCGATAGAAAAATCAAATCCCATTAATTTTCGAACATATTTTTGTTGGAGCGGAGTAAAAATGACTTGTTGCATAAGCTCCCTTATACTTTTGTGATCCGTATGTATCGTAAACCGCCGCCCGACCAAATATTGCCGCCATTTATAAATCGCCTCCACAATAGCAAACAACTCTTTTTGATAAGTGGCAGCCACACGCATCCGAGGTCCAAGTTTACGGCTGAAAAAACTAATGGGTCGAGCATTTTGGATCAACACTGCCCCTACCTCGTCATCCGATGCATCCGCTTCAATAACAAACTGTTGGTCTAAATTTTGTAGACTCAACAATGGAGCTGTGGACAACCGAGTTTTCAGCGTCTCAAATGCTAAAGCCTCCTTATCCCCCCATTTGAATCAGTCCTTTCGTAAAAGATCTGTTAGTGGCGCAGCTACAATTGCATATCCCTAAATGAACCGCCGATAATAACCGGCTAACTCCAAAAATCCCCGTACCTGCCGTTGTGTTTTAGGTACAGGCCATTCCATAACAGTCGTGATCTTTTTCGGATCCATCTCCACGCCCCGTCCCGAGATAATATGCCCTAAGTACTCGAGTGAGGCGGCCCCAAACACGCACTTGGATCGCTTCACATAAAATTGATGTTCCTGTAAGCGTTGAAAGACACATTCCAAATGTTCCAAATGTGCATTAAGTGTGGTACTATAGATTAAAATATCATCAAAAAAAACAATGACGAATTTACGCAAATAGGAAGAGAACAACCGATTCATTGTTGCTTGGAACGTGGACGGAGCATTAGTAAGGCCGAATGGCATGACCAAAAATTCATAATGGCCATCATGTGTGCGGAACGCCGTCTTGTACACATCCCGCTCATGAACACGAATTTGATGGTACCCGGCGCGTAAATCCAGCTTAGTAAAAATAACCGCACCCCCGAGTTCATAGACCATCTCATCAGCCGTAGGAATGGGAAATTTATCTTTCACTGTAACATCATTTAATGCCCGGTAATCCACACAAAAACGATAGCTCCCATCCTTCTTTTTAACCAACAATACCGGGGAAGAAAATGGGCTTTGACTGTAGCGAATTATACCCTGGCTCAACATATCAGTAACTAGCTTTTCCATCTCGCCTTTCTGATAGTGCGGGTACCGATAGGGTCGAACGTAGACGGGCTTGGTGTTTGGCAATAAATGAATTCGATGATCAATCACTCGGTGCGGTGGAAGGGTCATGGGTACCTGGAAGAGAGAATCAAACGGTGTCAAGAGTTGATTTAATTCTGGATGCTCCGACTCTGTAGCCACAACCATAGCAGCTGGCTCATCGACCTCCATTGGTAAGCTGTGAAACTCATATACCCCATAAACCTCCTCTGACTCCAACAATGCGTGCATATGTCGAAGACTGATTTTCTTCATGCGTAATGATTCGTCCCCTTTCAACGTATACGTGGTATTAACAAGAGTAAACTCCATTGTTTTTTGGGCATAGTCATGTGTAACCTTTCCCAACTTTTGTAACCACTGAATACCAAGCACCACATCAGGACCCTGCATAGATAAGACGTACAAGTCTACCTCAATCGTTAACCCTTGCATTCGAATTGTTACTTGTGCACATAAACTCTCACACAACAATGTTTCCCCACTACCAATATAAACTTTAAAAGCTTTTGTCGCCTTGATTGGCAAACACGTCCTTTCAACTACATCGGGTCGGACAAAATTATGGGTACTACCATTATCAATGAGAACATGTACGTTACCTGAACCAATCGTTCCCCAGAGCTGTAGAGAACGAGGACTTCCGTGACCAACCAGAGAATTAAGTATGGAGATATCACCACTTTCTACTGCCTCGACCACATCCGCCTCTGGTTCCTGACCCATGTCGTCCCCGTCATCAGCCATCAACAAAAGAAACTTTCCAGGACACTTATGGCCCCGTACCCACCTGTTATCACGATTGAAACACATCCCTTTGTTGAGTCGTTCTTGGCGCTCAGCCGGGGATATCCACTTGATAGCAAGTGGCTTAGTAGCATTAGTTTGAGTAGGAGTGGGTAACAAGGGTGGTTTACCCGTATCAGGTTGCGTCACCGTAACACGAGGTATAAACTGTTTTTGAGTGACAATACTAGCAGTGGGTTTAGTTGTGGTAACAGATGCCGGCGCCTGATCTTCCAACCGTGCTTCAGTAATACGAGCTAAGGAAAACGCATCACCTAGCGTTGTAGGTTTGGCGACCAGGAGTTCGCGTTGTATAGTTGGTTTAAGACCGGATATGTAGAAGGAGATAAGCAGATTTTCCGAAATCTCCGTGACACGATTCATGAGTTTTTCAAACTCACCTTGATACTGTGCTACCGTCCCTAGTTGTAACAGCTTATAAAGAACCCCTTGCGGATCCTCGTACTTTGATGGGCCAAAACGGTTCCGAACACTATCCAAAAACCCCTCCCAACTTGTCACCAGCTTGTTGCGAGTCATCCAGCGGAACCACTCCACTGCGTCACCTTCGAGATTGAATCCGACAACCCGGAGCCGCTGTTCATCTGGTGTTGCTAAGAGTGCAAAATATTCGTTAATAGCGAATATCCAACTCTCCGGACTAGCCCCATTGAACTTTGGCACGTCCAATCGCATGGACCGTGGTAATAGCGATCCGGGATCACCCCCACCTCCATGTCGCGCCTGTACCAAACCCTTGGTCTCTTGCAGCTCCGCGTGCAATGCCGCAAACTGTGCCTGAAACCCGTCCAACTGCTCCTTGAGCAGTAACCTTATGGCGTTTTCGTCCATGAGCAATGAAAGCACCAATTGATACGACCTACTCGTATCGATAATAGCACAACTTTTAGCGTGTGCGGGCTCCTAAGAATTAGAGAAGAAAATGCAGAGAATTATTTGACAAAACTTACTGATTTCATTGATACGATGAGTTTAAATACTCACAAAGAGATAACCTAAACAAACACAAAGTACTTATCCTAATACGACACAAACACGTTTCCTAAACATTTATCCTAAACACGTTTCCTAAACATTTATCCTAAACACAGATAGTTGTGATGTTTATCTCAACCCATCACAAAGTCCTGGTGCCAACTAGGCGCATTCCTTGTCCTCTTGCTGTCCCGAACCGAGCGTTGCACCGCGGGCGTAACAATCTCCTTATTAACATTGTTATCTCGAGCTTCCTAAAATTTGCATGTTTTCTTATCTGAAGAACAATATCATCTATGTTCAAAAGTTTAGCTGAGAAGTGAGTTTTAATATGTATAACAAATTACATGAGTTAATGATATAAGCAAAAAAAATATATGCATTCTAATAAAAAGATGTTTGTGTTAAAAAAATACGATCGAGCAAAATACACAAGACTATGAAGTGACAAGTACCTCCAATTAGCAAAATTTTAGACCCGTTGGTTATTTATGGTTAAGTTGGGTAATATTTATGAGGTGATGAGTTTTGTTGGACCTCCTACTATATTTTAGATGGGTCTAAATGAGTATTTGATATAACCTCCAATTGTATAACAATTAACCAACAGATCTAGAGTGGGTCTAGTAGGTTATATTTTTTAACACCTCTATTCATATTTCACTCAAATAGAAGAAAAAATGACAAAAATGGGTCAAAATAACCCGAGACCGTTTAGACCCCTGCTCCTAAATGACCCATCTAACCCAAACCCCTTTAGACCCAAACTCATCTAGACTTGTGGATGGCAAAAAAATCCGTACCCGATAAGGACCCGATCCCCAAACCCGATTTTGACTGGGGAATCCCCGAGTTGACCGGGGATGGGGACGGGGATGGGGAATCCCCAAAATATGAAACCGGGGATGGGACGGGGATGGGGATAACATAAATCCCTGAACCCAACCCTGACCCCGACTCCGATCTTTCTAGTGTATAAGTATTTAGAATTTATATG
This sequence comes from Chrysanthemum makinoi, assembly GCA_910596185.1. Taxonomy (NCBI): domain Eukaryota; kingdom Viridiplantae; phylum Streptophyta; class Magnoliopsida; order Asterales; family Asteraceae; genus Chrysanthemum; species Chrysanthemum makinoi. The sequence goes on along the minus strand of OU343222.1, from coordinate 46,088,312 downwards.
TTATATCCATACTAGATTAACTTGTATATGTATATGTATAGATGTTTATGAGTATCGACATGTATATTTATATGCATATGTGATATTTATATAAACAAGTACCTTAAGAAAAAGAAGCATAAGCACCAACTACATATTACTTATTATTTTGTCCGAATAGACACATATGATACATATTGTTTTTATATTATATGTGATGTTACAATGTTGAGGATGCTTTAAAGTTGAATTGTAATAAATCCAACTATGTGCGATGTACACACGTTTCTTGAAACACTTTATGAGTTAAAATTCTGTATATTTTCGATGAGTTGGTGGAAACTTTATCTTAATTCATAAGGATTGAAAATCCCCGAATCCTCACGGGGATCCCCAATCCCCATTGGGGATGGGGGTGGGGATGTAAAGCAATTCCTCGATGGGGATAGGGATGGGGATGGGGATGGAGAGTGAAAACGGGGATGGATATGGTAAATACAATCCCCGACATTCCCCGCTCCGTTGTCATCCCTACCTGTGACCCAACCCACTCATTTTGTCACTTATACCAAATTAATCCTAAAGCATTATGGAGTGTTGTAGCAACAAAAAACCCTATCTTTTAATTTGTCAACAAATGATTCTCATTCAAGTCCTTTAAAGGTTATTTATGTTATGCTCATAAAGTGCTACAAATATTCTTGAACCAAGACATATATGATCATCACTTTCACGATTGTCCAATAGGGAAAATCACCCTTGATATCTAGATTTGAATAAAAACCTCATTAAGCAAGCTGACTAAAAGATCAGTTTCACTTAAGGTAACTAAATATTGAGAGATCAAATTCCAAAAGTATAATGGAAATACAATATCAAAATAACTTGAAAAAATTCCAAAGAGTCTTTGACATAAGTCATACTAATTGGGTTTGTCACGCACTAACGGTGTTTTGACATAAGTCACGCGTTCAATGAAACATATAATCAAATAGGTTCACACACGGGGCTTTAAAATAAGTCGAGCTTTATGAATAGTTGTGTTTATAAATGTCTATATATTAATCTTTTTAAGACTTCATAGCTTTCAACACCGCGCATACACATGTTCTTTATAAAATGAATGTTCATATACAATAACGGTACAAACCTTGATAAGTTACTGTTGGAATTATATAACATGACTAATCATAAATATAAACAATAATCATCAAGTACACATGCGGAAGCGTAAAGGAACGTATAACGAATAATTAATTAACATAAACAAGAATATGTGTACCTTACTTGATTCTAGCCGAACAAGAATCAAATCCACAAACTAGCAATTTGGATGAAACCCTAATTAGGGTTTATAGGATTATATGAATTACCCCTTACCGTTTTGTAATTCAATCCAAGAATACTAACAATAATGTGTTAGTAACACTTTCTTGTACACACGTATTATACCGAATTAAAGGAATGCTAGTTTTAACTAAACAAATAACTTTGATTTGGAAAATCTATAGATCGACACCCACAAGGTGTTTGTATACCGAATTAAGCAAAACACACACAAACAAGTTTTTAGGTTTTAGCTTAATGAGTACAAGAGATAAATTACAAACACCCTTGGTTTTGTATTTATACTCAAACTAACTTGGTGAACAAGTTTGAGTTGTAGATGGGTTGGGTTTGGGTCCTTGTGGCCGATCGGTTTGGCATCCCACAAGGGATTCCGGAACCTTCCCAATATTTACAACTTAGTCCTTTTCCAATTACATTTAACGACCGTTAGTCCATTACAACTAATTACTTAACGTCTGTTATGTTATTTCGTTTAATTAATAAATAAATATAACATTTATATTTAATTATTAACTTTAATTCTCATACGCAAAGTGTGCAATCCCGTGGTCTCGAGTTCGATCCTAACACACGTCTATTAATTTCTTGTACATTAAACCAACAGCTCCCACTTGGACATATCTTAATAGAGTGATCACATCGGTTAGCGTCTAGCAACACTTCGATGCTTCTAGTGCAACTCGAGCAAGGCTCCTGGAAAACCTTTTAATGATTTCTCATTATTATTATCCTTTTGTTTCTAATATCATGTTAAATAAAGATATGGAATTAAGTCATTATTTATTCAACTAGTCTATTTCTCGTTATAAGTGATTGAGCAAGATTACCGAATCTTCTGAACATATTCATGGGATATCTTTGGGCGTGGCCACGCAAACATCTTGTCAACCCTACGAGGGCCCCAACAGTATTAAACTCCAAAATAAATTTGAATGAACGAATTCTATCTTGACTACAAGAATAACCCATAAACTTTGCAACACTTCAGGAAACAACCCATATGACTACCGCCATATAGCGTTAAGTTGTTCTACAGAAGTGCACTACATTCATGACACTTATCTGGTATCTCAAGTCTGAGGATAACTATTCATGATTTACTTAATAACAATATCCATAAAGTAAAATCATGTTGTTGGGATAAATCATATATTCAATTCATTGAATAACATCTGAAATTGGTATGCTTTCTCATCAATATACTTTCAAGTATATTCTACCACATCTCTCAGATTTGTCATAGTTTAATGATACTCCCATATCATTAAATGACAACGGACGATTTAGAATAAATAAATTTATTCACGGATTAAACATGCAAATATAAGATACAATATATTATAAAATCAAACATACCAAGTATTTGATTTATTATAACAATTGTTTAACATCCCTTATCCAAATACTAAATAGATCAATGCATGAAATTCCAGATAATGAATTATGCCTCAAGTAATGACAATCATACTTGTTGACAAGACATAAATCAACCAACTTGATCTATCATAATTTTGAGAATACTTATTTCAAGAATTCAATTAGTGAAGTTCTTGTATGTGTGCATTCACCAATCCACATAATAATTTATAAAGTGTGTGACATCCTCTATCACCAATTTATGACAATTTAAACTTCCAAACATTTTAAAATTTAAAGTATTCTTATTCTTTTAATGTATAATGCAATTGCTATCTTAGTAGCACAACTAGTTCACATGGCCATTAACAAGGATGAAATCCTACCATGACTAGTATTGAGTGTCATCTCAAATAAACCATCATCATTGTATACAAACAACAATATGCTCATTAAAACTCCGTAAACTTTAATATCTTATTGTGTAATATTTGATGTCTTCCAAACTTTCAAGTTTGTAGCTGATGACAATTTGTACAACAATTGACATATTGTTCATTCAGAGAATCTAGGAGCAATTTCAGGCTGAGGATGTAATTCTATTAGAATAATTATTACACAAATTATCTAATAACTTTTAGTTAAATACACTAACTACCACTAGCCTACAGTAGCATTTAGGAACAATTCTGTAAACACGGACTAGAAATGGAAACGTGAATTCTAATGCAATTAATGTGGCTATAACCACTTCTTCCTAATTACATGCATGCAAACAAGTGAATATGGAGAACATGGGCACGGACAGCACAGTGTATCAGCATCCAGAAACTTGGTCTTTAACTCATCGTGCATGTATCAGAGAATATCAGCCATGACATTTTCTGGTAGGTCTTCCATTAGTATGGTACGCTTTAGCACATCCCACCGCGAAAGCGACTTAAAAACAAACAAAAAGGTTTGTGTCACACTCATAACCCTGTAAAACCACGCAAGCATGACACCTTTTAGATAATCCATTCTGGTTAAATACTAATTCTAATCTCCAATGTTGCACTTCTTCGGACCCCAAGCCTCATTCAATTATTAAATCTGCATTCAAAAACCAAATAAATTTCATGAGAATTGATTTTGTCTTTCTTTATCTACAGAGCATGGCCGGGGTGTTCGACCGCACAGGGTCTCCAAATTTTCAGGGGCCTCAAGATTTGAATGGCGGTAGTGTTTTAGTTCTGGTTTTTTCTTGTAAAATTCATGAAAACGTATTGTAAAACCTAAGATACAACGATTTTGATCAAACCCAAGTAAGAATCGAGAAGTTTTAAGCTTTTATAAGGAACATGGCAAAAAAAGCTGGTTGTTTATACGTTAAGTACAAAACCCTATAATGAATGTGTCAGATCAATCAAAGGTCACGAGCTGAGTGCAAATAGCAGGACCGGTGCCCCGCTGGCTCAACGTTAGAATTTCTGCAACGGAATTAATGCAGGGTCGAATGTTTTTGGATTTATAAATGGGACAGAGCTGCAGTAACAGAGCCATCACCATCACTACTTTTGTTATTTTGATAATTCATCTTTTGTATTTCCTTTGAAATAAATTTCAGCTTCTTGTTTTCTTGCACTATTTTTAATCTGAAAATTTTCACAAAAATATAGTTACTTAAAAACATTTTTTTAGTCTTAATTATGACAAACTAACCTCTCCTATTTAGTTTTAAAACATCTTTCTAAATCATTTTTAGGTATAATGTTTTAAACTTTATAAGTTTTTAGTATAAAATTAGTATTTGCTTAGTTTTAAAAATGGGCAAATGATAAAAAGAAATATCATACTTGTCATCATTTGCTCTTGTGGGTAGCGAACAAATTTTTTTGCTTTCGTAGGTACTATACTTTCAAATTCATCCTCTTTAGTACTCATGTGACATTTTGCCTTCGAAAAAAAAACATTTCTATTAGCTAAGAGGGGCCAAAATGTCCAAAAATTTCGCAAAATACCCTAAAGATGATGAATTTGAAAGTATAGTATCCACAAAAACAAAAAAAAATTGTTCGCTACCCACAAAAGCAAATGGTGTCAAGTATAATATTTTTTGTTATCATTTGCCCTTTAAAAATCAAAATTTTAGCTTTTTAATAAATAACGTTGCAAACTTTCTTCCCAGCTCACCTTAAAATCACAAAACGTTTCAATATTTGGAAGTTTGGTTGAAGATTAAGAAGCTATTAAGGAGATTATTAGGTATTACGGAGTATTTGGGTTAATTATAGAGCGTGGTTGGGGTTTTTAGTTTAATAATATTAGAGGTGGCAAAACGGGGCTGGTACAGGTACGGGCAACGGGCTAAACGGGCACTAGCCCAATGGGCACGGGCTTAAACGGGCACAGGCCAAACGGGCTCATGTTATACGAATTGGTTTAGAAAAGAACTAAAACGACCAAAAAAATATATATAAAATAAAATAAAAAACCTCAAACGTAACACATCATTTATATTTGAGTAACTAATATACTATATCTATAAGTTTTTCATTAAAATTAATTTAATGTTCGAGAAAAACATGTGCTCATTATGCCTTTTAACTTCTAAATGAGCAATATATGCCAATTTAAAAAAAAAAGAATAGGGCTAAATGTGCCAAAATCTTTTAAAAAGTTACCCATTTAGTCCAGTTTTTTTTTATTTTGGGCACAAATTGACACATCTAAATAATATTATCGTCTTCATTCTTGATGAAATCTTAGTGCTTTCTTATCCTTTCTTATTAATCTTTCTTTTTTGTTTTGTTTAAGAATGATCACCCCCTTATGGGAAGATTGTTAGGTTTAAAAGTGGTTATCATTATACGATCATTGTAATGTCAGCGAGTATTGTATGAAGTGTAATAGAGTTGTAATAGTCTAATGGGCTTTAATTATGTATTATCTAAGTCTTAATGTAATGGAACAAGTCCATTACATAGTCCATTAGACATGTCCATAGTCCGGCCCTTAGGCCCAAATCATCCAACCTTGGATGTATAAATACCCTCTCCTAGCCTTAGAGAGGGTGTGTGTATCTCATATTTATGTGTGTGAACATTACCTCTCTCTCTCTCTCTCTCTCTCTCTCTCTCTCTCTCTCTCGATGATCCATAGGTGTTCTTGATACCATGTTAGGATCCTACATTGTTCATATATACGTTTAGCCTCGCATCTCTCTCGTTTCTTATTTCTTATGATGATCCATATGTGTTCGTGATACCATGTTAGGATCCTACATTGTTCATATATACTTTTAGCCTTAATTGAGGAAAGAACTTGATTATGTAATTACAAAAGTTTGGATACATGTATGAAAGAATATATTTCTCATATATATACTTTTTGGTCTTGAGTGATGAAAAAACATGTTGATTTATGGTTATATATGAGAATTTTAAAAGTTGAGAAGGATATTGACACAATTACAAAAGTTTGTGAAGGATATTGATGTAATTACAAAAGTTTAAAAAGAATTCTGACATAAGTATAAAAGTGAGAAGGAAATTGATGTAATATTAAACTTTAGTAAGGATATATATGTAATTGACTTGATAAAAAAGACAAAGATTAAGTGTCATTAAAGATAAAGCCCAAATTTTAGTAGGTCAACTCAAAAATAAAGATAATATTATACCCCCATTTAAGGGAAAAATGACCCGATTAGTTCTGTACTTTGTTATTTTTCCTACTCTAGGTACTATACTTATTTATACTACTTATAAAGTATTTAGCACTCTCTCTTTTCCAATTTTCTAAGACTTTCATATAAATATATTTTAAGCAAATACAACTACTTAAGCTATATGTAGAATTACTTTATGCATAAACACCTACACATATTTACTTGTCAACATTTGTAATTAATGTAATATTTAAAACACTCATTTGATAAAAGGTTACTTAATAAAACACAATGTACAAGCTATTTGAAGCAAAAATACAACTTAAAAAAATACTATTTAACACATGCAATTAATACACTATTTAATTCACGCATTCATCAAAATATACAATAATTTAACCACAATGTACAATCTAATCAAGCTACTAAGCCAAGCACTTAAAAATAAAGTCATTAGGCTGCCCACAGTGGTTGGTCGACCGGTTCGATCGATGTTGCGACGACAGAGTCGCCGCCATTGCAGCATGAGGTTTGAACTGGGTCTGCCGACTCCAAAATTGATGAAGGGTGATTCTGCAGAAAAAAAGGAATTAAGATTTTGGTTGTGGTAGCTTCGGTTTACACGAGATGGAATTATTTCCATTGTCTTAACTAAAATTATTCTTATTTGTAAATTAATTGTTTAGTAAAAGTATGGCCGCATAACATAACATTGTCAGAAAATATAGTCACAGGGTACCCGCCGCCGCATCGCGCAGGTACCCTGCTAGTTTGTAATATGTACGAGTCACTATTCTTTCAAATATTTATCATTTAAAGTACTCTACTTAGTTTATGAGTATATCAATTGCCTGAAACCTTAAATGAGTGAAATTACATGCGACTAAGTTAGAGATGTGTCTAATCAACAGCCTCATGATAAATTTAATTAAAAGATCAAATTATTTCATCTCTTGCCTAATAGATCATCTTGTTTTGATATTCTCGATCAAAATACACAATCTGAAATGACATTATACTCAAGCGAGATTTCTATGACTTTTATAGAGAGTGTTTAATGATTTTTTATTTTTATTAATCTGCAAATTTTGACAAACTCAGCTATAAACTTTACATAGATTGAATGAGAATTTGCAATGAATGAGAATTTGCAGGTTATTACCATTTTAATCTAACAAGAGCAAGAAAGAGAAGGAAAAAAAAACATTAAATATTGATCTATTAGCCGGGAGATGAAATAATTTGATTTTTTAATTAAATATATTACTGAGGTTGTTGATTAAATAGATAAATTTTTAACTTAGTCGCATGTATTGTTACTCATTTCAAGTTTCAGTTAAGCGAATATTAATTCTAAACATATAAACTAACTAAGTACTTAAAATGATATACACTTAAAAAAAACAGTAACCTATACATATTATAAATAAGTATAATAACTAAAGTAAGAAAAATTACAAAATATATAACTAATTGAATATTTTCCCCCAAATTAATCGAGGATCACTTTCTACCCACAAAATATAAATAAAATAAAATAAACATTTGTTTTCCTATCTATTCTACTAGGTACACTTCCGGCCGGGCTAAAACACGGCCCAAGAACGATGAATGGTTAGTTAGCACACTATAAATGATGTACAACTATATTATGCACAAAATAGCGTCCCAATCAAAACTTTGAGTGTGCAACTCAATTCCCTATAATGTTGAATGTAAAGTTCTTTGTAATAGTGACAAGACATGAAATTACTATTGACGAGTTTTTTTTCTTCATGGCATGAAATAACTGTGAATAATTGTAATTAAAATGGGTCATATTATACAAACCCCTCCTATGATGTGACATAATAAGGGTTTAGTTAAAGATGTCTTTTATCCCCTTTTTATTTTCAGTATAACACAGTTTTTTGTCAATTTTTTTTCCAAATTTCTGACAGTTTTAAGCATTTGATTTATTAAACTATATATTTTATATTTCGTACTTTCAGGTTTATAGTTTTTTGATATAAATAAAATTATAAAAATAAAATAAAAAAACCGCAAAAAAGGAAGGAGGGTGCCCTTTGTAGAAAAATGATAGTTTGTATAACTTGTCCCAATTAAAATTCTACTGTGTACAACATCAAGTAACTATTTACACAAAGCAAATCATAATAAGTTTGATGGCTATCCTAGTCAAAGTCAACAGATTCCATACATACTTGATACTCCTAATTATATTTCCTCATTCAATCTCCTAAGTAGAATTCATGTATATATCGAATCTCTTGTTCTTCAAACATCTTCCTCATTACGCCAGGAGGTTTATGAACGGAAAAAGTCGAGCTCCAAGATACACTGGTTGACGTATTGACATGACGCTTTTAGTATGGGTCAAAGGACACCAGATTGGGTCAAATTAACCCGCATATACAAATATATTGATTTACATATAACGGATTTATTAGTCATGATTACAATAAGAAATTAAGAATCAAAATACTTAAAACAATGTAATAAACAAGGATTTCAAATGACTCTCAGCTTGTTTGACCCTTCCGACAAGCTTGGACTTGTTCGCCTTTCAAATAAATGGTTCGGCTTATTTGCTCTAAAACACTATTGAAGTGGATTCGCTCATATCCTAATGGGATAAAAATGTCATGTTATGAGATTTTTTTAAAGAACTTACAATGGCATGTGGTGTGCATAGATAAAGTTATCATTGCTGGAGCACAACTCCTGAGCCTTGGATTCTGGACCACGCTTCCCACATAAAATGAGACAGTTGTACATAATGATAAAGAGGCTTAATTGGAATGTTTAAAAAGAGGCCTAGATTGATGTGTCATTTTTCGGTGACATCAGAGAGACCCACTTCTAATTTCACCAATTAGATGATGGTACCTCAATTTAGGCCTCTTTTTAGACCTATCATTAGGTCCATATATAATTGCTCTTTGAGGATTAAATAAAAACGATCAAGAAAGTTGCAAGTCTAAAACATCAACATTTAGTTCATTTAGTTTTATACATAAGGAAACTTGAAACTAACATGCAATGACACACTTATTTTGATATTTCTTTCAAATAACCTAACAAAAATCAAGTGATATAAACAAGTCTACTAAAGTCTAATTTACAGCAGTTTGTACATGTCAAATTGAAACTGCAACATTGTGACTTAATACAAACTATAATCAAGTAACACTAATCATAAAAAGGTAAGTTGTAAGGAGTTGAAATTCCAACTGTACAATGAATTAATCATGTAAATCATATTTATTTGGTTGAAATTACATAACAAGCAGCATGGTTATTACTTTAGTTTGTCAAGCAACAAAAAAACAGAGGTGCGTACTCATTTATTCAACAAAGGTCAACTAACAATTTTAACCTAGCTAAGCAATCAAAATAGAGGTATATATGTCCAATTGTTAATTTACTCGAGAAAGGGGCTTTACGAATAAAAAGCGTACTGGCATCATCAACCTCGGATCATCTTCATCCTTCAGACATGTATAGTGAGTCAATATCCTATTCCAAAAATAACAAAATTAATTGATTGAGGGTAAATATAAAAGTTAGAATAACTTATAGAATAATAAAGTATAGAGATATAATCTAAAATCCAAAGAAATAATGAGTGTAAACAAAACTAAAATCCAAAACAGAAACCGTCACAAGACAACTGCATGTGAAGATGAAGATGTATGGAATGTACCTATAATAGTGTCATGCTTACAGCTGCGTGTGAGAAATGTTGTTTTGGGCGCCATTGTTTTAGCAGGTGGCGGCTATCGAGGAAGTAAGAAGCGCGGCGGCATTGAGAGAAAAGATACATAACGTCAAGTTTAAACATTTGTTTATTGCCTTACAGGTATATACTAAGCTAAAATAAATGCCAATTTTATGTTCACTTAAAAATCTGAACTCGAAAATGTTATGGGTAAAGTGCCTGTAAACTGTCAACTAAACGTCAATAAACATTTCATAAACCGCTCAAAAAAAGTTCGTTCATGTGCGTTTAAATGAACGAACATGAACAATATTTTAAGTTCGTTTAATTAAATGAACGACCATGAACAAATGTCGTATCCGTTCATTTATGTTCGTGAACATCCGATTATGCATTTGTTAACGTTCGTTTATGTTCATTTATTTATGTTCATATAGCATTTCTTTTAATTGTATAATTTTAAAATTGATTTGTTTAAACAAAACAACACATATAAAACAATCCATTGTGCATAATTTAATAAAGTTTTTGTTTGTTTGTCTCTCTTCATGTAATTTCGATCGTTTATGTTCTTTTAGCGTTTGTTTAGTGTCTTAATGAACGAACATAAAAGAACAAACTCATTTTCTTAATAAATGAACTTGAACAAGAAAATTCATCTGTTTAAGCGTTCGTGTCCGTTTATTTGTCCGGTTAAA
>OU343222.1:46004706-46077459 GCA_910596185.1 Chrysanthemum makinoi | reverse complement strand
ATCTAAACTTTCAATAGACCAAACTAAAATCATTTTGTTTTTTATGAAAAGGTTCAAAATCATTGTGCGCATTGTAGACGAGAGAGGAACAGCACAAATCGTAATTTTTGACAACAATGTCCATAAGATGACAAAGGTGACTGCATGGGAGATCATGCAAGAACATGGCATCCATACAGATGAATACTTCCCAGATGAGCTTAATGAGATTATTGGAAAACAATATCTATTCAAGATTAAATACACGGAATTTAACCACAACAATAATAGCCATATATATCGAACTGAGAAAGTCACTGATGATGTTGACACAATCAACCACTTCAAAGATGGCTTCCTAAATGAAGAGGTATTTATTATTTATTATTAAAATAACTATTAATCATGAAATTAATAACATAAAATTTTATTTGTTTATGCCGTTTTATAAAAAAATTGTTTTTTTTACAAACCAAAATAGGATAATGAAGAAGAATTTGAAAATGATGATGATGATTATTATGAGAATTATGGACATGATCATGAAAATAATGAAGATGATTTTGAAAATGGTGGAGATGAGTCTCAAAATAGTGATGATGATTTAGCACCTGGCAAAGGTGAGTTTGAAAATGGTGGAGATAAGTTTGAACATGACAAAAATGATTCACATAATACTAACAATGATTTAGAACGCAATGACCATGATTATGAGAATGATGAAGATGAGTTAGTTGATACAGAAGATGAGTTAGAAGATGTTGATAATATGAATATACAAGCTTCAATTAATGTGGACCAGGTATCATATATTACATTATATACTGTGTGTAACACGCCCATATTTTTTAAATAATACTTATTCTATTTTATATGTTACACATTCCAGAAAGATGACGATAACGGTTCAAATCCAACTGAATTTGTTAATGAGGTATTTACATTATATATTCATATATATATATAGTTAAACAAAAACATAAATTTTTTTAATCAAATTCTAAGTAATTTATTTCTTTATAAATGATTACAGGATACTGAGGGTGAAAACGAAATCAACATAAGGAACACAAGAATGAATAGTGTGGATTCCTTAACAAATAATGTTAGTGGTGCCATTGGGAAAAAAAGACCTCGGGAAATAGTAGACGAATCAGAACATGAAACAATTGATGACGATCATGCACAACAAAATAAGAAGATGGCATCAATGAATATCTCAAAGGAAGTTTAAGATAAATCAGCACTACAACATCTTCATATTTTAATGTTTTATTTATCATAAACAATAAGTTTTAAACTTTTAGGTTTTTCATTATCAATTGATATACTCAGATCTTATGTTATTGGATACTTTTTATTTTGCATATGAACGATTCTTCTTATCTGATAATATACGCTCATAAGTCATGAGTTTCTAGAAAGCTAAAAAAATGGACTTATGTAAAATAACTAGGCTAATTATAAGTTTAAAAGGTCTATTCAAATTTGTTGTAGTTCATAAGCTACTTGGTGAAAGATTCAGGTTGGTAATTACATAAAATCAGTAGTTTAAATTGCAAAAAGTCAAAATTCCATTTAATTTTCATATCAGTTAGATTAGGATAGTTTAAGTTTGCATGGTCTCAGTTGTAGTTTATAAAGTTGCTAATCTAGCTTATTTAGGTTATATTATAGATTATTATTACATTACTTTTCATTAAAATAGGATCAAAGTTCAAATTAGTCAAAGTAAGAGTTTTATGTCAAAAGTCATTTTTTTCCAAAATCAGTTTTTTCTCAGTTTTCATCAGCCTTTTAAGTCCATTTTTAGTTCTCAATAAAATTCTTAAAAATTAAAAATTACAATTTCACCATCTCCTTTTACCTTTCCCAGAAGGAAAAAAATCAAAAAAATCTCTAGCTTAAGCTGTTGATGGCTTAAAGTTGGTGGTTTAGAAAAAATCTCCCCTGCACCACAGTTGTTTCAGTCCACACAATCACTTTTACAAGTTCTCAAAAAGTTCTTAAAAGCTCCTTTAAGCTCTAATGCTGGTTTTATAAGCTGTTCGCCAAGCTAACTTGAGGTTTAATTTGGATTTGTGCCATAAGCTGTAGTTTATAAGCCTTGAGAATAGCTCAAACTTGATGGGACAACCTGTTTTGTGATCCACTTCAATACCAAAAATACAACCAAAAAGAGGTGTTTTCAAATTTAATATGACATGGACTGAGATGAAATACGTCAAATGTAAGTAGTTTTACCCCAACCTGTTACCCAACCCACCTTTATTCACCTCTAAAAAAAATCAACAACCACAAGATTAAGATTAGAGCTGACATAGAAGTTTATTAATGCTTTAGAAGCATTTCATACTAAAGACACGCTCATTCAGCAACAAATTCCACAAGATTAAGATTAGAGCTCACATAGAAGTTTCTGAATGGTTGAGAAGCTTTTCATACTAAAAACACCCTCATTTAGCAACAAATTCCAGGGGTTTTTGTTTCATTATGGTTCTAATTAAGTTGTTTAGTTGTGGTGAATTGTAACCTGAAATATGACTCCAACATCAAGTTAAGGATCAATTACTCCATCTGTTTAACCACATGGATGCAATGAAACGGTGCCCTCTACCATCGGCAATAATAAACAAAGATAAAATAAATGTTGACTCAGAGCTGCATAATTCCATATCAATATGCAATCATGATATATATAACTGATATGGAGCATCACAGTGTTGTAAATCGCAACATATTGGAACATTAGTGGCTAACCTGAAAGTGACTACCACATACATATATCTCTATACTCATATCCCATTTTCCCAATTTTTTTTCAAAAATCAGTTTTTCCTCAGTTTTCATCAGCCTTTTAAGTCTATTTTAAGTTCTCAATAAAATTCTAAAAAATTAAAAATTACAATTTCACCATCTCCTTTTACCTTTCCCAGCAGGAAAAAAATCAAAATAATCTCTAGCTTAAGTCTGCGATGGCTTAAAGTTGGTGGTTTAGAAAAAATATCCCCTGCACCACAGTTGTTTCAGTCCACACAATCACTTTTACAAGATCTAAAAAAGTTCTTAAAAGCTCCTTTAAGCTCTAATCTTGGTTTTATAACCTGTTCGCCAACCTAACTTGAGGTTTGATTTGCTTTTTGAAACGATTCTTGATTGTTGTAACTTCAAATTGCAATAATCAGTTTTAAATGTTTGCATATATACATATGCTTCTGATTTTAATCTGTATTGATTGAGCTGCAACAAATCTGATTATCTGAAAGTAAAATAAGCGTTACCTTTTACAACCTAAAAGTTCTCATAAGCTTCTTTTAGGCTGCACTTTCGATCTTAATCTTTCAGCTTAGCTGGTTTGAGGTTACAGTTTTAATTGAGCTATAAGCTCTTAGCATCAAGCTTTTAGATAAGCTTAAAGTTAGGTGTTATAAATAAAAATATCAGATAATAATATAGTATTATTTAACGCAAATGAAAGTCGAAAAACTAAACAAAATAACCATACTTAAGATGGTACAATCTCTTTGGTTGAAAAATAAAAGTATCCGATTCTCATAGATCAAAAGACAAGTAAACAATCTATTAATCCTAAATTTCAAAACACCATACCTCAAAAACAACATCATTCAAATTCATCCTCCTCTCCAAACTTAATCATCATCTCTACCACTAGAGCAATTCAATTTTTGTTTTATATTTTGCAAGACAAATATAATAAAAAAAAAACGTATCCATAAAAAAAAAAAATATCCATAAATATCTTTAATATTTTTGAAATTTGGCCAGATGAATTTGGAGTTGTAAGTTTGATAATTATATGTTATTCACTACTGAATATGAAGTTGTAAGCTTGATAATATTCATGTATTCATAGGCAAAGTTAAAGTTCGAGAACCATAATCGTAAAGGCTACAACTATGAATCTCAGTATGAGCGGCAAGTGAATAAGTGTGTATCACACTTTTATTGTTTGGACTCCTGAATTCCTCGCATAGTACGTATGCTTAGCCATTTTATGATCTAATCTATGGATTTTCTAACGCAAAAGCACATTTTAATAGGTAAATCTAAAAGTCCATATGTAGATAAGCAACCTCAAACAACCCTTTCAAGTTAGTGCGCACCAATGCATAATACAGAAAACCAATAATTATGAGTCGGAACTTATAATTGACAACACATCATGAACATGCTCCAGAAAAGATTAAACATTGAGATTGATTCATGGTAAAAAGGGTATTAGAGTATGTCGAGATTCTTTTTACTGTTTTTGAAGCTGAAATTTCCAGGTAATTTAGGTTTGAACTGACATGCTTCTATTTTTTTGATGTACTACTAAAATTTTCAATTGCAAGAATGTTCGAGCTACTATTTTTCGTTTTACAAATCATATATTACAGTAGTGTTATTTATACATGTAGACTAATAGATTTTTCAACAAGTTTGCACACATGTTTCACATCTTATGCCGATTTTGTCACTTAAAATATCGCAGTTGATAGTTTTAACTTGAAACTTCCTTTGTCAGCCAAAATGCAACCAGAGATGAGCCGTCTCTTTTGGAGAAAACCTGTGATTTAATCAAGAAAAAACAATCATATGACAATCAAGAAAAAACAAGATAGATGTTTAGAATAAGATGCATTCCAAATATCTAAAATTATTGAACATAACCTACTTATCATATGATTAGTAGCGTTTTTGGAGCATATGAGGAGGTTATATGTAACTCAAAATCACATATTTATTATCCATCATACAGTAGTTCTAAGTTACTTGATCTGTGTGGAACTAATTGGTATCTTCGTCACTTCCAAATGTTACACATGACAGATGTAGTCGGAAATGCTTAAATTTTGGATGATATCATGCTTATAAAGCCTGTAAAGATCAGTTTTATAATATAAGCTACAGAAGTTTATGGTAAAAAAACTTAAAGAAACATCTAAAAAAAACATTTATTATAACTTTGTTTTATAATTTCTATAATTTTTCCACCAAACGTTTAGTGCTATATTATAAAAGGTAAAAACCAATTTACAATTTACAGGTAAAAAAAAAAAAAACGTGTATGTATAACTTTTAGATTCTTTCCTAAATAAAAGATAAATAAGTTTGGTAAATATATATAATTATTATCATAAAGATTTTATTATTATTTAACCTAATATTACACTATATATACATCATTATTTATTGAACTCTATCATAATTTATAGTCGACTAAAAATTGACAGCAACATGCAGCCACATAAAGAGTCACATACGTTTGCAAAAAGCAAGGAAAATAACGAATCCAGGAAAAACCAAGAGGAAAAGAAAAACACTACAATGAACTCAGGTTAAAAATATATATGTATATAATGTTATTCAATTTTAGTTACTCTGTTATTTAAAAAAAAACAAGTTTGTTTCATCTTAAAATTTGATATATTATTGTTGTGTATTTGTTGATGATTCCTTAACAGCCAACATACATATGATTAAAGGGACTCATGTACAATTTCAAGGTATGTTGGTAATTAATTATTTTCAATCCGTTAGTGTATAATTTATCTGTTAATGATATTAAGAATTAATGATGGATTATTTTTGCTATAATCGACTTCTTTTTCTGTTCATGTAACGATAATATGGTGATAAAAATTGTGTAGTTGGTGACTTACCCATGCGTGTGTATAAGTTTGTAGTAGTTTTTTTTTTTTTCGTGACCCTCACATGCTTCCTTTAAATACAGACCCCCTATATATTGTTGTTTCATTCGACCAAAAACCTGTGATGTTCTATTTTTAACCTTTTATTATTTTGGCTATAATCGACTTCTTTTTCTGTTCATGTAATGATAATATAGTCATAAGAATTGATAATAAGGTTATGCATACGTAGGTCTATTAGGTTGTTAATGAGAAACTTAGTTAAATGGTTTGAAAACATAAGCCGGGTTAAAACACAGGCTGTTTAAAAAGTTTCTTAATTTTGTTTTTGTGCAATCTCCTTTATCAAGATTAAAGATACGTTGAAGTATACTATAGAAACCATTACATGAACAGCAATCCAATAACTAAACCAATTTGGCAGTCACACCAGGAGTGCAAGTTTTTCCAAATAATACCAAAACATTGTTAGGTCTTCTGTTGTGCCAATGAGTAACACATTGTCTATCGTTACTTGAAAAGAGAAAATATGTATTCATACATGCCTCTACCATATTAAAACATAAGTTTTGAAACTGACAGACCCTACCTTTCTTGCCCTATGCGCTCCTTTAACTGATAATTTGTTAAATATTCTCATTGTAAAATTCGTTTTTAGAAAAAATTCAAAATATCCATTTTATGTTAAAACAGCATATACTTTTGTATTTTTAATTCACTCAATTTGAGTTCAATTAAGCTGAAATTTTGGGTTTAGTATCTTTGGTTGGTTTTGTTTAACAAGATATTTTTATTTTATTTTTATGATTTTTGTAAACAAGCTGAATAAGTGATTAAAGTAGGTGATTAAGGGCAATTTGGATATTGATATTTTAACCTTAATTTGTGCTCAAATGCTTTAAACTTGTGCTTTTAGGTTCTAATAAGTTGCAGTAGGCTTAGTTAAGTTATTTTAACTTAGTTTTATACTGAGGTAGCTTATAGTAGCTTATATGTAGCTTATTGGTTATTTTCATGAGCTTATTACATCAGTCATAGTTCCTGATCTCATAAGTTGTTTATGTTATTTTACCTTGATTCTCAGTATTATTTTAAACTTTTCTGCAAATTTTCATATTTCTCAATCATTTAGAACCAATCAAAATTCATTTTAGTCAAAATTATGTTTTTAGAAAAAAAATCAAAATATCCATTTTATGTTCAAACAGCATATACTTTTGTATTTTTAATTCACTCAATTTGAGTTCAATTAAGCTGAAATTTTGGGTTTAGTATATTTGGTTGGTTTTGTTTAACAAGATATTTTTATTTTATTTTTAGGATTTTTCTAAACAAGCTGAATAAGTGCTAAAAGTAGGTGATTAAGGGCCGTTTGGATATTTAAATTTTAACCTTAATTTGTGCTCAAATGCTTTAAACGTGTGCGTTTAGGTTCTAATCAGTTTTAATATATCAATATGTTTAAATGGATCTTTTGTTATAATTTTTAAATTCATTTTAGTTAAAATTATGTTTTTAGAAAAAAAATCAAAATATCCATTTTATGTTCAAACAACATATACTTTTGTATTTTTAATTCACTCAATTTTAGTTCAATTAAGCCCGAATTTTGGGTTTACTATCTTTGGTTGGTTGTGTTTAACAAGATATTTTTATTTTATTTTTAGGATTTTTGTAAACAAGCTGAATAAGTGCTTAAAGTAGGTGATTAAGGGCCGTTTGGATATTGAGATTTTAACCTTAATTTTTGCTCAAATGCTTTAAACTTGTGCTTTTAGCTTCTAATCAGTTGCAGTAGGCTTAGTTAAGTTAGTTTAAGTTAGTTTTATACTGAGGTAGCTTATATTAGCTTATAGGTATCTTATTGCTTATTTTCATGTGCTCAGGAAAACAACAACTGAGGAAAGGTAGTCAAATGAATTCAAAAGGTATGTTGGTCATTAAGAAATAATTATACATTTGTGTATATAATTTTAATTTAATGCATACCATGTTATTTGTGATAACTTTACAGAACCAAACAATGTTGAGAATGATGTTATTATACTGAATCGACCAGGTACGTATGTATTGTTAGTATGGTATATGTATATAAACAAGTTATGCTTGTGGTTTTATCAGGTTTTTTAATAATAAAAATGCACGTGTTAAAATACATTAATTTTTCATTCAACCTTGAAAGATAACATGTTTTTCTTTGCAACAGTTTCACAATCAATAAACAAAGACACTTCTATCGACATGTCCATCTTTGAAAGTGACACACCAGGAATAAACAATGGATCTCATGCTTTAAATTCAAGAAGGACAAACAAAGGTACAATATCTTTACTTTTTGTGTATTTTTTCTCCATATAGTGAATACTTTCATTATGCGTTGATTAATTGTTGTTAGGAAAAGGATATGCAACCAATAATTTTGGCAAGCAACCATCATCTTTTGATGGAAATGTATCTCATGATAACTCTGAAATACCCAAGTTTACATCTTCAAGGGGACGCAATATAACTGATTCAGAAAGGCTATCTTACATTAAATATCAACAAAAAGATCCGAGAAGCGCATTCTATTTGCCATCAGGAAGTATACCAAAAGGTACGATGTGTTGTAATTATCGAATCTACTCCAAATTTTTTTTTATGTTTCTTTGTTAACCTAATAGACCTACCTATGAATAACCTTATTATCAATTATTATCAATATATTATCGTTAAATCAACAGAAAAAGAAGTCGATTATAGCCAAAATAATAAAAAGGAAAAAAAAAACATCAGAGGTTGTGCGTCGAATGAAACAACAATATATAGGTTTTGTCAGTTTGTGAACTTATGTGTTTCAAACAGATTAAGGGTAAAAACAAACATCACATGTTGAGAGAGCTCTAAACCTTAGGGTGATAATGTGTATGGATCATGACAAGTAGCATAACTTTATTACATATATGACCAAATAAGTTGTAAATTTAGGTTCGTAACGTCTTTTAAAATCAAATAGGGGTTGGTGTTGGATGTGGACGACAAACATTTGTTGCATTTGTGAATATTGGATGTTATTATGTGGTTGGCTTTCTATTAGGTGCTTTGTTAGATTTCAAATTTCACCATGGTGCTCAGTTAAAAATACTATTGTTTTATATATCCACATTGATATCATTCTTAACCACAATGATGGTTCATGCAGTGACAAAAACAAAACATGAGAGTACTCCATGTTCCATAAAAGATGCAAGGAATAAAGATACACAAATCATTGATAACTCCAATGATGAGCAGGTACGATATATAACATATGTTTCTAATTTATAAAAAAAATCTTACACAACAACTAAATATTTTAAACGTAATTGTATAATGCAAAACATTTTAATTTTTTTATTAATTGTAGCATAATCAGTTTACAAGGAAACGTCGAAGGCTGACTAAAAACATCAAAATTTGCAATGCAAATACTATTGACATTATTTCATCGGATGATGAAAACAAATCGAGACCTATAAGGAATCCAAAAATCATTCATCTAACTTCATCGGATGACGAAAACGAAACCAAAAATGGAGTCATTAAAGCTTTCAATGATAATGAAGAAAAACACATATTGGTAAGATACTAAAGTAATACATGTTATATAAATGTGAACAAAAAAATATACTTATATGTAGTAATATAATATTAATTTTCCATGTTAGATTGCTGATGAAGACGCACCAATTACTTTTAAACGTGCAAAAAAAAAACATTCTTCAACATCGACACAAAAAAAATATATGCTCATTGACGAGGATACATATGATGAGAATTTTAGGAATAATGCAATTCCTAAAGATGGGGTTTGGATAAATATTAATGATCTACCTGAACAATTCTATGATTTAAAGGAATACAATCCAAGATATGTCATCCCTGATGACGATATCATCGAAGACTCTCCAACATGTACTTTAATCATAAATTTTTTATTAAAAAGTTTAAATTTTTAATTGTTTATAAATATTTGTAAATTAAACTTATAAATATATACATATATTTATAAACTTTACACAGGTGATTCCAAATACACAGTCGTTGATGAGGAATATGATACAGATGAGTTAGATAAACCAAACATTAATGAAGACGACGTGTGGGATGAAATGGTTGATATTCATGGTAAATCGCCGGAAAAGATGCTAATATGAATTACATTGATGAAGAAACTTGGGAAATAGATTCGATGCATATAGTGATCCGTCGTCTGATACTGATGATATATCAAGTTTCATTAATGACAACACAACTGACTATGAAACGAGCAAGATACCAATAGCGAAGACTCCTTTTGATCAACCCCAAAAAGATTAATCAGCATTTATGTTTTTTAAGTATTTTATTTCATATAGTACTATAATTTAAAGCATTTTATTTCATTAACTGATGTTACATCAACTATGAATATGCTTTTTATTAGCACTTTTATCAGGTGAGTTATATTCACATTCAATAAAACTAAGTTTGCATGTTTCATACGTAGTTCTAAAATAAACCATAACTATCTTTTTATTGTTGTGTGGTTATTCTGTATTACCTCTTTCAACAGCAAAGCAAAATATAATACCGACTTTAAGGTAAATAAAAGGAAGCGTCTTTGTTATTGTGCTTTGCTGTTGTGTAACACAATTGTTGTATGAATATGGTTTTTATTGGCATTAACTGATAAATGGGCATTTGAGGTTGGTAATTACATAAAATCAGTAGTTTAAATTGCAAAAAGTCAAAATTCCTTTTAATTTTCATATCAGTTAGATTAGGATAGTTTAAGTTTGCATGGTCTCAGTTGTAGTTTATAAAGTTGTTAATCTAGCTTATTTAACAAACTTCCTTTGGCAACCTTCTCTTAACCGCTTCGGGAACCCATTATAGTCTCCATATGCAGAGATCATATTAAAAGTTCTTTTAGTAACAGCATGCACATGTAACACCATTCTTATATTGACTGCCACATCTTCTGTGCGTACGTGACTAAAACAATACAATTCTCCATGCTATCAAAAACAAAGACTATACAAGGTCTGCAATAAAACCTGATCATACTCAGTATATGCTGAGTGTGATCAGCGCACAAACTAGCTAAATGGACAGGTTTTTAAGTGCTTATAAGTGAGTCCAAAAATTCAAAAAAAATCAATTTTCTAAACTTAAGCAATGAACTTTAATATCCCAAAATTTCAATTACTTTGAATCATAAATGAAGCTATGAAAAATTGACAAACTTTTGTGAAAATCAGCTTTGACACTTTTGACTTTTGTTGACAGAATTGCAATTTTGACCAAAATGAAGTTTCAAATCAATTTGTGGATGGATAATGATGTGAAATGATGATCAGCACAAAACCAAAAAAAAAGACTCTAGCTATCAAAAACAAAAACTATACAAGGTCTGCAATAAAACCTGATCATACTCAGTATATGTTGAGTGTGATCAGCGCACAAACTAGCTAAATGGACAGGTTTTTAAGTGCTTATAAGCGACTCCAACAATTCAACAAAAATCAATTTTCTAAACTTAACCAACAGAACTTGAATATCCCAAAATTTCAATTACTTTGGATCATAAATGAAGGTATGAAAAATTGACAAAGTTTGGTGAAAATCAGCTTTGACACTTTTGACTTTTGTTGAAGAATTGCAATTTTACCAAAATTAACTTTGAAATCAATTTGTGGATGGATAATGATGTGAAATTATAAAAATATATCAACCAATATTGCTTTATCAGCAGCATCTTTTCTCCCATTCGGTACATCTATAAGCTTAACACACGTGCTTTGGCAACCTTCTCTTAACCGCCTCGGAAACCCATTAAAGTCTCCATATGCAAACATCATTTTAACATCTCTTTTAGTAACAGAATGGACATGTAACGCCATTCTTATATTGGCTGCCACATCTTATGTGCGTACGTGACTAAAAGAATACAATTCTCCATGTCACAAACTACAAAAAATTAACCCTCAGACAGCGTTACTGAAAAGACTTTTACATACCCATAAAGAGAAGACTTAAAATATATTTCAGCAAAGTCGGCGTTAAGTTGATTCTCAGCAGCCCAAAAAGTCACCTACAACAACCATGTAGCAGGATTATAACCATTCGTAATCATTGATACTCCCGAAATACCCTATAGCAACCAATGGGGATAAACAAAATTATCACCATAAACCTAGCTCCAATTAAGAGTTACCAATGACACTCACTTCAAAATATTCTATCAGCTTGTGTGAATGTTGACCTAAGGGTCCAGCATAAACAATTTGTCCTCCCATCTTCATCAAAATCAACTGCAAGTTAAACATAACAATCAGCAACCAATCTGACACCGATTAAATGTCATTAAGAACAAAAATTATATACTTGGAGATAAGCATCGCCTTAAGTCTGAGTGGCATTTTCCCACTGGAAGAGAATTATTGTTATGTTACTATAGAATATAAATATTACCAAATACCTTGCGTGACCTTGTATTTACATCTGAAGATACTCGAAGCCAAGACGAATATAGAAGAGATTCATGAACAGTTACATTTGGTGTGTGAATATCATTTTGTTCACAATAACCACTGACACGAGCAAATGTTGCTTGGTTCTTTGGGAAACATGAAATAAAGATGCTTCCTTGGATGTATCCACCCGTCTTTCGACCAGCTAACACATCCATCAAGATGGTCTTTCCAGCACCACTAACTCCTACAAGAGCAGTCAATATCCCAGACCTGAAAGCACCACAAACATCTTTAACCAATTGAAGATGATCACCTTTAACCCCTCTAGCCTACATTTCCTGGAGAAAGACAAGCGAATTTTATAATACTAATAAAATACGTCAGCATGGTTAATCATCATTCATCCACTCTCAGCATAAAATATAAAAAAAAAATTCTTTATCACCGTCTGTGATCCAAAGGCTTTCTTGCATTGGTACACTGATGAAGGTATGGATGAGATGGAGTTCACTGAAACCAAGAGCAACATGAACTATCTTAATAATGGCAACAATGCCACCATAATGCATACATAAGTAGAGTTGTACTAAAAGGTTGTAGTATATCAGTTCATTCTACAACTTTTAAGACAAATAGGAGTTTGCTGTGCCAGAGGTTGTAGCCCAATTCCCAACAATTTTTATTTTATTTATACTAATAAATCCTGTAACAAAAGATAACCAACCAGTTATTTATAAAAAAGTAAATTACTTTGTTCCACTCACCTTTATGGCCGACCATAAACCCTAAAAAATAATTTTAAGAAAATATTCTTATCCAAAAATATAAACACTAATCTAATAAATATATATCAAAACTTAATAAAATATATACCATCATATAGACACACGTTTGAAGAACAATAATGGATCCATGTATACCTGCAAACATGCGACATTCATCACATGAAAAAATGGGTTCACATGATTCTTTAACAGATTCAGCTGGTCAACTACCTTCACATGCAGCTACACAACCAATAAAACATAAACCAAAAGGAAGAAAACAAAGAGGAAGACCACACATGTTCCCATACGATATAGGTAACCAATTATATTACACAAATAAGTGTTAATTCATCAAAAAAATTCTAAACAGTGACTTTTTATGTATGTATATGTTTATATTTTACACAGGTGACTATAATGAGACAAATATTCGCCGAACGGGCAAACAACCATGTGAAAACACATCAAACGATGGATCTTCAGGTAAATTAAACATTGTAGATGCGTTCAAAGGAAATTTTATATACCTATCTTTAAAATATTATCATCAAAATAATAATGTTATTAAACTTTAATGTGTTTCATTGTTAGCAACTCTGAACAATGATCTACTTCCAAGACGTACAGGGAGACCGCCAAAAACTAATACAGCAACAGGTTAGTATCGTTCAGTTTAAGTCATAAATCATACAAGGTAACCTATTTTGTATATCGTAAGAGATAAAAACCAACATATGTAGGGACATCTACTGAGAACTCCATTGAACCTGCTCGGAAAAGGGGCCGACCATTAAAGAACACAACCCAACCATGTAATGCTCATTCCAATAAGAACATCAGCAAATACATAATTTTTTTTTTCTAACTCTCTAATATTCCATTTTTTTTAAAATTGTTTACAGCAACAACAGAAACAACAACTGATTTTGAATGCAACAAATATTTTGAACGGACATGCAAGCAAAGTCGAGAAGGCTTAAAGAAAAAACAAGAATGGTTAGACATAAACGTTTATTCAAACACCATGGCAGTCATACACGTCTTAATGATGGAGATGTCACACAACGAGATTCATTTGTTGGGATATCAAACGGTAAAAACAATACAATTTTAATAAAAACACACACTCATATTTCGTGATATGGTAATTAATGATCAACTATACTGTGCTATTTTGTATATTCACAGATTACATTGACCTTGGAGATCCGGATATTGAATGTGAATCGTGTCGAGCATTATTATGGAATGCAGAAAGCATGGTAGGAAACACACATTCTACGACACAAAAATATTCACTTTGTTGTGGTAGAGGAAAAGTAAAATTAGGAGATCAAGTGGAGCAGCCGCCAAAACTCTTGATGGAGCTTATTAATGGAGAACACCCAAAAAGCTCTACGTTCATTGACAATATCAGACGCTATAACTCAATGTTTGCATTCACATCAATTGGCGCAAAACAAGACATGTCAGTAACGATGGATGGGACCATATTGTTACCGTATTCGGCAAAATTACCAAGAATGGGTACTTTGCTCCCGAAAAGGAAAAGAACCAAAGTTCGCGCAACAATATATTTATGACAAAGAGAACGAGATACAACACAGGATCAACGGTGTCAGGTAACAAGTTCTCAAAAAATAACTGCTGTTAATACATACCGGTGTTGGTCATACTACTAAATTTATTTAAATTATTTGAATGATTGAAAATATTAGTAAAATTAACAAATTCTGAATTTGAAATACAGCAACGAAACGTCATCATCTACAAAAAACAATGTCATTGACCACCAGCTAACTGTTGAGTTACGCGACATGCTCGATGAAATAAATCCGTTAGTGTGCCAATTCAGAATGGCTGGCGAAATATTCGTCAACGAAAACCAACATAACAAATATAAGTTAAGACTTATTGGTACAAGGGAACGTGACGCAAGAGATTATAACCTTCCAACAGCAAACGAGGTAGCTGCTCTAATTGTAGGAGACTTTGATTCATCAACTAATCAGAGAGACATAATACTACACACGCAACAAGGAGGGCTTAAAAGAATCAGTGAGCTACACCCTTCGTACCTCGCACTACAGTACCCACTGTTGTTCCCTTATGCCGAGGATGGTTATAGGACAGACATATATCACTTTGGCGTAACTGAGAAAACATCAACAGACAAGAGAACTCGATTAACGATGAAAGAGTATTTCGCATACCGCTTGCAAGAAAGGCCAAATATTTTCTCAATGGTGCTAAATGCGAGGAGACTACTTCAACAATTTATTGTAGACGCATACACCATGGTCGAATCTGAAAGGATGCGCTACATTAAAAACCAAAATAAAGACCTAAGATCCGAAAATTACTCAAGATTAGCTAAATTGGCAGAAGATGAAAACTCAGGAGTGAAGCTAAGAGGAAAAAAAGTCGTGCTGCCATCATCGTTTACAGGAAGCCCAAGGTATATGATGCAAAACTATTTAGACGCAATGACGATTTGTAAGGCTTACGGATACCCCGATCTGTTCATAACATTCACTTGCAACCCGAATTGGCCTGAGATCCAACGTTTTGTTGTTTGAAAGGGTGAATTGACGACACCAGAACACAATTACAAGAGTTTTAAACAAAAGCTTGATGACCTTATGAGAGAATTTAAAGATAAGCATTACTTTGGGCACCTAAAAGCAGGTAATTACTTCTCCATCTAATATTACATACACAATTAGCATATCACTTTGATTAAACTTTTTAACAACAATTAAATTAAACTTACTTTACAGCTGTATACACAATCGAATTCCAAAGAGAGAGGCCTTCTAACGCACACATTATGTTATTTTTGAAAGAAAACGATAAAATAACACAACCGGCACAGATTGACCGAATTATCACAGCAGAAATACCAGACAAAAATGAAGACCCTGAATTGTATAGAATCGTTACAGATCACATGATGCATGGCCCGTGCGGCGCACAAAATCCAAGTTGTCCCTGCACAGTCAAGAACAAGTGTACAAAAAAATTCCCAAAGGAGTTTAACGACAAAACTTTCATCGACGAAAGCGGCTATGCGATCTACAAAGAAGAAAGAAATGACGAACCACTATAAAAAACGGTACTTGAATTGCACAAGGATCGTTGTACCATACAATCCGGGATTGCTACGGCGGTTCCAATCACATATTAACGTTGAGTGGTGCAACCAGGTCGGATCAATAAAATATTTGTTCAAGTACATTAATAAGGGGCCAGACAGATCGACGGTAGGATTGGAAGACAAAGACGTTGACGAAATAAAAGAATACTACGATTGTAGGTATCTTTCGGCCTGTGAAGCCGCGTGGAGAATCTATGGATTCGATATACACTCTGAGTTCCCCGTCGAAAAACTACCGTTCCACTTAGAAGGAGAACAATCGGTACTATTTGAGGCCACCGAAAGCATTGATTATGCGTTGGAAAAAGCATCGGTTAACGAAACAAAGTTCGTCGCATGGATGGAATACAACAAGAAAAACACTGATGGCAGAGACTTACTTTACCACGAGTTTCCAAAGCACTACGTATGGAAGCAAGAAGAAGAAAGAATATGGGCAAAAGACAAAAAGGCACAGACACTAGGGCGTGTACATCATGTACCCCCTTCGTACGGAGAATACTTTTATTTACGGGTATTGCTAAACAAGGTTAAAGGAGCTAAAGATTGGAGTGATTTTAAAGAATTTGAAAACGTAATATACCCAACCTACAAAGACGCATCAAGCACGTGGGTCTTTTAGAAGATGACAAGGAATACATAGACGGTCTGATGGAAGCAAGCTACTGGGGTTCGGGAAATTACCTACGTAGATTTTATGTCATGCTACTTATGACAGATAGCATGTCAAGGCCAGAGGTTGTTTACGATAAAACCTGGGAAGTGTTGGCCGCAGATGTTGAGTGTATCGAACGGAAGAAAAAAAATTATCCAGGTAATAAATTCATTTAATTATCACCCACATAAACAATATATAAATTCATGTCTATCAATTGTATAACTAAAAAAAAAAAAAAAAAAAAAAAATCCAAAATGTTGTCTACCCTGTTAAGGGGTGTTAAGGTTTTAAAAGTATTACCAAAAGCTTAAATTACAAGTCCAAGTTTAAAAAAAAAAATTGTCAAAAACCTTGCGCAGAACACCAGCTATAGCTGCTGTTCCAAGCGCTTTTTTTGTACCTTATTTCGTATCTAAACTTTTCCAAAATTCTTTTTATTACATCCTCACATATCCATTTCAATATGCCTTTAGTTTAAATGCATTTATTATCACCTTATCTTACCTAAATTTGCACTCAAAAGATGCCTAATGACCATTTTTCTGCTTGTGTTACAACAGCCAACTTGTCCAAGTGGCTTCACTTTTTGATTTTTAATTACATTATTATTAGCCCTTTTAATCTGAAATATGGTAAACATCTTATTCAGTTGGTTGTCTAGCTGATAGTATTTTTTATAATTTTTAATAATTGCTTATTCGTAGCTTAATTTGCCCTTTAAATAGCCCCATTAGGCTGTTTTGATACTGCAAGACATTAATTTGCATCCCCTTAGTTTAGCTTATTTTAAATTCCAGTTAGCTTATTTAGGAGCTTTAGTGTTTATTAGGTAAAACTTCAAAAACTTAATAAAATACAAATAAACATTAATCCAAAGGGTAGACGGTCATCTTGTCCAAGTGGCTTGACTTTTTATTTTTAATTAGATTATTATTAGGCCTTTTAATCTGAAATATGGTGAGCATCTTATTCAGTTGGTTGTCTAGCTGATAGGATTTTTTATAATTTTTAGTAATTGCTTATTCGTACCTTAATTTGCCGTTGAAATAGCCCCATTAGGCTGTTTTGATAATGCATCACAGAAACCTCCACTGCATCCCCTTAGTTTAGCTTATTTTAGATTCCAGTTAGCTTATTTAGGAACTTTAGTGCTTATTAGGAAAAAATATTAAAAAAAAATAACAAAAAAACAAAAAAAAAAACAAAATGGTCTTTAGTGTTGTCTACCCTGTTAGGGGTGTTTGGTCCCACTTTTACTTTGCAAGTCAAAGTGGTCTTAAGGTTTTAAAAGTATTACCAAAACCTGAAATTAAAAGTCCAAGTTTTAAGAATAAAAAAAAAAAAACGTAAAAACCTTGCATAACGGCTATAGTACTGCTGTTCCAAGTGATTTTTAACGGCTTATTTTTCATCAAAAAAGTGTCAAAATGGTTTTTCTTATATCTTCACATGCCTATCTCAATATATGTTTAGTTTATTTGCACTAGGGAGCCTTTAGCTTAGCTTAATCTGATCTAAAAAATTGTACATTGCCCATTTTTTTCCTTCTTCAGCAGCAGACTTGCCCAAGTGGGTATTGTTTTTGATTTTTCTTTTGCTTAATAGGAATCCTTATGCTATGAAAATTGGTATACATAATCTAGGCTAGGTAGTGTAGCTATTTCCTGTTTTTATGAAATTTTATTGTAGCTTATACGTAGCTTAATCTTGCCCTCAAAGTAGCCCCATAGGACTGTAAAAAATATGTTGGAATCACTCCTAAACAGTATTTCAAGTATTTATATTTCATATGTAATAGGTAGCTTTATTATGGCCTTTATGTTTGTTTAAGGTCAAGCTTATGTAGAGGCCTAAGCTTAGGCCCAAGCTTGATAAGGAATAGGAAGGAGAGGGAGTGTTGCCCTAGCTCCTTGCCTATATAAACAATGTAATAACCCTCACTTGAGGGTTGGTTGTTCAAGTTTCTTTTTAGCACATATTCCTAAAACCCTACTTGTGCTACTCTTATCGTGTATGTGTGCTTGTTTACTTGTTCAATCGCCTTATCTCTTTCTCTATAACTTGTGTTGTAAAACTTGTGACTCTTGGTAATTGTCGAGCGAGGTTACGATCACGGGACCTGGGTTATGGGCCCACCACGCTTCCGCTGCGCCACTCTGATAATATTCCTATACCTGATACACCTGCTACAACAACTACTGTTGAAGATGCACCTACACCAGTTGACTCCAACACAACAGTTGAACACACCGCTTCCAACAATGATGAACCAGCCCGATGATATTCAGAATGAAATACCCCACCTGCGATTTTTGATCCAAATCGTTCTTCAACCCGTTTGCTAATGAGGCTGCGCACCGGATGTCGCGGAATCTTCAACAAACCATTTGAATCCTCAGAATCGCACAATGTATACCAACATCAACCCTCCACACATAGATGGACGAAAGACCATCCTCGGGAAAACATTATTGGCAACCCGAATCAACCGGTCGTTACGAGACAACGTCTTCACACAGACGGTGAACATTGCATTTATGCACTCATGGTCTGCCAATCTGAACCTAAAAACATCAAAGGCGACAATGACAAAAGATAAGCGGATTGAATCCATGCAAGAAGAACTCAACCAATTCAAGCGTCTTGAAGTATGGGAAGCGGTTGAAAGACCAACAAGTCTACGTCATTGGTCTAAAATGGATTTGGAAAAACAAATTGGATCTTTGAAGGAAATGTTATCAGAAATAAGTCACGTCCGGTGGCTAAGGGTTATCGTCAGGAAGAGGGAATAGACTTTGAAGAATCTTTTGCTCCGGTTGCTCGTCTTGAGGCTTGCGGATATTTCTAGCGTTCGCGGCTCATATGAATATGACGGTCTATCAGATGGATGTCAAAGCTGCGTTTCTCAATGGACAACTTAAAGAAACGGTTTATGTCAGCCAACCGGATGGATTCGTTGATCCCGAGTTTCGAATCATGTCTACAAAGAACAAAGCCTGTATGGTCTCAAAAAAAGCTCCTCGGGCATGGTACGATAAGCTATCATCTTTCCTCATTGCTAATAATTTCACCAAAGGCTCGGTTGACCCAACTCTTTTTATACAATATCACGGGAACATATCTTAATTGTTCAAATTTACGTGGATGACATCATTTTTGGGTCTACACATAAAAAAGTTTTCAATCGCTTTTGCAAAACTAATGAAGAAAAATTTTGAAATGTCCATGATGGGTGAACTTACATTCTTTCTCGAACTGCAAGTTCATCAATCACCCCGTGGTATTTTCTTGAGTCATTCCAAATATGCCCTTGAATTGTTAAACAAATTTGGAATGAAAAACTGTGACACCTATGCCACACCAATGGCTCATACCAAGAAGCTAGACGCTGATTTACATGGGAAATTGGTGGACCCTACAAAATACCGTAGTATTATTGGGTCTCATGTATCTAACGACTAGCAGACTCGATATTGTCTTGCCGGTTTATCTATGCTCCGTTATCGGTCGCGACCAACTGAAACCCAGCCTCTCTCGAGGCTAAAAGAATCCTCCGATACATAAAGGGAACCATTAACTTGGGAATCCGGTATCCGAATGATTGGTTTTGAACTAATCGCTTTTGGGGCGTGACCACGCGGGATGCTTAGACTCACGGAAAAGTACTTCAGGATCTTTACAATTTCTTGGTGATAAACTGGTGTCATGGCAATCGAAGAAGCAGGGATTGTACATGCTGTCATCAACCGAGCGAAATATGTAGCCATGTCACCATGTTGTGCTCAAGTCATATGGATGAGAACACAACTCAAAGACTATGGTTACGTATTTGTGAGAATCCGATGTATTGCGACAATCGGAGTGCAATTGCAATCTCGTGCAACTGAGTTCAGCACTCGAAATCAAAGCACATCGATCTTCGATATCATTTCATCAAGGATCACGTGGAGCAGTCTTTGTTGAATTATATTTTGTGGAGTACGAGAATACCAATTGGCAGATCTTCTCACCTAAGCCTTGCCTCTCGCTAGGTTTAATGAGTTGGTCCACCGGATTGGTATGAGGTGTTTGACTCAAGAGGAATTGGATGATCTCCTAAAGCAGTTTTAAAACACATCAAACACCAAATTCTCCTTTGTAAATAATTTTTCAAAAACAAAATACAAAATTATAAAACCTGATAAAACAACAAAAATATTCTTCTAATCTAATTTTCTTTCAACATTGCAAGTACATTTCTTCCGTCAACACTTTAATCTTTCAAAATTCAGTATTTTTCCGATCAAGTGTTGAGGGGAGAAAAATAATCTTTACTTGCTTCAAAACATCGGTGTACTTGCATGTTATCTTATCTCGGTTGAATCTTTTACAAATGGTGGTACATTTCATGGTTCAAAGACACTCCTCGGACCTTAATTAATAACCTTTCATTATTTTCTCAAGTCGAGGGAGAGTGTCGTCAAGTTTCTTTCCTAAAATCTTCATTTGGTAACCAAAAATGGAAGTTAAATGGCTTTGGATGAAAATGGAAAGGTGGAGGGACCAAACGCAAAAACCACAAAGTTAATTTTGATAAAACACCCCACCTAACACTTTCACCTCACATTTATTACCAACACCTAAAAAGATCCCTGGGTAAAATTGTTTAACAAATCAGTGCATTGGATCAACGATTTGTAAGTGGTTTTATGATCTCAACATGTTTTTAAACATAAGTTTTGATTTTGATACAAATCCAACGGTCAAATCTTGATCTATGCTTGATTTAGTGTCCTATGCTAAGTGTATGAGCCGCTAAATCAAGAATGGAAGTTTGAGGTTAATAAGATTGTGTCAAAATGTTCCTTTTACATCTATAAACACATGTTCATTACCCAAACATCCCCAGATACACGAATTAATGATTTTTGAATATTAGGGTTTATGAGTCGAATTGGGTATTTCTAAATGTGAAGTGTTTTGGTGAAAAAGATTGTTGGGTTATGCTCTTGTGTTATTGAATTGATGATTTCCAAGGTCTATAACCACCCAGAAACACGAATTGGTTATCAATTTGAAATTAGGGTTTAAAGGTTCTCATGAGATTTGGGTATTTTGATTCAACAAATTAAGTGTTAAAACTTGGTCATTATGCTCACACAACATCTAAGATATACCAGAGAAAAAGTTTGGTGCATAATCCATGGCTAGATCTCATACATGCGTAGATTTAGGGTTTAGACTACGCATTATGTAGTTCTACTGCATAAGCGTGTAACATCTGTTCTTGCCATGATCTATTGTTAAAATGAATCTATGTGTTAATAATGATGATGTGATGGTTTTATTTCAGGCTTGTTACTTGTGAAAATCAGAATCAAGGTCATTTGCACTCTACGCATAAGGATTACCCTACGCGTAGTCATGTTACGCGTAAGAATAATCCTACGCATAACAGCTACGCGTAAGGTTCTACAATGGAATACGGGTATCCGTGAAGGATATGCGTAAATAGTGACCTCTACGCATAAGGTCAACTCTACGAGTAGCCTGCAGCGTAAGGTTAATATATGCCTACGCATAAGCTCGCGCATAAGGTCTCCTTTTCCTCGCGTAACACTTCTTACGCGTAAGTTAGGATTCTGGCGTAAGTCTACGCTAAGCATATATCATTCCCGTCTACGCATAACTTTGCCAAAACTACGCTTAACCCTGGATTGACCTTCATGATGAATTGTTACTAGTTCAAACTTGTAAATAAACTAATCATATCATCACGAATCCTAAAATGTCACTAATAAACTTAAATCATTTGATATGTTGTGAACAATAAGTGATAAAATAAACTTTAAAACTTAAAGTTAACTAACTCACGAAACATTTCACGACATCATTGAACTATTGAACATACAAGTGACTT
This sequence comes from Chrysanthemum makinoi, assembly GCA_910596185.1. Classification (NCBI taxonomy): domain Eukaryota; kingdom Viridiplantae; phylum Streptophyta; class Magnoliopsida; order Asterales; family Asteraceae; genus Chrysanthemum; species Chrysanthemum makinoi. The sequence goes on along the minus strand of OU343222.1, from coordinate 46,054,869 downwards.
AGGACTCGTAACAATCATTGACACTGTACATTCAATAACTAGACAATAAGACCTTCGGTTGACTAACATTATGTCTTTCGATATGTTGGTTCTTTTGGCTAATGTTATTTCGAGATCCGACATGGTGAACAAATGAATATGGATGCACCTGAAGTTCTCTCCATTGCTAATATCTATCCTCATGGCTATCCAATGAAGATAGGAAAGAATAATCTCCGTGTTGACTTTGACAACCTCACTTGCTCGGAATCTTCATGTTTAATTGCTATTGACATTCTGAGGACTCATCCGTATCAGAACATGCTTTCACACTCTGCAACTGTTCACGAGATCTACATCCAATTCACGGAACACTATGGAAAGGGTCAAAGGACAAGCTGCTGTGGCGGTGACTCGAATCACAAACAAGTCACCATTACACCTGCAGACTTAAGGGCGTTCTCCTAATTCCTGAAGTTGATCCAACCAAACTATATGCCACACCTGTTGAAGAGCTCACTCTCCAATTCTTAATCAATATCGGTTATGACGAGGCTACGGGAATAATCACCAAGCATTCTCACGTAGAGCTTAAGAGTATTCCTCAACCACGGAGAACTCTCTACATGATCATCACCAAGTCTATTTCGGTGCGTGGCAGCGGCTATAGCACCCTAAGCTCATGGAACGCAAATATTCGGGCATTGGTCAACATAAAACACATCGCTATCGAAGCTCTGATTTGGGATGACATGATGTCATTTCTCAACAAACTTGGCTCAAAGATTCCCTACATCGGATATACTAAATTGTTGATCCAGAGAGCACTTGGACTTCATCCTGACATTCCCAAGAGGCTCAATGACCCCGACAATCACGACATGTTGACGGAACCCATTCTATCTGTCAGAATAAAGGAAACGTCTACAAAGAAACAAGGTGTTGTGCTGCGATTTCCTTCTAGCGAAGATGTCGAAAGCTGAAAGCGTACAAAAGATATCCGGAAGCGGTTCGGACAAGGCAAAGTTGGTCATCTCGACGAAAAATCTTCCGGAACACCTGTAAGGAGAACCAAAAGAGGAAGTGCGGGAAGTGCACGGCAAGTCTTGTGAGTCAAAGGAAGTTCCCCAAGAGGAACCCTACTTCAAAGAGGTTTGTTCCATCTAAGGAAGCTGCTCCCATCCCAATTCCCAAACCCGAACCGCAAAGAAAGCTTGTGGGCGAAAGCTCGAAGATGCTTGAAGCGGATGAAGAGATTACCTTCTCACGAATCGCAGTATCCCTCCTCCAGCAGACTAAACCTACAAGTCCAATAGCTGAACATGGAAAAGGAAAGACTCCAGTACTTGAGTCTTATGATGAAAGCTCTGAAGAAGAAGAAGAGCAACTGGATCAATCCTCTGAGAAGAAGTTTAAATTAGTTAGACAAATTCAAAAAGCTAAAAAATTTGCAAAAGATCAAATGGGTGGCCAGGAGGATCGAGTGGTGCTATCCACTCTTCACCAGGTCCTGATGCGATTAATCAACCCGATAAGGGATGCGTGCCACCACTCTTGTGCAACAACAAGCGCTTGTGAAGAGTCTTGATCTTAACATTGAGGAACCGAGAAAAGAATAAGACCGAGAAAGAGAAAGCTGATGAAGAAGCTAAGGTACATGGGGCGGAAGAAAAGGCTAAATCGGACATGATGGCGAAGAAGATTATGATGACTTTCTTCTCAGCAGTCCAACTCGTTCCAAGGAGGATATACGCACCTCCAAAGGACCCGAATCTCCTCATGTCCCTCCTCATCGATTCTTCATCTCACTCATCACCACCACCATCAACAAAAAGATCAACAAAATCATCATCCAAATCTGGGAAGAAACCACCTCGATCTTGGATTTCTCAAGCTCATAAACGAATTCACAAAGCGTCAAACAAGTCGAGAAAAGCGTGCTCTACAAAAGCTAAATTTCTTTCTTTGATCACATACAACATATGTATGAGATGACAAGATGGAGAAAGAAAAGGAATTTGTTCAGAAGTTCATGAAGAGTCATCGTAAAGAGGAACCGAACGAAATGATCGAAGGTTACACTAACAAGTACCTTCAGGATATCGTTCCTAAAGTCCATAAGGAACGGAAAAGACGACAAGAGATCATACTCACAAGTTTCTTCTCAATGTCCCGGTGTGACTAGAAAAATATTTTCCAGACAACTCACCCCTAACATCGTAGCATTGGTTAAAAATACAATGGCCAAAGAAGCGATCTCTCGAATCGAGTTAATCGCTAAACTTGTGATACAAATGTCAAAGCGATGCGGAGGCGTTTACCGGATGAAGCTAAATTTTTCGAAAATCTACTTGATTTTCAACTCGGATCATCATGCAAGGAGTCAGCCGATCAACCCAAACGACCAAGAGATGACGATGATAAGGATAAGGATTACGCACCTAAACGCGTCGAGAAGCGATCGGTAAATCTACCTCTATGCCACCTCCTCCACCACGAACTTCTTCTCAACAAAGTCTCCTCCACCTCGGTCTTCTACTAATAAACCTCGGGGCGATTCCGAGTTACCACCGACTCATAAAACGGTGATTACTTTGAGTATACGGGTGGTGGCGATGAAGAGGTCCTTGAGCCCCGACAACAACCCACCTCACCCAAACAAGTGCGAGAAACCAAGATCATCATCAAGGCCTTCCAAAAGAAGAAGAAGACGACTCAGCCTGGAGTAGTCTCATGGCTAGATGACGATAAAACCGAAGAGTTTGAATGGTTCTCCACACTTGTCAATCAAACTCCCTACCTGATGAAGGTCAAGAATTGGTAGACGGTTCTACATTGGAGCACGCAAAAACTTTTGCAAGAAAAGTTCCATGTGAAGAAAATGACGAAATCTGAGTTGAAGCGAATCAAGAATGAAGCATTCCAACTTCTTAAAGACAGCTCTGAAAGCTGGCCGAGGTCGAATATCATCTTGAGAACATCGCACGAGCTATGTCTAACGACATGGATTGGCTCAATCCGGAAGCAAACATTGACTTCACACAAAGGGACAACCCTCCATACTACACCGATTGGACCAAACCCCTACCGACCATTGGCCAAGCAGACGAACCACGGATTCCCTTCCGATACTTCTTTAACAGAGACCCGGATTTTCTCTTACACGGTAGCGATGGTTGGCGAAAATACGCTACATCATTGACTCTTCCATTCCCAACGGCTATTTACTCAAAGCGCATAGCTATCGAGGAAAGTGCAAATCACTTGTTTTCTGACAACGTGCAAGCATACGACCAAGATGCATTGTATGGGATTCATCATTGGCACGAACGCCAAGAATCTACTCGTAGCGCACGGTTGAAGTCTCAACATGCGGTGTATAGTTCTCGGGACATCGTGGCCATTAAACACATTGATCTCAAGTCTAAGTGGGACTACACATTCTTAAAGAATATCATAGTCAAACGACAAGATGAACAGGACTATGGATTCTCCGAGGCGGACTTTGAGAACTTGTCCCTCAACGACATCGAAGACATGTACCTTGCCAAAGTATAGGGTCGTATGAGACAATTCTCGGCCGATCGTTCAACGTGAATTTATCAAGTCGGTTCTCATCTTCATTAGACGCATCGTGATCAAAGAACGTGTTGAAGATATCGGATGGTGTTGAATCTTATCGACGCGTGTCAACCTCACTCCTCCAACGCTTACTCTTCCCGATCTCAATCGGCTACCTCAATATACGCTCATCAGCAAACCTTTCGGAGTTGTTTACCGCAGTGAACTTCAAAGCAACTGCTTAATGGCGTGTAGTGATCTTCAGATGGGGATCATACTTTGAAGCCGGTTAGGGACGGATTAGCGTCTGAGGTTGAAGGATATACGAAAGTTGGGTCTCGTAGCTTTGGAATTCTCGGAAAGGAGGGATGTGAGAAGGATCATCACCATGATTGATGAACGGTTGTTGAAGGGATCGATTCGAGCGATTGGAGAGCTATGTTGGTGGTCGACCGGGAGAAACATCACCGCTTTCAACGTCCTGCAGCGCACTCGGGAACATCACGCACTTCCCGGTACCCCTTGAATTGTTTCCTTCATAATTTTGGATGTATGATTATATATGTCAATGGCTTGTGCACACATAACAGTGTACAACCCGTAATTGTCAATAAAGGACCCGTAGGTACCGTTCTCCACAATCCTTATATATAGGGAGCGAAAGCTTCTTACTTTTGAGTAAAACCTATCAAACCTTTCATTTTTCAAGGTTTTGCTCAAAAGAACAAGTACTTCCCCTTAAGACTTTCAAAACCTCAACCGTTTATCACTTTCGTTGAGGGAGTACTTGATTCAAAACTTTGTTCACAAATTGTTCACGATGGTCATTCTTCCCGCAACACTCGAAATGGTCATATTTATTCTCAAACGTTTCAAAAAATAACACTTTAATATGCCATTTTGAGGGGGAGAAAATTGTGTGATAAGAAATATGTTGTACAAAATGCAAATGAATCAGTGTACCTCAGACTTAACCAACGAATTGCGGTACTAAACCGTTAGTAACTTCGAAAAGACTTGTCCAGGATGGGTAATAATTTCAAGCTAGTTCGCTAGTGATGTAAACGTGTCTCGCAAAGGACTTGTGCGAGTAGAATGTACCATTCGAGAAACTTTTGATAGACATGAACTCTGGCGGGTTTGACAACCTTCCAAGGTTTGTCTACACCTTCAAGGTAGTTATTAGAGCTAGTTGTCACCTAAAAGCTGACAATGTAACTCTTTAACTATGCAACGTAACCGTGTCTCGGGGGGGATTGTCTATCTTCAGTGGATCAATTCAAAAGTGCGCTCTTTCCTCATACGTGCATTTAACCATTAAAACTATTAAGCACATGTGGAAGGGGAGTATTTATGCAAAACATCATCTCTCACAATGGTTCAAACATGTTTTTCATTAACAAACCCTTTGAGAGATATTTTATCATACGATGGGTTTTAATGGCAACTTAGGTTAGTCATGGAGTTATAAGGTGACTAAGGTTAGGAATAACCGTCCTATGATCCTGAGCCGGAGGATCTACCCAAGGACACTACCATTAGTTAGTGTTAGAAGTCCTTAGGATTGATTATAAAAAAGGAGAAGTCAGGGTTTCCCTCATAAGTCCAGTTGTTCTGGTCCCTAAGCCAAGTCATTAAGTTCCGCTACATGCTAGACTTATAATAGTGAGTGTCCGGGCGCTAGCATCTTAGACACTCACCCCCTAATTCTTAAGTTCATCCAAACGGTAGGTGATCTTTTAGTCAAATAGCACAAGTATCAAAGGGTCGTCTTGGTTATATCTTACCCTTCCCATCTCAGTCTACTCACTTAGGGTCAGTTGGTCATATCTCCTAAGCAACTAGCTTCTCACCATTCAAAACTACTAGAAACAAGGGAAGCTACCAATAAACTATTGTTGGAATCACTCCTAAACAGTATTTCAAGTATTTATATTTCATATGTAATAGGTAGCTTTATTATGGCCTTTATGTTTGTTTAAGGTCAAGCTTATGTAGAAGGCCCATAAGCTTAGGCCCAAGCCCAATAAGGAATAGGGAAGGAGAGGGAGTGTTGCCCTAGCTCCTTGCCTATATAAACCATGTAATAACCTTCATTTGAAGGTTGGTTGTTCAAGTTTTCCTTTCACTCATGCCTCACGCCTAAACCGTATTATTACTATTGTGTGTGTGTGTGTTTGATACTTGTTCAATCGCCTCATCTCCTTTCTATATAACTTGTGTTGTAAAACTAGTGACCTAACAACTATGCATGCGTACACTTAGAAATAATTATACTAAAGCAATGTAAACGCAAACAAAACAATTAAGGAATCATAACTAGGCCAGCACCAAGTGGTGCTTAGCCACTCATATTAACCATACAAATCAATTCAATGTTTAATGTTACGAAATACATTAATCGAAAGTAAAGAAAAGATAAAAACTAATGCTTATCGTTGGGGGGTGATTTCTCCCTTGGAGATAGCTCCGTATGCTCCTCTAGATCTGCCTTTTGGCTTCTTCTCACGTTCTCGATTGTTGTGTGAAATGGGATGATTTGAAATGCTAGAAATCGTGAGGTATTCATAGGCAAATCTTGGTTACTGGTAACTATTAAAAGAGTTACCCGTAATCATCTAATTCTTTGTAAATTACACTAAAAATCTAGGATACGGGTGAACCTCAAGAATGGGTTACGCCGATCTAATAAATCTTGGTTACTGTAGTTTATGCATGAGTTACTGGTAATTATCGCGGAACCTCATTTGATCTAATATGGTTACGTCGTAATCTTTGGGAGAGTTATGCCGTAATCTTCTGATAAGTTGGTTTTCTGAGCCATGCTTTAGTTACGACGTAATGTGAGAGAGGAGTTACACCGTAACTTCTTGAAAATGAGCATACTATGATAAATCTTCAATAAACTCTCCAATTCCGCATCTCTTTAGATCCAATGCTCGTAATTTACCTGAAAGTGGAATATATTGGAAAACAAGCGTAAATCCATATGAATGATATAAATTACAAGCATTATCGGGGGAAATTGACACTTAATATTCGGATACATTGATGTTATCATGTCCCTATATTGTTACCGACATGACTAAATTTTTTCATATAATTATTAAATGTTGTCATATTTCGTGTAAAGATCTATGTGATTTATAGATTGTTATTGAATTGTCAAATGCATGTCCCAATATTGTTACTTCCATGAATAAAAGCTTATTAAATGTTGTCATATTTAATGTTAAACACTATGTGATCTATACACTATATATATAACATCCACGTGAACTCTAACAAACATAAACTTTAACAAGTCAATACCTACATACCAATGGCCGCTAGTTTCCAAAAATTCAAATGTAAGTTACATTTCAATGAGAAAGAGAGTGGTGTCATTATGTACATCGACATGACATACTCATTCTTAGTTGAATTTTTGGTGAACAAATTCGAGTTGGATACAAATAAGCAACTCAATTTGTGCTATAGGCTAAGTCCATCAGATACTTTGATGGATATTAAAAACAACAACGAGGTTTCTTTATTTGTTATGTCTGCTTGTGGTTCCTCTAATGGTATAATACATTTGTATATTGATCAACCCAGAGAAAATGCAACTACTACACGGATAATACCCGGTCCAACGGGTATTCTTCGATTGGCGAAGCTCTACAAAAATACAGACATTATGGAAGGTGCCCCTTCGTCTGTAACACCAACCCAAGAGTATGTCAGGAAAATAATGGAGGATGCGTCTGAAGATGATCATTTTACGCGTGGCCCATGGCTAAGCGCGATTGAGTATCTAAATGCTTTCTGGATCACGGTAGATGCTTGTCTAGGCCGATATGAAAAGGTTTTGTAAAAAGGGAAGCTTGAACTTGTTATAGCTGTTATCAAGTCTTGTACACCAAATTCAATTGGTGAGCTAACAGTTACACTCAAAGATCCATCAGAAATAATGTCTGGTACAATTCATCACAAAGTACTTGAAGAGGACAAGGTTATGTAAAGTCGATTAGTGTCGGTGCTAATTTGATACTAAAGAAAGTCTTAATGTTCACACCAAAATCACACAATCCTTCCTTCAACATCACTTTGAAAAACATTGTTGAGGTTTACCACAAGGCTACCGTTTATTAGTTTATGAATTCAACTTTTTTCTTTTTTTTTATTTAATTGTAACTTTTAATTAATTTCATTGAGTGATGTTTAAATTTGACTTTAGTTTTTTATTTTGTATTATTTTATGTTTTTATATAACTCATTTACTTTTTTCATTTAACTCGTCTACAAAACGTTAATTACCAATGCTAAAACTTGGTATATAAAATATACACAAATATTCATTTGGCACGCGTAGATAAAGAAAAATATATAAAAGTTCAACTAATCATATCCACAATATCTAGTATCCTCACACCGGCTACGATAAACAATATCAGCCATGATTGCTCTAAACTGTTTAAAAAAGGTTGAAGGACCAGGAATAATCGGTGGTGGGATACTGTTAAAACAAAATTGTTGTATAAGCCAACATGTTATCACTCCATAATCTGTTGTATTTGCTTGCTGCGGGGTCGGGAACCGGTTTTCGAAATCGTTGTAGGAGTATGCAAAGTTAAACGGTTGACGTCTAGTAACCTGAAAATACCCTTGTATTTCCAAAGTTTCGTTCAACACTTTGGTCCATGCAACGATATGTTTACGAAAATATTCCTTTCGATCTTCACTCTCCAACGAGTCAAAAACCGCAATACAGGAATAAGCAAGATTTACAACAGCAGCCACCCAGTGATTGCCTTCGGCATGAATGGGCATAAACACCTACAAAAATAAAATCATCAACTTATATAAAATTAAATAACTTAAAATACTAAAAGTATTAAAATTATTAAACTCAAATACTTACCATATCTACCTTATTCCAAGAACAGTACGGACGTGTCCGCCCACTCAAAGTCCCTGCAATTCAGTATCAGTCACAAGTAAGAAGACCTATGTTGAGCCTGAAACATACAATGCTATCATAGATTTCGCTACTGTCCAACAATAACCATCTTTCCTAAGACGAATTAGAAGCTCCATCCAGGCATTCATATGCTAATTCAAATAAAAAAAAATTATTATTTGGCATTCTATAAACAAGATTACTCAAAGACAATTTAAACATTTAATAATAAACTTACATCATCTAACAACTAAGCATCACTTTTACCCATACACGCAAAAGGGACAAGATCTCTTCAAAACTGTGTCTCGCATCGATTACCCAATATATGGCAATCCAAGAATAGAGGTACCAGGTTTTGCAGAAAACTCGCTATGGGCTCATAGTTATTACGCCTAACCTAAATAGCCAAAAGTAAAATACAATATAAATACAAAGCTCTTAATCATTGTTAAAAAATATATTCAATTAGTGTTACGATTACCTTAGTAGGGTCGACATTATAAAATGAAATACACTCTCCCGTATAATTAGACCATAAAATCACAGGATCGCCATCTGCATCATCAACATCATTTCCGAGATCAAAAGGTGGAATGTTGGCTGTACTCGCCTTATTCTTACTCTTTCTCGTCTGTTTCTTAAGCATCTCGTTAGTTGGTGGCAACGGCTCGTACGGGCTACTCACAAGAGGTCCAGGACGGATAATCTTTTCACGATTAATAGCACCCTAACACAAATAAATAATCATTTCTTCATTCCAAATAATTAGTACTATACAATAAAATAGGAAAAAAGGTATGTATTTATGTAAGTATCAATTTACCGGGATGACACGGCTAGCTACAGGGGCGTGTGATGGATCAACTTGTTGCATATTGTTACCCAACCACAAAACAAATCTTTGTTGTGCCATAGGGGTACCTTTTATCTGCTGTTGAAAAGAAGGCATGGCCACCTGTGGCGACGGGTGAGAAAGCCGGTTAAAGAAAGAACTAACTGGCGGGTTAGAAAATCCTGGACCAGCCTGCGCGAAGCCTTACATACAATATTAGAATGTTTAGTCATTTCTTAAACAAATAAGAAATTATTTGCAGAAAAAAAGAATAAAAATATACCTGCATGTTCGGATACCCACTAAATCCACTAACGCCACAATGTTCATCTACAAAGGTTGTTCTAGTATGTATTTCCTGTCTCATCCCCCATGGCTGGGAGTGCTTTAATTTTATAACATAATAATTAACAACTATTATTTCAGGTGTTGTGTGTGTATATATATATATATATATATATATATATATATATATATATATATATATATATATATATATATATATATATATATATATATATATATATTAGGGGTGGCAATTCTCGACATGATACGATAAACGACACGAACCCGACACGAAGTTAAACAGGTTTGGGTTAGAAACAGGTCAGCCAATCTAACTCGTTTAATAAACGGTCATGTTTGGGTTGAGTGAGTATTAAACAGGTCAACAGGTGAACCCGTTTAAGTATATAAGGTTCTACAAATAAAATAAATAACTTGGATTTTATATTAGATTTGGAATAAATACACTTTGGTATGTAGTTAATATGAGTTAATTACGATTAGAACTCACATATCATTGAAATTGCCGCATAGTTATTTGTATGTTATTTAAACTTGTTAAATCGACAAACCATCAACCTTATTCACCACTTTACGTATTAACTTAAACAGGTTAAACGGGTCACAAACGGGTTGCACATGTTATGCAGGTCTGCGTTAGGGTTGAGTTTCTTGACACGATTAATAAATAGGTCGTGTTTGGGTTAAGGTTATAGTGACCCGCCAACCCGCGAACCTGAATAGGTCAACCCGAACACGACTCGATTGCCACCCCTAATATATATATATATATATATATATATATATATATATATATATATATATATATATATATATATATATATATATATATATATATATATATATATATATATATATATATATATATATATAGATTTAGTTGGAGCATTTTCTCGTGTTCCTGTATCTTCTCATCTTGTGCCTTTCTCATTTTCTCGTGTTCATGTATCATCGCTTCCTGATCCTTTCTCAAGTTCTCTTGTTCCATCAAATGTCGATATAAGTATGCTAGAACTTCGTCATGGTTGTGTTGGTTTGTAGGCGGGGGTATTGGTAGTGGTTCGATACTACGTCCATCGAAGAATGTTCTGCTATTAGGTATGAGTCTGAGCGTAGGTTGCGTTTCCTATAAAGTATATATAATATCAACAAAAACAATATGTTATCATATATCAATAACTAAACGGCGTGTTTAATAACAACACACCAAAACACCATCGAGCTTACTGCGTTGAAACCTCATCTTGTAATGCTAAGCATAAGCTCTAGGACAACTCTCTTCCTCACGATTAAAATACTCGTAAGCCCCAACTCGATAACTCTCCAATATCCAAGTCTAAAACAAATTAATTGATTAATTTCTTTAACATTACACATATGCATAAACAACAAAAAGTAACAATAGGCATACCTTAAAGGCCTATGTAAAGCCCATCAACATATACTTCGGGTTCTTTACTTTACCTTTAGCGTCGGACGGTGGCGGTGGCTCGCAAAGAAAGGTTCAACACGTTTACCTATCGCACCAGCTAACTGATTGTACAATGTTGGCCATACATACGAACCCCAAGGAAAGATGTTCCACGCATCTAAAATATCTACTAAGCTCATGCACCAATCCGGGAGTACGTACTTAAACTCATGACCTAACAACACCAACTCCAACAAGCCTACCAAACTAAGGAGAACGACATCGATATCTATAAGTTTATCAACGTCGTTGCTAAAAATATTATCATGCAACATTCTAGAAGTTATCGTACAACTATCATACGTTGATTCAAAGACACGTCTCCTAAAAGGAGTAGGTTGACCTTTAAATCTGTCTTGAAAATCAACCCCAAATCTCAGCCTGGTCACTAGACAAAAATCCTCTCTACCAAATTTTAACTCAAAACTTCTTACATGATAAGTCAATGGAACGACATCCGTTTCTCCTAAGGTAGGTTCCTCTTGGCATAAACTAAAGTAATGTAGTAGAATACACGTCTCTTTCATTTCGTCTAAATCAAACAACCATCTGAAACATGTATCTCTAAACATTACTTCCTTATTGGTACCCCTAAATTTTCTCTTAATGTGTCGAACCAATTTTAACTTACTTCTACATGTAAGGTCAACGGCAAAATCCTAAAATAACAAATAATATATATATATACAGGGACGGACCCAGGATTATTTAAAGTGTGATACACAAAATAAATGTTATGGCTAACTAAAGTTACACTATAAAAAATGAAAGTAGTAAAAAAAATTTGAGGGTTGCACATACCACAAAAACGGCACTTTTGAAATCTTTTTACACTTCGTGTCTGAAAATTGGGTGTAGCCCGTGCCACACCTGGCATACATGTGGGTCCGTCCATGTATATCTATACATTATATATAAGAGGAGGCATGCCACATAAAATGCCACTTGTCATTCCATAATGTCATGTCATATTTCCATGTCATCATTGAATACATGTGTCATTTTTTTTAAATAAAATTCGGATTAAATTTGTGTAAAAACGTAATGGACTGGATTGGAACATTGGATCTCTACTACTATCACTAACAAACATCTTAACCACTAGAACAACAGAACTTTTGTTTTTCTTTTTCCAAGTCAAAATTGATAAAGCTACATCAACTATTATTTCGATAATAATAACCCTAGAAAAAAAACATAATCATTCATTATCCCTTCCTCCAAACAAAAACACACCGAAAACCCTAAACAAAAATCAATCGGGAACAAAAAACACATTATACTTTCTGTTTATATGTACAAGTTTTGAATAACTCCGTATGATCTAACTTAAATGTTTTGTTTATGTCAAGTTAGATTGATTTTGAAAATAGATGACAAGAGTGGGGAATGATGCCATGATCTTCTGGTGATGATTGGAAAAACAACATGTACATAGTGGTTAGGTTGTCACCATACTCGCCTGAAGAACATCTGCAGCAGGTAATTTTTACATAGACTTGCCATATCATAAATGTTTTTTAAGGATACGATATAAAATAATTTATCTTAGTCATGCATACACTTTCAGTTTTGTATGATGGCTTTTAATTTGTTTGAGGACCCTAAGTTTTCTTCTTTGAAATCTTGATAATTAATAGCTTTAAGGTTTTACAAATACATATGAACAAATAGGATCAAAGCTTCTCTGTTATTTGGTCAAAGTTAAAACTAATTATCTGGGTTGACAGTTACTTGCACAATGCAATCATGATTCTGAGTAAGTTGAGCGAAGTTGACACAATGCAATCATGATTCTCAGGCGGGCCATGAAGAATTCCACGGTGGTTGGTACCGGTTTTATCGATGAAAGTTTGTCGGGTTCCATTTAGAAAGTGATGTGTGGCTCAGTTGTGTTTATGGGTATGATTCTACTAGGAAACTTATGCATGACTAGGTTATAATAGAAAAGCCAAAAACGAAACTGTACTAATGATAATTATCTTAAATCTTTCAGGATCTTCCAAGCTATGCACAACACATTGTACCAATCTTTTCACACCCACAAGAATGTATTGAAAAAAGGCTGAATGATAGAGACCTTGTGATTTTCAGTGGTAATCTTTATCTCTCTCTCTACACACATGCTCACTATGGATAGGTGCTATATCACAGTATCACACATATTAAAGTATAGAATTGATTAATCTTGTGTAAAAAATGGTTTGAAGTTGATTTTCGCAAAGCTATCGACCAACAGCAAAACGATGCAAATTGAACCTGAGAGGTATCAAGTTAAGGATGTAACGGCTAGACTAAGGAGACAGATCCGTGCCTGCTCAAGAGAGTTGAAAGGTTTGTTTCAGATTATACTTTTGAAGTTTGATTCTATACTTAACGATTGTTTTTCTTTCCAAAAAAAGTTGAATGCCGACATATCCTCTTATGGCAATAAAAAACCAAATAAAATAGTGGCTGAAAACCAACTAACAAGAGATGTAGAAACAAGTTTTGCATCTAGCAGTCGTTATGTATAAAGACGAGTTTTAGGTAGTGGCCTGGGAACGTCTGATGCCAGTGCTGCAACAAGGCCATACCTTACTCACGGCTAACTGCAACAAGAACATTGTGATGCTTCTTCGTTCACTCTTGATATGGGTACTGAACATGTTGCATCTAGCAATGTTGGTGCTCAAGGTGAATGAAATGTTTGCAATATTCTTTGTATCACATGATATTTACATCAGTTTGTATTTCCACAATTATCTTTTGTATTTAACTTTTGATTTTGACTTTATGAAACATTGGATGCAGGTGTGTCGTTTTCTTACTGAAACTGGTCATGTGAGCATTGCAAGGCATAATTCGGCGGCATAACAGGAGGTAGGCGGTTGCTTTAGAACTTTTTTGTTGTTTTGTGATGTATATACTTGAAATTCTGATTTCAATGAGCCAAAGAAATTGTAAGTTCAACATGAGTAAAAAAAAGTTAAACCATTGCCGCTATTAAAATTAACACAACGCCTATTATCTATCATTTTTTTAAGCATCTGTCTTGAATAAACTTTGATTAGTTGTTACTGTACTGAGTATAGTTTAAACAGTTTAAATCATGTTTTATGTTTCATTTGTCAAGAGAGAAAATAATTGAAGCACGTTAATTTAGGTTCAACTCAAACAGGTTGACGGTGATATATAACCTGTTGATCAGAGACCCATTTAATTAAATATATTGGCTGGGTTTTTCAGGTTAAAGAAACTGAGCACATGTGATCTTTATTTTGTGTGGAATGTTTCATGTAGGATTTTACATTGTCTTTGGATTAGAAATTATTTTTGGGCCTTCAGCTTGAATAGGACACGTCAACGCATACCATATTTCTATCTTTTTATTGTGTATCATGTGTCTTTGCCATAGTTCTCAGGTCTCAGGGGGTATTTGGCTAGGCCTATCTGAAGTGCTCAATAAATTATTTTATCTTCAAGATATGACAGGCTTATGCAAATACTGATGAACAGTTGCTTGCTAACTTAATACAAGCTAAAAATTGTTTTTTGCTAGATCCCTTTAAAGATGTCATTTGTAATAATCATATCCAAACAGCTCTTTGTTATGTTCCTCATTTCTTGGAGGAAAACGGTTTTATATCTCAAACTGTAGACATTTTAAAAGAGGAGGGAGATTCCAGATTAAGCATCACCTGATGTTGGTGGCCCGGTTGAGGTCATTAATGACCTAGGATTGGATACTTCACATTCTTAGCTGTTACTGTTTTAGTGGTTCCTGCGTTTAATTTCTTCAAAGCTAGCTCTGTAAGCCTAACTTCAAACTCTTTTTCATATCACAGGTTTTCTGTATATAGACAACAAAACGGTACTGTGTTTAATTACTGTTTCAGAGACTTTGTTTCTTCTTTGCGGTGTCGTGCTTAATCAATATGGATTGATTAGAAATCTTATGGTTGTTAAAGTTCTAACTGAATGAGGTATCCTTTTCTTGGTAAGTTCATCGCTTTATGCATCTTTTATACTCTTTATGTAAGATTATGGCAATGTATACTAAAAGTTTAATCATTTACTTCTGTGACTTGACGTTATTGGCAAAAAGTTCCAGTCTTTGACTTTTATCGGTTGCCTGCATCTATTTGAGATTGGCTTAGAGCATTCGTTTACACGTTTGAAAACTCCTGCCAAGTTTGCCCTTTGGTATGGGTTTGACTCAGGTATGTTCTGCAAAAAACGAAAGTATAACTCTTACTAAAGACAAGTGTTAAACTGATTATTTTTTTATGTTTTGTGGAAGGTTGTACTCTTGCTTTCGGGCATTTGAACTCCTACCTAATGGAGCTATCGGAACCCGAATTCGGCCGAACCTTTTTCACTCAAGGCCCGATCGGTGAGAAAGTATTATGTTGTGCTAAAGATCTATGTGCAGTTCCTTATTACTTAATATAAGCAATAATATAAGCATCAACATGGTTCTGTTTTGTGGATATTAAGCTTGCGAATAATAAATTGATGACATGGCTATGTTCATAGGCAATATCTAGAAGAGCCAATTTA
Organism: Chrysanthemum makinoi; assembly: GCA_910596185.1. Lineage (NCBI taxonomy): Eukaryota > Viridiplantae > Streptophyta > Magnoliopsida > Asterales > Asteraceae > Chrysanthemum > Chrysanthemum makinoi. Next base: position 46,039,233 of record OU343222.1, on the reverse strand, counting down.
CATGAGAAGATAAGACACTATGAAGAAGCAGAACTAGATTTTTAGAGGCTCGTCTGTCTTCTAGATAAGCACAATGAGAAAAGTATTTGGAAGAATTAACAAGAGCTCGCCAATCGTTATTCATTGCACAGTGAGAAAATTAGTTGGACTCAGTCGTCATCCAGATAAGGTTCTCGTCTTGTTTCACTATTTACATGTGGCCTAAATAGACCACGGATAACTGATTATCTTGAAATGCAGGAGGGTGAATATTACATATTTATGTATTAGGTGGAATTATTTCGTTCAACCCCTTCGACTGCTGATAGTAGAGTATCAAGAGGAACTTCCACAATGAGCATTTATATCACAGTATCACACATATTGATTCTTCGGGAAACCAATAATAGAGAAGTTGTGTAGTATATGGGTAACTCAAACGTGTTAGGTTTGAGCACCGAGATCGTTCCGAACGAGGGTTGAATGGAATTTCCAACTCACGTCGCGATTATCGGGATTTGAATGGGAAAAGGGGATAATATGATGTTTTCTAAACTACGGGGTAAGGGAAGCATATAAGGGAAATTACACTACGGGGAATCCTAAATATGCAAATAAAACTAAAATGAAACGTAAATAAAATGCAACTATGTCTATTCTAAATCCTAAATATGATCTAAAATTAATTTTTAAACTAAAAATGATATTTGAAACTTAACTATGATTTAAAACTAATTTTTATGATTTTTTGGGAATTTATTTGAATTAAAAACTAATTTTAAACTTTTAAAAACTAATTAAAAATACTAAAAATTATAAAAATAAAGGTGAAAATTATGAAACTATTTTTCAAAAATCTAAAATAACTCAAAAGACTTTTCAAAACTGGAATTGTATTTTTCTGAACTTTTTCTATTTTCTATGAATTAAAAACTATTTAAAACTAATTAAATGGCTAAAATTAAAATTTGAACTAGGAAAATTATGGAAAAATATTTTTTTGGCTTTTTATATTTTTCTTAATCTATAAAAATTGAAAACTTATTTTTTTGAAGCTTTTCTGATTTATTTGTCTTAAAAAGTACTTAAAAAGTCTTAAAAACTGATTTAAAATTATAAAAATAGTAAACAGAATTGGAAAAATCTGAAAAATTCAGGAAAATTCTAAAATTTTATTCTAAATCTATAAAAAAATATAAAAACTATGCTTATGTGTGAGATTTTGAAACTGATGTGTAACTGCTTATTATTAAGCTACCAAAATTAAGCAAAAAGCTCCTACAGTGAACCAAAGGATGACAGAACCTAATTGATGCTATATCCACACAAAATCAACTTAGAGTAACTACTCTACACTACTGAATTGCAAACTACAATGATTTGGTTTCAATTTCACTTAAGCCAAAACAGTCTAAACTCCTATCCTTAAAGCTTATGAACTAGCTTAACCACTGAACTAGAATGAAATCCAGAAATTGAAATCAAGAAACACCCACCATAGAATTCAAACACCAAATTATAGCCTTAAAATAACCCTAATGAACAAGTTATGCAAATTGCAACACACTGTGCACACTCGATTGTGCTGAAAGTGTGCACAGGGCAGTTTTGACCCAAAAGACAAGCTGCTAGAGAGCTTATAAAAATTTCTAAAAATTCCACTAAATTTGTACTTTGAAAAACAACCAGTTGAAATTTATAAATCCAGAATCTCAATTAATTTTGACCAGAAATGAATCCATGAAAATTCCACAAACTTTGGTGAAAACTGAGTTTTACAATTTTTGACTTTTGAGACAGTTATGAGAATTTTGACTTTTGTGAGATTTGAATCAAATTATTGAGCTGAGATTGAAATGAAATGATGAAATACAACTAATGTAAGCTATTTTACTACTATATCTACCTAAATGCAAGTTTATGATTTTAAAATTCCTAACAGATATGAACCTAGGACAGATTTAAAGTGATTTTGACTTTTAATGAATCTGAATGCAAATTGATGACTTATGTGACTCAAATATACCTAAGAGAGACTAATGCAATAACAACTGACCACTAATCCTTCCTCTAACTCAAACTTTCCCACTGATCCAAACAGTCCTTGTACAAGTTATTATGCAACTTATTCTAACCTACACTCTAATCTAGTCAATGATAGTAAAATAACTATATTCTAACTACTGAATAAGAACTAAAAACTGCAGAAACAACAATTAAGCACAACAAAAACAGATTATGCAATAATTCAATTGAGAAATGAACTTACATGTGGTCCTAGCCACTATGGCTTGTAAGTGAGATCATGAACAACTATTCTAATCCTATTCTTAACCCAAACTAATTCTGATTCAACCCATTTCCATATCCATTTCAGCAAACCAGATCCATTACCACTCCAAATTCTGACTTTGTTGATTTTTATTGACTGAATTTGGTTTTTGAGTTAATTTAATGATTGAAACAAGAGAAAGCTCACAATAAGCTATTAAAAGCTTACATGAACTCAATGGAACGATAGCTTAAGCTTTGTACAAGCTTATAAGAAATTTGAGAGTATTTTTTAATTTTTCAACTATTTTTCTGATTTTTTTTTTAATTTTGGATTAATGATGACACAAACTGAAATCACTTTGAAATAAGGTAATAAGCAGTAGACAATTATAATAAGCAAATTTGAAACATAAAAGAAATTTAAATAATAACTTTGAGAATTAAAAGCTGAATATCATTAATCTAAGAAATTGAATACAAAAGGTGAATTACAAAAGCTTAAGAACTTAAAACATAAAAACTGAAGTAAAATTACAATATATGCTACTGAATTAAGAGGAAAAATAAAAGGTGTCTCCAATTCGTGAATGAGAGGGTCTATTTATACTTGAGCCCCAAGCCTTGGAAGGATCCAGAATGTATTCTTGTGCTTTCTCTGGAGTGTTTTGAACCATCAGATCAATCCCACATATCACCAATCATTGTCAGCCCTTGGATAAGACTCACCACGCTTCTTCAGCCAATCAGGAGCAAGGGTGAGTTGTGGATTGCCAACCTGGCATTCCCTTGTGTCAGGTGTGTCATAAGGTGTCAGGGAAAGGACGATTGTACCCTCAATTTAAGTGAATTGGCCAATTGAGTCTAGGGGCGTTTTAGGGTTTATGTGAATCTGGGTAACTCATGAATTGGGGGAAAATTTTAGGCGCCAAAGGTTTTGGGTTTTTTTATATTATTTCGGTTTTTGGTATTGTTTGACCGGGTAAAAGTAACGGGTTGACCGGGTAAAAGGGTATACGGGTTGGAGATTGGATCGGGTATATGGTTGACTGGACCCTTTGACTTGGGCTGGGTTTGGGCTAGTGGTATATTGGATTTGGACTTTGGACTAATTTAGGATCCAATGTGTAGCATAAGGACTAAAACTGCCAAATCTGATTTTCCAGGGACTCAACATGTAATTCTGAAAATGTGATCCAAGGGTTAGTCTTGCCAATCTTCAATAGACCAAGGGCCATTCTTGCCATTTTCTGAAACTTGAGGGTATTTTCTGCCAAGTGCTCAAAGTTCAGGGGACTGATTCGACAATTTTGTAAACTTGATTAAATCTTTCACGAATCATCCTCAGAGAGTAGAAATATTTACAGATGCATAATTCTGACCTTCCGGCTCAGCTTTAGCACTCTTTATCTCTCGTGCTCGGGTTTTCGTCTGATTTAGCTATCTTTTGCGTGTTTTGACATATCCGTACCTGCACAAGCATAAACTCAAGAAACCATTAAATATTAGCAATAAACGGCTTTTTCTTGGTTATTTTGGGTTTATTTTAGAAAAGAAATGATATGTGTTTTAGCACATATCAAAATACCCCAGACGAGACCATTGTCGTGTCCCCACGCAATGCAATCAACTCACGCTTCTAAAACCAAGGATTTCAATCTCTTTCTACTAAACCTATGAAAAGTAGAAAAGATTCCTCAAAAGAGATTAAGAAAGCCTTAATTCTAAAAACGCCCCGTTTACCTTTTAATTCACATATAGATATTACGATTAAGCACATTCCAATGAGTGACGGTTTGTTGAACTTTCATGTCGATCAATAACTCCAACATTTTTCAAATGACACGTTAGGATCACGGAGTAGGAAACACAACACAGCGTGAAGTGACCATACGGATAGAATACATCGTCCCTGATTTTTCACAAGTCCCCAAACTAAGCGTAAAATCGAAATCATTGTTAAATATGATTCTAGATGCTAACACTACCCATGGAAGTTACTTGTGTAATTACCTTTTGCTCCCATTTTCCTATTTTCCTCTAGATTTTTTTTATTTTTGTGAGAAATGAATTTCTCCATGTTTCTCGTTTCGATAACTTTTATTCCGATAAAAATATGAAGCTAAGTCGCTAATTAGTTATCCATCTTCCCTCGAAAACCGTTGCACACTAGAATGAGGTCCACATCAAGGTCCTAATTTAACATGATTTAGAGATATCTCCCGGATTCAAAGTTTGGCTTAACACTTATTTCAGCACATTTGCATTTTTGCAATTCAGGCCCTTGGTCTTTTCAACCACTAACTTAACGGGATTACCGTTTTATCAGGAGTCTTATTATGACTTTGGATTTTTCCTCTGCCTTTTTGGAAGTCTATGACATCTTTTATGGCTTTGGATTTTTTCAACTTTAATACATTTGGGCTTTATTTCATGTTAATTTTGTGCCAAACTCCGAATCCTACGGCTTTTATAACAATAGAAACAATAGCGACAAACTATCAGAATCAGTTGTCTATTACACCGCAACACTGACAGTACCTTGATGTATACCCAACTCTCATGGGCAAAGATTCTCTAAAGAAGAATAAAGAACTAACTATCGCCAAAAACTCAACATCTCTAATTATTATTTGACAAATATGGGGTGAAACAATTTTGTGGGAACAAAAAGCCATAAGTACCTTCGATGGGCTCTAAAGAGAACCAACTACTCCACGCTTAGCATCTAAACTCATAAGTAACTCTATCATTCCTCGATCTCCGCAAATTTAAAATCCCAAATAATGAGATCCGCGGATGCTTAGCCGATAATTATTAGATTGTCTATGGTTAAGGGAACAAGCTAGGGCTCAACACGCCCGGTCAAGTCAGAATTCTATTCCTACTCTCACCAGCGGAAAGTCAACAAGGTGTCAAAACATATATTAACTTAGCAAATGCTTCGTCAAATAATCTCAAGTCTCGCATTTTTAAAGTAACTTATTAGAAACTAGCACATTCTTGTTAAACCTTCGCATATTTAAAATCACTCAGGGAGACTTGCAAATTCTTGGCCTTGTGAGCTAGAATCGCATTTTATAGCCTCTTGTCTAAGCAATTAGCAAAGGCTATTTCAAGAAAAACGCATATTTAAAGTAACTTCTAAGAGACTCGCAAGAACTCTTTGATCATAAAACTAACAAAAGCTTACAAAAATTTTAAAATTTTCACATTTTTGCACAATTTTTCATTTTCTAAGGAAAAACGGGGTTGCGAGAGTTCATGACAAAAATAAGCAAGTGCGGTCAAATCAAATCGAAGATTACCCTACCCCAGACTAGAACGAAACATTGTCCTCAATGTTTAAAGCAAGGGTATCAACGAAAATCTAAAAGCCGTTTATTAAGTATGCTAAAAGATAAACGTTAGTCGATAAGATTTCGGATATCGAATTTCCATCAGCATCGATCATGAAACTCGAGTGGAGAAAAAACAAACTTCGAGCACGAGAGTCTTCATATCGGGAACATCCTAAACACAACATCACAAACAACCAAACACGAGAAATCGAAGAGGCTAACCCCTTCACGTCACTTATTAGAAAATAGAAAGAAGATAGAGATAAGCATGGGGTGCCTCCACGGCGCTACATGTTTTTGATTACCGAGTCGCTAGCGACTCGTCCCAATTCATTTGTCCTTGGGAAGAAAGGGGTAGAGATACCGGGTCGAACGGTGTCCTCATTCCCAAAAGAATGAGACTGGGTGGGTTGGGTGGAGAAGCAAATGGGTGGATAAGGCATATGATGTAAGAAGGATCCATCATCCGGTGGTTTTGCGGGCGGACGAAAGGATGACGGATCAACATGAGAATACTCCAAAGAAAATGGGAGCTCATGGTAAAGGATAAGACGTTTAGGCTCAACAATGAAGGCATCCAAGAGAGGATCCTTTTCTCCAGAAATGATTTTAACAAAAGGCTCATCAATGCATATCCCGGGTTTAAAGATTTTGTCTTCACATGTCGGCTCAACGGGATAAAGGATGGTGGACTCATAGAGAGGAGAGTCAAGAAAACCATTAAGAACAACCATATCCTCCTCAGGATCAACAACATCCTCAATACCCGGTGGTATTGGGTCATCAATCGCATCCTCAATGATCGGGTCATTAGTCGGAGTATCGGAAATCTCGTTCAAATCTTTGCTCATATCAACATCGAAGTAGAATCGCTCAAGAATCGGAGGATAAACATTGACAATAGTGGGACTGCCACTAATCTCTTCATCAAATCGGAAAGTCTCAAGCTCGGGAGAGGAATCACTATCTTTAACGGAGATAGGATGCGAACTTGAATTATCTTTTAGGGCTTCAATCTTAGAAATGAGAAGATTAACATTCAACAATGTTTCACGTAATGCTTCATCCTCGATATCTATATCATCGGGCTCAATCTCTTCAACTTCCGGCTCAAAATCATTTACTTCTTCTATGTTGACGGGCTCAGACGGTAAATCGTCGACAAAGTCGATGTCTCCATAAGAATCATCATCGGAATCGGAGAACATCTCAACATGATCGCTCGTAATATCAAGAGAAGGCTCATCACAAATACCATTAACAACCTCGGACTCTCTTGGGCTTGGGACAAGGACCTCAACACTAGTCTCTTCCGTTTCCGGAATAGTACTAAGATGCTCATCCCCCATTATGAGAGAGTCAACGGGTTCAATAATGTCCGTAGAAACATGATCATCGACCTCTTCCAAAAGAACGTCACTTCTCTCAACCGGCGTGAGTGAAGGGGAAGGGTCGGAAATGAAAGGCTCAGAAACGGGAGTGGGATTTCCACTCGAAGGAGTATAATCGTCATCAGAATCAGAATCGTAATAATAGGTAGTTGGACGATGTTGGATCACTTTCGCGGCTTCTTCAGCTAATAATTCACGATAGGTCTTTTGATTAGGATCTTTTTCTTGAGCCGGTTTATTAAGCAATTCTTTTAATTCCTTTAACTCTTGTAATATATTGAAACAACCTTGGTGAAATTCTTGATTATCTGACGGAGTTTGCGGTTGAATTTCTTGGTATTGTGGAGGTGTGTTATAAGAATAATCGTAATTGTAACAAGGAATTTGCTCGTAAACAATCGGATTTTGCATCTGACAATCGGAATTAACGTGCGGACCTCCACAATACTCACAACAGTACGATTGTTGTGAGGAATAAGGGTAAGGTTCATAACCAAAGGTTGAGTTGTTAAATTGAACTTGACATTGAAAACCTTGGTGAGGACCACCACAGTACTCACAAGAGTATGATTCCGGTTCATGGTACAGAGGTTGGTTAGGAAAATCGGTTGTCTCGTTGTAAGGATTGTGGTGAAACTCGGTTCCGATTTTCCATTACTACAACGGACAATTCCCACCATATTCGGTCCTCGCACCATATGCACAAGAGTTGATAAATCGAAGAATTATCCGGATAAGAGTTAGCGATTTCCACCATTTCCGTGATAGGCTCGGGAGTCACTTCGGGCTCAGAAACATATTCCATTTCCTTCACCGGAGAAGGAGTAGGAATCGAAGGTTCTTCAAGTAAATTCTTCCACCATGCTATTATATCATCATCATTATGAAGAGTACCCTTTTGTTCTAGACGTGCATAAAGACGGGCGAGATCTGGATTTGGATTAATAAAATTCTGGCATACATTACAAAATCCATCTCGACAATTATTTCCGCACCAGTCGCAAATACATTTCAAACATCGATATTGATTTTCTTCCATACGGCTTTGGCAATGAAGGCAACGACGATAAGAACATATCTCGGGTTGTAGCGGATGGTCAGAAAAACTGAGAGATTGTTTGTCGGCTATGTCGCACCAATAGCAAGATTTTTTAGAACCGGGGTGTCCACATCGCTCACATACACATTCTGGATTAAGACAACAATACTGATCTTCTGCCATACGGCCTTTGCAATGAAAACAATGACGATAATTGATTGTTTCCATGAGAATTAAACATATAGAGGGTTAAGGAGAAAGAATTATCGGGTTCAGAGGATAAAGAAGAATATTTTTGGGTTTTTAAAACAAATTTTGAAAAGGAAAATCTTTTTGGGTTTTTATAATTAAGAAAATTTTGAAAACACAATCTTTTTGTAACCGTCGCGTCAACCGGTGCTCGGTAGCTCTCAAAAGTACGCGCAGCGGAGCGGGAACGAAGAGTGGATCGTTCTTCAGTCTGCAATTTAATGTCAAGACTTTCCTTATACCCCGTGTATAGGTTGTACTTCTGAGGTGAGCCGACGTAACAATTGACGTTTCAGTTTCTTTTGTTGGTTTTTTTTATTTTTATGGTTTTCTAAACACTCTAGGAAGAATGTTTTGGTGTTTTTAGATGTTTTTGGGTTTTTGAAAAAGATATATATACAAAAATGACGGTAACTTCACTCGGGGAAGGATCTTCAAATGCACGCGATTCGAGACGGAATACAAAAACTCGCTACAAGCCCTCCCCGGCAGCGGCGCCAAAAATTGATTCGTCGGGAAACCAATAATAGAGAAGTTGTGTAGTATATGGGTAACTCAAACGTGTTAGGTTTGAGCACCGAGATCGTTCCGAACGAGGGTTGAATGGAATTTCCAACTCACGTCACGATTATCGGGATTTGAATGGGAAAAGGGGATAATATGATGTTTTCTAAACTACGGGGTAAGGGAAGCATATAAGGGAAATTACACTACGGGGAATCCTAAATATGCAAATAAAACTAAAATGAAACGTAAATAAAATGCAACTATGTCTATTCTAAATCCTAAATATGATCTAAAATTAATTTTTAAACTAAAAATGATATTTGAAACTTAACTATGATTTAAAACTAATTTTTATGATTTTTTGGGAATTTATTTGAATTAAAAACTAATTTTAAACTTTTAAAAACTAATTAAAAATACTAAAAATTATAAAAATAAAGGTGAAAATTATGAAACTATTTTTCAAAAATCTAAAATAACTCAAAAGACTTTTCAAAACTGGAATTGTATTTTTCTGAACTTTTTTCTATTTTATATGAATTAAAAACTATTAAAAACTAATTAAATGGCTAAAAATTAAAATTTGAACTAGGAAAATTATGGAAAAATATTTTTTTGGCTTTTTATATTTTTCTTAATCTATAAAAATTGAAAACTTATTTTTTTGAAGCTTTTCTGATTTATTTGTCTTAAAAAGTACTTAAAAAGTCTTAAAAACTGATTTAAAATTATAAAAATAGTAAACAGAATTGGAAAAATCTGAAAAATTCAGGAAAATTCTAAAATTTTATTCTAAATCTATAAAAAAATATAAAAAACTATGCTTATGTGTGAGATTTTGAAACTGATGTGTAACTGCTTATTATTAAGCTACCAAAATTAAGCAAAAAGCTCCTACGGTGAACCAAAGGATGACAGAACCTAATTGATGCTATATCCACACAAAATCAACTTAGAGTAACTACTCTACACTACTGAATTGCAAACTACAATGATTTGGTTTCAATTTCACTTAAGCCAAAACAGCCTAAACTCCTATCCTTAAAGCTTATGAACTAGCTTAACCACTGAACTAGAATGAAATCCAGAAATTGAAATCAGTAAACACCCAGCCATAGAATTCAAACACCAAATTATAGCCTTAAAATAACCCTAATGAACAAGTTATGCAAATTGCAACACACCTGTGCACACTCAGTGACTGCTGAAAGTGTGCACAGGGCAGTTTTGACCCAAAAGACAAGCTGCTAGAGAGCTTATAAAAATTTCTAAAAATTCCACTAAATTTGTACTTTGAAAAACAACCAGTTGAAATTTATAAATCCAGAATCTCAATTAATTTTGACCAGAAATGAATCCATGAAAATTCCACAAACTTTGGTGAAAACTGAGTTTTACAATTTTTGACTTTTGAGACAGTTATGAGAATTTTGACTTTTGTGAGATTTGAATCAAATTATTGAGCTGAGATTGAAATGAAATGATGAAATACAACTAATGTAAGCTATTTTACTACTATATCTACCTAAATGCAAGTTTATGATTTTAAAATTCCTAACAGATATGAACCTAGGACAGATTTAAAGTGATTTTGACTTTTAATGAATCTGAATGCAAATTGATGACTTATGTGACTCAAATATACCTAAGAGAGACTAATTCAATAACAACTGACCACTAATCCTTCCTCTAACTCAGACTTTCCCACTGATCCAAACAGTCCTTGTACAAGTTATTATGCAACTTATTCTAACCTACACTCTAATCTAGTCAATGATAGTAAAATAACTATATTCTAACTACTGAATAAGAACTAAAAACTGCAGAAACAACAATTAAGCACAACAGAAACAGATTATGCAATAATTCAATTGAGAAATGAACTTACATGTGGTCCTAGCCACTATGGCTTGTAACTGAGATCATGAACAACTATTCTAATCCTATTCTTAACCCAAACTAATTCTGATTCAACCCATTTCCATATCCATTTCAGCAAACCAGATCCATTACCACTCCAAATTCTGCACTGTTGATTTTTTATTGACTGAATTTGGTTTTTGAGTTAATTTAATGATTGAAACAAGAGAAAGCTCACAATAAGCTATTAAAAGCTTACATGAACTCAATGGAACAGTAGCTTAAGCTTTGTACAAGCTTATAAGAAATTTGAGAGTATTTTTTAAAATTTTCAACTATTTTTCTGATTTTTTTTTTAATTTTGGATTAATGATGACACAAACTGAAATCACTTTGAAATAAGGTAATAAGCAGTAGACAATTATAATAAGCAAATTTGAAACATAAAAGAAATTTAAATAATAACTTTGAGAATTAAAAGCTGAATATCATTAATCTAAGAAATTGAATACAAAAGGTGAATTACAAAAGCTTAAGAACTTAAAACATAAAAACTGAAGTAAAATTACAATATATGCTACTGAATTAAGAGGAAAAATAAAAGGTGTCTCCAATTCGTGAATGAGAGGGTCTATTTATACTTGAGCCCCAAGCCTTGGAAGGATCCAGAATGTATTCTTGTGCTTTCTCTGGAGCGTTTTGAACCATCAGATCAATCCCACATATCACCAATCATTGTCAGCCCTTGGATAAGACTCACCACGCTTCTTCAGCCAATCAGGAGCAAGGGTGAGTTGTGGATTGCCAACCTGGCATTCCCTTGTGTCAGGTGTGTCATAAGGTGTCAGGGAAAGGACGATTGTACCCTCAATTTAAGTGAATTGGCCAATTGAGTCTAGGGGCGTTTTAGGGTTTATGTGAATCTGGGTAACTCATGAATTGGGGGAAAATTTTAGGCGCCAAAGGTTTTGGGTTTTTTTATATTATTTCGGTTTTTGGTATTGTTTGACCGAGTAAAAGTAACGGGTTGACCGGGTAAAAGGGTATACGGGTTGGAGATTGGATCGGGTATATGGTTGACTGGACCCTTTGACTTGGGCTGGGTTTGGGCTAGTGGTATATTGGATTTGGACTTTGGACTAATTTAGGATCCAATGTGTAGCATAAGGACTAAAACTGCCAAATCTGATTTTCCAGGGACTCAACATGTAATTCTGAAAATGTGATCCAAGGGTTAGTCTTGCCAATCTTCAATAGACCAAGGGTCATTCTTGCCATTTTCTGAAACTTGAGGGTATTTTCTGCCAAGTGCTCAAAGTTCAGGGACTGATTCTGACAATTTTGTAAACTTGATTAAATCTTTCACGAATCATCCTCAGAGAGTAGAAATCTTTACAGATGCATAATTCTGACCTTCCGGCTCAGCTTTAGCACTCTTTATCTCTCGTGCTCGGGTTTTCGTCTGATTTAGCTATCTTTTGCGTGTTTTGACATATCCGTACCTGCACAAGCATAAACTCAAGAAACCATTAAATATTAGCAATAAACGGCTTTTTCTTGGTTATTTTGGGTTTATTTTAGAAAAGAAATGATATGTGTTTTAGCACATATCACATATTAAAGTATAGAATTGATTAATCTTGTGTAAAAAATGGTTTGAAGTTGATTTTCGCTTTTAAATATTGGCAAACACGGAGTATTTTACATACTACAGACCAATTTTTTAACGATTCATGAATTGTTACTGAGTTTCATGTGATTATATAGCAACCAAATTTTAAGAGTTCATACGGGCAAACAATCGTATAAAATTTTGAGAATCTGATTATATTATGTGGTCGGTAGTACTTATATTACAGGTTGATGAATACTATTCACATTTTCATCGGTAGAAAAGTGTTGGTTCATATGCAAATTAAAGTTTTTTTTATTGTTCCAGGATTTTGAAGCATTGACACCAAATCTTTTCGCAAGAACTATAGAAACTGCGCAGGGTGGTGGATTGATTATTCTGTTAATTTGCTTTTTTTCTTCACTCACGAGTCTCTACACCATGGTCATGATATGAGTCTCGATTTCTGTTTATCAGTTGATTTTTTAATTAACACACTTTTATTCCAAGGTACGTATTCCAAGGTAAATGTTTTTTTGTAACATAGGTTATGAAAACACAGGTTATGTATCTATAAATCTATCATACACATTGGTAACAGACCTTTTATTTAATATATTTGCTGATGATGTCGCTTCCAAGTTCTTCCCTCTATTTAGACTGTTCTAGAAGTTAGAATGAATCAGGAACGGGTAGGAAGAAATATTGCATGTTCAAAGTGTGGATGTAAAGGAAGCACAACGATTTCAGCCACGAAACAACTACGTGATTCTTGATGGGTGACCACAAACATGGTATAAAGATAAGAACATTGATATAGAGTTGATGGCAATGTATATTAATATGCAACTATAGGTAATTGTTTGTTTTCTTTAGATACATGGCTAAAAAAACACAATGCTTAATATTTAATGTAGCGTAATGGGTCAAAACCAGTTATTTTTGTATGGGGATTGACATAAATAGGTATAATAAGGCACCTGTTTCAGGGGTCTTCGGACATAATAGGTTTTATAGGGCCTGTATGGACTTTGTATATTTCTGTATCTCATTAGAACCCTTAGCGCAGCAATCAAACACCCTATTACAGCAACCATCCAAACACCCTTGCCAGCGACTAAACACCCTATTCCAGCGGTCATCCAAACACCCCTTGACAGCAACAAAAAAACCCCTTGAGCAGCCATCCAAACACGAAATTATTTGATATATAGTTCAAAGGAAAAAAAACCCTTAAGAGCTTCATCAATATATAGTTCAACTAAACTCAATCATTTTTTGCTTTGTCTACAGTTTGTGAATATTACAATGATGTTGGTGTCTCTACGTAAGGCATACTGCAAAGCACCATATCGCATGACTTGCGGTAGCCTAATAACATGTGTGTCAGTAATATAGTTAAACTTGTGTGGAGAATATTGGTGTGTACTTGCTTTATCTTCTCTTCAATGTACTAATTTATTTAACCTGTGATTGCAGAAATTTGGCAAGCTACAATTTGAGCCAATACATACCCTACTCATTATCATCCATAAATGATCTTTCACATATGTAAGTTACTCCTCCCATTAACTTAGCCTCAACCGAACACTCATGATCTTTCTTCTTGCAGGAATTTATTTGACCCACAACCTTTTGTCAAGGTAGTTGAAATCATATTTATAGGCCTATCGTCTCTTATATAAATGTGTGACATGAACATATTATTGATAAGAACAATTCTATTGGATTTTATATTGTTTCTAGGCTCAGTTGTTTAAAATTAACAAGGTTAGGAACAAGTCTCTAAAGGTATGAACTTTGAGCTATATTTATATCTATGTTTCTGCTCATGAGTACCATTGAGGTTGAGCTTTATGTTTATAACTGATCTAAATTCAGTGTATAGTTATTTATTGTATCAATAGACTTAAGAATTACAAAGCATATGCATGTTATAGTTTATGTTGATCTGATCGGAGGTTATGATAGCTCAATTGTATAGTAACAATAATTAGTTTTGTTGTAGGTATTATGGCCATAGGAACAATAAATGTTGTGAGAGGATTAAAAACATATGTGGAATTGATTCAAAAAATATAATCATTGTATGGGTTTGTATAGGAGAGGATTTAGAGCGAGAATATATGATTCTAATCTAATTTTTATATATGAAATATAGCAACCCTTCCTTCTTAAGCAGTTGTAGCAAGCTCAAATCATTAGTTGCAATGATCAACACGGAATACCTGCTGTATTTGTTCACCACAATCCCAAGCTTGCAGTTTTTGCATACACTAAAGGGCAATGGGATGAAGAACTTATCAATGTAACAAGCAAGAATTCTCTCTTTAAGCTGCAAGCCAAGTAAGCTCATGTCTGCATATGCAAATTAATAAGTAACGTTGTTAAATATTTTTTACAAATATTTAAGTTTTATCTAGATATGTTGTTGAGAGAATGGATGGTGATCTCTGGGAGAAGGTTCTTAACCCCGAGAATAAATACAGAAGACAACTCATTGATTAAGTTGTCTCAACTGCTTTACCAGGTAGCAAAAGTCGTGAACAGGTTTTTGTTGCTGTTAAAGCTTTTATGACTGCTGATCTTCCCCATGAACTAATCGAGCTTCTAGAAAAGATTTTTCTTCAAAAATATGCTTTTGGCGGTAACTTTAATCTGCAAAACCTGCTTATATTGACAGCCATTAAGGCTGATCCATCCCGAATTATGGATTACATTAACAGATTAGATAATTTTGACGTGCCTGCTGTTGGAGTGGTTACAGTAGAAGCACAATTGTATGAAGAAGAATATGCTATATTTATGAAATTTAACTTACATGTTCAAGCAGTCAATGTATTGTTGGATAATACAAAAATGACAAAAATTTAAGCAATTTCGAAAAAATTTATTTGCAAAACAGACAAGTACACCATTCAAAATCACTTCATCCATCATATTTTTGTCACAATCATAATAGATAGTTACGATAGAACAAGAAACCATTGTTACAAAACTCATTCAGACCCATATGTACTCTCCTACCACTGCACATATTATGCACATTTGTTTCACATACATGTCGACCCTGTCATTTATGGAGATAATGAGCATATCAAAGTGGATTGCAAGCTCTTGTGGTATGGCTATGGTGGTGCTCATGGCATGGAGCTTGTTGAAATGGGTGTGGGTGCAACCAAGGAAGCTTGAGAGGCACCTAAGGCTCCAAAGGATTAAGGGAACATCCTACAAGTTCTTGTCTAGGGATACAAAAGAGATGAGAAAAATGGTCAAAGAAGCCAACCAAAAGCCCATAAATATCCATGATGATATCATTCCAAGACTTATGCCCTTTGTTTATAAGGCAACCAAAATCTATGGTATTCATTTACAAACTCTGATTTTATTTAGAATTAAGCTAGAATGAAATAATGATGATAGATTAATTTCCGATGTTGGTATAGTGGTTGGCATAAGGTTAATCTCAATGTAAACATTATTACATCATTTGTGAAAATTTGTAAAAAGACTTGTTAGTTCTTCTGTGTCATGTAAGCACAAGACGATTACTTAAACAATTGTGCACTATAATAGACATGGAGATCAGTAAAATGTTTTATTTTTTAATCGGCATGGAACTGAGTTTGTTAAAATGATCAGAGCTATTCAAGACAATATGGTCGAAAACTACTTTTAGTTATTCTTTATCTACTGCATATGAACCATGAATGGTTGAGTATATAAAATTTGGTTTGACTAACATCGGATTTATACCGTTGGTAATATTTTCTTTGCATGGTACGGGCCACAACCAATGGTGCATGTTCTTGATTCTCGTCTTGCCAAAGATATACTGTCTAGAATCAATGACTTCCACAAGCTTAGGAAAAATAGTCCATATATCAAGATTTTATCTCAAGGAGTAATTGATTACGAAGGAGATAAATGGTTTAAGCATAGGAAAATCATCAACCCGGCATTCCATACTCACAAGTTAAAGGTTTGATAATCTGATATTCTATGCAATAGCATCGACAGTGTTTAAATTTTGAACAAATTTGCATCGGATGGTCGATTTCTCAAAAAGTAATTTCCTTTGGATAAAACCAATTGATTTAGCTTGGTGAATTTTGTGTAAAGCAAACTGATATTCATAACAGTTTAAAGTAGTTTCAAGGTGTTACAACTATTTTATATGAGTTCAAGAGCAAATTAGTCACAACTAAATGACAGTACGTTGTATGATACAACACGTGATATACCAACGACAAATTTGTACGTCGTGTGAAATGTGCATCCCTTTGTTCGATTTATGGGTATTTTTTAATGTACCTATCATGAGTTTCACTCACATAATCTTATAAGGATAAGCTTTGTCCAAACAACCCCTTTATTTTGTTTAACTGCAAGTTGTGGACGTATTTGATTCTATGGTTTTTGTACTCGATTTAAGTTTGTTTTTTGGCATCTGTAGTATGATTTTTTCACGGCCATAGATGTGAAGGCTGTGGATAACTTGGGTAAATAAGTATGAGCCACGGCCACTAATGAGTTTTAAGGTTGAGCATGACTGAATTTGGTGAAGGAAATGATGGTCATCATGCGATTAAAAGGGACAACGAGGCTTCCTTCTCCTACCATCAGTTTGTAAATCACCCACTACTGGATTACGGTATGATATTGGTCCAAGACTTGACGATAATTTTTACATACTTATATCATATTTTGAAAGAACTAATCACTGCGATTCCATGAGGAAATTTATTATCCTACTTTGTTGTTAGGTTGCGTGTGGAAAACTTCATCGGCCTTGCAACATCTTCACAATCTCGCCACTCAAAATTCAAGGTTTATCTATATCCATATCGGCTTCATTTAATATTGATAAATCGATTGTTTGTATTTTGGTGTATGAAATTTTACGGGTATGAATCTTTGTACGTGCTTTAACCTTGATTGTACACCTTGCCAGAATTGGTCTCCTAACGACTTGAGTGATTCTAAGATAGTAGTTGGTCTCAAAATAGGAGAAGATATTGGATTGGCTTTGCTTAACTCATGTATTCGGAATAAGCAATCTTTGTAGCATTATTGTGTCTGTTCAAGTGAGAGACATCATAGGCATGATTTATTACAAAATAGTTTTGGTAAAACTCTTAAGTATACATCTATACATGGCACTAATCAAGGTTATAGTCAATCTTAGATTTAGAGTAATATGTAGTTAACTATACTAATTATACTAGATTGGCTTTGCTTAACTCATGTATTCGGAATAAGCAATCTTTGTAGCATTATTGTGCCTGTTCAAGTGAGCATAAGTTCATTCAGACATCATAGGCATGATTTATTACAAAATAGTTTTGGTAAAACTCTTAAGTATACATCTATACATGGCACTAATCAAGGTTATAGTCAATCTTAGATTTAGAGTAATACGTAGTTAACTATACTAATTACAATTGGGAGTGTAGCTCATATCGTAGAGCGCTCGCTTTGCATGCGAGAGGCACGGGGTTCGATTCCCCGCACCTCCATGTTTTGAATCGTTTTTACTATTTAATGTTACACTCAAACTAGAATTACATCTAATTATCAACTCATGAACCTGGTCAGTATAACTGAACACGCCTTCTTTCTGTGACAACTCGTACTTTCAGGTCATTTCTCAAATTTACTATTCATCTCGGGAATTTACTATTCATCGGTTACTATTCATCATTTTACTATTCATCGTTTTCGGAGTCGATTTAATATTCTGAGAACGTATTTCAAAATTTTACTATTCGCAAAACACTATTCATTCCCGGAGAAAATCACTATTCATGCTTCACTATTCATCGTTTATCGTAAACTAGGTTTACGAGTATCAAATTCGCGTAACCTTAATGGTTTAGCTGCGAATTCATGAACAATCATCAAGGACATTTCATATAGACTAGGTTTAGTCTACATATCATTAGCATCATTATCATCATATTAGTTCATGCATGGTTTTGCATATTACATTAAACGTATAATTTCATATTAAATGAACGCTATCGCGTAATTAATTATTTTGAACATTTGATCCGATACTTCCAAAAATTATCCCAATATATTTTTATACTCATATTAAGATTATAAAAATAATATTATTAGTTTACCCGTTGTTTTAAACTAATTTGGAGAACAAATCATTTGGAGAACAAACTTGGAGAACAAACTTGGAAAAATCATATCTTTTTAACCGTAAGTCGTCACGGGTCGAGCCACCCGTCATTTCGAAGATAATTGAGTCTAGTTTCATGTAAAAATACTTTCAAGGGTCAGTTAGTTACAAAATTTTATCAGTTCAACGATTAGTAACAGCAGGTCAGTTTGATGTCAAGTCATTTCCGCGTAAAAGATTTAAATTTCAATGATTTCAAGTCGTGACGTTCACGGGGTGTTACAACTCAATATATTTTATTTTGACTCGTTAAAATTTATTTCTAGTTAACGTTACCTTAAATGCTTAAATAAATACGCAAGTTACTAATAATTCTTAACTAACTACACTTTACTTCAACAAATATGTATTTAGCTATTCAAAATGCATTTGGTCTCTTTTCTTTTTGTGAATGTCGACCAAATGGGATGACTCACACTCTTTATTTACAAAATATCTTGTCTTATATTGTATAATACTCAAACTTAATACATAACTACACATAGATCATTCATATCTTCAAAGTGTAAAACAAACTATCCTCTCTTCTTCCTCTTGCTAAGAACCGGCCACATAGAAGACCAAGAAGGAGAACATAAAAATTTTTCAAGCCAAGTTCATCACAATCTAGCATACTCTTAAGTAAGGTTTTGAAATAAAAACCTAGGGTATTTAGGATAATCCTTGTTCATTTAAACCTCATCAAGTAACTAGTAAGCATTTCATGGTCCTTTTCATCTTTCATATTCATACTTTGGTCATATTATCATGATTGAGAAAAACATGCAAGTTATATTGTGACAAATCGCACTTTTACAGATATTCGTTTTCGAGAAAATTCGTCTGTTTTTCATTTACGAACTTCCCTGAGCTTATTTGACGTGAAAACAAGAAAGCTATCTCGCGAAACGTAAATTTAGATACTACGCGTACCGACACAACTGTAAACTCGTTAAACCATTCGAAGTGATCACTATTTCTATTTGCGAGAAAATAGTCAAATAAATACTCATTCTTATTGGAAAAGTTATTCTGAACGCGATGGCGCTATTTACGTAATTTAATTCGCGCGTATACTTGCCCAATTAAACCCCGAACTTGATGCTTACGAAAGTTTAGGAAAATACAAAAATGGTCCCTGGAATAAAACTTTCACTGCACCCCCTTGGCTTTTGGAAACCTTGCACTTTCTTTTGTTACATTTCTTTGAATATATAAAAACCTATCATATGTCATTAGGCTACCCCCAATGATAGCGAATCGCTGTCGATCGTCCATGTGCTCGATCGAGTAAGGTGTCGATCGCCTCACTGCCAAACCCAATCGATCGCCTCCCTTTTTACCAATTAGATCGTGTAGCCGATCGACAATTCCAAAGCTTATCTTGTGTACGTTGCAATCCAAAAAAAAAAAAAAAAAAAAAATTACCCTATAAATACAACTTAAATCTCATCACAAATCTCACAACATTTTACACACTAAAACTCAAAAATCTCACAATCATCTCTATCAAAAATCTCACAATCCTCTTTATCAAAAATGTCTAAGAAAACACCACCAACCAAAGGCCGAAAATCCCGTTTGTCACAAAACGTCCCGCATATTTTAACACCGGATCCGAATTTCCGGTTAACCGGTGTCTCACCAATAATCAATTTCCAACCCCCTGGTTTCGAATATCCATCCCAACAAGCTCCACAACAACACCCTAACAATCCATTTAGTATGAATCGTCCATTTGTTCCACCGCAACAAAACATCCACTACCAACAACAACAACAACAAAGCTACTCCCGTCGAAGCAACCAATCTATGTATGGGTCACACGAATCTGTGTACCGTCCAACAATGGATTCTTCAACGTCTTCATATTCAAATTATCAACAATATTCTCCGGTTAACCGTATCAATCTTGAGGGTTTTGATTTTGATGACCAATTGTACAAAAATCCTAATTTTTATGCTGGAACCGGATCGGGTTATCCGGCTCAAGAGTATCACGGTTCGGGTACCGGTTCGGCTCATGGATCGTATCACGATTCGGTCAACCTTGATGACGTAGAAGAAGAAGAATGTCGAGAAGAGACGTCACCGGTCAAACCAAAGAAACGAGCTACTAAGGCGAAGAAGGAACGAGAAAGAAGGCAAGAATGATTCGTTGCCTTGGACCAAAGAAGATGAGATCGCCTTGTGCAACGCTTGGTGTGATGTATCCGAGAATAGTATAACCGGAAACAACCAAAATGCTAGAGGATTTTGGCAGAAAGTCATTGCTTACTTTGAGAAGGAGGTTGGTGCAGAAAGAACGCACAACTCTATCATTACAAAGTGGAAAAATAGGGTTCGTCCTAGAGTTGGTCAATTTTGTGCCATTTACAACAATGCTGTCAGGAATTACGGAAGTGGTGAGAATGACCTCACCGCTTTATACGGCGTGTGATGAATACCAAGTAGTGTGTGGTCATCCGTTTGTTTTGGAGCATTGTTGGCAGATTTTGAGGACCATTCTGCTTGGAAGGATAATGAGATGCCGGCATTTTTAAGCCAAGATGAGGGTCGCAAAAAAGCAAGGACTTCAACCGACTCGGATGTGCCTGCTAAACCAGTTGGTCGTGATGCCGCAAAGAAGAATAAAAAGAAATCTTCGGAGTCTTCGAAAGCTATGATTATGGAAGGTGTTGCCGAGAAATGGGGCAAGATCAAGTCCGCGAAGCATTCGGGCGAAGAAGGAGTGAGACTGCACTATGGTTTGAAGAAGAAAGAGTTGGAACAACGGCAAATCGAGTTGGAGATACAGCAAAAGAGAGAAGCAAGGGAAGACAAAAAATTGGCACTGGAAGAACGAAAAGTTGAATTAGAGGCTCAAAAGAAATATGATGCAGATCTCATGTTCTATTGCACGCCAATCGACGAATCTTTGCCCGCAGTACAACAACAAACAATGCAGAAACTCAAAGAGGCGATCAAGGCACGCCACAACCTAGATTTTTAATAAGTGTTGTAATGTTTTAATAATTTTCGTAATGTTTTAATTTTATTTGAATTATTATGTAACGTTTTAATTATTAATGAAATTTTATTTTGTGTTAAAAATGTTTTTTTTTTAATTTTGAACTTGGTCGCCCTTACTGGGGCACCTAATCGCCTGAAGGTCGCCGGAGAGAGAAAGCTGACGTGGCAGGGAAAATGAGAGGGATTGATTCCCCTCATTGGGGCTAGCCTTAGGGTTGGATACTCTTTCACAACCTCCCATCTCCCTCCTCCTCTTCTCACTACTGCAGCCGCCAACAACCTTCCCACATCTTGGCCGCCGCACCACCATCATCCCAGCCATCACCGCCGTTGCTGTCATTCTCTATCATCG
The DNA here is from genome assembly GCA_910596185.1 of Chrysanthemum makinoi. NCBI lineage: Eukaryota > Viridiplantae > Streptophyta > Magnoliopsida > Asterales > Asteraceae > Chrysanthemum > Chrysanthemum makinoi. Next base: position 46,017,448 of record OU343222.1, on the reverse strand, counting down.
TTCAAGAAGAGACCGCGAGGAGCAATTGTTTTTGGTTTAGAGCAGAGATCGCCCTAGGGTTTTGGATTTGATCGTGTTTGGTTCGAGGCCACCGTATTCATCTCGTTAAATTTCTCTTCTCTCTTATCTCGTGAGTAAATTGAAACCCAAATCCATTTATTGTTCTTGTTCATAAAATCTGTATATTATATTCGGTTTGTTTCATTTTTCGTGGAATAAAAATAAAGATTTAAAACGTTTTCAAACTCATTGTGTGGTTAACAATGGCGTTTCCTTGTACCGATTGTGTTTAGGGTCGGGTCGACCCAGATTTTTATTGTAGTTGGAGTTCAGATTCATGGGGTGTGGTTGAGTCTTGTGATAAAACCATTCAAATAACCGATGAGAAAATAATTTTCTTGAATTTGTAAACTTTCGTGTGGTGAATAAACAAGATTAACATGTTTTAATTCGTCTCGTGTGGTAAGAAAAGTTTTTCGAGGATGTCTGTTTGGTTCAGGTTGTAAACGGGTCGAGTAATCTGAAACGATGGTGTGATAGCTTTTATGTGGGAATTATTTGTTTATGGTGCTATTGATTTGGTTTAGATGAGTAAACCGACTATTGATATGGTTGTTGAAGTTTGATCTCAGCTTGTGTTTGTTCGATTTGGTAACTTCCGGGTCGAGTCAAGTTTAGCTCAGTTTTGATTCTTGATATTTATATATGGAAAATGATTTGGAGGCCTAAAAATGTGACTAATTATATGCCTAAAGGGATGTGGCAATAAGTTATTGGTTTGTGAAGAAGCGGGTCCCTCTCATGTCACCAATAGGATACTGACACATAGGTTTAGGCATGTAATTAGGCACACCATTTAGGCATGCCAATCAATGCTCTTTATATATATACTAAAAGGCGGGGAGGGGTACTGTAGCACACATCAAGCATTAATTGCAAACTTTCTTAACTTGGCAAAAATAGTCCCTGAGGTTCAAGTGGCGCTGCAAAATAAGTCCTGCATCATTAATTGCAATTTATAGCAATCTGGCAAAAATAATCCCTAAGGTTTAAGCGACGTTGCAAGGTAAATCCTGTAGAATTAATTGCTAACTATATCAACCTGGCAAAATTAGTCCCTAAGGTTTAAGTGTCGCTACAAAGTAAGTCTTTTTAAGCCAATCCCGCTGCATCGCGCGGGTTTCCACACTCGTTGTGTTGAAAGAGCGGGTCACAGGTTGTGATTATTTTAATTTGTTCTATGGTTGTGTTTCGGATAATGAAACCGCAAGGGTCGTTTGATTTTGTTAGATTAGTAAAAACACCATGAGGGTACGTGGTTTTGCTCAGGTAAATCGACACGACCCACGTAGGGCGTGTCATAGCCTCGGTTTAAGGAGTGTTTAAGGTTTTTGGTTGTGTTATTGGTTGAAATTGTGTTAAAAGGATAATGGGTCAAAGTCTAAAATGAGTATGTTTGGCTATGGAATTATTTTGTTAAAATAAAAAAATTTCTTGTACAAAATATTGGAACATGGTGATTTATGAATATTTATTTATTTTACTTGGGTTATTGGTACGTTTCCGAGTATAATCTAGATTGGGACTTGAATTTGGATAATACGAATACTTAATGAGATTTGTGTACGGATTATGATTTGAACTTGTTCATTTATTGAACATTTGGATCGTTATTGGGTTGTGACTTAGATTTTGATAATTTCGGATACTAATGGGTAAAACGGTAACAACAATTAAAAAAATAACAATAGTTAAGGGATATATTGCAACACATGAGGCATTGATTTCTTGGACTCATTTACGAGCATTGTGACATTATATATATTGTTGGACAAGGATCGGACGTATTGGATTTACGGTATTGGTTATTTGGACATTATGGACCCTTTTGGTACACGTGACAGAAAGGTATGTTAGACTCATAAGAGTTTAACATATCTGGACCCGAACTTTACAAAATGGTCGATAAATCTAAACAACTAATATATACGCGAATAATATGTTCAATTGTATATTTTAAATTGTAGCATTTGACGAATTGGGAAACTTAACGATAAATTTTTATATTATTCAAGAGTTATTATGACTTGGAAATGTCTTATAAATGGGCACTTCATGCCGAAATTTCATGAAATCTTTTATAAATTTAAATTATTTATGAATTCTTTAATACCCTAAAACCTTTTCAAAACTTGTACGTCTTGACGATATATCAACTTTTTGGGATTATGGGGTAAATACCGAAACTACCATTTGACTTGTTTACTTAAATAATTTTGTATCCTTGTTGTTTTAGCATTTTTCTGGTTATTGTCTTCTCAAATTGAGTCTTGGTCAATATTACTTGACTATTCCTTATAATGTATTGGGATATACATTATGTTTTAGCGTGAGTTATACTTGTGGCGTGAGTTGTATGTCGAGTCATTGTTTTCTTACCACCACACGAAACGTTAAAACTAAACTTTTGAGATTTTGATAATGGATTTTTGGAAACGTTTGACACGAGTATTCCACGAAAACTAAGACACGCTGTCTTTCGGATATTATATTATTTTACTTTTTGAGACGTATTTTGAGATAATACGTATACTATTAGGTCGTGACGATGTGGTACCTTTGTACTTGTACTCTTTGGATATCGACGTACCTACCTTCATGATTTGGTTGTGCTTGCTCTTTGATGCCAGTCTTATTAGTTGTGATTCTTGCGTTGCTTCGTATCGAGGTGAGTTTATGGCCCCTACTTTTACTTACTTTTAAACTGTTTTAGGGGAGAATACATGCTCGTTTTTTTTTACTAAATGCAAATGATTGATTGATTTGAATACACTATTGATAACTGATTTTGATGAAATGCGTGATTTGGTCTAAATATATTTTTATGTGGACACAAGTGCTTGAACTGTTTTGGATTGGACCTAAAAATGTTTTTGTGAGCTATTACGTGCTAGGTTAAGGTTAGAAACCCAAGCGTTGTTATGAATTGTTACATCCTGGCTCAGGATGGTGCGAATGTTATTGATAGATCTATTGGGAATGGCCACCCCGTCCGACCAACATGGCTCATGTGGGGGACGTATAACATGTCGATTGTTAGTGTGTTTAGAGATAGTCACGGCTCGTGCTATCTAGTGATGGTTTCATGACTTAACCTGCGTAATAGTTAAGCTTGCGTGACACTATATTCGTTGTAGTGTTTGATTTTGATATGGTCCAAGTGGTTGTTTATGAGCTATTTTTGCGGATAAATATTTTGATACTGCGAATTAGGCAGGGTATGCCTCGATTAAATTTGATTTGTTTATGAGAATTGATTTGCACTTGAAAACCTTGTGGTCCACCTTTCTATTCTTTTGCTTAAAGGTAAACCTTGTTTTCGCGACATTGTGGGCGTCACAATGATCGAAAGGATCTTTTGAACTCGCAATACTTTTATGAAAACCTATGAACTCACCAACCTCGTGTTGACCCTTTTAGCGTGTATTCTCAGGTATTGAGGCGATTGTTTACTTTTGGAGGCGCTTAGAAAATGGCATGGCATGGTCATAGACGACTCTGATATTTGTATTTGGGGACCGCTTATTTATTATAGGCCTATTTCCATATAAAATTTTATTGTAAACATTGATTTTATTAAATAAATGAGTTTTCTTAAGAAAAACCTTTTATTCTATGCTTGTATTGTGATACCGATTAGTAGCACCCAAAACTTGTATGCTTCCGCTAAAACCCGATTTTTGAGGGTGTTACATATATGGATGTCTATACCACTTTTTATTGTTTTTAAGTGTTATAAATATATATTCATCATCCTATAATTACTCCTTGAAACATATCACTTTTGGTGATGTCTAGGAACCCATGACACCCTAAGAAGGTGTATGGTAGGATTAGAATAGCTTCGGCGTTGGTTTGAATTGGTTAGAATAGGTTTTGCGCGAGAAAAACTCATTTCGACAACTTTATTTAAAGGTCTGATCATATTTTTGAATTCTGGAATTTTCGACAGTGGGTAAAAATTTTTGGACTAGATATTTAGAAAATATACTTTAAAACGAAAACGTGGCCGCTTGAATGGGTTAAAACGGAGTTATAACGAAGAAGTTATGATATTTTTAAGTTTGACGACGAGAACTATAAAATTCAGAAAATTCAGCATATTATTTTAACTTTTTACGAGTCAAAAGTGGGTCTTAAGCGTTATTAAATGTGTCGACTTATCAAAAATATATTAGTATACTTTAATACGAAGCTAAGGACATATAAAACGTAGAAAACGGACTTGTAACGATTAAATTACACACGTTTGAACAAGCTTGCCGTAACTAATTTTATATAAGCAAAACTAATATATTTCTATTAGACAAACATTACGGCCGTGAATGACCATGTTGAGGGTCGATTTTAACATTGATGGAGTACTTTTTATGAAACGATGTCTTCTAGTAAAAGTAAGTTCGCTTAGCATATTTTCCAAAATGTTCAACCGTTCGTCAAGCGGAGTTGTAACGAATAAAATATGGACACTCTAACTTTGCCGAAAGTTACCTTAAACAATATTTTGGACACAAGTACCATACTTTACCTATATTTTTCTCCATGATCGAGACCTCTATGATGAAAACTTAAATGCTAAAACTTTGAGATAATGATACAAGCTTCCCAAAACCGTTGAGTTTGTTTCCTAACACTCGATGTGCACCATTTTACGACTAGCTTTTCGAGGCTATTTAGTCACTTTCATGAATTTTTCAAATGACATTATTTTAAGAAGAAAAGTTATAATTTCATAATAAATCATTAAATAACTATCGTAGGATATCATTTCAACGTAAATACTTGCAAAGTAATTTATAAATTGTCAAGACGTTATAAGATTATTTTTTTCGACGATAAGTGTTATTTTCCAAAAATTCACAAGTGGTATAGATATCATACGAATTGCATGCATAACATTACATCATGACTTATTATATATCATATCATTCATAATAGGTCGCAGTTAGAGATTGCGCCTCATTTCAGTGTACTCACTTTTGTCATCGCATCATTGTACCAAGTGAGTTCATAGCCCCACTTTCTATTACTTAATTGTTTTACAAACTCTTGGGGGAGATACATGCTATATTTTTAATCGAACACAAATGCTTTGAACTATATGCTATATCCAAATGTTTTATTGTCACTAAGTAATCAATTGCCATGTTTGAAGTCCCTACATCATGCACCATTAGTCACTTGCAAGTGAGCGCGAATATTGTGAATAGGTCTATTGGAATTAACACTCCCGTTCTTATTGACCCAGTTAGGGGAAATCGAACGCACTATATTTGAATCATTAAGGTAAATTGGCAAGTTTACCTATTAGGGCTGCGATGAAACGATTTTTACCAATTTATATTGGTACGAGGTTTACGCTTTGGTTGTCATGAACTTAGTGAAATAAATGCTGTTTTGTTTTCAACGATGAGTGTGAAATAATGTAACTCACACTACGAATATTGTGTTCAAACGAATTAATTAAACCTATGGATTTCACTCAACCTTTGTGTTGACTGTTTTAAGCATGTTTTATCTCAGGTATCTAAGGCATACATTTCATGGCATGCATGTGGACATACATAGAGTCGCGGTGACAACGCGTCTCACTTGGATTTTATGTACTTTAAAAATATCGTTTGGATTGTATCAAATTTATTTCCGTACATATTGACTATCATTTGGGACCTATACTTTGTAAACTCTGATTATCTTACTAAATTAAACGATGTATTTTCCAAACGACACTTTAGGTCGTTCGATATATCTGTAACTGTGATGCTATGACAGTCAACCCCCAGGAATTCCATTCTGCTGCAAAACATGTAATTTTGGGGTGTGACACTTTCATTATAGTCAAAGTGTCAACAATATTCATATGCTTATGACCGTTTCTTTCAGCATGTACACTTTCCAACCATAACAAAATTGAATGAAATCGACATCTATAAAAATAATTTTCCCTTAACTGACACCATCAAAATTATAATTACATGTCATGCCCGCCCATCGGGCCGACATTATCTAGTGTATATATATATATATATATATATATATATATATATATATATATATATATATATATTAACTACACAAATATGAATCAAAACCAAATAATGATAAAGGAACCAATTGTTTTTACTTGGAACATCTACTTGCACCATATTCACCGACAACCATAATAACGCCAAAAATCACCAAAGACTCGACAACACTAGCCGCACCACCACAGCCACACCACAACCACCACACCAACCGCCGCACCTAAACCAAACACCACCACAACCACACCACAACAGCCACACAACCACAACCACCACAACCACACCACAACGACCAAATCACCGCTGTACCTAAACCAAACACCACCACAGCTACACCACCAAAAACACCACAGCCGCACCACCACAGCCACACTACAACCACGAAAACTACACCACGACCACCACAGACACACCACCACAGACCCACCACGACCGTCATACCCAAAGAATTTGCTTCAAAGTGACAGAGAATAGGTTTTTGATTCGTTTTGCAAGTGATTACAAACTATAATTCTCAGCCTATTTTATCCGTATTAAAGTCGTATTGTCATTCCAAAAGATTTAGTCAGCGATATTGTGTGCTTTCCCTAGGTTAAATCGCTGGTAACAAGCAACAAATAATATAAAAAAGGGGTGATTAGTTTTTTTAGGGTTGGAACGTTTTGTTTGTATTGCTAGGGGAAGGATATCGCTGCAACAAGGGGGCGAATTCGTCTATGTGAATTTTATTTTTTGTTTTTTTTTTCTTTTGGTTACGTTTGAAGTGGGGCCCAGTTGGAGGAAATCGCTGCTACAAGGCAACGAAATGGTCTATGTGGTTTTTTTTTTTCTTTTTCTTTTTTAGTAAGGTTTGGAGTGGGGCCAGTTGGAGGTAAATCACTGTTTCATGGCAGCGAAATGGCTTATGTGGCATGTTGTGTTTGTTTACTTTCAACGTCGTTGCAACACGTGTATAGTTTTAATTTATCTTATAATAAGCAGCGATCAACTAGGCTAAATATGATATGTCTGAAAAGTTGGGCTTCTGCGAGAAATACCATTCTATGTATAGCCTTTTAAAAAAAATCCGCTAATTGTTTTTGATTCTACATAAACACATGTATATAACATTACTAATTTATAATGTAACAAAAATTGAAAATGTTTGAAACAAAAATAAATATAAGTTGTTACAAGATGGGTCAATTCCAAAGCACACTATCCTATGTGTATTTAAAACTTATAAGTTGGTTCTAATAAAAATATGTTATTACTCTCTCCATCTCACATTTATTGTACACATTTTCGTTTTGAGATGTCTCAAATTAATTGTTAACTTTCCTAAATAAATAACGAATATATGTCAAGTTTACTATATTACTCTCACTTGACTTTATTATTATAAACTTTAAAGAAATTCTAAATTAATTAGTTAAAGATAAAACCATCAGCGTGCAAAAGTAGGAGAGAAAAAGTTGTAATGATGATGTTTTTCTTAAAATGTGTGTTTTTTGTCGGTTGACAATAATTTTGAGGCGGATGGAGTACTTATTTTCGTAAATTTGTACGGAGTAATTAATTTTCTTGGATAAATTGTCGGTGAAGTGTGTATGAACGTAAACTAAAATAAAGTTGCTATATATTTATTGACACCGTTTAATTATAACTAAGAGCTAATTACAAAAATCGTCACAGTTGCACCTTTCGTCCCTAACTCTCAATAATTAAACTGGTCGTACATGTGGTTCTTCATTTTGCATTGACTGATTTTTTGACCAAACGTGAGTTTGTTTTGGTCGTTAACTTTGGTCACGTGAGAGGCAAATCTGTCCTTTTAAGCACACTAAACCCACATGGATGATCTTTGTTACAATTTTTTTTCTAGTGCTAAAAAATGTAGAATGTAACATGACTTGAAGAACATATTACATTTTACATTTTACAAATTAATGTAAAATTTGTAAAATGTAACATGGATCATCCTTGTGGGTTTAGTGTGCTTAAAAAGACAGACGTGCCCTTTACGTGAAGAACATGTGACCAAAGTTAACGACCAAAAAACTCCAATTTGACCAATGGACTAGTCAATGCAAAATGGACAACCACATGGATGACCAATGTAATTATTGAGAATTAGGGACGAAAAGTACAAATGTGTGTAAACAACATGGAGGATTTATGTAATTAACTCTATAACTTAGAAGAGACAATTTGTGTCCAAAATTAAAAAAAGGCTTTATGAGCTAACTTGTGAAAAATATGTGAGCATTAACATTTTTTTTAGCTATTATTATTTTTTTTAAATGAGCATGTATGGCCCATTTAAAAGTTCAATGAGCACTAACGGACACATGTTTTCTCTTTTAAAAAAAAAACTTATAGATATAAAATATTCACTTTATTTCAATATAAATGAGGTGTAACTTTTATTTTATTTATTTATTTATTTTTGTTGTTGTTTAGGTCTTTTATAAAAAGTTCATAAACATTGAGCCCATTTGACCTGGGTCATTTAAGTTCGTGCTGTTCGAGCTCAGGCAGTTTAGACCAGTGACGGGTCCTTGCGTTTTTCTACCTTTACTATAACTAAATAATGTTCTTTTCTTTTTTCTTTTTTTTTTTATGAATAAATTTTGAATATTGTTTAATATCTTTGGAGTAACATTAATTCAAATATTGAGGAAACAATGTAACATTAAATTAGTCTAGTAGTAATTTTAGGGAAGTGATCTGCGCACTTAATTTGTTGATTGAGATAGTCACAAACTCACTATATAAGCAGATAAAGTACAATATGAGTTTTGTACGCTTAATTGAAACAATAACTATTAAAAGTGTACAAAATTCTCATAATAATAATAATATGCATTTTTCGTATGAGGAATAACTTTGATTGCAATACTTGGTCAATAATGATTTGCGCATTTCATTTTCTTATTTGCTCATTTAAAGCATACAATCAGTTAAAGCAGGATGCGAATATACTACAAGTCTACAAGTATTTGATGTTTGAATTGGTGTGTCCCACTCAATTCTTAATATGTGCAAATCAATTTCCATAACTCTTCTATCTTAATTAGAACACCAGGTACTACACTACACGAATAACCGTGCATAACGACGAGACTTTATAACGGCAAATAATTATAGTTGAGATATTTTAATTAAGTGATTCAGGTAATGTTATGCATACAACGTAAAATAATCAAAATGTAACTAATTTTCTTTTAACATGTGACAATTCAACTAAAAATGAAACATGACAAAAATTAGTTGAAACATTTATTACCTTCTAGAAAAAGATTTATAGTTTTTTCTACAAATGATGTGTAACAAGTAAGTTGGCTATCGCGCGTTGCGTCGGAGCCAATTTAAGCCTGATATTCGTTCCGAACAGTTTTTGGTATAAACCAATAAAATCAATACACAGTTTTTGTATGACGTTTGAAGGAAGGTTTGCATTATGAATATTACTGTAACAATTCACAATTTATAAGATCATTATTTAATTAATTTCTTTATTAATCTTTTATTTTTAAGTAAACTTGCTTTTGCATGTAACAAAATAGGTTATTTCGCGTACGTAGTAACACATACGTTAACTTAAACTGAATCTAGAATATACTTAGTCCACATATTTTATACATTGCGGGTTCCATATTTTTATAATTCATATGTCATACTTTACTTTTTCATTTTACAAAAGTTACGACGTTTGTGTTTTTACCCTAAATCGCATAACTTTTAATCTTTACATTAACCGTTAGGTTATCCCGGAAATATTGAAAACCATATTTTTAAATTTTTATATCACTATAGACTATTTTAAGTCTACTTTAAATAAATGCTTGGTCATTTCCATGCAATCTCGTTAGTTTTTCATAAATTCTGTTTTACGTGTATTTAGCCTACGTTTTTAGGTTTTCGCTCAGTAAAACTTATCACTCATTTAATATGAGAATATAGAGTACATTTATTGGTTTAGTACTTTTTAATTTTATTATTTTCGATACCGGTTTTAAGTTTCGCATTTAAATATACGATAGTAATTACTATGACCAAACAACACATAGTAAAGTCAAGATAGTATCTAAAACTTCCAAACCTCTCATTGTAAGTCTAGGTGGCATTTTATATGATTCACCAAGACATGTGTCTTGGTGAAATTTGATCTTACATAAGATGTTTACATGTGTAAACTTAACCATGGTTAAATATTAACCCGGTATGTAGTTAACTCAAATTCTCCTCTTATAAATAGCAACATAAACACATAGAAAAACTTGCACCCTTGCTCTCTTATATCTAAAAAGTCCTAAAACCCTAAGGAATTTCTTAAAAATTTGTAAGAAAGTTTATGTGTTCTTGAGAAAAAGCTAGGTTTTGATCTTCTTTTCTTCAAGTTTTTAAGAAGAAGTTGTTATAATCTCGGGTTTTCAAAAAGACGTTGTTATACTCTTCAAGTAGCCTCAGATTTTCGAAGATTTCCAATTTCACGTCGAAGCTCTGCCCATATTTTTTTAATTTTATAATAATCAAGCATTCTATATTAAGATAAGTATTTATAAACTCTAAATACTTATAGACTTTTGTTAGTTTATTTAATGTTTTATAAACTCTTAATATGTCATATACTTTGTCAACTTATCTCATAAAAATGTATATCAAATGTACATCTTGTAAACGTTTTCAGGCATATTTAAATGTTAGTATACTTGTAAAGACACACTAAAACTTTTTGGTATATAGTGACACTCGATGTTTTTGACACATTTTTGTAGTGACACACTAAGTTTTTGACATAATTTTGTAATGACACACTAAAAAAATTTGATATATTTGTAGTGACACACGATGTTTGTCACACTAATTTTCTTATACATTTTTGACACACTATGTTTTTTGACACATTTTTTGTAATGACACACTAAGTTTTTTGACATATTACACTTATTTTTTTTGATACATTTATAGTGACACACTAAAACTAACTTTGTGAAACACTAAAAGTTAATTGACACACTAAATTTGAAATTTTTTGATACAAAAATTATAACATCGAAATAATTTTTAACATAAAACATATTTTTATTGACAAATTAGTAAAAAAAAACTCATACATAAAATATAACATTGAGATAATAAAAGGTAGCTTAAACATGACACTCTTTGTTTAAAACTTAATATTTCTTGAAGCGTGCCATGGGACAAAATTAATGCAAATTTATCAACGTAAAAGTTTAATCGGATGAAATATAAGATGAAATATATTGTTATTGACAAATTAGTAAAAATATTGATACATCAATATGTAAAAAGAATTTAATTAGATAAACGTGCCTTAACATGTTTAAAAATAAAAACATTGGGCAAATTTAAACTTAAGCTTAAGGTGGCTTAAATGAGTATTTAAAAGAGGAATGATTAAATGTCCAAAATAAGATGAAATATGTTACAATTTTAACCCTTTTTATCCTTTTTAGCATGTAAGACTTTTCATTTGATCCATCCTATATATATATATATATATATATATATATATATCTTCACCAGGTGCTAACGTTTTGAAAACCAGGTTGCTGTCAACACTGTAATTCAAGGCGAGAAAGAATTCCTTGATCATATTATCAAATCCACCAACATGAAGTGCCTCACTGCACCGTAAGTCATTTATCCTTACCAGTAAGCATGTTCTTTTGTCTTTATTATCTTCAACCTAAACAATAATCAATATTTAACACACTCAAATGTTTGTGCACCAGGTCTGCACTGGAAGGTGATTGCGGGTTCCTGGCTGCCAACTTATACGCAAAGAGTGTTTTTGGAGAGGATGATTTGGTAAATTTAAGCATCGAGAAGCAAGGAGACGGTAAGCTAAGTGGATATATTAGTATTAGAAGCAAAACACAGGCTAAATCAAGTAATATAAAGGGAGCTGGAGTATATACAATACAGTTAATGGCATGAAACTGAGGGCCTTATAAAAATAAACTTACAAGGTGTCCTTTAGCCACAGAATCAGATATCAGAAGACGAACAACAGCCTACCTGGTATCCTTTTTGTCAGCGTGAATTCCATTTTCAATATCCTTTTTGCTCCAGTAGTACCATAGATTATTTGATCCCTAAATAACCAAAAATCAGAATCCGCGCTGCCTAAACACTAAAACTACGACTTCAAGTCACAATAATTAGATAATCATTTTCATTCATACATCCAAACAACCCTTAAAATCCTAACCCATGAACACCCTTTCAAGGTATAAAGGATTAGGATTTTAATAAACTTATAACCTCCAATTTATATGTTTGGTTATAGGCAATTGTGATAGCGCATTGCAAAAATGAAGATGCAAATAGTCAATTGTATATAAACACTTATCTGATTTGCAACTAAGTTTAAAGTAGAGTATAACTTATTGCTTGCTCAGAAGCACCAATGTATTTATTCAGCAGTTCAGGCCCTTTCACGGAGATGAACCGTAGGGAACATGCAGTAGCAGTAGCACCCACAATATGTGTTTTATGGAGTCCTCAGCCTCATTTCAATGAACTTCTCATAGCAACTGCTGACTTTGAGAGGAATCTTATGTGGTCAACGTTTTAGGTACCTGAATTTCAGAATCTGTGGTTACCGCATAATCTTTATTTGCTATGTACTAATTGGTGTATTATAA
>OU343222.1:45884535-46004606 GCA_910596185.1 Chrysanthemum makinoi | reverse complement strand
GTGCTTCTCAATCTAACCTTTCATATTTTCTAAACCAAGTCTCTACCAAGAGAAACACCCTCTCACTCTTTCCCTCTCTAAAACATGGCATACTTGTATCATCATCATCCAAGGCCACCCGAATCATCAAACACAATAATTATTACGATCCTACAATTGGTACCAGAGCCATGGTTATTGTGTTGTGTTGATTTGTGTGGTTTCGTACCATGGTTACTGTGTTGTGTTTATGGTTTTTTGTACCATGTTGTAAACTGTTTTGGTATTGTTCTTGGTCGGATTAATATTATTCATATCTTTGTGATAAACTGTTTTTACATGTTTTCTGTTTTGTATCATTCTTGGTCATAAAATGTCATGTGGGTTTAGTGTACATCTGGTCTTATGTCATTGTTTTTGTCCAGATCAGTTTTTGTCATTCATTCATATGTCCTTTTGTACCATTATCTATGAAAATATGTTGTGGTACGCTTCATATTCTTGGTCAAACCTGTCAAAAAGATGCGTTTTCAGCAGCTTTCCGAGTTTTCGGGTTTCATGAAGATGGTCGAAAAGTGGTCGAAAACTCATCTGAAAAAGTCAAAAGTCTTCATAGCGATTTTGTCTAAGTGTCCGATTCATTGTACTTTAAATGTAGCGACTTGTCTTTACAAGTCGTAGCGACTTGATAAAACCAAGTAGCGACTTGTTGAGTTAAAATATGTAGCGACTTGTGTGTTTTGACATACCTAAAAAGCTAGCGATTTGAGATGCAAATGGTGTAGCGACTCTGACTGGCTTAATTTTATTTAACAATTAGCGATTTGGTACACTACATGAAGTTAGCGACTTGACTATACTATCTAGCGACTTGGACTAGCAACTTGGACTAGCGACTTGGACTAAAGGACAACCAAGCAAACTTAACAGAAATGAAGATGAAGAAGAATGATAAATTGACCACGACCTCTAAACCATATGACCAATACCAATATACACAACCACATACCATATACGATCAACTTCTACCCCAGTTCATAAACCATCATCAGTCTTAATGACTCAAGTAAGACCAGAAATGAAGAAGAAAAGTGACTAAAGTGACCACTATCCCAATTTACAAAACTCATGACCTCAGGAATCCATCATTGGTCCATGGTTCTCAATACTAATACGTTTTGCAACATAATCATATCATCAGTTCCTAATCTAATCACAACTTCAACCACAGAATCACATCTCATCATCAAACTACTTCGACTTTAAATTATGTTTATTGATCTCAGATTAGTTTATGTCACTTCCAAGAACCATCAACACCACTTAACGTTGATTATAAACTACCCTTCATAGATCCCGATGTGTCATAATATTCTAACAAAATCAAAGAAAGAACAAAACCATCATGGGCTTCATCCTCTTCTTCTGTTCATTGCTTTTAAATGATAAATACGATAACTGATGTTAATGTTCATTCAATATTAAGGTTCGAATCAGGAAACGAGCTTGACAATTAATGTTAACTCATTTTTTGAATCTCAGATTTGAGGGTTTTATCATGACTAATCATGACCACAAGGGTCAAAACCCTCATTTCACTCATCACTGATTCCGATTCGAAGACCATACTTCTCACTTTCTCAGTTATATTCGAAATCCACAAGACAAAGAAGACAACAACTATGTTGCTCCTTCTCTTTGTTTCGTTACTCATCTAAATAAGAAATGAAATTAACCAAAGCTACCCTGATTTGTCATGATCTATTTCAAGTGTAACAAACCCTAAAACCATCCCCTGTGGCTTTAATAGCTTGAGTCCATGACATCCCCTCAGGTTAAACTCATCTAAAGATCTAAATTAGATGCCTTGTGATTGCATCAAGATTTTGGCGCGTGAAATTTGGAGTGTAATTTGGTGTTAATTGTTTCCGAAGCTTTGGTCGCTTTACGCTATGAGGCGGATCAATATGTGTTGTGTGGTTTGCGTGTTACAAGATATATTGGGTAAATGTGAGTATTAGTATGTCTTTTATACCCTAATATTAGGTTAGTGGTTAATGGATCGGTTCTTTATGTTTGACGAGGTCCGCCCCTTTGGCGTAGTTGATCCGTGTTATATTTGCAAAGGATTGGATGGGCTATGTGATTAGATCGATTTAATATTTCTAGATCGATGGGCTGCGTGATGTTAAGTGATCGATTGGCGGAGTGTATGTAAAGGATCAATGCAAGGTTACATAAACTATATTGTAATATCAAAATGTGTTATCTGAATTTTTTAGATACATACTTTTGATAATATTTGGTTGATGGTTGGTATTTTGGCCTGGATAAAGTTTTCAATGAGGGATAAATAATTCATGGCTTGAGCTATTATTTGATTAAAATGTCTTCGAGGTTCTTGACCAGCATTACTTTGATAATGAAGTGACGGCTCAAATGGTTTTATTCAACGTTGGACTTGAACGATTGGATTGATGTTCATAAATCGGACCTTGATTGTTGCATGAAACCATGTTTGGGCCGTTCACTTGATTAGGTCGTATGGGCTTCTCAAGTATTGATTTATGTGACTTGATTTATGATGAAATTTGAGACATGGTATGATAATGTGATTTGTTGTGGTATGTTGTTTGGTGTATGCATTTTCATGAAGAATATTGCATCACGGGCTGAATTGATTTCACGGAAGGGTACTTCTGGTTGCTTGTATTTGGTATCTCTTATTTGGACTGAAGTGACGTCAGCGCTAAGCATTCTTATTTTCGCCTTTCTTTCTTTCTACCCTTCCGCTAAGATGACTTTTCCGGGCGTTATTGAGTGTGATAAAGATTGGCTATTTAGTTACGCTAGATTCTTTTTCTCACTTTACCCACAAAGTAGCTAATACTTCTGTCTCACGCGAAATAGGATATGTCAAGAGGTTTGGCATATCACACCATTTCTTTTCACGAGGATTAGTACAAGTTTAAGTAACAAATCTGGGAATTTTACTTCATGATCAAGTTTGGCATATCCGCCCATTTCTCCATGTTGTCATTGCAATAGCCGAAGAATGCTGACGATGTGTTTACCAAAGTGTTTATTGATGGTTGATGATGTTGATGATGTTGATAATGAACCGCTGATGAACCGCCGCATGTTCCCCTAAAAACGTATATTCAATCGAAACCAAAAGTTGTCATAACATTTCAAGCCGACATTGTTTAATATTTTGTCTTGATTTTGTAAAATCCCTACCTAAAGAATCTATTTCTGCTTAAATCAGACTTGTAAAACCCGTGACAATGGAAACATCCTCGTTAAAGTAATGTGCATTTCCTGATCTATTTTACGTTTATTCTTGGTTTTGTAAAATCCCAAAGGAAATATTTCGTTTAAACCATAGAGTTGTAAAATCTCGTAATGATGGAACCATCTTGGAGAAAGGAAAGTGTATTTCGGGATCTTATTTGATGCTTGTGCTAGCTTCGCTTTCAAAGAAGAGATAAAAAGGGTACTTCATGAATTGGATTTGGTTTGGATATTCGCATGACAGCTTGTTATTACATGGTTTTACTTCGGTTATGTGCTTTTAACCATGGTCGGATGAAACCATTATCGAGTTCACTTAAACGTCAGGAGGCTAGAGTTGAGCTTTTAACCTAAGATGTGATAAATAAGTTAATCAACTATTATTTATTTGAGGTTGAAGTGAATTATCACCGCTAGTGTACTTAGTATCCGGCTAGTATCGGGATGGTTGGATGAAGATTCTTCAAGATCCTTGTTCGAAGCTTATTATAAAAACTAAGACTTGGAAATCTAGTTACCACTTGGGTGACTTTTACCTTACTTTTGACCACTGGGGAATTGGGCTCTTATCACCTCAAAATAACTATCACTTAAGGAGTTACGCTTGCAAGCATCTCGTCACATTCAATTGTGGATTTTCAAGAGGTATGTACGCCTATTACTTGATGGTTGGTTGGTTAAGAGTATAGAGTACTTAGAGATCAATGGAGGATGAAGTCTCTCAAGACCGCCTTTTGTTACATATATATGTAAGTTTAAGTCAATGAACTGTTAGTTTACTCGTGGTCATTCATCATATTGGGTTTTCCATCACCGTCACAACAAAGAGCCTAATGAATGATAATGGGGTTGATTACTTGTTTTGCCAAAAGAGATGATGAAAAGAGAGAGATTAAGACGTATGAACACAACAGTTCATGCCTCGTACTCTAAAGAAAAGAAAAGTGTAATGCTTCGCATGCTTTTATCTTCCGAAGAAGAGAAATCTTCTCTATTATGACCATTCTAATCAACATGCTTCATGTTTTTCCATGCGCTTCAATTATCAAGTGAATCGCCAATACAGAAGTGTTTTCTTATTCCACTTGCTCAACTATAATGACGATGGCTTACATCATGTGCTAAATTTATGGGGAAAAGTGTGAATAGACTACATTTGTTGAAGATATTCACTTATTCAATCAAGAATGGCAACCCTATGCAAATTTCGAGGGGGGAAAGAAGTGTGAATTTAATGATGGTTGAGTAATTTCGAGAATAAATGGTCAAAATCCGCCCAAACTCATGTGGAACCGAGCTTCTCTTACTTGGTCATCTTCATTTTGGTGTTTCTTCTATGATCCGGCCGTTGACATCTTCACACCTGGCCGAGTTGATTATCTACAAAGTAAGCTCCGTTAAGTCTTCACGTGATACATCAACATGATGACTGTAACAACCTTCTCGCTCTTGTTTGATGTGATTGCTTGCTTGGTGTTACCTTATCGCGGTGTTCGCTAAGGGTCGATTGTCGATTTCCTTTGATGAACATCTTCTGCTCTTGTTTGATTGGGAAGGATCTTAATTAAGGGGATTTGCAAAATGTAAGTTAATTGGGATGCTTTTTGCGGTTGAAGATGTTAACTATCTATTCCCCAAATTGGACAATCTTGAAGAAGGTCGAGTCTACAGTCTGTTCTACATTTTCTTCTACATGTTAGAAGACTAAAGACGAGTTGCATTTATCGATCAAAAGTGTTGGAATCACTCCTAAACAGTATTTCAAGTATTTATATTTCATATGTAATAGGTAGCTTTATTATGGCCTTTATGTTTGTTTAAGGTCAAGCTTATGTAGAAGGCCCATAAGCTTAGGCCCAAGCCCAATAAGGAATAGGGAAGGAGAGGAGTGTTGCCCTAGTTCCTTGCCTATATAAACCATGTAATAACCTTCATTTGAAGGTTGGTTGTTCAAGTTTTCCTTTCACACATATTCCTACGCTAAACCGTATATCTATATTGTGTGTGTGAGTGTTTGATACTTGTTCAATCGCCTCATCTCCTTTCTATATAACTTGTGTTGTAAAACTAGTGACCTAACAAAGGGTATCAATCGCCAAATAATTGGGTGTACTCGTTTGTTTTTGAAGTTTTGGTTTTGGGTCTTACGCGTAAAGATAACGCAATCTTTGGTTATCTTAAAAACTCGTTTTTACACTTTTTAATCCAAGATTCTTGTACTTTCAATGTTTTGAGGTGTTAAAATACTTGTTTTTGGCAAAAGTTTCAAACTTTACGCGTGGATTTACGTTTTTAAGCTTGTTTTGTTCGTGGGTGTCGTTCTACGCGTAACCCGCTTAGCAGTTTTGGTACATCAAAATTCACACTTTTGTGTTCTTTTGGTACTATTGAAGCTATTCCATAACAAAAATGTGGTTTAGAAACACATTTGGGCAAAATCAAAGTTACGAGTAATCCTACGCGTATCAAAACCCTAAAATTACGCGTAAGATTTTTCCTTGGTTTGATCTTCATTTTCCGGTTTATTCCGTGTTTTCTTACTTGGATAAGTCTGAAAATACGTCGACTTTGGATATCTTTTGCAATGTGAAGTGTAAAAGATCATTTGGGCAAAAAAACCCTAAAATTACGCATAAGCATAAGCTTACGCCAGAAATTCCTACGCATAAGATTAACTTTACGCGTAAACTTAGGTCTACGCATAAGGTAATCCTACGCCTAACTTTCTACGCCTAACTTTTGTCTACGCATAACTTTAGTGCTTTTATCCTACTTACGCGTAAGCTAAAACCTACGCGTAACTCCTCATTGTTACGCGTAACTTTTGGTGTTTTTACGCATAAGTGCTACTTGGTTCTTGTCTTTTCTACGCCTAAGGACACTTCATCAACAAAGGTTCATTCGACTACAAAGATCCATTTTACCAACACAAGTTTTTCAACATGTCACAACCACCATACTCTAACTATTTCCCTTACACTTATCCTCAACGACAACAACAACTAAGTCCACAACATCAACAATGGAATCAACAACAAGCAATTTATCAACAACAATTTAATCAACAACACACTCCACAACTTGCTGCAAATCCACAACCTCAAATGGTTCAACCACCACCAAGTCTTCAAGTTCAACCGCACACAAATGAATTCAATCAACATCCATCAAGGAACACTATGAAGGAACCCACTTGGTTTGCAAAGATGTGTGAAGCTTTAAGCACCTAACAATCAATTCATGAGGCTGGATCACTTGATAGACCTCCAATGCTCACTCCAGAAACTACGATCAATGGGTGATAAGGTTCTTTAGGTTTTGTGATCTAAAGAAGCCACATGGAAAGTTCTTAAAGAAGGTTATCTTGAAAGGTCCATTTGAGATGCCTACTATCATTGTACCGGAGATCCAAATGCCATTCCACCAAGAGATGAACAAACCAACATTGCTATCAAGCAGCATTTAAATCCTCAAGAACTTCTACACTATGAAGCAGATGAACTTGCAATGGAATACATCCTCTTAGGATTACCAAACCCAATTCTTCGTAGTGTTGATGCTCAAAAGACGGCACAAAAAATGTGGGATCATATTCGTCTTCTTATGGAAGGATCAGACTCAATCGAGGATTTGGAATCCAAAACTTACTTGGCTTATGAACACTTCATGATTGAACCTCGAGAGACACTAGAGTCCTATCATCATAGATTTTCGGACATCATCAATGATTTGGATAAACACAACATCATCATGCCAAGAATTGCAGTGAATACTAAGTTCCTGAGTAGTCTTGGTCCTGAATGGGAGAAGTATGTCATTTTTCTCCGTCAAGCGAAGAACATGCATCATTCTACCTACGGATTGTTGTACGATTACTTGAAACCTCATGAAAAGGAAGTTGATCGGGAAAGGATTCTCCGTGCTCAAATTGCTCCACCAACACATCCGAAAAATCAACAACAACTTGCCTTATATGCTCAAAACAGTTATTCTCCTCAACCAAAGAACTCAACCAAATGCTTCAACACACCCTTCACAACAACAATCTCAACAAACTCAATTGGTTCCATACAACAACAATGCTCAAGCATATGTCGCTGAAGCGATGAGGAAACGATCCGCTTGAAGCATTGCAACAATGATTTGCTATGATTGCTAATGCCTTTAGCCGTTATACCAACAAATCCAACAATCGTATTCGCTCCTCATCTAACACACGGACTCAAGCTGTGTGAACAATGGACGGTTGAAGTTCGAATCGTGATTATGGTCGCCGATGGGCGGTGGTCAAGGATTTAATGCTGTGGGTAGGAATAACAACAGAGCTCAAGTGGTGGAACAGGAAATGCTCAGCATGGGTTGAATGGTCTTCGATGCTACAACTGCAATGAGAAGGGACACTGGCTAATGCATGCCCAAAGCCAAGGACTAAGGCGCGCTTATTTCAAAGAGGCTCTTCTTTTGGCTCTTAAGGATGAAGTCGGTGGAACTCTCACGCACAAAGAACGAGCTTTATGGCAAATGCCGACTCGGATGATGATATGGAGGACTTGCGTGCCAATGCAAATGTTATGTTGATGGCTAATATGCAAGCGTTACACATGAGTGACACAGCCCGTGTATGACATTGATGGCTTGTCTCGTGTACCAACAAACCATATTTATCTCGATCTCATATCTCCGCCAACATCCGGAATCCGCAAGGCTCGAATGTTCAAAATGATCCATCCACATCTCATTCCGACGATTTTCAACTAGACCCCGTAGTTATATTTGACGATCAAGATGACCAAACGGTTTCCCTTGATAATCAAATTGACTCGGTGGTTATACTTGAGGATCTAAATAATGATCATGTTGTGACTCACGTTGAACAAGATGAACTTTTGCCTCATCCGCATTTTGCTCGCTTTAATACAAGACCAACAAACCATAGTGGAAGAATGTGTGCATTAATCGGACTTGAAAAGTAAATATGCACTGTTAACAAAGGATTTTGAATGTTTACAAAAGCAACTCAACTTTTTCAAAACTCAAGAAAAACGTGGAAAACGGTTTTGAAGCAACCTTTGCCAAATCTTATCAAAATGAAAAATATTTAGAAAGACAGATGCGTGATCTAGCCGCTTCAAAGAATGCTTTGTTGTCTCAAATAGAACAACTGAAACATGAACATAAAAAGCAAATTAACGCCCTCACCTTGGAAAATCAAAAAGCTAAGGCTGTTAACTTGTCAAAAACAGTTCTCTGCATACAAAAAGCATTCAACGAAACGAATAGATGATCATCTTGAAGAAATCATCGGCTTGCAAAACAAACTTAAAGAGTTTAAAACTGTTGTTTACAAACATGGCGAGTCGGTCACAGACATTGAAAAGTTTACTTTAAAACCAAATCCAAATGGATATGGACCGAATCTTGCCGATTACAAACCTAAGCTTTCAACCAAAGCATTCAAACCAAATCAAGTTTCCAAAGGCACAATATAAAATTGATAATTCATTATGAATGTTGTTGAATATCATCGCCAAGAGGAATTAGATGCAGAAGACGAGAGTCGATCAAAATTAAAAACTGTTGTTTACAACAAACCTTTTAATTATTCAAAACCGGTCACTTTCGTCACACCAACGGATTCTTCTAACACACCAAGAGTTATCATCAAACACACGAGTCTTCTATTGTTATCCCAAAACAGACTTTGCACAAACTTATGGTCCTTTACCTTCCATTAGTGAAGTAAACTCACAACCCGAAAATCGAAAAATTCTTCGATATTTTGACATTTTCATGGCTGACCTCAAAATTTTACAACATGAGATAGAATATCGACCTGAAATCAAAGTTGAACATTTTCAATCGCCTCTGGCGCGAGAACAAAGAGACATTTTTCGGAAAAATCTTTTACCTAATGTTAAAAACTTGAAAAGTTGTGCAATTGCTCGAAAAGGATTTTCATAAGGAACTTGGGTCATGAAAACGCTTTTCGAGAAACGTAAACATCTATTTCAAAAACTAAACGTAAAAAGAAAATGTTGAGAAAAGATGTTGATCGACTCTTGGAAGATGTCATCGTGTGCTGATGTTCAAAATGTTGTGTTATTGAATTCTTTGTCATATGCATTTGATAATATCTCTCGCGATATCGTTGTTTCGTGGTAAATGTTGAGTACACAGATAATGTGCTTCAGATCGAGTCCTTAAAAGTTGAAAACAAACGATTGTCAAACGAACTTTCAAATGCAATACGCGTCCTTAATTGGTGTCAAAAAAGATATTCACGATCAACAACTTGCTTTTCAACACAAAATCAACCAGCCATGCAAAACCTTCTCGATTCTAAAATTGAGCAACTCGATGATCAAAACGTGTCTTTTAAGTGTCAAATCTCAAAATATGAACAAGAACTTGTAAAAGTTAAAAGGAATATGGTGTCATATTTGATTTACTCAAAAAGACTCGTGATGAAGCATCAAATGAACTTGATCATTATCTTGCACACACTAAAGAAGTTATGCATTTTGCTTTGGAAATGTTCGGTCCCGAAAATCAAGATCTGACTCACACTATCATCAAGTTAAGAGGAATGTTAGGAAAGTATGAACAACTTCCGCCAACAATCATTAAGAGATTAGCCCCGTAACACTTAGTACTCATGCACCTAGAATCTCTACTGCCAAATCACAAGTAGCTAACGTGCTTCCTTCTATGAAACAGAATAGTTGAGCCTTTTCCAAACGTCCGCACTTCACGACCTAAGAGCACTCAATCGTAGAATAGGAAGTTGCGACCTAAGAAAAGATCAATCAAGAATGCTAAAGTAGAAGAACACCCTAGGACTATGAATAAGACACACGTTGCCTCCACTATAGATATTGCGTCTAGCAAATGTAATAGAAATAGTGATGTAACGAATGCTAAACCGTTAAGTACTTTTGATATTCATCGATGCACCTTGTGATATTTGTCGGTAAAAGTATGAATTCAGATTGTCATGATAAATGTGTTGCTAAAGCTATCATCTCTCGTTTAAGGAATCCTAAGAACCGAATACCTCTAGGCCCACTAATCTTTCTAAGTCTGTGCTTGGTAGACCGCCATCTTTAGATTCTAAGAAACGAATTTCTGTCCCTGTAGCTCCGCCACCTCCTAGGAATGTCGTACCACCTAGTGCATTCACTAAGACTAAAGCAAAGAGTAGTTATAGATGGCGGAAATGGATATATAACACACTAGGATTTAAGTGGATACCTAAAGCTATTGATGTGTGTATATCTACTATAATTGCTATGGAACCCTCTAACATTTCGGGTTCCACATCTACTTCTATTCCATCCGTCGCCTCAGGTGTAATGCAGGTGATACGATCATTCTCGGATTGTTGATAGCGGATGTTCCCGACACATGACAGGCAATCTTAATCTGTTATCAAACTTTATTGCAAAGTTCATTGGCACCGCCGTTCGGGAATGATCACTTCGCAGCTATCATGGGCTACAGAGACTATGTCAATGGGAACATCGAAATTAGCATGGTTTACTATGTGGAAGGCCTCGGTCACAATCTGTTTTCAGTAGGTCAATTTTGTGATGGAGATTTGGAGGTTGCTTTCAGGGAGAAAACTTGTTTCATTCGTGATCTACAAGGAAATGACCTTATGTCCGACTCGCGTAATTCTAGTCTCTACACTATCTCTATGCAAGACATGGTTGCTTCCTCTCCCATTTGCTTACTTTCTAAGGCAACATCAACAAAATCTTGGCTATGGCACCGCCGTCTCTCACATCTAAACTTTCAAACCATCACCAACCTTGCTCGACACAAACTAGTTGAAGGACTCCCACGATTCCGGTATTCAAAAGATCACCTTTGCTCACCTTGTGAACAAGGGAAAAGCACTCGTGCTCATTTTCCTTCAAAGGTGGAACACGCTCTCAAAGATGTGCTTCATCTTCTTCACATGGATTTGTGTGGCCCGGCGCGCTGCAAACGATCAATGACAAATGCTACATCTTAGTAATTGTTGATGACTACTCACGATGGACTTGGGTCTACTTTCTTCGTAGCAAAGACCAAGCTCCACAAATGATCATCACCTTTCTCACAAAAATACAAGTTCAGTCCGCAACACCGTAATCATCGAATCGCATAAAGGAACTGAATTTGTTAACAAAACCCTTCGTGAATTCTATGAGAAAGTGGGAATTCAAAGATCAAACATCTATTGCACGCACACCAGAACAAAACGGAGTTGTTGAAAGACGAAACCGAACGTTAGTGGAAGCCGCAAGAACAATGTTAATCAATGCTAAACTTCCAGATTACTTATGGGCGTAAGTCGTATCTATGCATGCTATACTCAACACCGTTCTATGATCACAAAACGCCACAACAAAACACCTTTCGAGCTTGTCCACA
Source organism: Chrysanthemum makinoi (assembly GCA_910596185.1). Classification (NCBI taxonomy): domain Eukaryota; kingdom Viridiplantae; phylum Streptophyta; class Magnoliopsida; order Asterales; family Asteraceae; genus Chrysanthemum; species Chrysanthemum makinoi. Next base: position 45,992,915 of record OU343222.1, on the reverse strand, counting down.
ACTATAAACCGAATCTCAAACACTTTCATGTATTTGGATCTCTTTGCTATCCGAATAATGATCGTGATGACTTTGGAAAGCTCAAAGCCAAAGCGGACATTGGAGTCTTTATTGGATATCGTGATAATTCCAAAGGTTTCCGAACTGAATCGTCGAACAAAAGAGGTAATGGAAACGATTCATGCTCATTTTGATGAACTCACGGAAATGGCTTCTGAGTATAACAGCTTAGAACCCGGTCACAACCGCTTAAACTTCCCTCAACCCCCATCATCACCGAAGAAAGCCCTCGCCTTAACTCGTCAACAAATGGAAAGGTTATTTGCTCCTCTATTTAGTGACGATATTGATGAACGTGCTCCGTGTATCCGCCAAGCTTCCGCCGCACAACCTGATAATATTCCTATACCTGATACACCTGCTACAACAACTACTGTTGAAGATGCACCTACACCATTTGACTCCAACACAACAGTTGAACACACCGCTTCCAACAATGATGAACCAACCGATGATATTCTCAATGAAGTACCCCCACCTGCAGATTTTGATCCAAATGCTTCTTCAACCCGCTTTGCTAATGAGATCGCCGCACGGATGTCGCGGAATCTTCAACAAACCATTTGAATCCTCGACCGCACAATGTATACCAACATCAACCTCCACACATAGATGGACGAAAGACCATCCTCTGGAAAACATTATTGGCAACCCGAATCAACCGGTCGTTACGAGACAACGTCTTCACACAGACGGTGAACATTGCATTTATGCACTCACCGTCTGCCAATCTGAACCTAAAAACATCAAAGACGCAATGACAAAAGACAACCGGATTGAATCCATGCAAGAAGAACTCAACCAATTCAAACGTCTTGAAGTATGGGAATCGGTTGAAAGACCAACAGGAGTCTACGTCATTGGTCTAAAATGGATTTGGAAAAACAAATTGATGTCAAGGAAATGTTATCGAAATAAGTCACGCCCGGTGGCTAAGGGTTATCGCCGAAGAGGGAATAGACTTTGAAGAATCTTTTGCTCCGGTTGCTCGCCTTGAGGTCGTTCGATATTTCTAATGCGCTCGCAGCTCATATGAATATAACGGTCTATCAGATGGATGTCAAAACTGCGCTTCTCAATGGACAACTTAAAGAAACGGTTTATGTCAGCCAACCAGATGGATTCGTTGATCCCGAGTTCCCGAACCATGTCTACAAACCTAACAAAGCTCTTATGGTCTCAAACAAGCCCCTGCATGGTACGATAAGCTATCACCTTTCCTCATTGCTAATAATTTCACCAAAGGTTCGGTTGACCCAACTCTTTTATACAATATCACGGGGCACATATCTTAATTGTTCAAATTTACGTGGATGACATCATTTTGGGTCTACACATAAAAAGTTTTCAATCGCTTTTGCAAAACTAATGAAGAAAAATTTTGAAATGTCCATGATGGGTGAACTTACGTTCTTTCTAGGACTACAAGTTCATCAATCACCCCGTGGTATTTTCTTGAGTCACTCCAAATATGCCCTTGAATTGTTAAACAAATTTGGAATGAAAACCTGTGACACCTATGCCACACCAATGGCTCATACCAAGAAGCTAGACGCTGATTTACATGGGAAATTGGTGGACCCTACAAAATACCGTAGTATTATTGGGTCTCTCATGTATCTAACAGCTAGCGCACTGATATTGTCTTTGCCGCTTTATCTATGCTCCCGCTTATCGGTCGCGACCAACTGAAACCCACCTCTGAGGCTAAAAGAATCCTCCGATACATAAAGGGAACCATTAACTTGGGGATCCGGTATCCGAAGGATTCTGGTTTTGAACTAATCGCTTTTCGACGACCACGCAGGATGCATAGACTCACGGAAAAGCACTTCAGGAGCTTTACAATTTCTTGGTGATAAACCGGTGTCATGGCAATCGAAGAAGCAGGATTGTACATCGCTGTCATCAACCGAAGCGGAATATGTAGCCATGTCCGCATGTTGTGCTCAAGTCATATGGATGAGAACACAACTCAAAGACTATGGTTACGATTTGACGTAATCCCGATGTATTGCGACAATCGGAGTGCCATTGCAATCTCGTGCAACTCGGCCAAGACTCGAAATCAAAGCACATCGATCTTCGATATCATTTCATCAAGGATCACGTGGAACAGTGGTACCGTTGAATTATATTTTGTGGGTACAGAATACCAATTGGCGATCTTCTCACCAAAGCCTTGCCTCCCGCTAGGTTTAATGAGTTGGTCCACCGGATTGGTATGAGGTGTTTGACTCAAGAGGAATTGGATGATCTCCTAAAACAGTCTTAAAACCTCACAAACACCAAATTCTATTTTGTAAATAATTTTTCAAAAACAAAATACAAAATTATAAAACCCGATAAAACAACAAAAATATTCTTCTAATCTAATTTTCTTTCAACATTGCAAGTACATTTCTTCCGTCAACACTTTAATCTTTCAAAATTCAAGTATTTTTCCGATCAAGTGTTGAGGGGGAGAAAATAATCTTTCAACTGCTTCAAAACATCTGTGTACTTGCATGTTATCTTATCTCGGTTGATTTTTTACAAATGGTGGTACATTTCTCGGTTCAAAGACACTCCTGGACTTAATTAATAACCTTTCATTATTTTCTCAAGTCGAGGGGAGTGTCGTCAAGTTTCTTTCCTAAAATCTTCATTTGGTAACCAAAATGGAAGTTAAAAGGCTTTGGATGAAAATGGAAAAGGTGGAGGGACCAAACTGCCAAAAGTTAAAGTTATTTTTAATAAAACACCTCCCACCTACACTTTCACTTCACATTTATTACCAACACCTAAAAAGATCCTACGCTAAAAAATTGTTCAATCCGTGTTTTGATCATCATTTGTAAGTGGTTTTATGATCTCAACATGTTTTTAAACATTGTTTTGATTTTCATACAAATCCAACGGTCAAATCTTGATCTATGCTTGATTTTGTGTTCTACGCATAAGCGTATGAACACTAAATCAAGAATGGTGTTTGTGGTTAAAAGAATTGTGTCAAAATGTTCCTTTTACATCTATGATACACATTTCATCTAACTCAAACATCCCCGAGATAACCTAATTAATGATTTTTGAAAATTAGGGTTTATGAGTCGAATTGGGTATTTCTAAATGTGAAGTGTTTTGGTCAAAAGGATTGTTGGGTTATGCTCTTGTGTTATTGAATTGATGATTTCCAAGGTCTATAACCACCCAGAAACACTAATTGGTTAACAATTTGAAATTAGGGTTTAAGGTTCTTGAGATTGGGTATTTTTGATTCACTGCAAATTAAGTGTTAAAACTTGGTCATTATGCTCTCACAACATCTAAGATATACCATAAAAACTTTGGTGCATAATCCATGGCTAGATCTCATACGCGTAGATTTAGGGTTTAGACTACGCTGCATGTAGTTCTACGATAACCTGTAACATCTGTTCTTGCCATGATCTTTGTTAAAATGAATGTTATGTGTTAATATTGATGATATGATGTTTTATTTCGTGCTTGTTACTTGTAAAATCGAATCAAGGTCATTTGCACTCTACGCATAAGGATTACCCTACGCGTAGTCTTGTTACGCGTAAGAATAATCCTACGCATAACAGCTACGCGTAAGGTTCTACAATGGACTACGCGTATCCGTGAAGGATATGCGAACAAGTGACCTCTACGCATAAGGTCAACTCCTACGAGTAGCCTTACGCGTAAGGTTAATATATGCCTACGCATAAGCTCTACGCATAAGGTCTCCTTTTCCTACGCGTAACACTTCTTACGCGTAGTTAGATTCTACGCGTAAGTTTACGCTTAAGCATATATCATTCCTGCACGCATAACTTTGCCAAAACTACGCTTAACCTCGGATTGACCTTCATGATGAATTGTTACATGTACAAACTTGTAAATAAACTAATCATATCATCACGAATCCTAAAATGTCACTAATAAACTTAAATCGTTTGATATGTTGTGAACAATAAGTGATAAAATAAACTTTAAAACTTAAAGTTAACTAACTCACGAAACATTTCACGACATCATTGACTATTGAACATACACGTGACTTAGGACTCGTAACAATCATTGACACTGTACATTCAATAACTAGACAATAAGACCTTCGGTTGACTAACATTATGTCTTTCGATATGTTGGTTCTTTTGGCTAATGTTATTTCGATCACGACATGGTCGAACAAATGAATATGGATGCACCTGAAGTTCTCTCCATTGCTGACATCTATCCTCATGGCTATCCAATGAAGATAGGAAAGAATAATCTTCGTGTTGACTTTGACAACCCTCACTTGCTCGAATCTTCATGTTTAATTGCTATTGACATTCCGAGGACTCATCCGTACGTAACATGCTTTCACACTCTGCAACGCTCCTCGAGATCTACATCCAACAGCTTCCGAACACTATGGAAAGGGTCAAAGGACAAACCGCTGTGACGGTGACTCTGAATCACAAACAAGTCACCATTACACCTGCAGACTTAAGGGCCGTTCTCCTAATTCCTGATGTCGATCCAACCAAACTATATGCCACACCTGCCGAAGAGCTCACTCTCCAATTCTTAATCAATATCGGTTATGACGAGGCTACGTGAGTAATCACCAAGCATTCTCACGTAGAGCTTAAGAGTATTCCTCAACCCCGGAGAACTCTCTACATGATCATCACCAAGTCTGCTTCGGTCGGACAGGATACGCTATGAGCACCCTAAGCACATGGAACTGCAAATATTCTGGGCATTGGTCAACAAGAAACACATCGCTATCGAAGCTCGGATTTGGGATGACATGATGTCATTTCTCAACAAACTTGGCTCAAAGATTCCCTACATCGGATATACTAAATTGTTGATCCAGAGAGCACTTGGACTTCATCCCGACATTCCCAAGAGGCTCAATGACCCCACAATCACGCACATGTTGACGGAACCCATTCTATCTGTAGAATCAAGGAAACGCCTACAAAGAAACAAGGTGGTCCGTGTACGATTTCCTTCTAACCGAAGATGTCGAAAGCTCAAACGCATACAAAGGTATCCGGAAGCAGTAGACAAGGCAAAGTTGGTCATCTCGACGAAAAATCTTCGAACACCCGTAGGAGAACCAAAAGAGGAAGTGCAGGAAGTACGGCAAGTACTGTGAGTCAAAGGAAGTTCCCAAAGAGGAACCCTCCTTCAAAGAGGATTGTTCCATCTAAGGAAGCCGCTCCCATCCCAATTCCCAAACCCGAACCGCAAAGAAAGCTTGTGGACTAAAAGCTCAAGGTACTAACACGATGAAGAGATTACCTTCTCGAATCGCAGAACCGTGATCCCTCCTCCAGCAGCCTAAACCTCCAAGTCCAATAGCTGAACATGGAAAAGGAAAGACTCTGCATTTGAGTCTTATGATGAAAGCTCAAGAAGAAGAAGAGCAACCGGATCAATCATACAGAAGAAGTTTAAATTAGTTAGACAAATTCAAAAGTCAAGAATTTGCAAAAGATCAAATGGGTGGTCCCGGAGGATCAAGTGGTGCTGTCCACTCTTCACCAGTGTCCCGATGCGTTAATCAACCCGATAAGGGATCCGGTGCCACCACTCTTGTGCAACAACAAACGCTTGTGAAGGAGTCTACTGATCTTAACATTGAGGAACCGGAAAAGAATAAGACTGAGAAAGAGAAAACTGATGAAGAAGCTAAGGAACAGACGGAAGAAAAGGCTAAATCTGGACATGATGACGAAGAAGATTATGATGACTTTCTTCTCAAATCCAACTCGCTCCAAGGAGGATACTCGCACCTCCAAAGGACCCCGAATCTCCTCATGTACCCTCCTCATCAGATTCTTCATCTCACTCATCACCACCACCATCAAAAAGATCAACAAAATCATCATCCAAATCTGGGAAGAAACCACCTCGATCTTGGATTTCTCAAGCTCATAAACGGATTCACAAAGCCGTCAAACAAGTCAGAAAGAAAAACGTGCTCTACAAAAAGCTAAATTTCTTTGCCGATCACATACAAAGATATGTATGACGAGCATGACAAGATGGAGAAAGAAAGGAATTTGTTCAGAAGTTCATGAAGAGTCATCGTAAAGAGGAACTGAACGAAATGATCGGAGGTTACACTAACAAGTACCTTCGTGGATATCGCTCCTAAAGTCCAAAAGGAACTGGAAAAGACAAAGAAGAGATCATACTCAGAAGTTTCTTCTCGACACTGTCCCCGGTGTGACTAGAGAAATATTTTCCACACAACTCACCCCTAACATCGTAGCATTGGTTAAAAATACAATGGCCAAAGAAGCCGATCTCTCGACCGAAGTTAATCGCTAAACTTGTGATACAAATGTCAAAGCGATCCGAACGCTTACTTCGGATGAAGCTAAATTTTGAAAATCTACTTGATTTTCAACTCAGATCATCATGCAAGGAGTCAGCCGATCAACCCAAACGACCAAGAGATGACGATGATAAGGATAAGGATTCTGCACCTAAACGCCGTCGCAAGCCCTGTAAATCTACCTCTATACCACCTCCTCCACCACGAACTTCTTCTCAACAAAAGTCTCCTCCACCTCGGTCTTCTATCGATAAACCTCGGACGATTCCGAAGTTACCACCCCCGACTCAAAAAACAGGTGATTACTTTGAGTATACGGGTGGTGACGATGAAGAGGTCCTTGAGCCCCGACAACAACCCACCTCACCCAAACAAGTGCGAAACCAAGATCATCATCAAGGCCTTCCAAAGAAGAAGAAGACGACTCACTCGAGTCGCCTCATGGCTAGATGACGATAAAACCGAAGAGTTTGAATGGTTCTCCACACTTGTCAATCAAACTCCCTACCCCGATGAAGGTCAAGAATTGGTAGACGGTTCTACATTGGAGCACGCAAAACTTTTGCAAGAAAAGTTCCATGTGAAGAAAATGACGAAATCGGAGTTGAAGCGAATCAAGAATGAAGCATTCCAACTTCTTAAAGACACTCTGAAAGCTGCCGAGGTCGAATATCATCTTGAGAACATCGATCGAGCTATGTCTAACGACATGGATTGGCTCAATCCGGAAGCAAACATTGACTTCACACAAAGGGACAACCCTCCATACTACACCGATTGGACCAAACCCCTACCGACCATTGGCCAAACAGACGAACCACGGATTCCCTTCCGATACTTCTTTAACAGAGACCCGGATTTTCTCTTACACGGTAGCGATGGTTCGCGAAAATACGCTACATCATTGACTCTTCCATTCCCGGCGGCTATTTACTCAAACTGCATAGCTATCGAGGAACGTGCAAATCACTTGTTTTCGACAACGCAAGCATACGACCAAGATGCATTGTATGGGATTCATCATTGGCCCGAAGCGAAGAATCTACTACGTAAGCCGGTTCGAAGTCTCAACATGCATTATATAGTTCTAAGGACATCGTGGCCATCAAACACATTGATCTCAAGTCTAAGTGGGACTACACATTCTTAAAGAATATCATAGTCAAACGACAAGATGAACAGAACTATGGATTCTCCGAGGCTGACTTTGAGAACTTGTCCCTCAACGACATCGAAGACATGTACCTTGCCAAAGTGCAGTGGTCGTGATGAGACAATTCTCGAAGTTCAACGTGAATTTATCAAGTCAGCTCTCATCTTCATTAGACGATCGTGATCAAAGAACGCGTGTTGAAGATATCCGGATGGTACGTTGAATCTTATCGACGCTGCGTCAACCTCACTCCTCCAACGCTTACTCTTCCCGATCTCAATCCGCCTACCTCAATATACGCCATCGCAAACCTTTCGGAGTTGTTTACCGCAGTGAACTTCAAAGAAACGCTTAATGGCGTAGTGATCTTCAGAAGTCGGGATCATACTTTGAAGCGGTTAGGGACGGATTAGCGCATGTGTTGAAGGATATACGCCTGAAAGTTGGGTCTCGTAGCCGGAATTCTCGGGAAAGGAGGGATGTGAAGGATCATCACCATGATTGATGAACGGTTTTTCGAAGGATCGCCCGCAGCGATTGGAGAGCTATGTTGGTGGTCGACCCAGAGAAACATCACCGCTTTCAACGCCTGTGCCGCGCACTCCCGGGAACATCACCGCACTTCACGGTACCCCTTGAATTGTTTCCTTCATAATTTTGGATGTATGATTATATATGTCATGGCTTGTGCACACATGCTGTACAACCCGTAATTGTCAATAAAGGACCCCGTGGTACTTCGCCACAATCCTTAGAAAAGGAGCTAAAGCTTCTTACTTTTGAGTAAAACCTATCAAACCTTTCATTTTTCAAGGTTTTGCTCAAAAGAACAAGTACTTCCCTTAAGACTTTCAAAACCTCAACCGTTTATATCACTTGTTGAGGGGAGTATTTGAATTAAAACTTTGTTCACAAATTGTTCACAAGGGTCATTCTTCCCAACACTTTTCGAAATGGTCATATTTATTCACAAACGTTTCAAAAATAACACTTTAATATGCCATTTTTGAGGGGAGAAAATTGTGTGATAAGAAATATGTTGTACAAAATGCAAATGAATCTGTACCTCGTGACTTAACCAACTAATTGACGGTACTAAACCGTTAGTAACTCGAAAAGACTTGTCCGACGGGTAATAATTTCAAGCTAGTTCGCTAGTGATGTAAACGTGTCTCAAGAAAGGACTTGTCTCGAGTAGAATGTACCAATCGAGAAACTTTTGATAGACATGAACTCTGACGGGTTTGACAACCTTCCAAGGTTTGTCTACACCTTCAAGGTAGTTATTAGAGCTAGTTGTCACCTAAAAGCCGACAATGTAACTCTTTAACTATGCAACGTAACCGTGTCTCGCGGGGATTGTCTATCTTCAGTGGATCAATTCAAAAGTGCGCTCTTTCCTCACTGTGCATTTAACCATTAAAACTATTAAGCACATGTGGAGGGGAGTATTTATGCAAAACATCATCTCTCACAATGGTTCAAACATGTTTTTCATTAACAAACCCTTTGAGAGATATTTTATCATCTGATGGTTTTAATGGCAATATAGGTTAGTCATGGAGTTATAAGGTGACTAAGGTTAGGAATAACCGTCCTATGATCCTGCCGGGAGGGATCTACAAGGACACTACCATTAGTTAGTGTTAGAAGTCCTTAGGATTGATTATAAAAAGGAGAATCGAGAATTCGAGAAAGAAGTCGAGTTGTTCTGGTCCTAAGCCAGAGTCATTAAGTTCAGCTGTACTAGACTTATAATGGTGATGTCAGAGGCTCCAGCATCTTAGACACTCACCCACAGATCTTAAGTTCATCCAAGCGGTGGTGATCTTTTAGTCAATAGCACAAGTATCAAGGGTCGATGAGTTGGTTATATCTTACCTTCCCGTCTCGGTCTACTCACTTAGGAATTAGGTTGGTCATATCTCTAAACAGCAACCTACGATACATTCAAAACTCTCAGAAACAAAGGCTACCAATAAACTATTGTTGGAATCACTCCTAAACATTATTTCAAGTATTTATATTTCATATGTAATAGGTAGCTTTATTATGGCCCTTTATGTTTTGTGATTTAAGGTCAAGCTTATGTAGAAGGCCCGCATAAGCAGGCCCGAAGCCCAATAAGGAATAGGGAAGGAGAGGGAGTGTTGCCCTAGCTCCTTGCTTATATAAACCATGTAATAACCTTCATTTGAAGGTTGGTTGTTCAAGTTTTCCTTTCACTCATGCCTCACGCTAGCAGGTATTATTACTATTGTGTGTGTGTGTTTTGATACTTGTTCAATGTACTCATCTCCTTTCATATAACTTGTGTTGTAAAACTAGTGACCTAACAACTATGCATGCGTGCAGAAATAATTATACTAAAGCAATGTAGCATAAACAAAACAATTAGGAATCATAACTGAGGCCGACACCAAGTGGTGCTTAGCCACTCATATTAACCATACAAATCAATTCAATGTTTAATGTTACGAAATGTTCGAAGTAAAGAAAGATAAAAGCTAATGCTTATCGTAGGTAGTTTCCGCGGAGATAGCTCCATTATGCTCCTCTAGATGCGCCTTTGGCTTAACTTCTCCACGTTCTCGATTGTTGTGTGTGAAATGGGATGATTTGAAATGCTAGAAATAGTGAGGTATTCATAGGCCAATCTTGGTTACGGTAACTATTAAAGTTACGTAGTAATCATCTAATTCTTGTAAATTACACTAAAAATCTTTGGATCTGTACATTAACCTCAAGAATGGGTTCTGTAGGTATCTAATAAATCTTAGTTACGCCGTGGTTTATGCATGAGTTACGATTGTAATTATAGAAGCGGCCCAATGAGGAACCTCATTTGACCTAATATGGTTCGTCATTAATCTTTGGGAGAGTTATGCCGTAATCTTGATAAGTTGGTTTTACGACCATGCTTTAGTTACAGCGTAATGTGAGAGAGGAGTTACGCCGTAACTTCTTCAAAATGAGCATACTATGATAAATCTTCAATAACTCAATTAGCATCTCTCTTTAGATCCAATGCTATTAATTTACACGAAAGTGGAATATATTGGAAAACAATGCTAAATCCATATGAATGATATAAATTACAAGCATTATGGGAAATTGACATAATAATGCGGATACATTGATGTTATCATGTCCCTATATTGTTACCGACATGACTAAATTTTTTCATATAATTATTAAATGTTGTCATATTTGGAGTGTAAGATCTATGTGATTTATAGATTGTTATTGAATTGTCAAATGCATGTCCCAATATTGTTACTTCCATGAATAAAAGCTTATTAAATGTTGTCATATTTAATGTTAAACACTATGTGATCTATACACTATATATATAACATCCACGTGAACTCTAACAAACATAAACTTTAACAAGTCAATACCTACATACCAATGGCCGCTAGTTTCCAAAAATTCAAATGTAAGTTACATTTCAATGAGAAAGAGAGTGGTGTCATTATGTACATCGAAGCATGACACCTGTTCTTAGTTGAATTTTTGGTGAACAAATTCGAGTTGGATACAAATAAGCAACTCAATTTGTGCTATAGGCTAAGTCCATGAATACTTTGATGGATATTAAAAACAACAACGAGGTTTCTTTATTTGTTATATGCGCTTGTGGTTCCTCAATGGTATAATACATTTGTATATTGATCAACCCGGAGAAAATGCAACTACTACCGCGGATAATACGGAGTCGGGTATTCTTGATTAATGACTCTACAAAATCTGACATTATGGTGCCGTGCAACACCAATAAGAGTATGTCGGAAAATAATGGAGGATCGTTGAAAAGATGATCATTTTGCAGCGTGGCCCATGGCTAAAGCCTTGATTGAGTATCTAAATGCTTTACGGATCACGGTAGATGCTTGTCTAGCGATATGAAAAGGTTTTTGTAAAGGGAAGCTTGAACTTGTTATATTTGTTATCAAGTCTTGTACACCAAATTCAATTGGTGAGCTACTTGATTACTCAAAGATCCATCGAGAAATAATGTGCGGTACAATTCATCACAAAGTACTTGAAGAGGACAAGGTTATGTAAAAGTCGTTAATTAATAGGTGCTAATTTGATACTAAAGAAAGTCTTAATGTTCACACCAAAATCACACAATCCTTCCTTCAACATCACTTTGAAAAACATTGTTGAGGTTTACCACAAGGCTACCGTTTATTAGTTTATGAATTCAACTTTTTCTTTTTTTTATTTAATTGTAACTTTTAATTAATTTCATTGAGTGATGTTTAAATTTGACTTTAGTTTTTTATTTTGTATTATTTTATGTTTTTATATAACTCATTTACTTTTTCATTTAACTTCGTCTACAAAGCGTTAATTACCAATGCTAAAACTTGGTATATAAAATATACACAAATATTCATTTGTACTTGGCGTAGATAAAGAAAAATATATAAAGTTCAACTAATCATATCCACAATATCTAGTATCCTCACCAAAGCTTTCGATAAACAATATCGACCATGATTGCTCTAAAAATGTTTAAAAGGTTGAAGGACCAGGAATAATGGGTGGATCTTGTTAAAACAAAATTGTTGTATAAGCCAACATATTTATCACTCCATAATCTGTTTGTATTTGCTTACAGCTGCTTGGTTGAGGCGGTTTTGAAATCGTTGTAGGGTATGCAAAAGTTAAGCGGTTGGCGTCTAGTAACACGAAAATACCCTTGTATTTCCAAAGTTTCGTTCAACACTTTGGTCCATGCAACGATATGTTTACGAAAATATTCCTTTCGATCTTCACTCTCCAACGAGTCAAAACACTTATCTGAGGAATAGCAAGATTTACTTGGCAGCCACCAGGTGATTGCCCGGCATGAATGGGCATAAACACCTCAAAAATAAAAATCATCAACATAAAATTAAATAACTTAAAATACTAAAAGTATTAAAATTATTAAACTCAAATACTTACCATATCTACCTTATTCAAAACGATGCTGGGGCGTGTCCGCCCTCAAGTCCACCGCAATTGATTATGAGTCACAAGTAAAAGACCTATGTTGAGCTGAAACATACAATGCTATCATAGATTTAAACTCGCCAACAACCCATCTTTCCAAGGCAATTAGAAGCTCCATCCAGCATTCATATGCTAAATTCAAATAAAAAAAATTATTTGTATAATAAGATTACTCAAAGACAATTTAAACATTTAATAATAAACTTACATCATCTAACAACTAAGCATCACTTTTACCCATACTACGCCAAAGGGACAAGATCTCTTCAAAGCGTGTCTCGTGTCGATTACCCGTATATGGCAATCCAAGAATAGAGGTACCGGTTTTTGCGAGAAAACTAAACTATGGGCTCATAGTTATCCTTCTCCTAAATAGCCAAAGTAAAATACAATATAAATACAAAGCTCTTAATCATTGTTAAAAAATATATTCAATTAGTGTTACGATTACCTTAGTAGATTGACATTATAAATGAAATACACTCTCCAGTATAATTAGACCATCACAGGATCGCCATGCATCATCAACATCATTTCCGAGATCAAAGGTGGAATGTTGGCGTACTTCATACTTATTCTTACTCTTTCTCGATACGTTTCTTAAGCATCTGTTAGATTGGTGGCAACGGCTGCGTCACGGGCTACTCACCGAGGATGGATAATCTTTACGTTAATAGCACTAACACAAATAAATAATCATTTCTTCATTAAATAATTAGTATATACAATAAAATAGGAAAAAAAGGTATGTATTTATGTAAGTATCAATTTAAGGATGCACGGCTAATACAGGGGAGTGTGATGGATCAACTTTTATATTGTTACTAACCACAAAACAAATCTTTGTTGTTGCCATAGGGGTACCTTTTATCTAGCATTGAAAAGAAGGCATGGCCTTGTGGCGACGGGTGAAAGCGGTTAAAGAAAGAACTAGCTGGCGGTTAGAAAATCTGGACCGACTGCGCGAAGCCCTACATACAATAGAATGTTTAGTCATTTCTTAAACAAATAAGAATTTATTGAGAAAAAAAAGAATAAAAATATACCGCATGTTGGGATACCACTAAATCCTATATACACCATATTTCATACAAAGTTGTTCTAGTATGTTCAATCTCATCCCCCATGTTTGGGAGTGCTTTAATTTTATAACATAATAATTAACAACTATTATTTCGATGTGTGTGTGTGTGTATATATATATATATATATATATATATATATATATATATATATATATATATATATATATATATATATATATATATATATTCATATATATATATATATATATTAGGGGTGTAATCTCGACATGATATGATAAGCGACAGATTGACAGAAGTTAAACAGTTTGGGTTAGAAACGGTCATTAATCTAACTTCGTTTAATAAACGGTCATGTTTGGGTTGAGTGAGTATTAAGCGGTCAACAAGTGAACGTTTAAGTATATAAGGTTCTACAAATAAAATAAATAACTTGGTTTTATTTAGATTTGGAATAAATACACTTTGGTATGTAGTTAATATGAGTTAATACGATTAAGACTACATCATTGAAATTGCCGCATAGTTATTTGTATGTTATTTAAACTTGTTAAATCGACAAACCATCAACCTTATTCACCACTTTACATTATTAACTTAAACGGGTTAAGCGGGTCACAGCGGGTTGCACATGTTATGCGGTCTGCGTTAGGTTGAGTTTCTTGAGATTAATAAATAGGTGTGTTTGGGTTAAGGTTAAGTGACCGCCAACCAGCGAACGAATAGGTCAACGAACACTACGATTGCCACCCCTAATATATATATATATATATATATATATATATAAATTCTAAAATTTATAGTAACAGTATATTAGTTGGATATATATAAGATGTTCATCTTATAAATCTATTGCCTTTCTCATTTTCTCGTGTTCATGTATCGCCAAGCTTCACGATCCTTTCTCAAGTTCTCTTGTTCCATCAAATGTCGATATAAGTATGCTAGAACTTCGTCATGGTTGTGTTGGTTTGTAGGCGGGGGTATTGGTAGTGGTTGATACACTACGTCCATCCAGAAGATGTTACGCTATTAGGTATGATGCGGCGTAGGTTGGTTTCTATAAAGTATATATAATATCAACAAAAACAATATGTTATCATATATCAATAACTAAGCGGCGTGTTTTAATAAACACACCAAAACACCATGAGCTTACTAGCGTTGAAACCTCATCTTGTAATGCTAAGCATAAGCTCTAGGACAACTCTTTCCTCACGCGATTAAAATATAAGTAATTAAGCTACTCGATAACTCTCAATATCCAAGTCTAAAATAAATTAATTGATTAATTTCTTTAACATTACACATATGCATAAACAACAAAAAGTAACAATAGGCATACCTTAAGAGCCTATGTAAAGCCCATCAACATATACTTGGGTTCTTTACTTTACCTTTAAGCGTCGGACGGTGGCGATTGGCTTCAAAGAAAGTTTACCTATATCGCTTTACCGATAGCGATTTGTCAATGTTGGCCATACATACGAACCCCAAGGAAAGATGTTCCACGCATCTAAAATATCTACTAAGCTCATGCACCAATCAGGAATACGTGCTTAACTCAGACCTAACAACACCAACTCCAACAAGCCTACCAAACTAAGGAGAGCGACATGATATCTATAAGTTTATCAGCGTCGTTGCTAAATATTATCATGCAACATTCTAGAAGTTATCGTACAACTATCATACGTTGATTCAAAGACGTCTCCTAAAAAGGTAGGTTGACCTTTATCTGTCTTGAAAATCAACCCCAAATCTCAGCTGGTCCTAGACAAAAATCCTCTCTACCAAATTTTAACTCAAAACTTCTTACATGATAAGTCAATGGAACGACATCCGTTTCTCCTAAGGTAGGTTCCTCTTGGCATAAACTAAAGTAATGTAGTAGAATACATGTCTTTCATTTAGTCTAAATCAAACAACCATCTGAAACATGTATCTCTAAACATTACTTCCTTATTGGTACCTCTAAATTTTCTCTTAATGTGTCGAACCAATTTTAACTTACTTCTACATGTAAGGTCAACGGCAAAATCCTAAAATAACAAATAATATATATATATACAGGGACGGACCCAGGATTATTTAAAGTGTGATACACAAAATAAATGTTATGGCTAACTAAAGTTACACTATAAAAAACGAAAGTAGCAAAAAAAAAAAATTACGGTTGCACATACCACAAAAGCGGCACTTTTAAATCTTTTTACATAGGTAATACGAAATTGGGTGTAGCAGTTGCCACACCCCGCATACATGTGGGTCCGTCCATGTATATCTATACATTATATATAAGAAGGGCATGCCACATAAAATGCCACTTGTCATTCCATAATGTCATGTCATATTTCCATGTCATCATTGAATACATGTGTCATTTTTTTTAAATAAAATTCGGATTAAATTTGTGTAAAAACGTAATGGACTGGATTGGAACATTGGATCTCTACTACTATCACTAACAAACATCTTAACCACTAGAACAACGAACTTTTGTTTTCTTTTTCCAAGTCAAAATTGATAAAGCTACATCAACTATTATTTCGATAATAATAACCCTAGAAAAAAAACATAATCATTCATTATCCCTTCCTCCAAACAAAACACAGAAAACCCTAAACAAAATCAATGGAACAAAAACACATTACTTTTACGTTTTATATGTACAAGTTTTGAATAACTCATTATGATCTAACTTAAATGTTTTGTTTATGTCAAGTTAGATTGATTTTCAAAATAGATGACAAGAGTGGGGAATGATGCCATGATCTTCTGGTGATGATTGGAAAAACAACATGTACATAGTGGTTAGGTTGTCACCATACTCGCCTGAAGAACATCTGCAGGCGGGTAATTTTACATAGACTTGCCATATCATAAATGTTTTTTAAGGATACGATATAAAATAATTTATCTTAGTCATGCATACACTTTCAGTTTTGTATGATGGCTTTTAATTTGTTTGAGGACCTAAGTTTCTTCTTTGAAATCTTGATAATTAATAGCTTTAAGGTTTTACAAATACATATGAACAAATAGGATCAAAGCTTCTCTGTTATTTGGTCAAAGTTAAAACTAATTATCGGGTTGACATTTACTTGCACAATGCAATCATGATTCGAGTAAGTTGGCGAAGTTGACACAATGCAATCATGATTCTCGAGCGGGCCATGAAGAAGAATTCCACGATGGTTGGTACCGGTTTTATCGATGAAAGTTTGTCGGGTTCCATTTAGAAAGTGATGTGTGGCTCAGTTGTGTTTATGGGTATGATTCTACTAGGAAACTTATGCATGACTAGGTTATAATAGAAAAGCCAAAACAGCGTACTAATGATAATTATCTTAAATCTTTCAGGATCTTCCAAGCTATGCACAACACATTGTACCAATCTTTTCACACCCACAGAATGTATTGAAAAAGGCTGAATGATAGAGACCTTGTGATTTTCATTGGTAATCTTTATCTCTCTCTCACACACACACATGCTCACTATGGATAGGTGCTATATCCGCGATCACACATATTAAAGTATAGAATTGATTAATCTTGTGTAAAAAATGGTTTGAAGTTGATTTTTAAAGCAAAGCTATCGACCAACAGCAAAAGCGATGCAAATTGAACACGAGAGGTATCAAGTTAAGGATGTACGGCTAGACTAAGGAGAGGCAGTCGTGCCTGCTCCGAGAGTTGAAAGGTTTTTTTCAGATTATACTTTTGAAGTTTGATTCTATACTTAACGATTGTTTTTCTTTCCAAAAAAAGTTGAATGCCGACATATCCTCTTATGGCAATAAAAAACCAAATAAAATAGTGGCTGAAAACCAACTAACAAGAGATGTAGAAACAAGTTTGCATCTAGCATTCGTTATGTATAAAGACGAGTTTTAGGTAGTGGCACAGGAACGTCGATGCAGTCTTTTAACAAGGCCATACCTTACTCGGCTAGCGCAACAAGAACATTGTGATGCTTCCGTTCACTCTTGATATAGTGCTGAACATGTTGCATCTAGCAATGTTGGTGCTCAAGGTGAATGAAATGTTTGCAATATTCTTTGTATCACATGATATTTACATCAGTTTGTATTTCCACAATTATCTTTTGTATTTAACTTTTGATTTTGACTTTATGAAACATTGGATGCAGGTGTGTCGTTTTCTTACTGAAACTGGTCATGTGAGCATTGCAAGGCATAATTCGGCGGCATAACAGGAGGTAGGCGGTTGCTTTAGAACTTTTTTGTTGTTTTGTGATGTATATACTTGAAATTCTGATTTCAATGAGCCAAAGAAATTGTAAGTTCAACATGAGTAAAAAAAAGTTAAACCATTGCCGCTATTAAAATTAACACAACGCCTATTATCTATCATTTTTTTAAGCATCTGTCTTGAATAAACTTTGATTAGTTGTTCTTATGCGAGTATAGTTTAAACAGTTTAAATCATGTTTTATGTTTCATTTGTCAAGAGAAAATAATTGAAACACGTTAATTTAGGTTCAACTCAAACAGGTTGACGGTGATATATAACACGTTGATAGAACCCATTTAATTAATATATTGTTTGGGTTTTGGTTAAAAAACCGAGCACATGTGATCTTTATTTTGTGTGGAATGTTTCATGTAGGATTTTACATTGTCTTTGGATTAGAAATTATTTTTGGGCCTTAGCTTGAATAGGACCGTCAGCATACCATATTTCTATCTTTTTATTGTGTATCATGTGTCTTTGCCATAGTTCTCGAGGTCTCGAGGGGGTGGCTGAGCCTATCCAAGTGCTCAATAAATTATTTTATCTTCAAGATATGACAGGCTTATGCAAATCTTGATGAAACAGTTGCTTGCTAACTTAATACAAGCTAAAATTGTTTTGCTAGATCCCTTTAAAGATGTCATTTGTAATAATCATATCCAAACAGCTCTTTGTTATGTTCCTCATTTCTTGGAGGAAAACGGTTTTATATCTCAAACTGTAGACATTTTAAAAGAGGAGGAGATTCAGTTAAGCATCACGATGTTGGTGGCCGGTTGGTCATTAATGACCTAGGATTGGATACTTCACATTCTTAAATTTATTCTTGTTTTTAGTGGTTCCTGCGTTTAATTTCTTCAAAGCTAGCTCTGTAAGCCTAACTTCAAACTCTTTTCATATCACGGGTTTTACGTATATAGACAACAAAACGGTCTTTGTGTTTAATTCTTTGTTTGAGACTTTGTTTCTTCTTTCTTGTTGTCGTGTGCTTAATCAATATGGATTGATTAGAAATCTTATGGTTGTTAAAGTTCTAACTGAATGAGGTATCCTTTTCTTGGTAAGTTCATCGCTTTATGCATCTTTTATACTCTTTATGTAAGATTATGGCAATGTATACTAAAAGTTTAATCATTTACTTACGTGACTTGGCGTTATTGGCAAAAGTTCCATCTTTGACTTTTATCGGTTGCCTGCATCTATTTGAGATTGGCTTAGAGCATTCGTTTACACGTTTGAAAACTCCCTTGAAGTTTGCCCTTTGGTATGGGTTTGACTTCGGGTATGTTCGCAAAAGCGAAAAATATAACTCTTACTAAGACAAGTGTTAAGATTATTTTTATGTTTTGTGGAAGGTTGTACTCTTGCTTTCGGGCATTTGAACTCCTACCTAATGGAGCTATCGAACCAATGCGGCGAGAACCTTTTTCACTCAAGCCGATCGGTGAGAAAGTATTATGTGGTGCTAAAGATCTATGTCAGGTTCCTTATTACTTAATATAGCAATAATATAAGCATCAACATGGTTACATTTTGTGGATATTAAGCTTGCGAATAATAAATTGATGACATGGCTATGTTCATAGGCAATATCTAGAAGAGCCAATTTACATGAGAAGATAAGACACTATGAAGAAGCGAACTAGATTTTAGAGGCTCGTCTGTCTTCTAGATAAGCAGTGAGAAAAAGTATTTGGAAAATTGCTGATGCTTCGCCGTCGTTATTGGCCTTGATGAGAATTATTGGACTCGATGCGTCATCGGATAAGGTTCGTCTTGTTTCACTATTTACATGTGGCCTAAATAGACCACGGATAACTGATTATCTTGAAATGCGAGGAGGTGGAATATTACATATTTATGTATTAGGTGGAATTATTTCGTTCAACCCCTTATTTGCTGATAGTAGAGTATCAAGAGAACTTCCCAATGAGCATTTATATCGGTATCACACATATTGATTCTTGGGAAACCAATAATAGAAGTTGTGTAGTATATGGGTAACTCAAGCGTGTTAGGTTTGAGCAGAGATCGTTCGAGCGAGGGTTGAATGGAATTTCAACTCCGCGTCGCGATTATCGGGATTTGAATGGGAAAAGGGGATAATATGATGTTTTCTAAACTACGGGGAAGGGGAAGCATATAAGGGAAATTACACTACGGGGAATCTAAATATGAAATAAAACTAAAATGAAACGTAAATAAAATGCAACTATGTCTATTCTAAATCCTAAATATG
This sequence comes from Chrysanthemum makinoi, assembly GCA_910596185.1. Classification (NCBI taxonomy): domain Eukaryota; kingdom Viridiplantae; phylum Streptophyta; class Magnoliopsida; order Asterales; family Asteraceae; genus Chrysanthemum; species Chrysanthemum makinoi. The sequence goes on along the minus strand of OU343222.1, from coordinate 45,972,828 downwards.
ATCTAAAATTAATTTTTAAACTAAAAATGATATTTGAAACTTAACTATGATTTAAAACTAATTTTTATGATTTTTCTGGAATTTATTTGAATTAAAAACTAATTTTAAACTTTAAAAAACTAATTAAAAATACTAAAAATTATAAAAATAAAGGTGAAAATTATGAAACTATTTTTCAAAAATCTAAAATAACTCAAAAGACTTTTCAAAACTGGAATTGTATTTTTCTGAACTTTTTCTATTTTCTATGAATTAAAAACTATTTAAAACTAATTAAATGGCTAAAAATTAAAATTTGAACTAGGAAAATTATGGAAAAATATTTTTTTGGCTTTTTATATTTTCTTAATCTATAAAAATTGAAAACTTATTTTTGAAGCTTTTCGATTTATTTGTCTTAAAAAGTACTTAAAAGTCTTAAAACGATTTAAAATTATAAAAATAGTAGCAATTGGAAAAATCTGAAAAATTCAGGAAAATTCTAAAATTATATTCTAAATCTATAAAAAATATAAAAAACTATGCTTATGTGTGAGATTTTAAGCTGATGTGTAACACTTATTATTAATTTACCAAATTAAGCAGCTCCTACAATTGAACAAGGATGACAGAACCAATTGATGCTATATCACACAAAATCAACTTAGAGTAACTACTCTACACTCTTGAATTGCAAACTACAATGATTTGGTTTCAATTTCACTTAAGCCAAAACGACCCTAAACTCTATCCTTAAAGCATGAACTAGCTTAACCAGCGAACTAGAATGAAATCCAGAAATTGAAATCGGTAAACACCCGACCATAGAATTCAAACACCAAATTATAGCCTTAAAATAACCCTAATGAACAAGTTATGCAATTTGCAACACACACATTGCACACTTTCGATGGCTAGCGAAAGTGTGCACAGGCTGACCTGACAAAAAAGACAAGTGCTAGAGAGCTTATAAAAATTTCCACTAAATTTGTACTTTGAAAAACAACGGTTGAAATTTATAAATCCAGAATCTCAATTAATTTTGACCAGAAATGAATCCATGAAAATTCCACAAACTTTGGTGAAAGGTTTTCAATTTTTGACTTTGAGGCAGATTATGAAATTTTGACTATTTTGAGATTTGAATCAAATTTTTGAGATGAGATTGAAATGAAATGATGAAATACAACTAATGTAAGCTATATTACTACTATATCTACCTAAATGCAAGTTTATGATTTTAAAATTCCTAACAGATATGAACCTAGGACAGATTTAAAGTGATTTTGACTTTTAATGAATCTGAATGCAAATTGATGACTTATGTGACTCAAATATACCTAAGAGAGACTAATGCAATAACAATACGACCTTAATCCTTCCTCTAACTCAGACTTTCCAACAGATCCAAACAGTCCTTGTACAAGTTATTATGCAACTTATTCTAACCTACACTCTAATCTAGTCAATGATAGTAAAATAACTATATTCTAACTCTTGAATAAGAACTAAAATGCGAAACAACAATTAAGCACAACAAAAAGCAGTTATGCAATAATTCAATTGAGAAATGAACTTACATGTGGTCCTAGCCACTATGGCTTGTAAGTGAGATCATGAACAACTATTCTAATCCTATTCTTAACGAAACTAATTACGATTCAACCCATTTCCATATCCATTTCAGCAAACCGGATCCATTACCACTCCAAATTACGCCTTGTTGATTTTTATTGACCGAATTTGGTTTTGGAGTTAATTTAATGATGAAAACAAGAGAAAGCTCACAATAAGCTATTAAAAGCTTACATGAACTCAATGGAACAGTAGCTTAAGCTTTGTACAAGCTTATAAGAAATTTGAGAGTATTTTTTAATTTTCAACTATTTTTCGATTTTTTTTAATTTTGGATTAATGATGACACAAACTGAAATCACTTTGAAATAAGGTAATAAGCAGTAGACAATTATAATAAGCAAATTTGAAACATAAAAGAAATTTAAATAATAACTTTGAAATTAAAAGTTTGAATATCATTAATCTAAGAAATTGAATACAAAAGGTGAATTACAAAAGCTTAAGAACTTAAAACATAAGCGAAGTAAAATTACAATATATGCTCTTGATTAAGAGGAAAAATAAAAGGTGTCTCCAATTAGTGAATGAGAGGTCTATTTATACTTGAGCCCCAAGCCTTGGAAGGATCCGGAATGTATTCTTGTGCTTTCTCGGGCGTTTTGAACCATCAGATCAATCCCATATCACCAATTTAATGGGCCCTTGGATAAGACTCACAGCTTCTTCACCAATCAGGAGCAAGGGTGAGTTGTGGATTGCCAACCTGCATTCCCTTGTGTCGGGTGTGTCATAAGGTGTCAGAGGGAAGGGCGATTGTACCCTCAATTTAAGTGAATTGGCCAATTGAGTCTAAGGCGTTTAGGGTTATGTGAATCTGGGTAACTCATGAATTGGGGGAAAATTTTAGGCGCCAAAGGTTTTGGGTTTTTTTATATTATTTCGGTTTTTGGTATTGTTTGACCGGGTAAAAGTAACGGGTTGACGGGTAAAGGGTATACGGGTTGGAGATGGATCGGGTATATGGTTGACGGACCCTTTGACTTGGGGTTGGGTTTGGGCTAGTGGTATATTGGATTTGGACTTTGGACTAATTTAGGATCCAATGTGTAGCATAAGGACTAAAAGCGCCAAATCGATTTTCCGGGGACTCAACATGTAATTCTGAAAATGTGATCCAAGGGTTAGTCTTGCCAATCTTCAATAGACCAAGGGCCATTCTTGCCATTTTCTGAAACTTGAGGGTATTTTTCGCCAGTGCTCAAAGTTAGGGTGATTACGACAATTTTGTAAACTTGATTAAATCTTTCACGAATCATCCTCGGAGAGTAGAAATATTTGAGATATAATTCGACCTTCAAACCGACTTTAGCACTCTTATCTCTCGTCTCGGGTTTTTAAATCGATTTAGCTATCTTTTTGCGTGTTTTGACATATCCGTACACTTACTGACATAAACTCAAGAAACCATTAAATATTAGCAATAAACGGCTTTTTCTTGGTTATTTTGGGTTTATTTTAGAAAAGAAATGATATGTGTTTTAGCACATATCAAAATACCAACGAGACCATTGTCGTGTCCCAGCAATGCAATCAACTCACGCTTCTAAAACCAAGGATTTCAATCTCCTTCTACTAAACCTATGAAAGTAGAAAGATTCCTCAAAAGAGATTAAGCCTTAATTAAAAGCATCCGTTTACCTTTTAATTCACATATAGATATTACGATTAAGCACATTCCAATGAGTGACGGTTTGTTGAACTTTCATGTCGATCAATAACTCCAACATTTTCAAATGACCGTTAGGATCACGGGTAGGAAACACACAACCGCAGTGAAGTGACCATACGGATAGAATACATCGTCCCAGATTTTTCACAAGTCCCCAAACTAAGCGTAAAATCGAAATCATTGTTAAATATGATTCTAGATGCTAACACTACCCATGGAAGTTACTTGTGTAATTACCTTTTGCTCCCATTTTCCTATTTTCCTCTAGATTTTTTTATTTTTGTGAGAAATGAATTTCTCCAAATTTCTCGTTTCGATAACTTTTATTCCGATAAAAATATGAAGCTAAGTCGATAATTAGTTATCCATCTTCCCTCGAAAACCGTTGCACACTAGAATGAGGTCCACATCAAGGTCCTAATTTAACATGATTTAGAGAGATATCTCCGGATTCAAAGTTTGGCTTAACACTTATTTCAGCACATTTGCATTTTTGCAATTCAAGCCCTTGGTCTTTTCAACCACTAACTAACGATTACCGTTTTATCGGGAGTCTTATTATGACTTTGGATTTTCCTCTGCCTTTTGGAAGTCTATGACAACTTTTATGGCTTTGGATTTTTTCAACTTTAATACATTTGGGCTTTATTTCATGTTAATTTTTGTGCCAAACTCGAATCCTCGGCTTTTATAACAATAGAAACAATAGCGAGAAACTATAGGGAATCAGTTGTCTATTACACTTAACCTGACATTACCTTGATGTGTACCCAACTCTCATGGGCAAAGATTCTCTAAAGAAGAATAAAGAACTAACTATCGCCAAAAACTCAACATCTCTAATTTTTATTTGACAAATATGGGGTGAAACAATTTTGTGGGAACAAAAAGCCATAAGTACCTTCGATGGGCTCTAAAGAGAACCAACTACTCCACGCTTAGCATCTAAACTCATAAGTAACTCTATCATTCCTCGATCTCCATAAATTTAAAATCCCAAATAATGAGATCATGGATGCTTAGATAATTATTAGATTGTCTATGGTTAAGGGAACAAGCTAGGCTCCAACGCCCGGTCAAGTCAAAATTCTATTCCTACTCTCACCAGCAGAAAGTCAACAAGGTGTCAAAACATATATTAACTTAGCAAATGCTTCGTCAAATAATCTCAAGTCGCATTTTTAAAGTAACTTATTAGAAACTAGCACATTCTTGTTAAACCTTCGCATATTTAAAATCACTCAGGGAGACTTGCAAATTCTTGGCCTTGTGAGCTAGAATCGCATTTTATAGCCTCTTGTCTAAGCAATTAGCAAAGGCTATTTCAAAAAAACGCATATTTAAAGTAACTTCTAAGAGACTCGCAAGAACTCTTTGATCATAAAACTAACAAAAGCTTACAAAAATTTTAAAATTTTCACATTTTTGCACAATTTTTCATTTTCTAAGGAAAAACGGGGTTGCGAGAGTTCATGACAAAAATAAGCAAGTGCGGTCAAATCAAATCGAAGATTACCCTACCCCGGACTAGAACGAAACATTGTCCTCAATGTTTAAAGCAAGGGTATCAACGAAAATCTAAAAGCCGTTTATTAAGTATGCTAAAAGATAAGCGTTAGTCGATAAGATTTGGATATCGAATTTCCATGGCATCGATCATGAAACTTCGAGTGGAGAAAAACAAACTTCGAGCGAGAGTCTTCATATCGGGAACATACTAAACACAACATCACAAACAACCAAACACGAGAAATCGAAGAGGCTAACCCCTTCACGTCACTTATTAGAAAATAGAAAGAAGATAGAGATAAGCATGGGGTGCCTCCACGAAGCCTTCTTTTTGATTACCGAGTCGCTAGCGACTCGTCCCAATTCATTTGTCCTTGGGAAGAAAGGGTAGAGATACCAGTGCAACGGTGTCCTCATTCCCAAAAGAATGAGACTGGGTGGGTTGGGTGGAGAAGCAAATGGGTGGATAAGGCATATGATGTAAGAAGGATCCATCATCCGGTGGTTTTTCTTGGACGAAAGGATGACGGATCAACATGAAAACTCTCAAAGAAAATGGGAGCTCATGGTAGGATAAGGCGTTTAGGCTCAACAATGAAGGCATCCAAGAGAGGATCCTTTTCTCCAGAAATGATTTTAACAAAAGGCTCATCAATGCATATCCCGGGTTTAAAGATTTTGTCTTCACATGTGGCTCCACGGGATAAAGGATGGTGGACTCATAGAGAGGAGAGTCAAGAAAACCATTAAGAACAACCATATCCTCCTCAGGATCAACAACATCCTCAATACCCGGTGGTATTGGGTCATCAATCGCATCCTCAATGATCGGTCATTAGTGGAGTATCGAAATCTCGTTCAAAATCTTGCTCATATCAACATCGAAGTAGAATCGCTCAAGAATCGGAGGATAAACATTGACAATAGTGGAACTGCCACTAATCTCTTCATCAAATCGGAAAGTCTCAAGCTCGGAGAATCACTATCTTTAACGAGAATAGGATGCGAACTTGAATTATCTTTTAGGGCTTCAATCTTAGAAATGAGAAGATTAACATTCAACAATGTTTCACGTAATGCTTCATCCTCGATATCTATATCATCGGGCTCAATCTCTTCAACTTCCGGCTCAAAATCATTTACTTCTTCTATGTTGGCGGGCTCGGAGGTAAATCGTCGACATAATCGATGTCTCCATAAGAATCATCATCGGAATCGGAGAACATCTCAACATGATCGTCGTAATATCAAGAAGGCTCATCACAAATACCATTAACAACCTCGGACTCTCTTGGGCTTGGGACAAGGACCTCAACACTAGTCTCTTCCGTTTCCGGAATAGTACTAAGATGCTCATCCCCAATTATGAGAGAGTCAACGGGTTCAATAATGTCCGTAAAAACATGATCATCGACCTCTTCCAAAAGAACGTCACTTCTCTCAACGGCGGTGAGTGAAGGGGAAGGGTCGAAATGAAAGGCTCGAAAGCGGGAGTGGGATTTCCACTCGAGAGTATAATCGTCATCAGTCAGAATCGTAATAATAGGTAGTTGGACGATGTTGGATCACTTTGCGGCTTCTTCACTAATAATTCGATAGGTCTTTGATTAGGATCTTTTGCTTGAGCCGGTTTATTAAGCAATTCTTTTAATTCCTTTAACTCTTGTAATATATTGAAACAACCTTGGTGAAATTCTTGATTATCGTGAGTTTGCGGTTGAATTTCTTGGTATTGTGGAGGTGTGTTATAAGAATAATCGTAATTGTAACAAGGAATTTGCTCGTAAACAATCGGATTTTGCATCGACAATGGAATTAACGTCACGGACCTCCACAATACTCAAGCGATGCGATTGTTGTGGGAATAAAGGTAAGGTTCATAACCAAAGGTTGAGTTGTTAAATTGAACTTGACATTGAAAACCTTGGTGAGGACCACCACAGTACTCACAAGAGTATGATTCCGGTTCATGGTACAGAGGTTGGTTAGGAAAATCGGTTGTCTCGTTGTAAGGATTGTGGTGAAACTCGGTTCCAGATTTTCCATTACTACAACCGGGACAATTCCAGCCATATTCGGGTCCTCGCACCATATGCACAAGAGGCGTAAATCGAAGAATTATCGGATAAGAGTTAGCGATTTCCACCATTTCCGTGATAGGCTGGAGTCACCGGGGCTCGAAACATATTCCATTTCCCTGACCGGAGAAGGAGTAGGAATCGAAGGTTCTTCAAGTAAATTCTTCCACCATGCTATTATATCATCATCATTATGAAGAGTACCCTTTTGTTCTAGACGTGCATAAAGACGAGGCGAGATCGGATTTGGATTAATAAAATTCGGCATACATTACAAAATCCATCTCGACAATTATTTCCGCTGTTGCAAATACATTTCAACATCGATATTGATTTTCTTCCATACGGCTTTGGCAATGAAGGCAACGACGATAAGAACATATCTCGGGTTGTAGCGGATGGTCGGCGAGAGATTGTTTGTCTATGTCGCACCAATAGCAAGAATTTTTAGAACCGGGGTGTCCACATCGCTCACATACACATTCTGGATTAAGACAACAATCGATCTTACGCCATACGGCCTTTGCAATGAAAACAATGACGATAATTGATTGTTTCCATGAGAATTAAACATATAGAGGGTTTAAGGAGAAAGAATTATCGGGTTGGAGGATAAAGAAGAATATTTTGGGTTTTAAAACAAATTTTGAAAAGGAAAATCTTTTGGGTTTTATAATTAAGAAAATTTGAAAACACAATCTTTTTGTAACCGTCGCGTCAACAGGTGCTCGGTAGCTCTCAAAAGTACCTTGCAGCGAAGCGGAACGAAGAGTGGATCGTTCTTCATCGCAATTTAATGTCAAGACTTTCCTTATACCCCGTGTATAGGTTGTACTTATGAGGTGAGCCGACGTAACAATTGACGTTCGGTTTCTTTTGTTGGTTTTTTAATTTTTATGGTTTTGTAAACACTCTAGGAAGAATGTTTTGGTGTTTTAGATGTTTTGGGTTTTGAAAAAGATATATATACAAAATAGCCAGTAACTTCACTTCGGGGAAGGATCTTCAAATGCCTTGATTCGAGCGGAATACAAAAACTCACTACAAGCCCTCCCCGGCAGCGGCGCCAAAAATTGATTCGTCGGGAAACCAATAATAGAGAAGTTGTGTAGTATATGGGTAACTCAAACGTGTTAGGTTTGAGCAGAGATCGTTCGAGCGAGGGTTGAATGGAATTTTCAACTCACGTCGCGATTATCTGGATTTGAATGGGAAAAGGGGATAATTTGATGTTTTCTAAACTACGGGTGGGGAAGCATAAGGGAAATTACACTACGGGGAATCCTAAATATGCAAATAAAACTAAAATGAAACGTAAATAAAATGCAACTATGTCTATTCTAAATCCTAAATATGATCTAAAATTAATTTTTAAACTAAAAAAATGATATTGAAACTTAACTACATTTAAAAACTAATTTTATGATTTTTGGGAATTTATTTGAATTAAAAACTAATTTTAAACTTTTAAAAACTAATTAAAAATACTAAAAATTATAAAAATAAAGGTGAAAATTATGAAACTATTTTTCAAAAATCTAAAATAACTCAAAAGACTTTTCAAAACTGAATTTGTATTTTTCTGAACTTTTTTCTATTTTATATGAATTAAAAACTATTAAAAACTAATTAAATGGCTAAAAATTAAAATTTGAACTAGGAAAATTATGGAAAAATATTTTTTTGGCTTTTTATATTTTTCTTAATCTATAAAAATTGAAAACTTATTTTTGAAGCTTTTCCTGATTTATTTGTCTTAAAAGTACTTAAAAGTCTTAAAACCGATTTAAAATTATAAAAATAGTAAATGAATTGGAAAAATCAAAAATTCGGAAAATTCTAAAATTATATTCTAAATCTATAAAAAAAATATAAAAAACTATGCTTATGTGTGAGATTTTGAACTGATGTAACTCGCTATTATTAAGCTACCAAAATTAAGCAAAAAACTCCTACAGATGAACCAAAGATGAGAGTAACCTAATTGATGCTATATCCACACAAAATCAACTTAGAGTAACTACTCTACACTACTGAATTGCAAACTACAATGATTTGGTTTCAATTTCACTTAAGCCAAAACAAATTTCTAAACTCCTATCCTTAAAGCTTATGAACTAGCTTAACCAATCTAACTAGAATGAAATCCGAAATTGAAATCAAGAAACACCCAAAAGAGAATTCAAACACCAAATTATAGCCTTAAAATAACCCTAATGAACAAGTTATGCAAATTAACACACCCGCGGGTACACTCATTGGACTGTGCCACAAGACAGGCGCTGACCCAAAAGACAAGTCGCTAGAGAGCTTATAAAAATTTCTAAAAATTCCACTAAATTTGTACTTGAAAAACAACCGGTTGAAATTTATAAATCCGAATCTCAATTAATTTTGACCGAAATGAATCCATGAAAATTCCACAAACTTTGGTGAAACCGAGTTTTACAATTTTTGACTTTTGAGACAGCATGAGAATTTTGACTTTTGTGAGATTTGAATCAAATTTTTGAGATGAGATTGAAATGAAATGATGAAATACAACTAATGCAAGCTATTTTACTACTATATCTACCTAAATGCAAGTTTATGATTTTAAAATTCTAATGAGATATGAACCTAGGATGCATTTAAAGTGATTTTGACTTTTAATGAATCTGAATGCAAATTGATGACTTATGTGACTCAAATATACCTAAGAGAGACTAATGCAATAACAACCCACCACTAATCCTTCCTCTAACTCGACTTTCCCACTCGATCCAAAGGTCCTTGCAAGTTATTATGCAACTTATTCTAACCTACACTCTAATCTAGTCAATGATAGTAAAATAACTATATTCTAACTCTTGAATAAGAACTAAAAACTCGCAGAACAAAATTAAGCACAAAGTAAACGTGAGATTATGCAATAATTCAATTGAGAAATGAACTTACATGTGGTCCTAGCCACTATGGCTTTGTAATCATGAACAACTATTCTAATCCTATTCTTAATCCAAACTAATTCTGATTCAACCCATTTCCATATCCATTTCAAAGAAACTGGATCCATTACCACTCCAAATTTCAGACCGTTGATTTTTATTGACTGAATTTGGTTTTTGAGTTAATTTAATGATTGAAACAAGAGAAAGCTCACAATAAGCTATTAAAAGCTTACATGAACTCAATGGAACGATAGCTTAAGCTTTGTACAAGCTTATAAGAAATTTGAGTATTTTTAAAATTTTCAACTATTTTTCGATTTTTTTTTAATTTTGATTAATGATGACACAAACTGAAATCACTTTGAAATAAGGTAATAAAGTGAGACAATTATAATAAGCAAATTTGAAACATAAAAAAATTAAATAATAACTTTGAGAATTAAAAGCTGAATATCATTAATCTAAGAAATTGAATACAAAAGGTGAATTACAAAAGCTTAAGAACTTAAAACATAAAACTCAAGTAAAATTACAATATATACTCGAATTAAGAGGAAAAATAAAAGGTGTCTCCAATTCGTGAATGAGAGGGTCTATTTATACTTGAGCCCCAAGCCTTGGAAGGATCCAGAATGTATTCTTGTGCTTTCTCCTGAGCGCTTTTGAACCATCAGATCAATCCCACATATCACCAATCATTGTCACTCTGGATAAGACTACCACGCTTCTTCACCAATCAGAGCAAGGGTGAGTTGTGGATTGCCAACCCGGCATTCCCTTGTGTCGTGTGTCATAAGGTGTCGAAAGGACGATTGTACCCCTCAATTGAATTGGCCAATTGATAGGGCGCTTTTAGGGTTTATGTGAATCCGGTAACTCATGAATTGGGGAAAATTTTAGAAGCAAAGGTTTTGGGTTTTATATTATTTCGGTTTTGGTATTGTTGACCGAGTAAAAGTAACGGGTGAACGGGTGGGTATACGGGTTGGAGATTGATCGTATATGGTTGATTTGGACCCTTTGACTTGGGCTGGGTTTGGGCTAGTGGTATATTGGATTTGGACTTTGGACTAATTTAGGATCCAATGTGTAGCATAAGGACTAAAACGCCAAATCGATTTTCCGGGGACTCAACATGTAATTTCAAAATGTGATCCAAGGGTTAGTCTTGCCAATCTTTAATAGACCAAGGGCCATTCTTGCCATTTTCTCAAACTTGAGGGTATTTTCTCGCAAGTGCTCAAAGTTCGTGGACCTGATCGACAATTTTGTAAACTTGATTAAATCTTTCACGAATCATCCTCAGAGAGTAGAAATCTTTACGATGCATAATTTCGACCTTCCGGCTGCCTTTAGCACTTTTATCTCTGCCGGGTTTTCACCGATTTAGCTATCTTTTGCGTGTTTTGACATATTCGTACCTGCACAAGCATAAACTCAAGAAACCATTAAATATTAGCAATAAACGGCTTTTTTCTTGGTTATTTTGGGTTTATTTTAGAAAAGAAATGATATGTGTTTTAGCACATATCACATATTAAAGTATAGAATTGATTAATCTTGTGTAAAAAATGGTTTGAAGTTGATTTTCGCTTTTAAATATTGGCAAACACGGAGTATTTTACATACTACTGCACCAATTTTTAACGATTCATGAATTGTTACTGAGTTTCATGTGATTATATAGCAACCAAATTTTAAGAGTTCATACGGGCAAACAATCGTATAAAATTTTGAGAATCTGATTATATTATGTGGTCGGTAGTACTTATATTACAGGTTGATGAATACTATTCACATTGTCATCGGTAGAAAAGTGTTGGTTCATATGCAAATTAAAGTTTTTTATTGTTCCGGGATTTTGAAGCATTGACACCAAATCTTTTCGCAAGAACTATAGAAACCTGCAGGTGGTGGATTGATTATCCTGTTAATTTGTTTTTTTTTCACTCATCAGAGTCTCTACACCATGGTCATGATATGAGTCTCTGTTTATCGCTTGATTTTTAATTAACACACTTTTATTCCAAGGTACGTATTCCAAGGTAAATGTTTTTTTGTAACATAGGTTATGAAAACACAGGTTATGTATCTATAAATCTATCATACACATTGGTAATGACCTTTTATTTAATATATTTGCAGATGATGTCGCTTCCAAGTTCTTCCCTCTATTTAGACTGTTCTAGAAGTTAGAATGAATCAGGAACGGGTAGGAAGAAATATTGCATGTTCAAAGTGTGGATGTAAAGGAAGCACAACGATTTCGATTAATGAAACAACTACGTGATTCTTGATGGGTGACCACAAACATGGTATAAAGATAAGAACATTGATATAGAGTTGATGGCAATGTATATTAATATGCAACTATAGGTAATTGTTTGTTTTCTTTAGATACATGGCTAAAAAAACACAATGCTTAATATTTAATGTAGCGTAATGGGTCAAAACCAGTTATTTTTGTATGGGGATTGACATAAATAGGTATAATAAGGCACCTGTTTCAAGGGTCTTCGGACATAATAGGTTTTATAGGGCTCAGTATGGACTTTGTATATCAGATCTCATTAGAACCCTTAGCGCGACAATCAAACACCCTATTACAAAGAACCATCCAAACACCTCGCCTGACTAAACACCCTATTCCAAATCATCCAAACACCCCTTGACAAACAACAAAAAACCCTTGAAAACCATCCAAACACGAAATTATTTGATATATAGTTCAAAGGAAAAAAAACCCTTAAGAGCTTCATCAATATATAGTTCAACTAAACTCAATCATTTTTTGCTTTGTCTACAGTTTGTGAATATTACAATGATGTTGGTGTCTCTACGTAAGGCATACTGCAAAGCACCATATCGCATGACTTATGTAGCCTAATAACATGTGTGTCAGTAATATAGTTAAACTTGTGTGGAGAATATTGGTGTGTACTTGCTTTATCTTCTCTTCAATGTACTAATTTATTTAACCCGTGATTGTAGAAATTTGGCAAGCTACAATTTGAGCCAATACATACCCTACTCATTATCATCCATAAATGATCTTTCACATATGTAAGTTACTCCTCCCATTAACTTAGCCTCAACCGAACACTCATGATCTTTCTTCTTGTGAATTTATTTGACCCACAACCTTTTGTCAAGGTAGTTGAAATCATATTTATAGGCCTATCGTCTCTTATATAAATGTGTGACATGAACATATTATTGATAAGAACAATTCTATTGGATTTTATATTGTTTCTAGGCTTGTTTGTTTAAAAGGTTAGGAACAAGTCTCTAAAGGTATGAACTTTGAGCTATATTTATATCTATGTTTTCGCCATGAAAATATATTTGTGTTTAGTTATTGATTTATCCGACGAGGTTATATAGTTTCACTAAGGTAACAATAATTAGTTTTGTTGTGGTATTATGGCCATGGAACAACAATAAATGTTGTAGGATAAAAAAACATATGTGGAACTGATTCAAAAAATATAATCATTGTATGGGTTTGTATAGGAGAGGATTTAGAGCAAGAATATATGATTCTAATCTAATTTTTATATATGAAATATAGCAACCCTTCCTTCTTAAGCAGTTGTAGCAAGCTCAAATCATTAGTTGCAATGATCAACACGGAATACCAATGATTTGTTCACCACAATCCCAAGCTTGCGCTTTTGCATACACTAAAGGGCAATGGGATGAAGAACTTATCAATGTAACAAGCAAGAATTCTCTCTTTAAGCTGCAAGCCAAGTAAGCTCATGTCTGCATATGCAAATTAATAAGTAACGTTGTTAAATATTTTTTACAAATATTTAAGTTTTATCTAGATATGTTGTTGAAAGAATGGATGGTGATCTGGGAGAAGGTTCTAACCCCGAGAATAAATACATAAGACAACTCATTGATTGTTGTCTCAACCGCTACCGTGTAGCAAAAGTCGTTGTTTTGTTGTCAAGTTAAAGCTTTTATGACTGTTGATCTTCCCCATGAACTAATCGAGCTTCTAGAAAAGATTTTTCTTCAAAAATATGCTTGGCGGTAACTTAACTGCAAAACCTGTTATATTGACAGCTATTAAGGCTGATCCATCCCGAATTATGGATTACATTAACAGATTAGATAATTTTGACGTACCGCGTTGGAGTGGTTACAGTAGAAGCACAATTGTATGAAGAAGAATATGCTATATTTATGAAATTTAACTTACATGTTCAAGCAAATAATGTATTGTTGGATAATACAAAAATGACAAAAATTTAAGCAATTTCGAAAAAATTTATTTGCAAAACAGACAAGTACACCATTCAAAATCACTTCATCCATCATATTTTTGTCACAATCATAATAGATAGTTACGATAGAACAAGAAACCATTGTTACAAAACTCATTCGCACCCATATGTACTCTCCTACCATTGCACATATTATGCACATTTGTTTCACATACATGTCGACCTCGCATTTATGGAGATAATGAGCATATCAAAGTGGATTGCAAGCTCTTGTGGTATGGCTATGGTGGTGCTCATGGCATGGAGCTTGTTGAAATGGGTGTGGGTGCAACCAAGGAAGCTTGAGAGGCACCTAAGGCTCCAAAGGATTAAGGGAACATCCTACAAGTTCTTGTCTAGGGATACAAAAGAGATGAGAAAAATGGTCAAAGAAGCCAACCAAAAGCCCATAAATATCCATGATGATATCATTCCAAGACTTATGCCCTTTGTTTATAAGGCAACCAAAATCTATGGTATTCATTTACAAACTCTGATTTTATTTAGAATTAAGCTAGAATGAAATAATGATGATAGATTAATTTCCGATGTTGGTATAGTGGTTGGCATAAGGTTAATCTCAATGTAAACATTATTACATCATTTGTGAAAATTTGTAAAAAGACTTGTTAGTTCTTTACTGTCATGTAAGCACAAGACGATTACTTAAACAATTGTGCACTATAATAGACATGGAGATCGAGAAAATGTTTTATTTTTAATCGGCATGGAACCGAAGTTTGTTAAAATGATCAGAGCTATTCAAGACAATATGGTCGAAAACTACTTTTAGTTATTCTTTATCTATCGTGCATATGAACCATGAATGGTTGAGTATATAAAATTTGGTTTGACTAACATCGGATTTATACCGTTGGTAATATTTTCTTTGCATGGTACCGGGCACAACCAATGGTGCATGTTCTTGATTCTCGTCTTGCCAAAGATATACTGTCTAGAATCAATGACTTCCACAAGCTTAGGAAAAATAGTCCATATATCAAGATTTTATCTCAAGGAGTAATTGATTACGAAGGAGATAAATGGTTTAAGCATAGGAAAATCATCAACCCGGCATTCCATACTCACAAGTTAAAGGTTTGATAATCTGATATTCTATGCAATAGCATCGATGTTGTTTAAATTTTGAACAAATTTGCATCGGATGGTCGATTTCTCAAAAAGTAATTTCCTTTGGATAAAACCAATTGATTTAGCTTGGTGAATTTTGTGTAAAGCAAACTGATATTCATAACAGTTTAAAGTAGTTTCAAGGTGTTACAACCATTTTATATGAGTTCAAGAGCAAATTAGTCACAACTAAATGACAGTACGTTGTATGATACAACACGTGATATACCAACGACAAATTTGTACGTCGTGTGAAATGTGCATCCCTTTGTTCGATTTATGGGTATTTTTTAATGTACCTATCATGAGTTTCACTCACATAATCTTATAAGGATAAGCTTTGTCCAAACAACCCCTTTATTTTGTTTAACTGCAAGTTGTGGACGTATTTGATTCTATGGTTTTTGTACTCGATTTAAGTTTGTTTTTTGCATCTCGTAGTATTTTTTTCACCGCCATAGATGTGAAGGCTGTGGATAACTTGGGTAAATAAGTATGAGCCACGGCCACTAATGAGTTTTAAGGTTGGTGAAAGAAATGATGGTCATCATGCGATTAAAAGGGACAATGAGGCTTCCTTCTCCTACCATCAGTTTGTAAATCACCCACTACTGGATTACGGTATGATATTGGTCCAAGACTGGACGATAATTTTACATACTTATATCATATTTTGAAAGAACTAATCACTGCGATTCCATGAGGAAATTTATTATCCTACTTTGTTGTTAGGTTGCGTGTGGAAAACTTCATCGGCCTTGCAACATCTTCACAATCTCGCCACTCAAAATTCAAGGTTTATCTATATCCATATCGGCTTCATTTAATATTGATAAATCGATTGTTTGTATTTTGGTGTATGAAATTTACGGTATGAATCTTTGTACGTGCTTTAACCTTGATTGTACACCTTGCCAGAATTGGTCTCCTAACGACTTGAGTGATTCTAAGATAGTAGTTGGTCTCAAAATAGGAGAAGATATTGGATTGGCTTTGCTTAACTCATGTATTCGGAATAAGCAATCTTTGTAGCATTATTGTGTCTGTTCAAGTGAGAGACATCATAGGCATGATTTATTACAAAATA
Organism: Chrysanthemum makinoi; assembly: GCA_910596185.1. Classification (NCBI taxonomy): domain Eukaryota; kingdom Viridiplantae; phylum Streptophyta; class Magnoliopsida; order Asterales; family Asteraceae; genus Chrysanthemum; species Chrysanthemum makinoi. Next base: position 45,956,533 of record OU343222.1, on the reverse strand, counting down.
GTTTTGGTAAAACTCTTAAGTATACATCTATACATGGCACTAATCAAGGTTATAGTCAATCTTAGATTTAGAGTAATACGTAGTTAACTATACTAATTATACTAGATTGGCTTTGCTTAACTCATGTATTCGGAATAAGCAATCTTTGTAGCATTATTGTGCCTCGCTCAAGTGAGCATAAGTTCATTCGCACATCATAGGCATGATTTATTACAAAATAGTTTTGGTAAAACTCTTAAGTATACATCTATACATGGCACTAATCAAGGTTATAGTCAATCTTAGATTTAGAGTAATACGTAGTTAACTATACTAATTACAATTGGGAGTGTAGCTCATATCGTAGAGCAGCCGCTGCATGCGAGAGGCACGGGTCGATCCCTCCACCTCCATGTTTTGAATCGTTTTTACTATTTAATGTTACACTCAAACTAGAATTACATCTAATTATCAACTCATGAACCCGGTCAAGATAATCAACACGCCTTCTTTCTGTGACAACTCGACTTTCGTGTCATTTCTCAAATTTACTATTCATCTCAAGAATTTACTATTCATCGGTTACTATTCATCATTTTACTATTCATCGTTTTGAAGTCGATTTAATATTCTGAGAACGTATTTCAAAATTTTACTATTCACAAAACACTATTCATTCCCGGAAAAACACTATTCATGCTTCACTATTCATCGTTTATCGTAAACTAGGTTTACGAGTATCAAATTCGCGTAACCTTAATGGTTTAGCTGCGAATTCATGAACAATCATCAAGGACATTTCATATAGACTAGGTTTAGTCTACATATCATTAGCATCATTATCATCATATTAGTTCATGCATGGTTTTGCATATTACATTAAACGTAAAATTTCATATTAAATGAACGCTATCGTGTAATTAATTACTTTGAACATTTGATCCGATACTTCCAAAAATTATCCCAATATATTTTTATACTCATATTAAGATTATAAAAATAATATTATTAGTTTACCCGTTGTTTTAAACTAATTTGGAGAACAAATCATTTGGAGAACAAACTTGGAGAACAAACTTGGAAAAATCATATCTTTTTAACAGAGTCGTCACCGGGCCACCCGCCATTTCAAGATAATTGAGTCTAGTTTCATGTAAAAATACTTTCAAGGGTCAGTTAGTTACAAAATTTTATCAATTCAACGATTAGTAACAGCAGGTCAGTTTGATGTCAAGTCATTTCCGCGTAAAAGATTTAAATTTCAATGATTTCCGTGACGTCAACGGGTGTTACAACTCAATATATTTTATTTTGACCCGTTAAAATTTATTCCTAGTTAACGTTACCTTAAATGCTTAATTAAATACACAAGTTACTAATAATTCTTAACTAACTACACTTTACTTCAACAAATATGTATTTAGCTATTCAAAATGCATTTGGTCTCTTTTCTTTGTGAATGCGACCAAATGGGATGACTCACACTCTTTATTTACAAAATATCTTGTCTTATATTGTATAATACTCAAACTTAATACATAACTACACATAGATCATTCATATCTTCAAAGTGTAAAACAAACTATCCTCTCTTCTTCATCTTGCTAAGAACCGGCCACATAGGAAGACCAAGAAGGAGAACATAAAAATTTTTCAAGCCAAGTTCATCACAATCTAGCATACTCTTAAGTAAGGTTTTGAAATAAAAACCTAGGGTATTTAGGATAATCCTTGTTCATTTAAACCTCATCAAGTAACTAGTAAGCATTTCATGGTCCTTTTCATCTTTCATATTCATACTTTGGTCATATTATCATGATTGAGAAAAACATGCAAGTTATATTGTGACAAATCGCACTTTACAGATATTTTCGAGAAAATTCGATCTGTTTTCATTTACTGAACTTCCCCGAGCTTATTTGACGCGGAAACAAGAAAGCTATCTCTAAACGTAAATTTAGATACTACTGCACCGACACAACTCAAACTCGTTAAACCATTCGAAGTGATCACTATTTCTATTTGCGAGAAAATAGTCAAATAAATACTCATTCTTATTGGAAAAGTTATTCTCAACGATGGCTTATTTACGTAATTTAATTGCCATACTTGCCCAATTAAACCCGAACTTGATGCTTAAAAGTTTAGTAAAATACAAAAATGGTCCCCGGAATAAAACTTTCACCGCACCCCTTGGCTTTTGGAAACCTTGCACTTTCTTTTGTTACATTTCTTTGAATATATAAAAACCTATCATATGTCATTAGGCTACCCCAATGATAGCGAATCGGCCGATCGTCCATGTGCTCGATCGAGTAAGGTGTCGATCGCCTCACTGCCAAACCCAATCGACGCTTCCTTTTACCAATTAGATCGTGTAGCCGATCGACAATTCCAAAGCTTATCTTGTGTATCGCTTAATCCAAAAAAGAAAAAAAAAAAAAATTACCCTATAAATACAACTTAAATCTCATCACAAATCTCACAACATTTTACACACTAAAACTCAAAAATCTCACAATCATCTCTATCAAAAATCTCACAATCCTCTTTATCAAAAATGTCTAAGAAAACACCACCAACCAAAGGCCGAAAATCCCGTTTGTCACAAAACGTCCCATATTTTAACACCGATCCGATTTCCGGTTAACCGGTGTCTCACCAATAATCAATTTCCAACCCCTTGTTTCAATATCCATCCCAACAAGCTCCACAACAACACCCTAACAATCCATTTAGTATGAATCGTCCATTTGTTCCACCGCAACAAAACATCCACTACCAACAACAACAACAACAAAGCTACTCCCGTCGAAGCAACCAATCTATGTATGGGTCACACGAATCTGCGTGTAGGCCCAACAATGGATTCTTCAACGTCTTCATATTCAAATTATCAACAATATTCTCCTAAGTAACCGTATCAATCTTGAGGGTTTTGATTTTGATGACCAATTGTACAAAAATCCTATTTTTATCGGAACCGGATCGGGTTATCCGCTCAAGAGTATCACGGTTCGGTACCGGTTCGCTCATGGATCGTATCACGATTCGGTCAACCTTGATGACATAGAAGAAGAAGAATGTCGAGAAGAGACGCCACCGTCAAACCAAAGAAACGAGCTACTAAGGCGAAAAGAAGGCAGTCGAGAAAGAAGGCAAGAATGATTCGTTCTTGGACAAAGAAGATGAGATTGCCTTGTGCAACGCTTGGTGTGATGTATCCGAGAATAGTATAACCGGAAACAACCAAAATGCTAGAGGATTTTGGCAGAAAGTCATTGCTTACTTTGAGAAGGAGGTTGGTGCAGAAAGAACGTACAACTCTATCTACAAAGTGGAAAAATAGGGTTCGCCCTAGAGTTGGTCAATTTTGTGCCATTTACAACAATGCCGCCGAATTACGGAAGTGGTGAGAATGACCTCACCGTTTATACACGAAGGCAGTGATGAATACCAAGTATTGTGTGGTCATCCGTTGTTTTGGAGCATTGTTGGCGATTTTGAGGGACCATTCTGCTTGGAAGGATAATGAGATGGGCTTTTTAAGCCAAGATGAGGGTCGCAAAAAGCAAGGACTTCAACCGACTCGGATGTGCCCTAAACCGTTGGTCGTGATGCCGCAGAAGAATAAAAAGAAATCTTCGAGTCTGAAAGCTATGATTATGGAAGGTGTTGCCGAGAAATGGGGCAAGATCAAGTCCCATGCATTCAGTGTAAAAGGAGTCAGCACTGCACTATGGTTTGAAGAAGAAAGAGTTGGAACAACGGCAAATCGAGTTGGAGATACAAAGAAGAGAGGCAAGGGAAGACAAAAATTGGCACCGAAGAACGAAAAGTTTAATTAGAGGCTCAAAAGAAATATGATGCAGATCTCATGTTCTATTGCACGCCAATCGACGAATCTTTGCCCAGCATACAACAACAAACAATACAGAAACTCAAAGAGGCGATCAAGGCACGCCACAACCTAGATTTTTAATAAGTGTTGTAATGTTTTAATAATTTTCGTAATGTTTTAATTTTATTTGAATTATTATGTAACGTTTTAATTATTAATGAAATTTTATTTTGTGTTAAAAATGTTTTTTTTTTTTTTTTTTTTTTTTTAATTTAACTTTGTCGCCCATCAGCACCTAATCAAGGTCACGGAGAGAAAGGCGTGGCAGGGAAAATGAGGGGGATTGAATCCCCTCATTGGGGCTAGCCTTAGGGTTGGATACTCTTTCACAACCTCCCATCTCCTCCTCCTCTCTACTACTGCAATGCCAACAACCTTCCACATCTTGGCCGCCGACCACCATCATCCCAGCCATCACCGCCGTTGTCTGCTATTCTCATCATCAAGAAGAGACCGCGAGGAGCAATTGTTTTTGGTTTAGAGCAGATCGCCTAGGTTTTGGATTTGATCGTGTTTGGTTCGAGGCCACCGTATTCATCTCGTTAAATTTCTCTTCTCTCTTATCTCGTGAGTAAATTGAAACCCAAATCCATTTATTGTTCTTGTTCATAAAATCTGTATATTATATTCGGTTTGTTTCATTTTTCGTGGAATAAAAATAAAGATTTAAAACGTTTTCAAACTCATTGTGTAACAATGCATGCTTTCCTTGTACCGATTGTGTTTAGGTCGGGTCAACCCAGATTTTATTGTAGTTGGAGTTCAGATTCATGGGGTGTGGTTGAGTCTTGTGATAAAACCATTCAAATAACCGATGAGAAAATAATTTTACTTGAATTTGTAAACTTTGTGGTGAATAAACAAGATTAACATGTTTTAATTGCCGTGTGGTAAGAAAAGTTTTTCGAGGATGTCCGTTTGGTTGGTTGTAAACGGGTCGAGTAATCTGAAACGATGGTGTGATAGCTTTTATGTGGGAATTATTTGTTTATGGTGCTATTGATTTGGTTTAGATGAGTAAACCGACTATTGATATGGTTGTTGAAGTTTGATCTCAATTTGTGTTTGTCGATTGGTAACTTCCGGGTCGAGTCAAGTTTAGCTGCTTTTGATTCTTGATATTTATATATGGAAAATGATTTGAGGTCTAAAATGTGACTAATTATATGCCTAAAGGGATGTGGCAATAAGTTATTGGTTTGTGAAGAAGCGGGTCCCTCTCATGTCACCATAGGATACTTGACACATAGGTTTAGGCATGTAATTAGGCACACCATTTAGGCATGCCAATCAATGCTCTTTATATATATACTAAAAGGCGGGGAGGGGTACTGTAGCACACATCAAGCATTAATTGCAAACTTTCTTAACTTGTCAAAAATCCCCGAGGTTCGTATACCGCAAAATAAGTCCCCGATCATTAATTGCAATTTATAGCAATCGGCAAAAATAATCCCTAAGGTTTGCGACGCGTTGCAAGGTAACTCAGTAGAATTAATTGCTAACTATATCAACCTGGCAAAATTAGTCCCTAAGGTTTAAGTGTCGCTACAAAGTAAGTCTTAATAACTCACGATCGTTACGTTTCACACTGTTGAAAAGCGGTCACGAGTTGTGATTATTTTAATTTGTTCTATGGTTGTGTTTTGATAATGAAACCGCAAGGGTCGCTTGATTTTGTTAGATTAGTAAAAACACCATGAGGGTAATGCGTGGTTTTGTTTCGGTAAATCGACACACCCACGTAGGGCGTGTCATAGCCTCGGTTTAAGGAGTGTTTAAGGTTTTTGGTTGTGTTATTGGTTGAAATTGTGTTAAAAGGATAATGGGTCAAAGTCTAAAATGAGTATGTTTGGCTATGAAATTATTTTGTTAAAATGAAAATTTCTTGTACAAAATATTGGAACATGGTGATTTACGAATATTTATTTATTTTACTTGGGTTATTGGTACGTTTCCGAGTATAATCTAGATTGGGACTTGAATTTGGATAATACGAATACTTAATGAGATTTTTGTACGGATTATGATTTGAACTTGTTCATTTATTGAACATTTGGATCGTTATTGGGTTGTGACTTAGATTTTGATAATTTCGGATACTAATGGGAAAAATGGTAACAACAATTAAAAAAAAATAACAATAGTTAAGAGATATATTGCAACACATGAGGCATTGATTTCTTGGACTCATTTACGAGCATTGTGACATTATATATATTGTTGGACAAGGATCGGACGTATTGGATTTACGGTATTGGTTATTTGGACATTATGGACCCTTTTGGTACACGCGACGGAAAGGTATGTTAGACTCATAAGAGTTTAACATATCTGGACCCGAACTTTACAAAATGGTCGATAAATCTAAACAACTAATATATACGCGAATAATATGTTCAATTGTATATTTTAAATTGTAGCATTTGACGAATTGGGAAACTTAACGATAAATTTTTATATTATTCAAGAGTCATTATGACTTGGAAATGTCTTATAAATGGGCACTTCATGCCGAAATTTCATGAAATCTTTTATAAATTTAAATTATTTATGAATTCTTTAATACCCTAAAACCTTTTCAAAACTTGTACGTCTTGACGATATATCAACTTTTTGGGATTATGGGGTAAATACCGAAACTACCATTTGACTTGTTTACTTAAATAATTTTGTATCCTTGTTGTTTTAGCATTTTTCTGGTTATTGTCTTCTCAAATTGAGTCTTGGTCAATATTACTTGACTATTCCTTATAATGTATTGGGATATACATTATGCTTTAGCGTGAGTTATACTTGTGGCGTGAGTTGTATGTCGAGTGCTGTTTTCTTACCACCACACGAAACGCTAAAACTAAACTTTTGAGATTTTGATAATGGATTTTGGAAACGCTTGACACGCAGTATTCCACGAAAACTAAGACACTGCCTTTCGGATATTATATTATTTTACTCTTTGAAACGTATGTTGAGATAATACGTATACTATTAGGTCGTGACGATGGAGTACCTTTGTACTTGTACTCTTTGGATATCGGACGTACCTACCTTCATGATTTGGTGTGCTTGCTCTTGACGCCTTATTAGTTGTGATCTCTTGCGCTATTCTCGATCGTAGGTAGTTTATGGCCCCTACTTTTACTTACTTTTAAACTGCTTTTGGGGAGAATACATGCTCGTTTGTACTAAATGCAAATGATTGATTGATTTGAATACACTATTGATAACTGATTTTGATGAAATGCGTGATTTGGTCTAAATATATTTTTATGTGGACACAAGTGCTTGAACTGTTTTGGATTGGACCTAAAAATGTTTTGTGAGCTATTACGTGCTAGGTTAAGGTTAGAAACCCAAGCGTTGTTATGAATTGTTACATCCCGGCTCGTGATGGTGCTAATGTTATGGATAGATCTATTGGGAATGGCCACCCCGTCCACCAACATGGCTCATGGGGACGATAACATGTCGATTGTTAGTGTGTTTAGAGATAGTCACGGCTCGTGCTATCTAGTGATGGTTTCATGACTTAACATGTAATAGTTAAGTTTATGTGACACTATATTCGCTGTAGTGTTTGATTTTGATATGGTCCAAGTGGTTGTTTATGAACTATTTTTCTTGCGGATAAATATTTTGATATCTGAATTAGGCAGGGTATGCCTCGATTAAATTTGATTTGTTTATGAGAATTGATTTGCACTTGAAAACCTTATGGTCCACCTTTCTATTCTTTTGCTTAAAGGTAAACCTTGTTTTCGCGACATTGTGGGCGTCACAATGATCGAAAGGATCTTTTGAACTCGCAATACTTTTATGAAAACCTATGAACTCACCAACCTCGTGTTGACCCTTTTAGCGTGTATTCTCAGGTATTGAGGCGATTGTTTACTTTTGGAGGCGCTTAGAAAATGGCATGGCATGGTCATAGACGACTCTGATATTTGTATTTGGGGACCGCTTATTTATTATAGGCCTATTTACATATAAAATTTTATTGTAAACATTGATTTTATTAAATAAATGAGTTTTCTTAAGAAAAACCTTTTATTCTATGCTTGTATTGTGATTACGATTAGTAGCACCAAAACTTGTATGCTTCCGCTAAAACCCGATTTTTGAGGGTGTTACATATATGGATGTCTATACCACTTTTTATTGTTTTTAAGTGTTATAAATATATATTCATCATCCTATAATTACTCCTTGAAACATATCACTTTTGGTGATGTCTAGGAACCCATGACACCTAAGCAGGTGTATGGTAGGATTGATAGCTCGGCGTGGTTTTGAATTGGTTAGCATAGGTTTTGCGCGAGAAAAACTCATTTCGACAACTTTATTTAAAGGTCTGATCATATTTTTGAATTCTGGAATTTTCTACAGTAGGTAAAAATTTTTGGACTAGATATTTAGAAAATATACTTTAAAACGAAAACGTGGCCGCTTGAATGGGTTTAAAACGGAGTTATAATGAAGAAGTTATGATATTTTCAAGTTTGACGACGAGAACTATAAAATTCAGAAAATTCAGCATATTATTTTAACTTTTACGAGTCAAAAGTGGGTCCTAAGCGTTATTAAATGTGTCGACTTATCAAAAATATATTAGTATACTTTAATACGAAGCTAAGGACATATAAAACGTAGAAAACGGACTTGTAACGATTAAATTACACACGTTTGAACAAGCTTGCCGTAACTAATTTTATATAAGCAAAACTAATATATTTCTATTAGACAAACATTACGGCCGTGAATGACCATGTTGAGGGTCGATTTTAACATTGATGGAGTACTTTTTATGAAACGATGTCTTCTAGTAAAAGTAAGTTCGCTTAGCATATTTTCCAAAATGTTCAACCGTTCGTCAAGCGGAGTTGTAACGATAAAATAGGACACTCTAACTTTGCCGAAGTTACCTTAAAAATATTTTGGACACAAGTACCATACTTTACCTATATTTTCTCCATGATCGAGACCTCTATGATGAAAACTTAAATGCTAAAACTTTGAGATAATGATACAAGCTTCCCAAAACCGTTGAGTTTGTTTCCTAACACTCGATGTGCACCATTTTACGACTAGATTTTCGAGGCTATTTAGTAACTTTTCATGAATTTTTCAAATGACATTATTTTAAGAAGAAAAGTTATAATTTCATAATAAATCATTAAATAACTATCGTAGGATATCATTTCAACGTAAATACTTGCAAAGTAATTTATAAATTGTCAAGACGTTATAAGATTATTTTTCGACGATAAGTGTTATTTTCAAAAATTCACAAGTGAAGTTGGTATAGATCATACGAATGCTGCATAACATTACATCATGACTTATTATATATCATATCATCATAATAGGTCGCAGTTTGAGATTGCGCCTCATTTCAGTGTACTCACTTTTGTCATCGCATCATTGTACCAAGTGAGTTCATAGCCCACTTTCTATTACTTAATTGTTTTACAAACTCTGGGGAGATACTGCTATATTTTAATCGACACAAATGCTTTGAACTATATGCTATATCCAAATGTTTTATTGTCACTAAGTAATCAATTGCCATGTTTGAAGTCCTTACATCATGCACCATTAGTCACTTGCAAGTGAGCGCGAATATTGTGAATAGGCCTATTGGAATTAACACTCCCGTTCTTATTGACCCAGTTAGGGGAAATCGAACGCACTATATTTGAATCATTAAGGTAAATTGGCAAGTTTACCTATTAGGGCTGCGATGAAACGATTTTTACCAATTTATATTGGTACGAGGTTTACGCTTTGGTTGTCATGAACTTAGTGAAATAATGCTGTTTTGTTTTCAACGATGAGTGTGAAACAATGTAACTCACACTACGAATATTGTGTTCAAACGAATTAATTAAACCTATGGATTTCACTCAACCTTTGTGTTGATGTTTAAGCATGTTTTATCTCAGGTATCTAAGGCATACATTTCATGGCATGCATGTGGACATACATAGAGTCGCGGTGACAAGCGTCTCTCACTTGGATTTTATGTACTTTAAAAATATCGTTTGGATTGTATCAAATTTATTTCCGTACATATTGACTATCATTTGGGACCTATACTTTGTAAACTCTGATTATCTTACTAAATTAAACGATGTATTTTCCAAACGACACTTTAGGTCGTTCGATATAACTGTAACTGTGATGCTATGACAGTCAACCCCCAGGAATTCCATTCTGCTGCAAAACATGTAATTTGGGGGTGTGACACTTTCATTATAGTCAAAGTGTCAACAATATTCATATGCTTATGACCGTTTCTTTCAGCATGTACACTTTCCAACCATAACAAAATTGAATGAAATCGACATCTATAAAAATAATTTTCCCTTAACTGACACCATCAAAATTATAATTACATGTCATGCCCGCCCATCGGGCGGGCTTCGACATCTAGTATATATATATATATATATATATATATATATATATATATATATATATATATATATATATATATATATATATATATATATATATATATATATTAACTACACAAATATGAATCAAAAACCAAATAATGATAAAGGAACCAATTGTTTTTTACTGGAACATCTACTTGCACCATATTCACCGACAACCATAATAACGCCAAAAATCACCAAAGACTCGACAACACTAGCCGCACCACCACAGCCACACCACAACCACCACACCAACCGCCGCACCTAAACCAAACACCACCACAACCACACCACAACAGCCACACAACCACAACCACCACAACCACACCACAACGACCAAATCACCGCTGTACCTAAACCAAACACCACCACAGCTACACCACCAAAAACACCACAGCCGCACCACCACAGCCACACTACAACCACGAAAACTACACCACGACCACCACAGACACACCACCACAGACCCACCACGACCGTCATACCCAAAGAATTTGCTTCAAAGTGACAGAGAATAGGTTTTTGATTCGTTTTGCAAGTGATTACAAACTATAATTCTCAGCCTATTTTATCCGTATTAAAGTCGTATTGTCATTCCAAAAGATTTAGTCAGCGATATTGTGTGCTTTCCCTAGGTTAAATCGCTGGTAACAAGCAACAAATAATATAAAAAAGGGGTGATTAGTTTTTTTAGGGTTGGAACGTTTTGTTTGTATTGCTAGGGGAAGGATATCGCTGCAACAAGGGGGCGAATTCGTCTATGTGAATTTTATTTTTTGTTTTTTTTTTCTTTTGGTTACGTTTGAAGTGGGGCCCAGTTGGAGGAAATCGCTGCTACAAGGCAACGAAATGGTCTATGTGGTTTTTTTTTTCTTTTTCTTTTTTAGTAAGGTTTGGAGTGGGGCCAGTTGGAGGTAAATCACTGTTTCATGGCAGCGAAATGGCTTATGTGGCATGTTGTGTTTGTTTACTTTCAACGTCGTTGCAACACGTGTATAGTTTTAATTTATCTGCTAATAAGCAGCGATCAACTAGGCTAAATATGATATGTCTGAAAAGTTGGGCTTCTGCGAGAAATACCATCTCGATAGCCTTTAAAAATAGCCTTTTAAAAAAAAATCAGTATTGTTTGATTCTACATAAACACATGTATATAACATTACTAATTTATAATGTAACAAAAATTGAAAATGTTTGAAACAAAAATAAATATAAGTTGTTACAAGATGGGTCAATTCCAAAGCACACTATCCTATGTGTATTTAAAACTTATAAGTTGGTTCTAATAAAAATATGTTATTACTCTCTCCATCTCACATTTATTGTACACATTTTCGTTTTGAGATGTCTCAAATTAATTGTTAACTTTCCTAAATAAATAACGAATATATGTCAAGTTTACTATATTACTCTCACTTGACTTTATTATTATAAACTTTAAAGAAATTCTAAATTAATTAGTTAAAGATAAAACCATCAGCGTGCAAAAGTAGGAGAGAAAAAGTTGTAATGATGATGTTTTTCTTAAAATGTGTGTTTTTTGTCGGTTGACAATAATTTTGAGGCGGATGGAGTACTTATTTTCGTAAATTTGTACGGAGTAATTAATTTTGCGGATAAATTGTCGGTGAAGTGTGTAACGAACGTAAACTAAAATAAAGTTGCTATATATTTATTGACACCGTTTAATTATAACTAAGAGCTAATTACAAAAATCGTCACAGTTGCACCTTTCGTCCCTAACTCTCAATAATTAAACTGGTCGTACATGTGGTTCTTCATTTTGCATTGACTGATTTTTTGACCAAACGTGAGTTTGTTTTGGTCGTTAACTTTGGTCACGTGAGAGGCAAATCTGTCCTTTTAAGCACACTAAACCCACATGGATGATCTTTGTTACATTTTTTTTTCTAGTGCTAAAAAATGTAGAATGTAACATGACTTGAAGAACATATTACATTTTACATTTTACAAATTAATGTAAAATTTGTAAAATGTAACATGGATCATCCTTGCGGGTTTAGTGTGCTTAAAAAGACAGACGTGCCCTTTACGTGAAGAACATGTGACCAAAGTTAACGACCAAAAAACTCCAATTTGACCAATGGACTAGTCAATGCAAAATGGACAACCACATGGATGACCAATGTAATTATTGAGAATTAGGGACGAAAAGTACAAATGTGTGTAAACAACATGGAGGATTTATGTAATTAACTCTATAACTTAGAAGAGACAATTTGTGTCCAAAATTAAAAAAAGGCTTTATGAGCTAACTTGTGAAAAATATGTGAGCATTAACATTTTTTTTAGCTATTATTATTTTTTTTAAATGAGCATGTATGGCCCATTTAAAAGTTCAATGAGCACTAACGGACACATGTTTTCTCTTTTAAAAAAAAAACTTATAGATATAAAATATTCACTTTATTTCAATATAAATGAGGTGTAACTTTTATTTTATTTATTTATTTATTTTTGTTGTTGTTTAGGTCTTTTATAAAAAGTTCATAAACATTGAGCCCATTTGACCTGGGTCATTTAAGTTCGTGCCTGTTCGAGCTCGAGCCGGTTTAGACCAGTGACCGGGGTCCGCCCGTTTTTCTACCTTTACTATAACTAAATAATGTTCTTTTTCTTTTTTTCTTTTTTTTTATGAATAAATTTTGAATATTGTTTAATATCTTTGGAGTAACATTAATTCAAATATTGAGGAAACAATGTAACATTAAATTAGTCTAGTAGTAATTTTAGGGAAGTGATCTGCGCACTTAATTTGTTGATTGAGATAGTCACAAACTCACTATATAAGCAGATAAAGTACAATATGAGTTTTGTACAGTTAATTGAAACAATAACTATTAAAAGTGTACAAATCACTTCTCATAATTCTATAATAATGGCTGCCATTTTTCGTATGAGGAATAACTTTGATTGCAATACTTGGTCAATAATGATTTGCGCATTTCATTTTCTTATTTGCTCATTTAAACGTACAATCAGTTAAAGCAGGATGCGAATATACTACAAGTCTACAAGTATTTGATGTTTGAATTGGTGTGTCCCACTCAATTCTTAATATGTGCAAATCAATTTCCATAACTCTTCTATCTTAATTAGAACACCAGGTACTACACTACACGAATAACCGTGCATAACGACGAGACTTTATAACGGCAAATAATTATAGTTGAGATATTTTAATTAAGTGATTCAGGTAATGTTATGCATACAACGTAAAATAATCAAAATGTAACTAATTTTCTTTTAACATGTGACAATTCAACTAAAAATGAAACATGACAAAAATTAGTTGAAACATTTATTACCTTCTAGAAAAAGATTTATAGTTTTTTCTACAAATGATGTGTAACAAGTAAGTTGGCTATCGCGCGTTGCGTCGGAGCCAATTTAAGCCTGATATTCGTTCCGAACAGTTTTTGGTATAAACCAATAAAATCAATACACAGTTTTTGTATGACGTTTGAAGGAAGGTTTGCATTATGAATATTACTGTAACAATTCACAATTTATAAGATCATTATTTAATTAATTTCTTTATTAATCTTTTATTTTTAAGTAAACTTGCTTTTGCATGTAACAAAATAGGTTATTTCGCGTACGTAGTAACACATACGTTAACTTAAACTGAATCTAGAATATACTTAGTCCACATATTTTATACATTGCGGGTTCCATATTTTTATAATTCATATGTCATACTTTTACTTTTTTCATTTTTACAAAAAGTTCGCACGTTTTGTGTTTTACCCTAAATCGCATAACTTTTAATCTTTACGTATAACCGTTAGGTTATCCCGGAAATATTGAAAACCATATTTTTAAATTTTTATATCACTATAGACTATTTTAAGTCTACTTTAAATAAATGCTTGGTCATTTCCATGCAATCTCGTTAGTTTTTCATAAATTCTGTTTTACGTGTATTTAGCCTACGTTTTTAGGTTTACGCGCTCTGTAAAACTTATCACTCATTTAATATGAGAATATAGAGTACATTTATTGGTTTTAGTACTTTTTTAATTTTATTATTTTTACGATACCCGGTTTTAAGTTTCGCATTTTAAATACTTAACGATAGTAATTACTATGACCAAACAACACACCGTAAAGTCAAGATAGTATCTAAAACTTCCAAACCTCCTCATTGTAAGTCTAGGTGGCATTTTATATGATTCACCAAGACATGTGTCTTGGTGAAATTTGATCTTACATAAGATGTTTACATGTGTAAACTTAACCATGGTTAAATATTAACCCGGTATGTAGTTAACTCAAATTCTCCTCTTATAAATAGCAACATAAACACATAGAAAAACTTGCACCCTTGCTCTCTTATATCTAAAAAGTCCTAAAACCCTAAGGAATTTCTTAAAAATTTGTAAGAAAGTTTATGTGTTCTTGAGAAAAAGCTAGGTTTTGATCTTCTTTTCTTCAAGTTTTTAAGAAGAAGTTGTTATAATCTCGGGTTTTCAAAAAGACGTTGTTATACTCTTCAAGTAGCCTCAGATTTTCGAAGATTTCCAATTTCACGTCGAAGCTCTGCCCATATTTTTTTAATTTTATAATAATCAAGCATTCTATATTAAGATAAGTATTTATAAACTCTAAATACTTATAGACTTTTGTTAGTTTATTTAATGTTTTATAAACTCTTAATATGTCATATACTTTGTCAACTTATCTCATAAAAATGTATATCAAATGTACATCTTGTAAACGTTTTCAGGCATATTTAAATGTTAGTATACTTGTAAAGACACACTAAAACTTTTTTGGCGTATATATAGTGACACTCGATGTTTTTTTGACACATTTTTTGTAGTGACACACTAAGTTTTTTGACATAATTTTTGTAATGACACACTAAAAAAATTTGATATATTTGTAGTGACACACGATGTTTGTCACACTAATTTTCTTATACATTTTTGACACACTATGTTTTTTGACACATTTTTTGTAATGACACACTAAGTTTTTTGACATATTACACTTATTTTTTTTGATACATTTATAGTGACACACTAAAACTAACTTTGTGAAACACTAAAAGTTAATTGACACACTAAATTTGAAATTTTTTGATACAAAAATTATAACATCGAAATAATTTTTAACATAAAACATATTTTTATTGACAAATTAGTAAAAAAAAACTCATACATAAAATATAACATTGAGATAATAAAAGGTAGCTTAAACATGACACCCTTTGTTTAAAACTTAATATTTCGACGAGCGTGCCATGGGACAAAATTAATGCAAATTTATCAACGTAAAAGTTTAATCGGATGAAATATAAGATGAAATATATTGTTATTGACAAATTAGTAAAAATATTGATACATCAATATGTAAAAAGAATTTAATTAGATAAACGTGCCTTAACATGTTTAAAAATAAAAACATTGGGCAAATTTAAACTTAAGCTTAAGGTGGCTTAAATGAGCATTTAAAAGAGGAATGATTAAATGTCCAAAATAAGATGAAATATGTTACAATTTTAACCCTTTTTATCCTTTTTAGCATGTAAGACTTTTCATTTGATCCATCCTCTATATATATATATATATATATATATATATATCTTCACCAGGTGCTAACGTTTTGAAAACCAGGTTGCTGTCAACACTGTAATTCAAGGCGAGAAAGAATTCCTTGATCATATTATCAAATCCACCAACATGAAGTGCCTCACTGCACCGTAAGTCATTTATCCTTACCAGTAAGCATGTTCTTTTGTCTTTATTATCTTCAGCCTAATCAATAATCAATATTTAACACACTCAAATGTTTGTGCAGCAGGTCTGCACTGGAAGGTGATTGCGGGTTCCTGGCTGCCAACTTATACGCAAAGAGTGTTTTTGGAGAGGATGCTTTGGTAAATTTAAGCATCGAGAATCAAGGAGACGGTAAGCTAAGTGGATATATTCGTATTAGAAGCAAAACACAGGCTAAATCAAGTAATATAAAGGGAGCTGGAGTATATACAATACAGTTAATGGCATGAAACTGAGGGCCTTATAAAAATAAACTTACAAGAATGTAGGCCTGCTCTCAGATAATACCGCAAAGATTGAGAAATCATAAGGTGTACTTTAGCCACAGAATCAGATATCAGAAGACGAACAACAGCCTGCCTGGTATCCTTTTTGTCAGCGTGAATTCCATTTTCAATATCCTTTTTGCTCCAGTAGTACCATAGATTATTTGATCCCTAAATAACCAAAAATCAGAATCCGCTCTGCCTAAACACTAAAACTACGACTTCAAGTCACAATAATTAGATAATCATTTTCATAACATACATCCAAACAACCCTTAAAATCCTAACCCATGAACACCCTTTCAAGGTATAAAGGATTAGGATTTTAATAAGCTTATAACCTCCAATTTATATGTTTGGTTATAGGCAATTGTGATAGCGCATTGCAAAAATGAAGATGCAAATAGTCAATTGTATATAAACACTTATCTGATTTGCAACTAAGTTTAAAGTAGAGTACAACTTATTGCTTGCTCAGAAGCACCAATGTATTTATTCAGCAGTTCAGGCCCTTTCACGGAGATGAACCGTAAGGAACATGCAGTAGCAGTAGCACCCACAATATGTGTTTTATGGAGTCCTCAGCCTCATTTCAATGAACTTCTCATAGCAACTGCTGACTTTGAGAGGAATCTTATGTGGTCAACGTTTTAGGTACCTGAATTTCAGAATCTGTGGTTACACGCAATCTTTATTTGCTATGTACTAATTGGTGTATTATAAACGGTATTTTCTAGGTTATATTGTTGAATTATCATTTATAATGCAGAGTGAAAGTTATAATTTGTGTCTAATATTAGTTATGGATTGTTAGAATCTTAATTCTCGTGTGTAATTTCCTTTTAAGATTTATAATTTGTGATGACTCGATTTGTTTGTTTACATGTTAGATGTGTCTATTTTCATGATAATAGGTTAGATGGATCCTAAGAAAAGGAATATATGCTGGCGTTTAAGCACATGCACATGGTGTACCTTTTAGACAGACCCATAAACATGTCATCTTCTTAAATTACTTGGTAAGTTGGGTGAGCAGATAAATGATAATCACCAAAGGTTAAAGTGGTAACTGAACCTGAACGAGAGTAACTGACTGAACAGTCAACTTCTAGAGTTCGGCTCAATAAGATCCTGAGTAGTCTTATTCAGTTAACCTGCTGGAACTTCATTGCGGTTTGGTTAACCGATCATAAACAACCTATCTGCAAGCACTTACTATTTTTAGCTAATGCTACTAAACTTACGCCTGAAAAACAGTTTAATTTCCTATTTTTTCCTAATATTAATGATGTGGGAATGTGTATCAACCTTCAACAGTTGATAGTGAGTTATCGCAATTGCGAGTCAAATAGTCTTGGGAGTTGGGAGAGGTAGTAATTAGATAAGAACTATTGAATTAGATATTATTTATATTCAAAACTTGATTGTTTTAGATGTAACCAAGAGTATAGGTTATTACTATGAGTATATCTATTTTTCTTTCTAAGTTTGCAATTGTCCTTCTCATCAAATAAAAGTAGCTAATCATTAACAATGCAACATTTGCGGTTATCTTTGACAAGTGGAAAAACTGTATATCTACATGTTTCATGCTATGTGTTTTGAGTTGCAGTGTATGGAAACATAAACGGATGTTGAAGATAAAGACAGTGACGCTGCTGCAACAACAGTTCCTGTTGCCCGTTCAGGATAGGACTTTACCTGCTTCATTTGATGCAGATAATCCTACCCATCGGTATAGAGCTCTGGATTCTGCTAAACAGTGGCTCATTAGATGAGTCCTTGATCCACACGGTTGGGACCATGATGTTGGTTATGAAGGAATTAACGAGTCCTTGATTAATAACCGTGAATCTGCTCTACGAGCCATAATATATGCTCATCATAAGCTTGATACATACCGTAAGAAGGTTCCTCCAAATGAACTTGTGATCTATACCGGAAATGTAGGCGAGAAGGACGAGGTACAAATCGGTTTTGAACCTTTCGAGCTGTCAGTTAGACAGTAAGTTCAATTTAGAAGCTCTTAAGACACTACTGGAATATGAAGACAACCACATTCATGAAAACCATCAGTATATTGCTATATGGAAGCTTAAGAAGCTTATCAAGGCATTAGAAGATGGTAAAGGAAATGAAAGGAGTTTGATCTCTCTTATCGTGCCACCACAGTATGAGATCTCCCAAGTCATCAATATGCTTGACGATAGATTTGGAACCGCTTCAAGTATCAAGATGTCTGCTATAAGAGCCATAACATCTGCTCAACAGAGACTAAAGCTGTACAGTAAGGTTCCACCCAATGGAATCGTAATCTATTCTGGAACCGTAATTACTGACGGTGGTATAGAGAAGGAGGTAAGAATTAATTATGAACCCTTCAAGCCCATTAACGATTCCCTTTGTTTGTTAGACAACAAGTTCCATACAGAAGGTCTTACCGGACTATTGGAGCCTGAAAACAAATACGGCTTCATTGTTATGGTTGGTGAAAGGGATCTTTTTGGGATAGTAAGTGGGAACCAAAAGGAAGTTCTATGTGAGTTCACAGCTGATCCGACAGAAATGGTTCGACAGGCAAAAAAGGTTAACATCAATCCTGCCACTAGGAAGCCTAATGTTTCTGCAGTTGTCGTTGCAGTATCTCCTGTCTACAAAAAGTATGTCAGTGATAAGATTGGCCATCGTATTTCAATAATGTGTGAGGTGGAGGTTTCTTATGGAGGTATGGAAGGTTTCAATACTGCAATTGAATGGTCGTCTAATTACCTCTATAATGTGAGGTTTATCCAAGAAATATGTTTGCTTAACAAGTTAATGAAGGAGATCAGTCAGGGGACTGATAAATATGTCATTGGTTTGGAAGATACTTTAAGATGTTTGGATAAGGGTGCTGTTAAGATTCTCATTGTATGGGAGAATCTGGATCTAAGTCGTTATGTGCTAAAGAATACCATAACAAATGAAGTCACGACAATGCATTTGAACAAGGAACAGGAGACTGATCAGAGAAGTTCAGGAGAAGAAGTCATTGCTTGAATGGTTTACTGAGGAGTACATGACATTTGGATGCACACTTGAGTTTGTTACTGACTTTTCCCACAAGGGTTCCATGTTTTGTAGGGGTTTGGGTGGCATTGGTGGCATTCTTAAGTACAAGGTCGATATTCAATCATCTGATAATTTTTCTTATGTTGGGGACCATCTCGACGTTCAATCATTTTCTGATCTTTCTATTGATTTGGAAAACGACGCATGACGTTTCCAAGACAACAGGTATGTTTTCCCTTTTGATTAAACTTGTTGTTTAGTGCCATACAAAACTTAAAACATATCAATTCTTTTTATAGGTTATATAAATAGTTAGATGTGGTAAATATGATTACAAAAAGCTACTATAGTATCACAACAATACTCTCAATATTTAACAAAGAAATTTCGGAAGTTTTATAAATATGAATGCTTTTGAGGTAACTAGACACATTTGACCCGTTAGAGATTACATATAATCTAAAACTGAACTATCTATAACTACATGTGGAATAATAAATTACTTTATCTTTATTGAATCCATGTGCTGTTTCTGTAACCTCCTTATGTAATTCTCTTGCTCTCGCTGTATCATATGGATATACAGGTCATGAGTATGGATTTGAAGTGGAAGCACATCAATCATTTTCAAGATGTTTTTAACTGTTTGAGTAGGAATTTGAAGTGTGTTTTTAGGTTAATCTGCAAATGGAGGTATCAAGGAAATCGAAATCAACAACTGTAGCTTTTGATATGCAAACTGTTGGAAAAGAAATGTCTTATTCTCTACATAGCGAAACTCGGGTCATTAGTTACAGAAAAAACAAAGCATCGGCTGGTATTTCGGCTACTTACTTTGGTGACATGTTAACAGGTGGTGTTTCTATCATTGGATGTACTTATTAATCATCTATAAGAATCACAA
The DNA here is from genome assembly GCA_910596185.1 of Chrysanthemum makinoi. Classification (NCBI taxonomy): domain Eukaryota; kingdom Viridiplantae; phylum Streptophyta; class Magnoliopsida; order Asterales; family Asteraceae; genus Chrysanthemum; species Chrysanthemum makinoi. The sequence continues at coordinate 45,936,188 of OU343222.1, read as the reverse complement.
CTTCATACAACAAATGCCCATTTAAATTGTCTTCTAAACTTTTATTATTATTATCTGATTCTATTATCCAATATCAGATAAGGGGGTGTGCTCATACATATCGTGCTGCAGGTTCATCGTCCCTTGAAAAATGGATATTAAACAACCGTGTCAGGTATGCTCTTATTTTCAAAAGCGAAAAACTCTATATGCTGGCATCGATAAGAAGAAGCAAGTTTCCTTTTCTTGTGTGCCAGTCATAGTTATTAATAGTATATGATCATTTGAAAAATCCATTTAAGTAGCTCTTCTTTAATTTTTATAGGTACCTGGTCCCTACTGATCTCACTCTATATATTCATTTTTGTGGAGAATGTTCTTCCACCTATAGGTATTTAAATAAAAAAATGGCTGTTTGTTTGATCGAAGTTGATAGAAATATATTTTTAAACATTGTCATGTCATTCACACTAGCCTCTAAACCAGTAAGACATGTATTTTTCAAGGTTTTGGGAAAAATACTTAGGAGGTTTTTTTATCATTGGATGTGCTTATTAAAAGCGATAATCTGATATTGGATAATCAGAATCAGATAATAATAATACAAGTTTAGAAGACAGTTTAAATGGGCGTTTTCTGTATGAAGTTGTGATTCTTATAGATGATTATTTTTTTTTTATCAATTGTTCATGTGTAAAAGAAGAGTACAAGTCTTAAGGTTAGCATATATAGAGTAAATTCATAGTTGTAGTTTATAAAAACTATGTCGTGGATGATTTGAAACTGATCTTTTGACCTCTATATGATAAAAGATAATCACAGGTACAAAATAGAGTAGATTTTTATTGAAGTTTAGCTCAATTTATAGTCAAAACATTAGGATACTTGGTTGTTGTTTACAAATACAAACACCCTATTATCATGGATTTCTACACATGTTCAATTTCTTTACACTATAAAAAGTGTCCTAAAGCAGAGGTAGAAACACTGAAATGGTCTATGCAAAGTGGAAGGTTACTTATTGTTTCCTTATGAACACTAATCGGACTTACTACATATGAACTTGAAACTCATGCATCTGGTATCATTTCTAAATTCTTAGGCACATCAATGAAACTCATATGATATCTCGGGTCACAAACTTAAGTGCAAACACTTGCATGAATATCTCATTATGAATATACATATTTCTATTATACATGTGACTATTTACATGTTTCACTTGACACCTGGTGCCAAATCATAGTTCCATCATTGCATTTTGTTACAACTCAATTTAGCTCTATTTGCTAATGTGTCAAATTTGCTTAACAACAGGGATACCAGGTTAACAAGATATAAACTTGGTAGGAGTCTTACTTGGAGAAACCTGTGTTCAAACAACGATGATTCAGTTGTCCAAACAGCATAGTCCGCCAAAAGTTTCTTGACTTTCGTAAATCTGCAAAAGAAGTTTTTAAGAACTATGAGAAACTAGAAACCATTGAGCGGCTGCAAGTGATGTACACAACTTTTATTCTACAACTGGAGTTACAAACCTGGAGCCAAATACCATGAAAATGTTGCAAGTTCTGCTGTAACAGAGGTTACTCAGAAGAGTAATCCAATATCTAGAATCAAGGCTCACATACATTTAAGATAGATTGTATCACATACAGATGTTATGAATGATAGATTGATAGATAGGCAATTTTGAGTTTAGATTGGATATATCTGCTGCTAAACCTTATAAAATATACTACCAATTTTGAATAACTCCGTACGATCTAACTGAAATGTTTTGTTTATGTCAAGTTAGATTGATATTGAAAATAGATGACAAGAGTGGGGAATGATGCCATGATCTTCTGGTGATGATTGGAAAAACAACATGTACATAGTGGTTAGGTTGTCACCATACTCGCCTGAAGAACATCTGCAGCAGGTAAGGTTTACATAGACTTGACATATCATAATTGTTTTTAAGGATATAAAATAATTTATCTTAGTCATGCATACACTTTCAGTTTTGTATGATGGCTTTTAATTTGTTTGAGGACCCTAAGTTTTCTTGCTGGAATCTTTATAATAGCTTTAAGGTTTTACAAATACATTTGAACAAATAGGATCAAAGCTTCTCTGTTATTTGGTCAAAGTTATCTGGGTTGACAATTACTTGCATGAACAATTCCACAGTTGGTACCAGTGTTATCGATGAATGTTTGTCGGGTTCCATTTAGAAAGTGATGTGTGGCTCAGTTGTGTTTATGGATATGATTCTACTAGGAAACTTATGCATGACTAGGTTATAATAGAAAAAGCCGAAAACAAAACTGTACTAACGCTAATTATCTTGAATCTTTCAGGATCTTCCAGGTTATGCACAACACATTGTACCAATCTTTTCACACCCACAAGAATGTATTGAAAAAAGGCTTAATGATAGAGACCTTGTGATTCTCAGTGGTAATCTTTATCTCTCTCTACATACATGCTCACATTCTCAGTAGATGGTTATGTTATAATGGTTTACGTTGAATCTATTTTTCGTGTTTCTATCATAGGTTGTTACATATATATTGGAAGGAAAATCAAATGAAAGTCAGATCACGCTCGATCTCACCTACGATAATTTCACGTCCGATGACATTCTCCTTAAGGTAATAATTATAGATTGCTTTAGGTAGTTATATTTGATTATCTTTAACTGCACTGGTGAGTTGGTAACAAATGTCGACCTTAAAAAATTTCCTACCTCTAAATGGAATATATCATGCCGCCTACTTTTTCTTTCAGCACGAACATGTCATCCAAGGGTGCTAAAGCCTGCGTTTTCGACCAATGTTTGTTTTCCATATAGTAGTTTGATATGAATTGTGGAAGGATGTGTGCTTTTCTACAAGGTTCGGTAATTACTTATTCTATATATTTTTTCTAGCTTTCTTTTCAGTTGTATATATGTATTACTATGGTCCGGGTTTGTTATATACATGGAACAACAGGCTATTTGCTTCAGCACAATAGAACAAGCCTCTTCAAATCATGCCTTAAAGTAAAGGAAGGTTATAAAAGAATCTAGGGTTTTAATTTTTTGTGCCGTCAACTCAACATCTTCACTGCAAACAGATGAACAAGTTAGCGCGGCCGTACTTATCACCGGAATCGCTACAGGTCATTTTTTTATCATTTGTTTATTATCTATGCTTTAGCTGAACCAGTATAATACTATAATATGTGCACTCATTTCTTGGATATCTTACATTCGCATAATATCAGGGGTATTTGATTTAGCTTAGGTTTTCAGCTTACTTTTCTTCTTCTTTTGAACAACGAATGAAGAATATCTTTGTTGGTGGGTCTTTGTATTTAACAATGTGCTCATTCAGGTACCATCAGTCCTTTAGAAATACAACCATTTGGATGTTTAGTTTTGTTATCAATGTTTTTTTATGTGTGTGAAATAGAGGGCGGACATATTTAGATCTCATCTTTCTTGCTCACTTAGTTAGCTGAAATTTTACCAAGTTATTAAGCCAAATATAATGCAAGTTATGGTTCACATATAAATTCAATCTACTTTCTCTGCTTTGGGTGTTTGTTTAAGCCTACTTTTGGGCTTATGGCCCTTTCTCAAAACCGACATTGCGAATAAGCAAAAAGTACGCCAGTTTATATCAGTACTGAGTTTTGTAATTTACAAATTAGCATTTTAATGGTAAACTGTATCTCCCAACTTTGGCTTCGGCAAGTGACACTAAATTTATTTGAGCTTCAATAAACTGATATTACTCAGTCTAATATGTTTGTCTTTCGCTTAAGTTGACAACTAACCAGAAAATCAACTTTTATTTAATCATGAGGTTTACTACATAAATGTTAACTTTAGCCTATCACTTATGTTGTATATGTCGTTATGTTTGCAGTCAACTGAATCTTCCTACAACCCCATTTAATGCTAGAAAGGTTTAGAAGTTTTGTGTTGTGACAAAGACGAAAACTACTCCAATTTTACAACCAGTGTTGTATACCACGAACTTCTTCATAAATTATAAGTTTTATTTATTACTTTTTTGTACACAATAAAGAAACCTTAATATTCGTACGTATAAGTTTAACATTATATTTCTCAAAGTTATTCTATTATGCATTTTATAATGTCTTTTATGTTATAAACAAATCCTTAAAACCATACTACACTATATACACTTTAATATATGTGCTCATGTACTTTGATTTATTAGCTTAGATATATACATAATCGACACAAGTATTGTTTATTTCTTGAAGCATTTTATTTCTTGATGCATTTTTTTTTACTTTTGTAATCGTTTGATTATATTTTTGTTAGCAGGGGGTTGCAAACCAATTAGACGATTAATCAAACATCAAACCTTCTATACATTATGTTCCTTAGCCATTTGACAAAATGGAAAATATGAAAATACTTCGTTAGTTGAGTATGATTAGGTACAATTAAATTCTACCTCTGTCCTAAAATATAATATACAACTTTTCTTGGAAAAGAGTCCTTACGATAATAATTAGAATGTTATAACCTGGGTCTAATTCAAGGGTTAGCAATAACAACTTGTCGTGATTCTTTATGAATACATGTACGCTTCAATATACAAATGATGTTTCCTATCTCTCTTGAATAGATATTATTGTGTTAAATGGTCACTTTGAATTGAGTAGTAATGAGTCTTAATGAATCATTGACGTTGTTATCCATACAATATTAATTATGATGTGGCAGTGAATAGCCATGACGCGGCACTAAAGTTACAATAACACCGACGGTAACTGTATACATGTATCAAATAATATTGAAGGAAAGTTAAATGTGGTTTGTAACAACCAATTTTTGATCTAAGCCCCATGTATGTCGTTTCCATCGGTCGATAATACCAATGCATGTACACATGATGTAGTTGCTACTAATATTCAATCAGGCGTACTTGAATTTCAGTTTGATGATTCATAAGATAAGAAAACGATTTACATGTCAATTCCATACTCAACCATCTACATGATTCCTCTTGGTCTAAGTGGTGCCAAAAGGTAATTCTCACTAGTACATATATAGAGGTATAGATTGAAACCTTTCCGGGCCTCAATCACCTATCATGACTTTGATGACAAATTATATCCACGTCAAAAATGTTCTAAAGAGCAGTCTAAGAGATTCAGACAATATGTTACAAATCTTCTTGCCTCTCAAGACCCACACATCAAGGTCGAAATGTTCCACCTTAGTTGCACTCCTTCTTTACGATTACTCTCCTTCTTTTGCTATAGAAATTATGTCAACGGTAATTATAAGACATGCCCGCCCATCATGGGCGGGCTTCGCCAATTAGTGTATATATATATATATATATATATATATATATATATATATATATATATATATATACTAGTGTCAAAACCGTCCTCAATGGACGGGTATGACTTATAATTATCGTTGACATATTTTACTATAGCGAAAGAAGACGGATAAAAAACGGCTGAAAAAGTGTCCAATGAATAAATTAAGTAACGGTTAATAAATTACAAACATTGTAAAATATTGGCCCACCTCAAATAAAACATGTATACTTACCGACTTCACGTTATTTATGAGATAAATCATTCCAAATCGAGTGCCAAATGCGTAATTTTACATAAGTTTACATCGATTAATGCAACACAAGCAAAAGTCCGACATTAAAAAAACGTGGTCATCATATGGCTTTTCGCTGCCCAATTTGCGATGAAAACTACACATTAGAATAAGTGCTTATAGTTAATACTTTTTTTTTTTTTTTTTTTTTTTGAGGGGGTGCAACCTTGAACTGGAAATCAAAAAATAGTAATAATGATCAACAACAACAATACCCAATTCTTCCGAAAAGTGTGAGTGCAACAAAATAGTAAGCAAAATACAAAAGTGAGAAAGTAATAATTACCTTGCATCTAAACGAATACTTTTAAACTTAAACCACCACCCTTTTCCATTGCCCTCTCTCCTGCACCAAACAATTTCCTTGATGAAAATGGATTTATTCAACAAATTTAAAGCAAAAAAATTCCACTAAATGTTTGATAACAGTTCAATTGAATACACATTAATTAGAACACAAACAAATCCACTCAAGTGAGTTCTAGTTACTTGTTGACAGGCTTTAAATACTAATAAAAAATTCAAGATCACATTTACCTTGAAAGGCCGAACGATTTTGAAAATGTAATTTTGCCTTAGAGGCACATATCTTTTGTATAAACCTATATTTTATCAACTCCCAGTTACATAAACTAACGTAAACAACAATATTAATGGAATTGGTATGATGGGAATTCCTGAGTTAATTGCTCCACCCTAAAAAATATAAAAAAGTTAACTTTTCACCTAAAGTTGGAGTTTGAATATGAGAGGTTGTTTTTCTAAAACAGTCATGGCTTCATACTAAATTATTTTTTGATTGATCATTGAAATTTAGAAATGTTCTTTTGTGTAAGAAAGCTTTTTGGTCTCATTTCATTGATTAAGTTATGCTACATGCTGGACGTACTTTATAAGTATATATTTAAGAAGACAATACATACATAATGGGACACACACGCTCAAGCTTCATCTACGCTTTGTTTCTAAAAGTCTAATGCACCCGTTGATTGGGAGGCCTATACTATTATCGATGAATTGCACTGTACATTTCTATCATCACATATTAAACTTTCATGTAGCAGCACAAGATTGATAAAGACATACCTTGAACCACAATAACTCTCGTTGCATAAGTAGAGATGCTACAGTAGTATGGAATCTCGTTTTCACCGTAGTCAATGCAAGTAAATGGAGCATGTTATCGTTATCTCTGTCTTCTATTTCGGTTATCCGATCCTTCCTCGGTCCTATCTCATACAAAACAGGTTGTAGATTCCTTAATGACGGTGCATAATGTAGCTATATGAAATAATGTGCTCATCATCATTCTTTTCCTATATTAGTTCGGGATAGGCTCGAAGGAGCTCAACTACAAATATGGTGTTGACCATTTTTGTAGCTACAAATAATATTCTGAAACGATATAATATCCCTTCATCAGTTAGGTGAGGAGGCCCATTGAGTATATGATCAATTTCGGACTTTTCCCTTCGTCTGAGAGTCTGACGCCATAATGATTTTTAGTAATTTGAGTGCATCTGTATCCTCTTCATGAGCAGATTTCATACTCATAATTGACAGCAACAGCCACATAATCAGTTAATGAATTGTACACATCCAAAATGATTTCAAAATAGTTAATTTTTTAATTATGCTTACTTGAATGGATAATTCTTCTAATCAAATTATTTTTTACTCTTTTGAAAGCATCGGGCTTTCGAGCCAGAACTCCTATGGACATATCCGTTGAGACATCTGGATGGTCCTTAACAATTTGGAGTGCAACATCTATGGAAGATACGGAAAAAAAGTTTCCAAATACAATGTTTTATGACTACACATATATATATACTTCCCCAAACAAATACCATACAACTTTCACTACATATGAGAAACCCATTGTTTTTTAATGTATTGATACTTATTCATTATATCATCTTCCAATAAAATAACCTCTAAGATAAGGAAAACTATAAGTAAAGGACTATAAATCCGTGAAATTGAATAATACCATCCAAATCAAAATAGTATATACACCCTCACTTAACTAATCCGGATATCCCATTATGTAAGGCCTCATCCAATCACGTAATGACACGATTTCAGCAACATACACGATATCAGCCGTGTAGGTGACACATTTTTTCCTTCAATCGGCTCTATGATAAAATAGATGTGATAAGGATGATTTACTTTTAAGAATTCTTGGCTACAACTAATCAATCTAAGATCTTGGTCGTATATTCAAGGACTTCCTGTCCGAGTGACGGTCTAATAACTTAGGGAAAAAAAAACTAACCTTGTTATTTCAGTTACTTTTAAAACTGGGACGAAAATGTAGCCATTTCTCAAAAACCATGCCATGTTTGTTTTGGAGTCAGCTGCAAGCTACAACAGCAGTAGAAATCAGAAGCAAAACATAAATCATAAGTGAGTGTAAAATACATGAAGAATTAGAAAAGCGAGAACGAAACACGCACAAAGTATGAGCCAAGATGAGCCTTTACTTTATGAATCGAGATCTCTACTGGTCTTCATTCTCAACTGTCATCTACAATAAGCTTAAAAAGAAACAAAGTTTTATAATTGTTTAAAAAATGAACAGTCATTAATCCACATCTTGTAAACATACACGGTTTCTCTCTATTATGAAACGCAAGCAAAAGTAGTGATGTAAAATACTTAATTAAATTATAATACCAACTTTGTATGTAGCATTAACATATAAATGCAGAAAACTCAAAGACGCATACCTTTGCCACCGGCAAACGCAAGAATATTAGAGTAATTCCTTGTAAAGAAATACTTCTTTCCAACTTGTAAAACACTTCAATGATTTTCTTTTTCTTTCTTATTGTTTTTCCATTCCTTTTTTTCTCGTTCTAATTTAACCATCACAGTTAAGTGAGATCAAATACCCCTCACCCAGGTTCAAAAGAAAAAAACACAGTCAAAAGTAGGGAATTAAAACCCGAAAACCTGAATGAGACATACCCAGGCCGTGCCGGGACCATTTATGTACGTGTCTGGTTCATGATCTGTAATATGAAAAATAGTTCCGTCCATGGATGCCCAATAGTCTATTCAGAATACATTATCAGGATAAGTCTTCTTCTCAAGTGCACTGATCTGAGAATCATAGCTCACCACCCGCCATTGTCATAAAGAAACCATATCTCGTTTCTGTAGAGTGTTGACACAATAGTTTTCTGAAGCCTCCTATGTGATATTGAAAGTATTATTAATTACCATTCAGAAATATAAACTCTAGGTAAACACCTAAAACTAATAAGGTCCTTATCAACCGATTTACAAAATGGGTCGAGCAGCTAAAACAGTGAAAGTTATTCGACGTGCATTCAAATGCATAAAACCTCCTAAACCACTCTACTTGAAAGACGGAGTTTTAATGTAACACTATATTTTGCAATCAAAAGAACATCAATTATTGATAAAATACAGACAAAAGGGTTAAAAAGGGTACTGCAAGACGGTTTATCACGTTTTGACCCGTACAAAAATGCCTTGTTTTGACCTGTTACACAATCTTTCCAATTTGCCATATCTACCTTCATTTATCTATACTTACCAAGATAATTAGGATTGGTGATTAGAGTAGGATATCACCTTTCAAATACATGTTAATGTGAGAGCAGCAAAAGAAAATTATTTTACAAATAAGGTCAGCCATCTTCATTTAAACTCATTAGAAACTGATTTGCATTAGTAAGTTCAAGTTCTATTATGTTTACAATAACATAAAAGTTAAAAGGAAAGTATGATACCATTAGGAAAACCTAAAGAACAGTAAGTCAAAAAAAGCAGTAAGCACATTAACCAAAAGTCTTTTTTTCTCAATTTTTTTTATCTAATTTACCTAGAAATAGTTTTTATTTTTGTGCAAACATCACTGAAAAAATAGATCAGCTTCAATATGGGAGGTAAATACATGCAGTTGTTGATGAACTACAGCCTAATGTTATCCAAGCTCTCTATTCGAGGTACTTAATTTATCTTCTAGTTCATACACCATATAATTTATAGCGAAAACTCATTCACGCTCTCTTCTACAACCATTTTATTTAAATGTTTTAGCCAATGCATTTTTATCACAAGTTAAGCCCTTGGTGATAATTATATTGATTATTCATCATAGCGATTTATGAAGTATTTAGGCAAGTGTACAGTATGATCAACTTTCAACCGACTCGACCCATTGATATTATTGCACAGCCCTCACAATCAAAATGGACCTCTGTCCCTAAGGTTAAATTCAATCTTGCCTTGTTTCACCTAGCTTTAATCAACGAATTTTCTAATTTGACAAACAGCTTGTTGTAGGTTATGACAATGGTTCTTTGAGATTGTACGACATAAACGACACACTTCCAGAAGTTGCAGATAGCGATTACGGTTCTAGTGGTGCTGCTTTTGATGACTTTCAGCACTTGACTTCAGTTCACGTCAATGCAACAGATGATCAGATTCTCGCAAGCGGATACTCAAAGAAAGTTTCAGTCTATGATATCTCCACTGGCAAACGCCTACATTTATTCATCGACATGCATCTAGAACCCATCAATGTGGCCAAATTTGCTCATCATTCTCCCTCCCTCTTTGTAACTTCATCATTTGATCGCGATATCAAAATGTGGGACTTGAGAACAAAACCAGTAATCCATGCTACACAGCTTCAAGTTCAAGCGGAAATGTAATGGTTTGCTTCTCTCCCGATGACCTTTACTTGCTTGTATCAGCTGTGGACAATGAGGTATATCAATTCAGTATCAAGAATGAGTAAATATGGTCCAAGACTTTTATTATTTTTATACAAACCGTTCAATACTAATGTTTGTTGGTGTCAGGTTAAGCAACTTTTGGCTGCAGACGGGAGGCTTCATACAAAATTTGACATAGCTTCTACAGGAAGTGCTCAAAATTACTCATATTATATGAATGGTAGAGACTATATAATAAGTGGGAGTTGCGATGAACTTGTTGTTCGTGTATGTTGTGCTCAAACTGGAAGGAGACTCAGGGATATATACTTGGAGGTACATTTATTTTTTTTTCATACACTGTAACCTTGTTATTTTCTTGAAACCTATGATAGTCAAGATTATATCTGGTCGTTTTAAGTTAGGTCCCGATTATTTTTCAGGGTCAGAATGCAAGGAGTCTGATGTTTGTGCAGTCTCTACGAGGCGATCTGTTTAGAGTAAGTTTTTTTATTTACTTTATTGATTAATGTTGCATGAAAGGTGGCCGACCTTATTACCAGGGCGACCCGATCTGAGAAGTAACATTTCTTGTGTTTTTAATACCAGCATTTTCATATGGCGATCATCGTGGCGTACGTGCGTCCTAGCTCTAAGTGGGAGATCATCAAGGTAATACATGACATAATCGATCATCATTCTTATTCACTAAATGCATGATCACTCATACTGAAGATCTGAATTCCATGATATTAATAAGTGCAGGTTAACTTGCTTTCGTCTGGTCAATATTCTTCTGAGTACCATAAAGGCCAATATCTCTATCCTTCCTACAGGCTCGGAACTTAGATGTCTATGACAAAACCCAATGTTTATCACAATACTTGAGATATAAACTACAAATGTGGCATAATGACATCGGATTTCAGGATTTCATTTGATGGTATATATGTATCCGAAACTGCAAAGGTTGTGCGAATCAGCTTTCAGTAAATATAGGTACGAGGAACTCCAGTTTTGTATGGCTGGTATATATTCTACTCGAACCCGTTTAACATTTGCTTCTAGCTTGGACTCAAGACTCCTTAGTTTCATCATTTTGGAGTTAACAAAGATCAGACCATTCACAAACTCACAATCCTAAAATAAAACCTGAACACATAAGAAGATATACTGTACACTTTCCAGTGTTGATCCAAGAGTTACAGAACATTTCCTATTGCCATGTCGAACTGATGTTAGAGCATCGCTGCAAACAAAGTTCATTAATGCAGTAAAAAGAGAAGTACGTCAACAAAGATCTGCCTGTTCATTAGTATTCCCTCACAGCTAGAAATTCAAGGTGACCAATCTCTTAAGATATCAATATACGAAATACTTGATGGTGCATTAGAAACTCACGTTCTATTGTTCTCCAAGCAGTAATGGTGATGAGATACTAAATCTCGAGCATTTTAAACAATGTATCTCAGTATGAATGTGCTTATCAAGTTAGTGATGCTCGTCTCATGTGTAAGATACCTCAAGTCATCTTGAATGTCATGCTCACAACATCCTAGATGTTCTAAGCAAATCTCAAACATAGTTGGTACTATACTCAAGACCTCTGCCTAAAACGTTCCATATGTCAAAACATCCTTTAAAAGTTTCCGTTATTCATTGCAGTTGCCAAACAAACACAAATCCTACCCATCCAAAATTATCTAAAACATACTCAATAGCTCGATTTTAAGTTACAAATTTCATAGTGTTTGGATCAATAATCTAAATAGTTTATAACACTACCGCACCTTATTACTGGGGGCTTTCAACACAGCTAATTAGCTAAATATAAAAAAAAGGCAATGAGCAATTATGTTTTTGTATAAGCAATGTCATCCTTCAAGGGCTGTAACTTTATATAAAAATCCTTAATTCTTTGGAATTTGTCCCACGTCCAAACAGTAGCTTATTTATTAAAGCTAGACATAATCACTTACAATGCCAAACACCCTTAAATGCAGCAACTTCATCTAGCATATTTATCTTTGGCGAAACTCGAATGTTGTTCAGCCATTGTTGTGACTTTCATGACAACATACATGCCAAATTGAGTTTTCTCCTGTAATGAATAGAATACGCCCGAAAAGCTAAAATTTGAGTTACTTAAAGAGATATGCATCTGTGTTTTTTTAGTGTATCAGCTTTCTCGACCCACTTATTATGCCACATCTGTTTCAAATGCGTACCATAAAACATGTGCCTTTTTTTACTTACATCAGTTGATATATTGAAATTAAACCAATGATTAACCTACAACGTATTGTGTCACCAAAGTTAAACTACATGCCTACAAACTTCAATGCTTAATACAAGAAAATCTTCGTTATGTTTTTCCTAATCTAACTTTCTTGTCAATGGTTCATGGCATATGTCCTAGATAAAAAACATATCATTCATATATCCTATCAATTTTAGACATTATAATCTTTGATTTGTTGCGGCTCAGCACCTATGAATGATTATAATAAGGTAAAGCTTGAAGATATGTCTTGTACACCACTAATTTCTGAGTCCTTCTAGTTATCAATTATTTTTAAAGCTAATTGTGTAATGTATCTGCATTTTTCTAATAGGTTTTATTGTTGCTAATCTGAGAGTGAATATCCAAAGCAGATTGTTTAACCTCAGATAATCAAACTTAGAAACACCAGGATCAAAAAGTAATTATCAACTTTAGACCCCAAAACATCTACCTGGTATAGGTGACGAATGATCAATAGTTCTTCCAAAACATCACATTTATCAACAAATGGTGCATTGAACCACTCCTCAAAATTTTAGACTGGATTAAAAAAAGTTGGAAGAAAAAAATACAGTAGCGCCTAAAGAACTTGTAAACTTGAATGGTTACATGTTGCTTTGTTAAAAAAATAATTAACCTGGGCGGTTTCAGAAAAAGATTTTTGATCGCACCTGTATCCATAACATTGAAAATCATGGCAACAACATTATGTGATTTGGAACATATTAAAATTTGCAAAGAATCCCAAAAGGGTTAAGAAAGATGTTACTAATTTTGAGTAAAGGAGGTCATGTACAAACTTTCCCAAATTTACTATTTAACTTCTAATCTAATAAGTAAATCGATGGGATTACTCAATCTCTTCCAACATTTCTAAGGCGTCATCCAGCAACATATAGTCATATACATCATACCTACAAACAAAAAAGTACAATACATTGAATTTATTAATATATGAAAATTCATGGGTTCAAGCAACTAACCTTCATTCAAATTTATTGGTAACATATGATGTGAAGAACTATAATCATCAAAATTAGTCATGTAATGAAGTCTTATTAAACGGTGTAGTGGTTTAGTATTGGTTTACATACAATGTTTTTTTCTTCATTAGCCATCAGCAAACATTTTCTTCTTGTGATCTTTTCCATTCAAATATTTTCATGTCACCAAAGGTTGATACTCTATAGAGTCTTTATACTACCTCTAAATTAGAAATTTCTTTATTCAATCTTGAGTTCATGACAGTCAAATATTGAATATGTGTCAAAGACGAACAGGTGAAAACGTTTACTACATAAGAAATAGATCATTTATGATCAATTATCAAGTATTTTTATGTTGTATATTTTGGGGGCATTTGAATTACCTTATTTTATGGGTTTAGGAGGTTTTTTCAGGCTTAAAAGCTTATCCAGTTGAGCATAGAAACTTAAATTAGCGATAACATCAGAACGGTTTGGTTAAGTTGGTTAATAATAAAAACCTGTCAAATATGTTAGCTTAGAGCATCTCCAATGGTTGATTTCATATCAAATAGAGTTCTTTTAACCAATTCCAATGCTTCAACTTATTCTCAGACCCATTTTTTCATCTCGGTTCATTGATAGATTTTCAACTTTTTCAGACCATGTACTTGAGAATCGTGTTTAAGTCAGTTAAATACCAAATGAGTTATGTCAATGATTTACTTTTAGCAACTAACTACACAGCTATCGTACATAATATTTACAAAAAGACAAATTGATGGATTCAAACCTGATTGATCAAAAGCCGTGCATTCTTTGCATCTGGAAATGAAACACGATCCATTTATGCATCTCGTTCAACAACATCCAGAACTATGCCTCAAAAACATCCTTTTAAATTTTAACTATGGTTAAAAATATAATCAAATAGCAAGAATGTGGTAACCATTGCCATCCCTCAAAAGAATAATCAACATGACACTATCATCAACCTTCCGCCACTTAGAAACGAATAACACACCTTGCAGAAATTTTTGAATATATGTCAGCCGGTCTTTCTCCTTCAACCAAATTAACAGGCAGATGCTTCTAACTGAATAAAGGCGTTACCAGAACAATAAGAAAAGTATTGACATATAGTACGTGTATGTTTTAGGTTTCAAAGGCACATTACTTTGTCTCTGCCAAGAGCAGCATAATGTTGTAATCCGTTGCAGGAACCAAAATGTAAAGCACAAACCCAAAAATATGATTTAAAATAACCCTGACTTTCTTTTTTGGGGAATTTATGTAAAATTTATGCAGTTAAAAGGTATACCTGGTGGATAGGAATATAAGAAATGATTTTTTCTGGAGACGGGCTTCTTAAAGCTTCAGCAAGATTAATACAAATGGCTAAACACTGAAAGGGATCTTCAGATTTCAACCACCACGATCACCATTAAGTGGTCTGTCAGCAGAATCAAATATATCCTTCAAGTGACTTTCTGTGAATGCTTTTCTTCCCTCAAGGGATAATTTGTCAACCCCCGGCAAATAGATTTGCCACGTGTATCTTCAACCACCTAAGGCCAGAACTCTCGAGAGGTTTGCCCTCTGCAAACTCCAATATACCTCAACACAGATCCGAAACAAGATGGTTCAAATGTGGATGCATCGGTACGCACGACCCCTAAAATCTAAGTTGTTTGG
This sequence comes from Chrysanthemum makinoi, assembly GCA_910596185.1. Lineage (NCBI taxonomy): Eukaryota > Viridiplantae > Streptophyta > Magnoliopsida > Asterales > Asteraceae > Chrysanthemum > Chrysanthemum makinoi. Next base: position 45,920,924 of record OU343222.1, on the reverse strand, counting down.
GTAGAAATATCCTGCTTCATCTTTCAACTTCCACGCAACCTGCCCTCCAATAACAAACTAAGAATTAAACGGTTGTACGATCATATTCTAATGTATACTATTGACTTGAGTATTAATGTGATCTTACATCAAGTCCAACCTGTTGTACACAAAAACTCATGATTGTTATTTGATAGGCCTTCTCCTTTATTGGTTCAAGGTTTACAATGGAAAATTAGTACGTATAATTTATTGTTATAAGAAAATGCTACCATCAACAAAAATCACAATAATCTCGTAATGATTTACTATATTAATTATATAGTCTTGTGCATACAAAGTGTCCCCTGTAGATTTGTTTCTCATATCCCCCAACATTTATGAATACTTTGTTCCTCGTAAATTAAGATGAGTTGTTTATAGGCTAAAATTCTATATATTCTAAATTAACATATGAGTTTTTTATGTGCCCATTTGCTGCAAAACCTAAAGAACCTCTTGTTCCATCTACTATTTGTAGATGGTGAATGCGTAGCTCTTCTTATATATTCCTACGTCAAGAACCAATCCCACCTATTTTACATGACATGATACTAAATGAATAATTACATGCTCCAAAGCCACAAGAAATCATGAAAATATAACAAAGTGCTATGGCATATACAATTTAATGTGCAAAACAAATTTTGTTTTGGTGCATAGGCTGTAGTGCCCATAAGCCTTCAGCAAATCTGTCGAGCGCATAACCTTCAACGTACAAAACATTAGGCATACATATGTGTACCTTGACAATATTTGTTTTTTTGCCCTCCCATTGTGAGTTAGAGATTTTATCTTCCTTCGCCTTACAAACCCTGTCGAACACCAAACAAATGCAAGTATTCATATCAAATGCGTAATCAAATGATTTTTTTCCATGACTTTGAATCATTCAGACGTATCATTCATTCAACATTGGGGGTGTTTAAGTAGACTTATTTAAGCACTTATTGTCTTATACATATTTCATTATCGTCCATATTAGCAGCTGCCATAAGCTTCTTGCTGCTTTGTCTTGAACTAAACAATTTATATTCTTCATGTCGTTCAAATAGTGGGTTACGGTCAAAATATAACAAAGTAATACATACTAACCTGTGAGCGAGCCCATGAGTCCAACCAAAGATTGAGCCTATATTGTTTGTGCTGGTTTCCCCTCCTTTTAGATGCACCATGTAATGACGGGTTACAGTCCCATGAGCTGCTTCAGATTCAATGGTCTTCCCATTAGGACAAACCAAGACTGATTTCATCGATCCAAGATATATGAACCCTGTCCATATGGAATAAAACTAAGTCATTAATTAGTAATTTAAAAATTGTAATGATTAAGGAAAACGTAATGAATTATAAAGATTAATCATAAATGTTACAACATCCTTTAAAATTACCTTGTGCTAAGATATCACTCTTAAGAGCATAGGCAACCATATCATCATACCAACACCCTTATGAGCCGCAAACAAAGATTATACATTAGAATTTAAAAGTGGCACGTCTCATGATGAGTCCATGAGTTACAGCATTCCATAAATTTTATGATTGCAATATGTGACATTCACATTCGTATTATCTTTAAAGGTTGTAATTGTAACCATATTTTATGAACATGTTGACACAATAACCTGATATGATTTCCTACAAGGGCAACCAATATGCTAAATAAACTAAATTAAATAACAGAAGATAACTAATTACCTTAATACTTTCAATCGTTATCTTATGACTTTCAATTACCCAAGAGACTCTCGATTCCCTAATAACCCAGAAACATAATCACATAATTAACGAAATAACAAATTGAATCAGGGATTGACCTAATTAAATATGGAATAACTACTGAAGGAACATCTTGTTCTATGAATCTAAGATTTGATTTATGTGATATAAAATTATTATTGTTGTTCACAAAAAAAATGCACAAACCTGATCGTTACCTCTCTACAGCAGGCATGGAGGAGTGCGCCTTCAATAGCAACATTCTTTATATTCTTAAGAAGATTGGTCCACCGGAATGATGAAGCTGTTAAACATATAATACTTACAAGTCATGCAGTGTTGGTCTGTTAATTAGTAACCACTTATTTTACCTTATTGATTGTTGCTAAGAACAAATAAGATGAATCCCATTCTTCAGTATCAAAGGACCTACAAAGATGTCATATGATGTAACGCCATAGACGATATTATGTACAAATATTGTGAAAAGCATACACTTTAGAACATATAAAAAGAGATATAATCGCACCTGAACTGCATCTCTTCAAACATAATATAAACAAATTATACAAAGTATTATGCAATTGAAATTTAATACCATAGCCACCGAGTATTCAATAGTTTGAGTTTCTTGCTCCCAAGCTTCTCAAATCTTCATCTTCTTGATCTTGCTACAACATCACAGCAGTAAACAAACCTCCTGCTGTTGAACATCCCCGCCTTTTATTTAGCTAAACTTTTCGTAAGTTACATGTAGACTACTCAAATTTAGATTGTACTAAAAAATAAAAACTATGATCAAGACTTGATAATTACTTACAAATATCACGTCCCTTGGAGCAGTCAAAACAAACCCATAAACAACTCATAACATATGGCATAAAAAACTCATCAACAACTCATAGCATGTGTTTATAGATTGTACTAAATACGATCAAGGTTTGATTTAAATACCTTCACTATGTGGGGTGTTTCTTTTCTTCTTCTTTGATGTAGCTCTAAACAACTGAAAATTAACATCCTGCATAAAAAACTCATCAACAACTCATAATATGTGTTCATATATTGTACTAAAAAAATAAAAACTATGATCTTTTCTCTCCTGATATGCGGTAAACAATACACGCATAATGTTTTAGGGTTGCAGAAACTCATATTATGTGATAATGAATAAAAAGGTCGTATACAAATTAATAAAATTGTAAATCTATAATTAAGGAATATATATACATACATGGTATATTTATCTTCTAATAATATATATCATAATTTATTTTAATTGCTATCTTCAAAAGATACATACTTAAAATACAAATTCCATAATTTTTTTATAATCTCCTTATTTGTATTGATTTGAAAGATATAAATCAAAAAACAATTTACTCTAGTGGTAAGTTGTTTACAAAAAACATGAATGACCCAAGTTCAACTCCAACAAATGTCTTCTTTTTAATAAAAAAATTTTAAAATTAGTAAACAATAAAAACAAAAACGAATTTTAAAATTTACAATAAAAAAATTGTACATATATTAATTAAAACGCCACATCATTTAAAAAAAATGCCACATAAATACAATGATGACATGGAAATATGACATGGCATTATGGGATGCCAAGTGGCATTTGTGCATGATCTCCTCTTATATATAATGTATAGATATATACATTATATATAAGATGAGGCATGCCACATAAAATGCCACTTGGCATCCCATAATGCCATGTCATATTTCCATGTCATCACTATTAAAGCCACATCATCAATTTAATGTCACATGAATGCCAAATAATCACATTAAATGCCATGTCATCCGATTTTGTCCACCTAAGCATTTCTTTTAATTATTTCTTTTTGGCAAAAACACCTACATAGATTGGAACTCAAGACCATGCATATATTATATGCATATATTATGTGGTATGTTAACCAATCGACCACCACAAGTTTTTGGTGAGATTCTCATGACTCCAAATCTATATAGCATAGCAAGTGATTAGCATAAACTAATTTCTTTATTAGACAATTCTAATTTAGAACTTATCCATCATATCTAATACTTAATTTAGAGTTTTATCCCTAATCAAAAGTATAAACCGACGTTAAAAAACCCAGGTCATTCATAATATACTTTTTCTCAAAACCCTAATATCATTTTTTGTGCTAATATGTTTGGTGCCTGTTTTGTAGTCGGCAGAATATGTATCGTCCTCAATGGTTCATACGATCGTGTTACACGGACTTATGTGAAAAAGGTATCCCATTATTTTTATTCGGTGTGCATATTAATCGTTCTCTATATAACATGCTTACATGAATAAAAGGTCAAAAACGGAGAACAGAGGCAGCCAAATAGAAAGGTTATTTTACCCTTTTTTATGTAATAATTATATTTTGAATTGAAATCTATATTTATTTGTGTGTACTGATTCAATAGAAAAAAGGATTTGCATGAAGATTTATGGTTTATGATTAATATAAACAAAGTTGAAAGTGGGTAACCTGGAATTGCAATTAAACATAATTAAAGAGTGTTACTTATATGTAATTAAAGTATGTTTGGCATTCTGTTACAAGATTCATAAAACTTATATGATGGTGAATTTTCATGAGGTGGATTGATGGCAAAAGGATCGTATGTGTTCATGTAAGTATTTGATTTAATCTTTGAATATTACTTTTATATTTTTCTTTTTTTGTCAATCTTTGTTGTAAACAAGACTGCTACCTAGAAAGATATCAACTCGTAAGAGGAAGAATCATTTGAAGAAGAGGATAGCTCGATAAGGAGGAAGCGCTTAAAACAAAGAAAGAAAAATGTAAGTTATTAGTTTTTTTAATTACAATGTTTATTCTTTCTATGTTGTGGTCGCCAAGGCTTAATTCCTGATTTATAAAATGGGTCATTCAAACTATTTTTTGGATGTGCTATTGTACTTTTAAAGCTGTTAGAATGTTTGAGCAAGTGACAAATTTTGATTTGTTACAACTTAAATATATAATGTGAACAAACTGACATTTTTGTGAAAAGTCGACTATTGAAAAAGAAATAACAGCTTTTATGGGATTAAGTTTTTCAGCCTTATTGCGTTAAATGATATGAAACTCATTATTCAACCCCGTATATAGCTAAATTATCAGAAGCCATTATTATCCAAACTCAAAACCCGAATTAGATAATTAGCTCCAAAATTCAAATCCAGACACCCTAATGATAAGTTAAATGGTAGACTATTCACCCTTTCATGCAGATCTATGTTACAGGTTGGTGGCTCTGCCCATAATTATATTTGAAACGTCCATTCCGTGCAAATGGTTCTTCTCGTCTTGATGCATTGTTTGAAGCTAAAGCCAAGGAAGGTGTGAAGGTATACTGGTTATTATCTTGTCACTGATGTGATATGCATTGTTTATTATGGGTATAGCTGGGTAGTTTTGTGTATGGCCAAAGCAGTCTGAATAGAGGATTGCTGGGTTTTATATCAGATAGGTTACCCAACTTTCCAACTTTGTTCGCCTAAGTTACCTAACTATTTTTTTGTTCAATCGGGGTATTGGACTACACGGGGTTGACATTCAGGTTACTGAACTTTAAAAGTGTGTTCAATCGGGTTACTGAATGACTAAATTGACGAAAATACCCTTCTTTTCATTTTTGTTAAGTACATAAATGGTCCTCCGTTCGCCCGGTGTTACGGATTCAGTCCAGTTTTCAATTTTGTTACGTTTTCCATGTTTATTGTTCAAAATCCACACTTAAGCATAATAACACAAGATAAAACATTTTAGTTCATAGTAGTTGAGTGAAAATAAGTTTTCGATAGTGATTTACTTAATAACAAACGCATGTGGGTAACGATAGGCATAATTTGCAATCATAAAGATTTATAAAAGTTGTGGGTTCGAGTTAGGTTACAATGTTTGAAGTGCATACGAGTTAGTGTAAAGAATAAAAGACCAAAACTCGATTAGCTTTTCCAAAATGTAGACTCGATAACCCCTTGCCTTCAAAATATTTAACCCGACTTCCTATGCTTTTAAAACTGCTCTTGTTCTAGTCTTTTCCTTTGTCTGTTTGTAAGAAAATGTATGCGTTTAAGCTTATGTGTGGATCGGGTATAAAGTGTTAAGCAAGAGAGGATTGCTTGTTAGGTTTTCCATATTTAATGCACCTTGTCCTTGTGGTACTTAGAAATCTTCAAAACTATGGACACCATCTTATTTATGAAGGAAACCAAGAAAAAAGGTGGTGGAGTGTGAACCAAAAGAATTATGGGAGGTGATTTGTCTGTTGAGTGTAGCTAGGAGAAGTGAGAAAAGACTTTATCCAAGTTGACAATTTGTAATTATGCATGAGGTATATACGTTTGTGCATAACATGAATCAAGTGCTGTTGAGTCTTGGGTCGTTTAACGTGATATTCTTTATCACATAATTGCAAGAGTTGTCAAATGAGGTTTTAAACTCGTGTGGTTTGCAAATATTTGTGTTTGAATGAGATAGATTCAAAACGAGAAATGTATATAACAAAAATGAAACTAGATTGAATCCGTAACACCGGGCAAACCACAGGGACCATTTATGTACTTAACAAAGATGAAAAGGAGGGTATTTTTGTCAATAGTAACCTGATTGAACACACTTTTGAAGTTCAGTGACCTGAATGTCAACCCCGTATAGTCCAATACCCCGTTTGAACAAAAAAATAGTTTGGTAACTTAGGCGAACAAAGTTGGAAAGTTGGGTAACCTATCTGATATAAAACCCGAGGATTGCTTGTGGTTTAAAATCGCTCGCTTGACACCTTCTGATACTTCATGTTGCAGACTCCAAACTACATGTTGTCGATATTGCTAAAAGTTGTTTTGGTTTTTAAGAAGAAAAACTCCTAAAGGTAATTAACCTATTGTTTTCACTTATATACTCACTATTCAACATCAGCTTTTTTCAATGTGGTATGGATTTATTAAATGATACTTAGTGTTACATTGCTTTTTCTTAACATATCAGTAATGTCACCTGATAGTATCAAGGTTTTCTTTTTAAAGTTAATGCATATCATAAATAGAAGTTGATTATTGTTTCTTATTTCGCACCCCATGTAACGATTGCAACAAAGAATGATGTTTTGCCACCGGTTTTACATGCACCGGTCTCATGTGAAAAATGATTGGCGTGTAAATGTTGCTTTCTGTCTTCTATTTCTCGTGCCTAGGAAACTTTTCAATTCCAGAGAAGACACCATACATAGATGTTTTCACTTATTTGGGGTGTTGAGCATTTAAAAACCTTCCTAAATTAAAATTGCTACAAGAAATTACATCTACATCTCTGCACTAAAGTCGCATTTGTGGATATTGACATTGCAAGTTTAAGGGGTTTTCACCAATAAAGAAAACAAAAAGGATTGCTAGCGTAATTACTAATTAGTATAATCAAGTCGATTGAATTGTATAGTCTCAGAGACGCATCATCTTTAATCTCCATGATTGGTTTTCTAGCTAGGCTAGGTCGTTAGGATGGTAGGGCCATATTAGTCATTTTTGGTACACGTAGGGTAAACCAATAAAAGCCTCTTGTATTTAAGAACTACATTTTTCAAGCAAATATGTTGAACGTATTAAGGAAATATATCAAATTATAGTAGTATAACAATAGCAAGTCAATTAGTCATTTTGGTACTTCAAGAGGTTAAACAATAAAAACCAATTGTATTATAGAACTACATCTTGCCAGGAAATATCAAATATGGTGATAATATTAAGGGAATTTAGCAATTACGTTATAACCATATAGGACTTGCAAGAAGAGTAAAGCACACTGAATTTTAATCTTAGATATACAATGATAATCAAGTCTTCTCAAGATGTATCTCAATATTTGCATGTATCTCAAGATGTATTATTAGTTTTTTTTTACCCCTTTATCTCTTACAAATCTACTAAGGGTGTGTTTGGTTTAGCTTATTTTTGAGCATATGGGCTTATTTGAATTTGGAAAAGCTCATAAGCTTACTTTTTTGTGCATTTGGTTTTATTTTACATAGAGGTCTCTAATAATTTTTTATTTATTATCCTGATATATAAGGGTCTTATTTGGTTTGCAAAGGTCCATAAGATCAAGTTGATGAGCTCATAAGCCAAAAAAAGTGAGCTTCAGTTTTTCCAATTTCATATTAGCCCATAACCTGAAGAATAAGTTAATCCAAACACCCCATAAATCATCTCAAAGAATCACCAATATTAATATACTTGAATTGGTAAAAGATTTTCTCACAAGATTTTCCTGTTTTAATGTATTTTATCATTGCACTGATTATAAGTAATGGCCAAAGTTTGTCCACAAAGGTTCACTATGCTCTATATATGTTTCATAATGGTAAGAGTATGTTAAATGAATCTGCTAATGTAGCGCACAAACGAGCAAACACTCATGATGCAAATAATAAAACTGAATATAAATATGAGCTCCGCCTATTTCCTTATTCGGGTTAGTGAAATTTTGATAGGGCTTGACAATAGACTTTAAAGCCAATGGTGACACCAACTTGCCATAAAAATCGACAAGACACTATCATGGAAAAATGGCGTTGAAAGCAAAATATATTTTATGCTTCTCTCGCTTCGGTAGAGGTTTCAAAGTGTGTGAGTTTGGGTAACGGTAAATATGGGTGCTTTTTATGTCGATTGTCTCACTCAAGTTCCACGAGATATGCAAGTTTTTAAACTGCTTTTAGTTATAGGGAGACAATAGTTAATCAAGTAACTACAACGACATGTCTTAATTGTCACCTCATGTAAACCTCTTAACTGATAAATATTTTGACCTACAAAAGAAACATATTTGGAGATAGACGATAGCTGATTTATGGTGAATATTTGATGGATTTTTCTTTCGCAGATATCTAAACCTATACTCTATGAAGAAGGAAAAAAGATAGGTCTCATTGATACTATTGTCCCTCCTCAAGAGTTACTAAAAGTGTCAAGGCAATGGGCATTAGATATTGCCAAAAAGCGTAGACCATGGGTCCGGTCCCTTCACGGCATCGACAAGATTGGGTCCCTATCAGAAGCACATGAGATAATTAAGGTTGAGAGACAGAGAGCCAAGCTGACCACACCTAATATGCCACAACACGTAGCATACTTTGATGTAATTGAGGCATGATTCTCATCTTAATTAATACCTTTTCTTTAAGCTTATGGTTACTCTCCTATGCAACCCAGGTCAAAATGACCTCTTGGTTCTTTTTTTAATGTTATTAACTAATTTTATTATAACTGAATTCATATTGACATGGGAGATGAGGATGATGAATCGTGAAAGTCGTGATTCGAATCAAGCGAGGCACCTCTGATTTGTCAAAGATCATCGAGATGAGGCTTGTGCCTTCTGATCCTACTCAATGTATAGTTGACATCTCTTGGCTCTGTCTATATTACAATATAATTTTCTAACCCGTTAATATTGTTTTGTTAATAGTGGACACCCTTTCGAGGTATTCGTGAATGCGCTAAATCCGAACTGTTGAAGGTAATCTAACCATCACTACAACTAAATATGGAATATTTTTGTTTTTTGATATTTAAACTTTCTTATCTTTCACCATAATCGGATTTTTAGTGCCGATCATTGGGAGCTGGAATTGAGTGCATCAAAGAACTGATCCCAATTGAACATATAAAACACGCTTCTCAATTTAAAATCAATTAACACACGTTTCTCAAACCGTTCATGGTGTGTCAATCTTCGCAATGTGGACATGAGTTACGGCAATATGCTCCTCCACCTCAATTCCCCATATTAGCAAATGACTTCGAAACCTGCTCAAATGGGTGCATTTATTCTAAGTGCATAACTACTTGGGTATATGGGCGTAAGTGAGATGATACATATGGTGGATCAGTTGCATTGCGACTACGGGTGTGCTATGAGTTTTGAACAACTCATAATGGGAACAAGGCATCTGGCTAAGTGATACTAAATGGCATGTTGATTGATCAGAAAATAAATGGCATTCGAAGTCATACGGGCTAAAGGACATCTCATCCCAGGTCATGAAAAATCTCTCGGTATTTCTTTCTTGAATCCAACAAGTTTTTCCTTTTCCGACTTCTTTTACTCCTTTCTACAGAGATCTATGGAAGAAACATCGAATCTCGCCCTTATGTACGCTTACTGGAAAAATCGTCCAAAGAATGATAAATTCAATTTAACATACGTTTCTCAATTTAAGTCAAACTATTATAACCATAATGTAGTCTAAAAGTTATGGATTTCAATATCCCCACTGAAGTGAAAAATAAATAAATCTTATTTTCATATACGCTGTTGTATTTTTCTATATATTACTTTGATTTCTCGCTTTGGTCCATGTGATTCTTTTTCTTTAAAGGGACTTCTACCATATTGTATTGTAAACTGTTATAAAGATTAATGTAGCCAAACACTTCGAGAATGCGATATATTGCAATCACAGGTGGCTTCTAACATAAGCAGTTTGCAGAGCAGTATGGTTTATTTCAAAACTGAAATTAGGATAAAAATTACACCAACGCAACTTTGAGGGAAGAATTTGAGGTCAGTTATTTAAAATTTTACCAGAAGGCTACTCAACTATTTAACTTCATTACTTAAGGTCCGAACTAATAAAACTACTTTATAGGCCAATCGATATATGTACAGTGTTCTGTTCATCCCGGATCTTGAAAAATGAAAAAATAACTCGAGTTTTGAAAGAAAATACATTGTTTCGATTAATCAACGCTTTAAGTTATTCTAAATCAGTTCTAAATGGGCAAATAAGTATGGTAAGCAATACCAAACACCCCCATATGCTACAAAGATTGAAACTTCTTTCATTTCATCTTATTTTTTATTTGATTTATGTGCCAATGAGGGTTTGACAAGATCCGTGGAAACCATGAGGCGAAAAATAAATAAATCTTATTTTCATATTTGCTGTTGTGATCGGTATCTTTCTATACCTGATTTTGAGCTCTCAGTTTGGGAGCGTCTTGAAGAAGAAAAAAAAATATTATTCTGAACCAACAATGTATTATATGGATAATCATGATAGGTACAACACACTCCCATCTATCTTAAATAGGTCGATTTGGGTTATAATGTATTACTCCGTATTTATATATAGTTAAACTCTATGTACCCACCAAAGTCGCAGATACTGAGTTATGATTAACGTATCTGATCCTTGATTCTTAGTCATTGCCGATGTCCCTAATACGGATCGGTCGTTTCTTGGATAGACAATCCTTTTCCAGTCGGTGCCTTCAAATATGATTCTTGATTAGTATTACCCACTGTCGACATTTCCCCACTAGACCCCGACATCGACTCACCCTGTTCTTCTTTTCAATTGACGTCTTTAATTCTTGAACGATGTTCACTGTCCTTAACGCCGGATCGCTTCTGACAACCTCTTCTTTTTCATCCCACATCTTCAAATGAGACTCTTGATTAGCGGACATATTCCCACTAGCCTTCCGCCTCAATGATCCCACACGACTCTTTGATTGACGTCTTTGATTCTTGATGCTTAGTCATCATTGATATCCCCAATACTGGCTTGGTTTCTTGGACAGAGTCATCTTTCTACCATCGTCTTCAAATTTGATTCTACATTTGGATTAGTAATCGTCGATGTTCCTTCATTTCCGATGCTCGACTTCTTTTTGATATTTAGCTAATTCCATCAATAGTGAACCCGTGAGCGTGTACCTTTTGTTGTGTACATTTGTAGCGACACCGTGCGCTGTATCCTGCATTAAAAGTGTTTAAGAGGTCCGACAACATGTTTTATCGAAGGTGAATGTTCGGCTTTTTTGATGTGGATGTGGTCGTTTGGTTAGATAAAAACTTTGAGAGCTCGAAACGCATGTCATCCAATGTACTGAGTTTGTAAAAGTTTTAGTAATGTGTTTTTGGTTTTCTCATTTTTGAACTCATAATATCGCTTAAAATCTTTAAACCAACCTAAATACAGGTTCCAAACATGTTGTTCAAGGTCATGCTCGGTGTGATAGCGAATGTGGCATAATGTGTTTAGTCGCATAAGCATGTAGCTCATGAACAGCACTTGTGCATACACTCGATAAGTCCGGTGACTAATGTCCCATGCATGTATACCGATATCCAATCGGTTCAATGCCAACAATGCATGGACTTGCATCCGTAAGCTATGGTTTGATCATATACATTTTTGAAAGATTTGTGGTTAATCGAATGGAGATATATTACATGTTAATATGTGTATATTATCATATGGCTACTGTTCGAATCTTATTCATTTATTTTTTTGTTACTATGATACAAGTATGTTTTATTTAGCTTAATTGAACTGCACTTGGACTCATCAGTGTAAAGTTGTACATTATTATTGGTTAATATTGCGAGTGTATTATAACGGTTGTCACAACGGTATTAACGCTACCTAATATGATCTTATTTATTTTTAATGAACATGGCAAATGTAACTTGATGACTATTATATCATGTTTTATGTGGTGATGTTCGTACAATTATCGATGACATATAACAACGCTGTCGCAAGTTAAAGAACGGCAGCTGTAGCGTAAGTTTTTAGCTACAAGTGAGAGTGGAGCAAATGGTCATATTTAGAAAAGGATTATGACAACCATCCACGTGGATGCTGACAAGCTTTTTAAGAAAATTGGAGAGCCATATGCTGTACTATCCGACTCCGACAAGGTTTGTTCATTGATCTATGGGTTCAAAATGGTATATTAGAATAATCGTTTTAGTAACATGAAGTACGTAATGATAATTTAAATGATCTTTGGATTGTGCTTATCTTATTTGGAAGTTAATAAGCAACCATAATTTAGGAACTCAGGATGAGAATAAACCAAACGTCTATCTTTTACATGTATGTACAAAGTGTCATAATTAATGTTCTCTTGGTGTAGCCATAGTAGTTGTGCCACCGTGTTCAATGCCAAATTATTATAAGTCAATTGCTTTGCGATTTCTTTCCCTTCTATAAATGTTGCATAAGTTTCGTCATGAATTGAATGTAGCAAAGAGTAAACATATAGATGTTGTAACTTTGAAATCAAATGTTCATATACATACTACTGGTATTCACTAACTTTCACACGCGATGAATAATTTTTTTTGTAATACACGTTTTTATTATTGTCAACAGATATAGACACAACTTAGTGATATTTAGATTACGAGTTCTTATTCTTTTTTTTTTCTATATTACTTTTTAAATGCAATAAGAGTAACTTTGTACTTAAATATAATTAATAGTGAATATTATGAAAGTACTCAAATTACAAATCATAAAAAGAATAACACTAGCCCACCTATTTGGACAGGTCGTGAAGCTATTAATTTTTAATCTATTCAATATATAATTTAGTATGTTTATAGGTTATTTTCATTAACTTTCTTTTACAACTAAATGTTTCATTCATTTACAAAGACAAATAAAAACATAACAACTATTATGCCAAACAAAAAAAATATGCCAACAATTATTTACCACCCTTCTTTCGCTATAGAAACATATGTCAACGATATTCATAAGTCATGACCGCTAACTTTATTTGCAAAAAAATCAAAACCTTAAACTAATACATTCACAGATATTTACAAGTCATGCCCATACCCATCTCACGGGTTAATGACATTTTTTAGTTACTTGAGAGAATTTTAGCGTTACGCAACATTTTTTCTTATGCTTTAATTACTTTAATATGTCATGAAACTTAAGTATGCCCCTATCACAAGATGGTTGCTACTATTTTTAAGTGATAATTTGTGATAAATATGCACCTATCAGTTCACAAATTATTTGTAAACTGATTCTGAGCCATTTTAAGTGTATTCTACTGTCTTTTGATAATAATAAATAATATTAGTGAGTGATAGATTTCATGGAAGGAATTAATGCTTTTCGAGATGTGTATTGCCGAAAGGGATGTCCTCAACGAGTTGAACATATTGCATAAAGTCTTTGATGACGGCTAAGAGGATTTTATTTAGTTTTTAACCTAGACAATTTAGGTAGTCATGATTAGCATACACATATTTCCTAGAGAACATATTTCCTAGCTCTTTTTTTAATTCATTTTGGCCAGAAAATACCATGTTTTTAGTTATTGTACTTCATTTATACATAAAGTCTTAAAAATATGGCTTTTTGTCACTGTCATTATGTAGCCAATAAACCCTTAAAAGCCAGCCTTCTAAAATTATAGAACTATCTGATGTTCAATAAATTCACGTGTTTGTAATATTGTCTTCTATTACAACTTGAAGATTGTGATTCTAAAGTGCAAATAGCAACTGATATAACTATAGCAATCATGTTTAACATTCTCAAAAGAAATAGAAATGTCTGTCTTAATAGCCTTTGCCTTAACAGAAGCTCATTTGCGCAACCTGTGGAGAACTTATTTTCTTTGTCATAGGGTTCTACGCTATCGTAGCATTTTGTGTGTTATGCTAAAATTATAATGTAGGTACAGATGAACGTGGTCCTTTTGGCGGTCGAAGTCACTTACCGAGAACGTTTGCAAGTTTAATACAATCTTAAAATAATGTTAGACGGTTAATTCACCTCAATGTAGCCCAATATAGTCCGATTCATTCATTCAAAACCCTAATATCAGGTTCCACAAGTCGATCTCTCTATCTCTCTCTATTTTTTTTCTTTTCAAAACCCTAATATGTTGAAGTTCAGACAATTAACTAATAATTTTTTGTTTTTACGTTTATGCAGGTTAAGTTATTAGTTTTTTTTAAAGAAATCTCATAAGGACCCATCATCACCAATGACATCCTTATTTAGCAATGTGAAAGCTTTCCCCTCGTGTGGCCATTATATGGCTTTTTCAATAAGAGTCACGACATGCTAAATACCTATATTGTAATTCTTGTCAGGTAAATCTTAAATAGGTAAATACTATGATTTCATAATATTTGTAATACATATTAATATGCTACAATACGTCATCTTAATCATTAATGTATAATATAATACCAGTGAGAGAATTATTTGCTGACATAAATAATTACCAACCTGCATGCATCTTTAGGTAACAAGTTTTCTTAAAGTATAATGTGCACATCAACATATCCAGAAGTCATTTAGCCGCAACTCAAATATATGACCTGTTTTTTTTGGGGTTGTTATCTTTAACTGAGCTTTCTTGAATACGGATTTGTAGTGACGTGAGAAGTATGCCGTTAATGCACAAACATTACCACTATCAAATCTTAGGACTATTTATTTGAAGCCTGTTATTGAACATGTAATCATTGATGGTGTAAGTTTCACTTATTTGTACTCATTCATTTTATTTTTCTTCTGAAAATATAACCATTTCTTTCAACATGTCCACTTTTTCAGCCAATCTTGACCACCCTTCTTTCGCTACAGAAAAATATGTCAATGATAATTATAAGTCATGCTCGCCCTATCCATGGCTTTGAAAGTTAATATATATATATATATATATATATATATATATATATATATATATATATATATATATATATATATATATATATATATATATATATATATATATATATATATATAGGCTCCGGTTCCATTGAGAATGTTTTTATTTTGAGAAAATTGAGAAATCTTCATTTGAGCAAATTGATTCATGTTTTTATTTGATTCACAAGTAAACATCATTTTATGGTGAATCGAATCTATAAATCACGATTTGATTCAAAAATCATTGTTAAAATCGAAGTTATGATGATGATTAAATTTGCATTGATGCCAAGATTCTTCATATATATAAAATCGAGAGATTTTTAACATTGATTCAAAATTTTTTTACACATTTTGAATTTTAATCACATTAAAATGAGTTTTACGCTTGAAAACATGAATCAAAGTCCTCCAAAAATCTATCGCTTTTGAAAACCTTCTCAATCTTCTCAAAATAAAAACCTTCTCAATCGATCCGAATTCTATATATATATATATATATATATATATATATATATATATATATATATATATATATATATACATACATATATATATATATATACACACACACACACACACACACATATATATATATATATACATACATATATATGGATTCTATATATATATATATATATATATATATACATATATATATATTTATATTATATATAACAGGAGGCATGACACGTAGATTATTCCACAATTGCCACCTCAATGCCATGTAATTATTTTTAATGCCATGTAATCATAAGTTGTCCACCTAAGCAATATTTTTTTAATTTAATTAGGTTTTATTTAATTTTCGGATTTTATTGATTAATTTTCGAAAATTGTTTATAAAAAATGAACCTTGCAAGGATTGAACCTTGGTTATTTGGTTGAATAACATGTGTTTTTACCACTTAGGCAACAAGTTATTTTGATTATTATGTTGCATATTATTATCTATAAATGCCTATAATTATGTAGGAGAATCCCTACAACTTAGGTAACCCTAAACAAAACATATAATAAAAAATTATATACGATTCTTTTATAATATATCTTTTCTCAAACACCCTAATACCATTCATTCATCCTCCTGCATAATGATCCATAATTTTTATTTGGCTTCTTTAGTGATTTATCATGTTCATAATTGTTATATAACTTTTGTTTTGTTGTATAACTTTTGTATTTGATATGTGACATGGCGGCAATTGGAAGAACATGAACGGTTGATAACACCTAATCTTGCATGGCTAAAGGTAAATATTCTAGCACCTTGAACAAAATAAACCAATGGACCTGAGGTATGCTTTTGATATCATTTTTTCTTAATTGATGGTTGAGATTCTGATTGAGAATGGTTTGCAGGTTACCAAGAGTCTTATAGATACATGGACTTGAGGTATGCTTTTGATATCATTTTTTCTTAATTGATGGTTGAGATTCTGATTGAGAATGGTTTGCAGTTTACCAAGAGTCTCATAGATACATGAAGGTATGGGTATCTTGTCACCATCTCAGCAACAAGTTATTCTTTCATATCATTGCTCAAACATTTTGTATCAATAATTAATCTATGTATGATTCTCATCTCAAAGTTCATCTATATATGTTTATGGCCCTCATGGTTAAGTAATAGGAAAGAAAAATAGATTTTATGGGCTCAGATTTAAGTAATTGGATGGTCCTTAATACTAAATGTTTATGGATGCATCTAAATATGAAAATTTTGGAAGAAATTAATGATCCCAATGTTGTAAAGATCTTAGACTATTGCGTGGAAGAAGATTTGGTACTTATTGTTTACGAGTTTATGCATCAAGGAACCCTAAAGGAATACCTATTCAACAGTAAGTGCAATTTTATAGGATACTTAATAAGTAGATGAAATATATATAGATGTGTATTCATACATGAACGATATTACTTAAGAGAAATAAAAGGATGATTCTTGCAGTACGAATGACAGAGCAACACCGGTTAGTTTCGAGGGTCAAAATTGCAACTGGTGTTGTTCAAGGCCTTATTTTCTTGTGTACATAGCCTCAACTTGTTGATTGCTCATTGAAGATGCACAATATATTGTTGGATGAGGTACTTCTGTTTCAAACCATTTAAAACGCTATTAGAACAATAACAATCCAAGTTTTTAACTAAAGCAATTCAAATGATTATCAACAGATATATAGAGGTATAGATTTTTTACTTGCAGTTGGGGCATTCACGGGTGCCATCACTGGTGCTTTAGCAGGTAGAGCTTCTGATAGTGGTGTCCTACGCGCGGTATAGGTGCTCTTGCCGAGTCGTTCTCTCGTCGAGATTCTAGAAGCTTCACGAGCATATTGGTGCCGCGAGCTATCTGCCACAAGAAACTCATCAATGGTTAGTACACTTATTACTAATTCATGAAAAACTTGTATATATCAAAACAACAATCAAACTTAGTCTTGGATATTTTTTCATATTTTGGTTATAGGCAGATTTTATGGAGCAGCTTCTTGGTGGAAGATTTGCAAAAGAACGTTTTCCACCTGAACTATTAACAGCATATCATTGGCAGGCACGTATTTCCAACAAAAAAGCTAATCATTAAGTGACCCCAATAAGAAATTTATAACAACTCGTAAAATTCCCTTCCGATTTTCGCTACTATATTTTTTTTTTCTTTCTTCTTCGTTTCGAACTCTAAATACGACAAGTCACGGGATATATTTTTTTCTCGCATCGACCTCGATAATAAATTTTTATAAAATAAATATATAATAAACTTTTATATTTCATCTCGCATCGGCCTCTAAGCCCAAAACCGATCCAATCCATTATTTTATTTTCTTGGGCTCCCGTATACTCACAAGTCCAACCCAAACCCTTTGTTCTTCTTGGTCCTAGCCCAAACCCAATTTACCTCAATAATATTATGTAACACTAAATTAATTATGGCTAAAGTCAAATAAATATTTCTACAAGTTAGAATTAATATTTTATTTTATTTTATTTTTTTTGTTACCTTTATAAAAACATGTCAAAAATTATATATTACACGTTAGTCAAAAACATCAAACCGGAACACCGTGACTCACATTTAAGCTCAAACGGGACACGATATACATAACGAAAATTTGAGATCTTTCCTTTCTTTTTCTTGTAACCGAATATACTCACAAGTACACCCATCTCTTCCAAAAACCTTGCAAATGCATTGACCTTGGAACATATTTTGAGAAATAAACTCAATAACCAACATGTAACTAGGCATTTGACTTTTGAGACAAGATGAAACATATTTCCCATGCACACAACACACATCACTCTTTTCCTTGTCCTTGTGGCTGCCGTATACCACCCTAAAACCACAAACCATTTGCTTGGTTTCTTAAATACTTCCTTGGTGCAAGTAAAATCAAGGTATCATGTATCCAAGCTCAACATAAACTCTTGGTCATTAACCAAAAGTCCTTCTCCTCTTCCTTCTTAAAAACCAACGAGCCACAAGACTCACCACACATTCTCACATCTTTCACAAACCCACCTCTTGTTTCCACTCTCACAACACCAAGTAAAACTCCAACACATTTTACTCAGTTGTTCACTGTCGAGAAAGAAGAAGGTGAAAGGCAAGGTTTCGGGTTTCATTTCATAAGCTAAGCGGTCATTTCGGTTTAGTTTCTAGGAGGGTATAAGCTTTTGAAAGCTAGTTGGCATATCGGGTTTCTTCCATCTCGAGTCTTTCTCACTTGACACTCATTCACTTCCACCCACTGTGAGCCTCGACCCATATTTCTCATCTACTACTTTGTTTCTTTTCATGCATGACTTAAACACATATACATACACATGTTTTACTCCGCAAACGTTAACATATATGATTTGCAAAAACTATACTCATATAATTTACATAATCTCGTAAACCATGTCAAAACCATTGTTTGATTTTTAACCAATTTGAACTAGTCACTCTTATATGTGTTAATAAGCTTATGTGGTAACTTTTGATCGTAAAACATTTTCGTTCACTTTGAACGTGTATAAAACTAAAGAGAAGTAAATGCTAAGTCTTGGCTCAATCGTGGATTAATGCTCACTTCGGTTTATTGGCTCATCCATATTTTGGTCGATATTTTAAAACCCTCGTTATACTCATATATTCACTTGACATTCACTAAGTTAACATGATGGCAACCCAACCGAGAAACGAAAATAACCAAAACTTTACATGCAAAACCCAACTCCACATTGATCGAGTAAAACTTTTCTTCAAAAACAAAACGCAGAAACTAAGGTTAAGTATAAATAAAACGTAATTAATAACACGAAACACCCCTTGGTCCAGTTGGTGGCGTCGTTTGGTTGTGAACAAAGAGATCATGGGTTCGATTCACAGAGTGGCGAATGCCACATTTTTATTTTATTTTAATTTGCAACTTATGAGAAGTGACAGTTTAGCCCCTCGACCTTGCAACACTTATTGATTTTCCTATAAACTTTTAATAAGTCTTATGGTTTATATAAAAAGATTACTTTTTCAACCCTTCAAATTTAGTTTATTTGACATTTCTTCGTAGAATTTTATAAGTTTATAATTTATCCTAATCTTTACAACTTTAGTCCTTCTAAGTTGAACACTTTGACATTTTTTTATCCAAACTTTTAATAAACTTATACATCATTATCACTCCTTATTAAATAAATATGTTTAGTACATATTTTATTTAACAACCACATCGTCGCAAACTATAAATATTTTTCCAAATATATTATTTTCCCACAATTCCGATATTGTATATATATTTTCACACTCGAAACACAAACAAATTTAATATATACTTGTTTGAATTATATATATTAATCCTTCGACCACACTTGAGCCAATATTCGAGCCAACTCTTATATGAAAGTTTCGTATACATTTTCCCACATCTATTCCAAAAGCCAATACTTACAAACGCTTTGAAATGATTTAAACGTAAACTCTGCCACACAAGCAACATTAAACACAACAACTTGTAAACACTTAAAGTTATTCATACACATCGAGTCGTGAGTACTCAAAACTGCAAACTGAGTCTTGCTATCTCATTCTTAGGTTCCGGGTAGGAGCCACTGCTATATCACACTCGATCTCTTTGTACTTTATTCAACAATCGCTAAGGTGAGTTTATAGCCCTACTTTTACTTTTATTACTTGCTTTATAAAACTATGGGGTGAGAAACATGAAAAACTCTTTCTGGACTAACTGAAAACACTATTACGTGAAACAACCTTGAATCCAAACTATGCTACCGTTAGTTCCCTTTGGGAGGCGATTGTTATGAATAGATCTATTGGGGACGACACCCGTTCGAAGTTTGACCGATAGGCAAACGCCGAACGCATACCATATCGTATTGATTGAGTGTACCGGAAATACACTTCTGTCGGGCTTTATTTATCATGCTTCTAGATGCATGCACCGTCGTAGTTTCGTTGCATGAACTTGGTACTAACGTAATAGCCTTTTGCATATAGTGTCATTCACGGAGATGCTATATGTGCAACTGTGGTCCAACTTGATTTCCTAAACTTAAACCTATGAACTCACCAACCTTTGTGTTGACATTTTAGCATGTTTTTCTCAGGTTTACTTATTGGCGTGGGCAATGGCAAAGGCATTCGTTGAAGACTGGCATTGATGAGTGTCTAAATACTCATCATTTTTGTACAATATAAACTGCAAAATCATCTGAAAACACTCAGAAACACATCAAAATGATTAAAATATCACAAATCAGTGTTTTATGTGTTTTAAAAGCAAAAATATCAAAATCAGATGAAAAACGTATCAAATTTGCAAAATTGGCAGTTTTAGTCCCCCAAGTTTCAAAATTTGTCAAAAACAGTCCCTGGTACATAATTTCAAAAGAAAAGTCACCAAAGGTCCTTTTGGAAACAATAATTATCACATTTAGTCCTTTGGTGAAAAATCTAAAAGTTTTGAGAAAATTACATTTTAGTCCCTAAAAATCCAAAATGGTCAAAACTAGTCCTTGGAAATTTTCAAAAATGTCAAAATCAACCCTTGGTTTAGTAAAGTTGGCAATAAAAGTCCTTTGACTACATTTTCATAAGTACATGTTTGGTCCTGGAGTTTCAGTTTCTGAGGTTTGGTCCTTTGGTTTCATGAAATTGCAAAGTTGGTCCCTTGTATTAATAATCTAAAAACCAAACGGACCTATTTGATTACCCAAGCCCAAATCCATCACCAGTTGGCCCAAACCCTATTATACCCGGCCTTTACCCAAGTCAACTCAAACCCAAACCCGGTCAACCAACTCCTCCCAGTCAAACAAAAACACTAACGCGCCATTTTCTTCATCTCCCCAACCACTATCACTGCTCAACCAGAGAACCATCCCCCCTCCTCAACCTTTTCCTCTCCTTGTTCCCCCACCTCATCACAATTCCAAAAAACATTTAATGCTCATTCTCACCCCTCACTCAACCCTTAACTAAAAATCCATTTAGCCAAATTTCATCAAATGGCTAAAATTGAGTCAAAGCATCCAATGGCTCCGTAATTGAAGTGGAATCACTCTAAAGGTCAAGTGGAAGCATTTGGAGTATAAAAGAGGAGAGAAGAAAGAAGCAAAATAGTAGTTAGTTTAGATAAATTTTACTTATGTCGTTTTTTTTATTGTCTTAGTTTTAGCTTAAATGGTGTAATTTCAGTTTCCTTGTATTACTTTTAAGTTTACAAACCATTGTAAGTTACTTTTGATTAAAAATCTAAATTTTCATTTCGCCAAAATTCATGCTATCTTACATTTTTCAATTTCAAAATCCTAAGTATAAGTGTTAATATCATATTGTTAAGCTCATATAAGCTCACTTAAGCTTCATATAGCTTTTGATGAGCTTTGGAATCAGTTTCAATCAAGTTTGGACCTTGGTCAATAAAAGTCAACTGAGGGGCAAAATTGGAATGGAAGCTGATAAAAGGTGTTTCAGACTTGGATTTGGAATTTGGATGATGCAGAGGTGAAATCTGGTTAAAAGGGATTAGTTTAGGGTAGTCTTGATTTCGGTTTTGGCAATGCAATAGTTGGATTGGCTAGATTTGTAAGTTTCGCTTAGTTTTCAAGATTCAAGGCGCTTTTAGCATTTTATGGTCATAGGTGTATCTGTGATCTCTACCGTTTTAACTTGTTAACATAGGTGTATTGTAGTCATATAATCTTGGTTGATTCATAAATTTATCTAGTTTAGTGTGTAATTTCATTTTAAGCTCAAAACAAGAAGTTTAAAGGGGTGTTTGGATTAGGGACTTTTTCAGGTTAGAGGGTCTTGCAAGAGTAGATTTCTATTTTTTCATGCTTGTTTAGTCTTAATTGACTCATTTGAGTCTTAACCTTGTGCCTTTTAAGCTAAAAAGTCAAAAATCCATCTTATTGGTTCTCAGCAGTACCTTCGTTGAGATTTTTACAAGTTCATAGGCTTATTTTGTGTCTAAAATTCATAGGTCTACCCTACATTAGTGTTATTTCATAATATTATTTCCATTTCAGTCCTTAAATTGATCCCAAAACTCAAATGAGTCAACTTTTAGTTTTTATCAAAAAGTCAAAATTTCCAACTAGGTCGTTTTTGAATAAAATTGGGAATTTCATTGTGGATTTATTAGTGAGTTTCAGTTTATAAGCTCTTGGGGATTTGTAGTCTAGTTGGTAAAGAAAAATATAAAAATGCTAGTTCTTGGTTTCTTAGCTTTTTAAGTGCTTAATTCATTGCTTTTGGTGACACATGCTCGTTTCCATACGTTGTCCCAGGTACGAGAATTGTGCCCATCTTAATAAGCTTGCATTAAGCTCATTACTTGTCCAAATCTCTTGATCTCTGGTTCTTTGGAAAGCCAACCTGGTCTTCTTGAGTTGTCAATTTTTATTTTTCACTTTTGAGCTTGTTTACTTGTCGCTAAGGGCTTAAAGTGTGTCCCATTTTCTGTTTTTTCACTACAATAGCCAAAGTGCTTGTTGCTATTTCTTAGCTTATCAGAGGTCAAGGATTGTTGATTATTGTTGAATTTGGTCAACTTTAGCATATTTGACCCTTTGTTTCAGTTTGGTGCTTGTTGTGCTCATCTAGCTTATTCAAGTGCTTATTTCATGT
The DNA here is from genome assembly GCA_910596185.1 of Chrysanthemum makinoi. Lineage (NCBI taxonomy): Eukaryota > Viridiplantae > Streptophyta > Magnoliopsida > Asterales > Asteraceae > Chrysanthemum > Chrysanthemum makinoi. The sequence continues at coordinate 45,897,550 of OU343222.1, read as the reverse complement.
CTTTTCCTCATCGCTTCAATTCCTCCCACACAAGTGCATGTTTTTCTAATTTTCCTAGATTCCTAATAATATTTTAAGCTTTTCCTGAAATTTTCAGATTTTTCTAAGGTGTTTTGCTATTTTTCTTAATTTTAAATAGTTTTTAAGCATTTTTAATTAGTATTTAATATAAAAAATTAGAAAAAGGTTCTAAAAAATAAGTTTTCAATTTTCTTAAGTTTAGATAAATATAAATAGCCTAAAAAGTATTTTTCCATAGTTTTCTTAGTTAAATTTGTATTTTCTAGCATTTAAATTAGTTTTAAATAGTTTTAAATTAGTAATAAATATATAAGAAGTCTAAAAAAATATATTTTCTGTTTTAAAATTAGTTTTATCATATTTTAGATTTTTCTAAGTCTTTATTTTATTTTTCTAGTCTTATTTCATATTTTCTTTTATTTTAGAGTATTATTAAATAGTATAAAATAGTTTTTAATTAATAATAATTAATTTAATAGTTTTAAAAATAATTTTCCTTTTCTATAAATTTTCTTATATTATTAGGTTTGTAAAAATGTATTTTTCATATTTTTAGGTCTTTTATCTCTTTATTTTCACTTTTTATTTTGTAACGCTTATGTAATTTTTATTTAAACGTAAGTTTTTAGTTTTAGGTTTTAAACGTTCATCACTTTAAATATAGTGATAGCGTTTATTTAATATCTTTATCTTTTAACTTTCTTAATTTGTATTTTAGCGGTTATTTGTTGGCTTTTTCAGTAGTGTAATATTCCATCCAAATCCTTTCGGATCATTATCTTTAGTGATCCTTCTATCGTCTGAATTGGTCTTGACACACCATTGAGTCTCCGGGACATAACGACCGGGAATTCATCATTCTCTCGATCTTCATTTTGCATTCATGTGTCCGAAAGGCTTTTGAGTCTCAGAAGACTTGACGGTTCACACGGATCAATTTTTAGGCCGTCGGGAGGCTTTAGCGTGTGTTTAGCCTTTTTCAGACCCACTCTTGCACATACCCATCTTTTGTAAAAAGTTTTTTGTAAAGTTTTCAAAAATCCAAAAAGTTCATTAACATTTTTCCTAAAGTGTTAAAAACGCCAAAAATATTTTCATTCTTTGTTTTTGCAAAATGTTTTCAAAATGCCAAAATATTCCTCTTACCCTCTTACCCTTTTTGATTCTTATTCCTTTACCTCTATCCATTTGATTCTACCTTCTCCTATTCTCATGGAATCGCTATTCCTTGTGTCGTTGTGGTGAGCTCTTTATGGTTCACCCTCGCCGCCGGTGTACGAAAAGGTGGTAATGATATTCAAACGGAGTTGTTTGTTTTGTGGTTCAAGGAATTCATTTGATTATGATCCTAATCCGAACTCATTTAACGACCCTTCAAACTTTTCCAACTACCCACCACAAAATTAACTTTTCTAACTATCGGAGTTTTGTGGAGGTTCTCACCAGGATTTGAGTGTCAATCCGAAACACGCTTGTTCATGAACAGCCCGATGCTCGAGTTTTGGTTATGACCAAAATCCATATGATTCACCATTCCACTCAGCTTATCATGGTGAAAGTACTGTGGAGGTTCCCATTTCACTGATTGTCAAAGGGAACTCGGCCTTGTAACAATCATGACTCTCACATGTTTGAAAATTTCCAACCTCCCAAAGACTATACTCGGTTCAAACTCTATCCGAGCCGTTGTTCATGAAATCTCCCATGATCTTGAAACCTAATGAAATCACTTAATGATATGATGCAAAACTTCAAGGATCAAGTGAGTAATGAAAAGACCATAGGAGAATTGCTAAGAACGAGAAGAACCAGAAGCTCGAAATCTAGGAAGAATTATTAATCCTAGAGCAAGCGCCTCTAAGACGCCAATTTCAAGGCAGCTCTATGACATGACAGGAGAGTTTTTATCCTTTTAGAGATAATACTTCTCAACTCCCTCGGATATTCCAAATAGCTTGAGATTCCATCTCAAACAATCGCTATCACACCGAGATTCACACTCACTCTCTTATTACGGGGACGAGCATCTCAATTCTATTCGAAACGGAATGCCTAATGTTGAGAACCTTATCCCATCCCAAGTGAGTCGGGGAATTCTTAACAAAGTGTGATATGTCTTCTCCTCTACAAATGATCTTGTTGAGACTTCTCGATTTTGACAGGATTATAGTGATGCCGATTCTTTATATTCTCAAGATATAGAATTTATTGATGCATCACTTCCACATTCTGAGATCGTCAACTTAGAAGAGGATGTTGACCATGTTGTTTCCACAACAATTCATACGACTATCACTAATCCTTTATTCGAATTCGTTCTCAATTTACTATAAATTCGCTAATCCATCTTTGATAGTGATGAGTCCGACACGGAGACTATAATGGACGAGGTGCATATTTATAGCCCACGGCACGCATGTCCCACCTCCAGTATATTCTTCATGAGGAGTTCATGAACTCACTCATATCATATCTCCATTGAGTATGATTGTTTGGATGGCAAAATAATGATCGGGGGGGAGAGAATCTCAATTTGCATAGTTATGACAAATCTTCCCACCCTCCCAACCGAGATGCCTTCCAACCCAAAGAGCTCAACCAATAAATCCAAATAAGTAACCGCACTTAACCCCAGGAAGAAGATCTAGTCATGATTGTTATCATGATTTTTTCTTTCTTCACCTACCGGTGACTTCCTCTCTTCTTCACTCCTTCTAGAGTGACACTATCTTTGATCCCGGATTTTCAATTATCATTTTGAGCGGTTCTCTTTATATCTCATCTGTGGAACTTTCACGAGCCTCAAATGTTTGTCCAAACATCTTGAATGAAAGTCCGATGGAGATTGTTTCTTCCACCTTGCTTCCCCATGAACCAATGAATTCGGGTCGAAAGTTAGCGACTCTGAAACCAAAAACAAGAGCATTTACACAATATGGGTTTTCACCCATATTGATCTTTCTATTTCTACCACCCTAGTGTGGGTTGCTTCACATGTTTAAAAAAAAAATCTTCTTTCTAAATAATGTACGTAGTATTTCCCTTTACGCTTTTTTGTTTCGGCACAATCGCCATGTACTTTGAATATTGAGGCAATATTCATTTCTAAGTGTTGGGAATTTCTACGAATTTTATCATATAATTATACCAATTCCCGTTTTGGCCAAAATTTTTTTGGAGGTGTTTTACACTTACTCATTTGGTAATCATCCACCATGTTTGATAAACAAAGGATTGGCTAATCCGAGAGCAAACGGCTCTTGGTAAAGATTTCTCAAATCCGCTTATATGGCTTGCAATTTGCCCAAAATTGTATGGTTCTCAACTCCCCATCATCCTCAAAAGATAATGAGTTGGCTAGCCCGCAAGGTTATGGCTTGTGGTAAAGCTGGAAAACCATAATTGGTAATCACCACCAAAGATAATGTTGATAATTTATCTAAGAGTTGGCTAGTCCGTAAGGGTACGGCTTCGTAAAGACAAAATCAAATCCGCTGAAAGTCGGTGGTTTGCTCAAAATCACATGGTTATCTTGTACCATGGTTCTTACTTGAATCAAACATTTGGCTACTCCGTAGTAATGGCTTTTGCAAAGAGTTTAAAATCCATTATGTTTTTCAAATCATTGCTAGGACTAGCAATATCTTAGTATGGGATTGATGAGTGTCTAAATACTCATCATTTTGTACAATATAAACTGAAAATCATCCAAAACACTAAAACACATCAAAATGATTAAAATATCACAAATCGGTGTTTTATGTGTTTTAAAAGCAAAAATATCAAAATCGATGAAAAACGATCAAATTTGCAAAATTGGCGCTTTTAGTCCCCAAGTTTCAAAATTTGTCAAAACAGCCCTCGGTACATAATTTCAAAAGAAAAGTCACCAAAGGTCCTTTTGGAAACAATAATTATCACATTTAGTCCTTTGGTGAAAAATCTAAAAGTTTTGAGAAAATTACATTTTAGTCCCTAAAAATCCAAAATGGTCAAACTAGTCCTTGAAATTTTCAAAAATGTCAAAATCAACCCTTGGTTTAGTAAAGTTGGCAATAAAAGTCCTTTGACTACATTTTCATAAGTACATGTTTGGTCCCCTGAGTTTCGGCCATGTGGTTTGGTCCTTGGTTTCATGAAATTGCAAAGTTGGTCCTTTGTATTAATAATCTAAAACCAAACGGACCTATTTGATTACCCAAGCCCAAATCCATCACCGCTCCCAAACCCTATTATACCCGGCCTTTACCCAAGTCAACTCAAACCCAAACCCGGTCAACCAACTCCTCCCAGTCAAACAAAAACACTAACGCGCCATTTTCTTCATCTCCCCAACCACTATCACTGCTCAACCAGAGAACCATCCCCCCTCCTCAACCTTTTCCTCTCCGTTCCCCACCTCATCACATTCCAAAAACATTTAATGCCCATTCTCACCCCTCACTCAACCCCACAAAAAATCCATTTTGGCGCCAAATTTCATCAAATGGCTAAAATTGAGTCAAAGCATCCAATGGCTCAGAATTGAAGTGGGAATCACTCTAAAGGTCAAGTGGAAGCATTTGGAGTATAAAAGGAGAGAGAAGAAAGAAGCAAAATAGTAGTTAGTTTAGATAAATTTTTACTTATGTCGTTTTTTTTATTATTGTCTTAGTTTTAGCTTAAATGGTGTAATTTCCTTGTATTTTTTAAGTTTACAAACCATTGTAAGTTACTTTTGATTAAAAATCTAAATTTTCATTTCAGTTTCCAAAATTCATGCTACTGTTACATTTTTCAATTTCAAAATCCTAAGTATAAGTGTTAATATCATATTGTTATTCATATAAGCATCACTTAAGCTTCATATTTGATGAGCTTTGAATCGTTCAATCAAGTTTGGACCTTGGTCAATAAAAGTCAAACTGAGCAAAATTGGAATGGAAGCTGATAAAAGGTGTTTCGAACTTGGATTTGGAATTTGGATGATGCGAGGTGAAATCAAGTTAAAAGGGATTAGTTTAGGGTAGTCTTGATTCGGGTTTTGGCCATGCAATAGTTGGATGGTTGTAAGTTTCTGTTTTAGTTTTCAAGATTCAAGGCGTTTTAGCATTTTATGGTCATAGGTGTATCCGTGATCTCTCACTTTTAACTTGTTAACATAGGTGTATTGTAGTCATATAATCTTGGTTGATTCATAAATTTATCTAGTTTAGTGTGTAATTTCATTTTAAGCTCAAAACAAGAAGTTTAAAGGGGTGTTTGATTAGGGACTTTTCTCGTTAGAGGGTCTTGCAAGAGTAGATTTCTATTTTTTCATGCTTGTTTAGTCTTAATTGACTCATTTGAGTCTTAACCTTGTGCCTTTTAAGCTAAAAAGTCAAAAATCCATCTTATTGGTTCTCAACACCTGTTGAGATTTTTACAAGTTCATAGGCTTATTTTGTGTCTAAAATTCATAGGTCTACCCTACATTAGTGTTATTTCATAATATTATTTCCATTTCAGTCCTTAAATTGATCCCAAAACTCAAATGAGTCAACTTTTAGTTTTTATCAAAAAGTCAAAATTTCCAACTAGGTCGCTAATAAAATTGGGAATTTCATTGTGGATTTATTAGTGAGTTTCAGTTTATAAGCTCTTGGGGATTTGTAGTCTAGTTGGTAAAGAAAAATATAAAAATGCTAGTTCTTGGTTTCTTAGCTTTTTAAGTGCTTAATTCATTGCTTTTTGGTGACACCTGCTCGCCATAGTGTCCATGCACGTAAATTGTGCCCATCTTAATAAGCTTGCATTAAGCTCATTACTTGTCCAAATCTCTTGATCTCTGGTTCTTTGGAAAGCCAACCTGGTCTTCTTGAGTTGTCAATTTTTATTTTTCACTTTTGAGCTTGTTTACTAGGTCGCTAGGCTTAAAAGTGTGTCCCATTTTCTGTTTTTTCACTACAATAGCCAAAGTGCTTGTTGCTATTTCTTAGCTTATCAGAGGTCAAGGATTGTTGATTATTGTTGAATTTGGTCAACTTTAGCATATTTGACCCTTTGTTTCAGCTTTGGTGCTTGTGCTCATCTAGCTTATTCAAGTGCTTATTTCATGCTTTTCCTCATCAGCCAATTCCTCCCACACAAGTGCATGTTTTTCTAATTTTCCTAGATTCCTAATAATATTTTAAGCTTTTCCTGAAATTTTCAGATTTTTCTAAGGTGTTTTGCTATTTTTCTTAATTTTAAATAGTTTTTAAGCATTTTTAATTAGTATTTAATATAAAAAATTAGAAAAGGTTCTAAAAAATTAGTTTTCAATTTTCTTAAGTTTAGATAAATATAAATAGCCTAAAAAGTATTTTTCCATATTTTTCTTAGTTAAATTTGTATTTTCTAGCATTTAAATTAGTTTTAAATAGTTTTAAATTAGTAATAAATATATAAGAAGTCTAAAAAAATATATTTTCTGTTTTAAAATTAGTTTTATCATATTTTAGATTTTTCTAAGTCTTTATTTTATTTTTCTAGTCTTATTTCATATTTTCTTTTATTTTAGAGTATTATTAAATAGTATAAAATAGTTTTTAATTAATAATAATTAATTTAATAGTTTTAAAAATAATTTTCCTTTTCTATAAATTTTCTTATATTATTAGGTTTGTAAAAATGTATTTTTCATATTTTTAGGTCTTTTATCTCTTTATTTTCACTTTTATTTTCAATGCTTAACGTAATTTTATTTAAACGTAAGTTTTAGGTTTTAAACGTTCATCACTTTAAATATAGTGATAGCGTTTATTTAATATCTTTTATATTTTTAACTTTCTTAATTTGTATTTTAGCCGTTGTTATTTGTTGGCTTTTTTCAAGAGTGTAATATTCCATCCAAATCCTTTCGATCATTATCTTTAGTGATCCTTCTATCGCTCGAATTGGTCTTGACACACCATTGAGTCTCCGGGACATAACGACCCGGAATTCACTCGTATTCTCGATCTTCATTTGCATTTTGTCTGAAGGTTTTGAGTCCTGTAAAGACTTGACGTTCGCCACGATCAAATTTTTACTGGCCGCGGGGAGGCTTTAGCCGTGTTTAGCCTTTTCGGATCCACTCTTGCACATACCCATCTTTTGTAAAAAGTTTTTTGTAAAGTTTTCAAAAATCCAAAAAGTTCATTAACATTTTTCCTAAAGTGTTAAAAACGCCAAAAATATTTTCATTCTTTGTTTTTTGCAAAATGTTTTTCAAAAATGCCAAAAATATTCCTCTTTACCCTCTTACCCTTTTTGATTCTTTATTCCTTTACCCTCTATCCATTTGATTCTACCTTCTCCTATTCTCATGGAATCGTTTATTCCTTTGTGTTGTGGTGAGCCTCTTTATGGTTCAATTTCGTCAGCCGGTGTCGCTGTGCATTGTGGTAATGATATTCGGAACGGGAGTTGTTTGTTCTGTGGTTCGAGGAATTCATTTGATTATGATCCTAATCCGAACTCATTTAACGATTCCTCAAACTTTTCCAACTACCCACCACCGAATTTTCTAACTATCGTGAGTTTTGTGGAGGTTCTCACCAAGGATTTGAGTGTCAACCGAAACACGTTTGTCTATGAACAGTTTCCGCTGATGCTCGAGTTTGGTTATGACCAAAATCCATATGATTCAACCATTCAGCACTCAACAGTTTCTTGTTGTGAGTACCGTGGAGGTTCCATTTCAGCTCGATTGTCAAATAGGGAACTCGCCTTGTACAATCATGACTCTCACATGTTTGAAAATTTCCAACCTCCACAAAGACTATACTCGGTTCAAACTCTATCCGGAAAGTTGTCCATGAAATCTCCCATGATCTTGAAACCGCAATGAAATCACTTAATGATATGATGCAAAACTTCAAGGATCAAGTGAGTAATGAAAAGACCATAGGAGAATTGTCGTCAAAGGAAGAACGAGAAGCTCGCAAATCTAGGGAAGAATTATTAATCCTAGAGCGCCTCTAAGACGCTCCCAATTTCTCGGCTCTATATGACGATGACGAGGAGAGTTTTTATCCTTTTGAGATAATACTTTCAACCCTCACGTTGATATTCCACAGCTTGAGATTCCATCTCTAACAACTGCTATCACACCCGAGATTCACACTCACTCTCTTATTATGGGGACGAGCATCTCAAAATTTATTCTGAAACGGAATCGTCTAATGTTGAGAACCTTATCCCATCCCAAGTGAGTCGAGGGAATTTTGACAATGAGTGTGATATGTCTTCTCCTTACAAATGATCTTGTTGAGACTTTCATTTTTGACAAGGATTATAGTGATGCCGATTCTTTATATTCTCAAGATATAGAATTTATTGATGCATCACTTCACATTCGAGATCGTCGACTTTAGAGGATGTTGACCATGTTGTTTCCACAACAATTCATACGACTATCACTAATCCCTTTATTCGAATTGCTCAATTTACTATAAATTCAATTAATCCATCTTTGATAGTGATGAGTCCGACACGGAGACTATAATGACGAGGTGCATATTTATAGCCCACTAAGTACCGCATGTCCCACTGTATATTCTTCATGAGGAGTTCTGGTGAACTCACTCATATCATATCTCCGCCGAGTATGATTGTTTGGATGGCAAAAATAATGATCGGGGGGAGAGAATCTCAATTTGCATAGTTATGACAAATCTTCCACCCTCCCAACCGAGAGGCCTTCCAACCCAAAGAGCTCAACCAACAAAATCCAAATAAGTGCAACGCACTTAATCCCAGGAAGAAGATCTAGTCATGATTGTTATCATGATTTTCCTTCTTTCTTCACCTACTCTGATTCCTTCTTCTTCACTCCTTCGGAGTGAGGACACTATCTTTGATCCCGGCATTTTCAATTATCATTTTTGAGCCGTTTCTCTTTATATCTCATCGGTGTGGAACTTTCGCGTGCTTCAAATGTTTATACAAACATCTTGAATGAAAGTCCGATGGAGATTGTTTCTTCCACCTTGCTTCCCCATGAACCAATGAATTCGGGGTCGAGTCAAGCTAGCGACTGAAACCAAAACAAGGTTAGCAACAATATGGGTTTTCACCCATATTTGACTTCTTTCTATTTTCTAACACCACGTGTAGGGTTGCCACATGTTTAAAAAAAAAAACTCTTTCTAAATAATGGCCGTAGTATTTCCCTTTACGTTTTTGTTTCGCATAACCGCTTACTTTGAATATTGAGGGCAATATTCATTTCTAAGTGTGGGGAATTCACCATTTTATCATATAATTATACCACCTCCGCTTTTGGCCAAAATTTTTTTTTTGGAGTAAGTGTTTTACACTTACTCATTTGGTAATCAGTCCACCATGTTTGATAAACAAAGGATTGGCTAATCCAGGAGCAAACGGCTCTTGGTAAAGATTTTTCAAACCGCTTATATGGCTTGCAATTTGCCCAAAATTGTATGGTTCTCAACTCACCATCATCCTCAAAAGATAATGAGTGGCTAGCCCGGCAAGGTTATGGCTTGTGGTAAAGGCAAGGGAAAACCATAATTGGTAATCACCACCAAAGATAATGTTGATAATTTATCTAAGAGTTGGCTAGTCCGTATGGTACTACGGTAAAGACAAAATCAAACTGCTGAAAGTTTGGTGGTTTGCTCAAAATCACATGGTTATCTGTACCATGGTTACTTGAACTGAAACATTTGGCACTCCGTAGTAATGGCTTTTGCAAAGAGTTTAAAATCCATTATGTTTTTTCAAATCATTGCTAGGGACTAGCAATATCTTAGTGTGGGGGATTGATGAGTGTCTAAATACTCATCATTTTGTACAATATAAACCGCAAAATCATCTAAAACACTAAACACATCAAAATGATTAAAATATCACAAATCGGTGTTTTATGTGTTTTAAAAGCAAAAATATCAAAATCGATGAAAAACGATATCAAATTTGCAAAATTGGCGCTTTAGTCCCCAAGTTTCAAAATTTGTCAAAAACAAATTCCCGGTACATAATTTCAAAAGAAAAGTCACCAAAGGTCCTTTTGGAAACAATAATTATCACATTTAGTCCTTTGGTGAAAAATCTAAAAGTTTTGAGAAAATTACATTTTAGTCCCTAAAAATCCAAAATGGTCAAAACTAGTCCTTGGAATTTTCAAAATGTCAAAATCAACCCTTGGTTTAGTAAAGTTGGCAATAAAAGTCCTTTGACTACATTTTCATAAGTACATGTTTGGTCCCCGAGTTTCGCCATGTTTGGTCCTTTGTTTCATGAAATTGCAAAGTTGGTCCAGTATTAATAATCTAAAACCAAACGGACTTATTTGATTACCTGCCCAAATCCATCACCGCTGGCTCCAAACCCTATTATACCGCCTTTACCCAAGTCAACTCAAACCCAAAACCCTGGCCAACCAACTCTCCTACCAAACAAAAAACACTAACGCCATTTCTTTCATCTCCCCAACTACTCATCACTGCCAACCAGAACCATCCCCCTCCTCAACCTTTTCCTCCTTTGTTCCCCACCTCATCACAACCTAAAACATTTAATGCTCATTCACCCCTCACTCAACCCTGTCAGCTAAAAATCCATTTTGGCGCCAAATTTCATCAAATGGCTAAAATTTCAAAGCATCCAATGGCCAATTGAAGGGAATCAATCTAAAGGTCAGTGGAAGCATTTGGAGTATAAAAGAGGAAAGAAGAGCAAAAATAGTAGTTAGTTTAGATAAATTTTACTTATGTCGCTTTTTTATTATTGTCTTAGTTTTAGCTTAAATGGTGTAATTTCAGTTTCTTTGTATTATTTTAAGTTTACAAACCATTGTAAGTTACTTTTGATTAAAAATCTAAATTTTCATTTCTGCTTCAAAATTCATGCTTCTGTTACATTTTTCAATTTCAAAATCCTAAGTATAAGTGTTAATATCATATTGTTAAGCTCATATAAGCTCACTTAAGCTTCATATAGCTTTTGATGAGCTTTGGAATCGGGCCAATCAAGTTTGGACCTTGGTCAATAAAAAGTCAACCGAGGGCAAATTGGAATGGAAGCTTCATAAAAGGTTTTAACTTGGATTTGGAATTTGGATGATGCAGAGGTGAAATCTGGTTAAAAGGGATTAGTTTAGGGTAGTCTTGATTCGCTTTTGGCCTCGCAATAGTTGATTCAAGTTTCTTAGTTTTCAAGATTCAAGGCGCTTTTAGCATTTTATGGTCATAGGTGTATCTGTGATCTCTACTGGTTTTAACTTGTTAACATAGGTGTATTGTAGTCATATAATCTTGGTTGATTCATAAATTTATCTAGTTTAGTGTGTAATTTCATTTTAAGCTCAAACAAGAAGTTTAAAGGGGTGTTTGGATTAGGACTTTTTCTGTTAGAGGGGTTCTTGCAAGAGTAGATTTATATTTTTTCATGCTTGTTTAGTCTTAATTGACTCATTTGAGTCTTAACCTTGTGCCTTTTAAGCTAAAAAGTCAAAAATCCATCTTATTGGTTCTCACCACCTCAGTTTTGATTTTACAGTTCATAGGCTTATTTTGTGTCTAAAATTCATAGGTCTACCCTACATTAGTGTTATTTCATAATATTATTTCCATTTCAAATCTTAAATTGATCCCAAAACTCAAATGAGTCAACTTTTAGTTTTATCAAAAGTCAAAATTTCCAACTAGGTCGTTGAATAAAATTGGAATTTCATTGTGGATTTATTAGTGAGTTTAGCTTATAAGCTCTTGAGATTTGTAGTCTAGTTGGTAAAGAAAAATATAAAATGCTAGTTCTTGGTTTCTTAGCTTTAGTGCTTAATTCATTGCTTTTGGTGACACTGTTTCCAGATAGTGTCTCGGCAAAATTGTGCCCATCCATAAGCTTGCATTAAGCTCATTTTGTCCAAATCTCTTGATCTGGTTCTTTGAAAGCCAACCTGGTCTTCTGAGTTGTCAATTTTATTTTTCACTTTTGAGCTTGTTTACTAGGTCGCGGGGTTAAAGTGTGTCCCATTTTCTGTTTTTTCACTACAATAGCCAAAGTGCTTGTTGCTATTTCTTAGCTTATCAGAGGTCAAGGATTGTTGATTATTGTTGAATTTGGTCAACTTTAGCATATTTGACCCTTTGTTTCAGTTTGGTGCTTGTTGTGCTCATCTAGCTTATTCAAGTGCTTATTTCATGTCCTCATCGGGTTAATTCTCCCACACAAGTGCATGTTTTTCTAATTTTCCTAGATTCCTAATAATATTTTAAGCTTTTCCTGAAATTTTCAGATTTTTCTAAGGTGTTTTGCTATTTTTCTTAATTTTAAATAGTTTTTAAGCATTTTTAATTAGTATTTAATATAAAAAATTAGAAAAAGGTTCTAAAAAATAAGTTTTCAATTTTCTTAAGTTTAGATAAATATAAATAGCCTAAAAAGTATTTTTCCATATTTTTCTTAGTTAAATTTGTATTTTCTAGCATTTAAATTAGTTTTAAATAGTTTTAAATTAGTAATAAATATATAAAAAGTCTAAAAAATATATTTTCTGTTTTAAAATTAGTTTTATCATATTTTAGATTTTCTAAGTCTTAAATTTATTTTTCTAGTCTTATTTCATATTTTCTTTTATTTTAGAGTATTATTAAATAGTATAAAATAGTTTTTAATTAATAATAATTAATTTAATAGTTTTAAAAATAATTTTCTTTTTCTAAATATTTTCTTATATCATTAGGTTTGTAAAAATGTATTTTTCATATTTTTAGGTCTTTTATCTCTTTATTTTCACTTTTTATTTTGTATCGTTACGTAATTTTATTTAAACGTAAGTTTTTAGTTTTAGGTTTTAAACGTTCATCACTTTAAATATAGTGATAGCTAAAGCATTTAATATCTTTTATCTTTTTTAACTTTTCTAATTTGTATTTTAGCCATTAAGTATTTGTCGGCTTTTTCAAGAGGTAATATTCCATCCAAATCCTTTCTGGACATTATCTTTAGTGATCCTTCTATCACCCCATTAATCTTTGACACACCA